>JAPXFY010000015.1:31566843-31681843 GCA_030674185.1 Monoplex corrugatus
ATAAATGAACAAGAAATGCATGAAGCACTTGCACGGTGTAGAAAAGACACAGCCCCTGGTCCAGACAAGATTCGATACTTTGACATCAAAACGTCTGAACACTACAAAACTGAATTATATACTTTTTATCGGGACAGTTTTGAAAGAGGTCAGGTTCCGGAGGACTGCACACACAGCTTCCTAAAAGTCTAACCTAAAGCAGGTAAAGATCGTCGCAGACGAAATGGGTATCGCATCCTGACTATGCAAAACGTAATTTGGAAATCAACAGAAAACATGACGGTAAAGAAATTTGGTAGACACCTAGAAGACGGGTAAATATTCCCACGTAATCAAGGGGGCTTAGAACAGGAAAAAGTACATGGGAAAACGCAACTGTCTTGCTCACGAAGTCTACGAAAGTTTTCAGAACAAAGAAGAAACCCTGACCGTAACTATTGACCAAGAAGATGCGTAAAATAAGTCCAGTTCACGTAACTCATTGAACTACTTCAGCGATATGGTGTCAGCACGACAGTCACAAGATGGATTGCTGCTACACCCCCAAGAACGAATAGTTGTCCTACGACTTGAAAACTGGTGTTCGGCTCCACAAAAACTCTCCATGGTACTCCCTCAAAGGATCGCCATTTTCTCCTGTACTCTATAACATATAAACGAAAGGACTTGCTGACCTACATAACAATGGACCAGCCCGTATACTCACCTTTGCCGAAGACGGTTCCCTTCTACAAGACAGGTGAAAATGCATCAGAAAGAAACAAAGGCAGTCTAAGAACAGTCTAAACAACGTAGATCAGTGGTGTCAAGAAACCGGATTGGCAATCAATCCCACCAAAGCACATATACTGTTCTGCACCCTTGACAACAAAACAGCGAGTAAAAAACATTCCATCAGTTAAGTTCAGAGAAACGAAGATCAAGCGAGCAAACAACATACGCTACCTTGGCGTCAGTTTTGATAGAATGCTAACCTTCAGAAAACATGTGGAACTACCACACTTAAATGTAAAAAAGGTCTTTCAATCCTGAAAACAATGGCGGCTAAAGGCATCGAACAACGTCATCTCTTTCAGTTATACCAACTATAATACTGAGTGTCATCGAATATGGACTAGGCCTCACTACGTTGTCACAGACAACCTGCTAAAACTAGACAGAATACAAAACGAAGCAATAAGAGTGATCCTTTTAACCACAAAAGACACACCCACGGAGACTATGCGATACCTGCTTGACCTTCCTTCAATACAGCTGAGACACAAACAGAACAAATAAAGGCAATTAAAACATGGGCAGCTCATGGGTTTATGTGCAGGCTTAAGGCTTGTGCCATGATCATTCTTTGATCTTCTCCATTACATGGCACCTGTAACATTAGTGCATATGAAACTCATTCCGAGCGCGGAGACGTCATCTCGAGAAACTGAAACTGAAACTGACATCTAAGTACTTAATCATGTTTATATTTTGAACTACATTAGTCCAAATGCTGACCGTGAACATTTGGACATCAGGCAAATGATTCTATTTGCTAAGCTGAACGTAGCAATTGATGGTCTTTTTTGTTGTTCTTGTTCGAGCAACGTTTCGCCTCAAATGGTTAGTCCGGTGATCTGTATGAAGATTTTGCTTTTCAAAATATTGATTGGAAGCATAGACTCGTGTTATCTCAGATGTGTGTGTACGTTGTTCTGGCCCATACTATGCAGGGAACAAAACTTGTTGCTGCGTAGTCTGCATACACCACCCTAGATAACCTTTTATCAGGACCACAAGCTTCTTGCTAGCATAGTTCTCCCTGTCATAGAGACACGGCAAGCTCCCCCCCCCCCCCCTTCCGTCACCCCACCCACAAATAATATGGAAGTTATTATCTATAAGGGCGTTGACGGTCTAGATTTGGCCCACAAACTGTCGATGAAAGTCGGTAAATCCTTGCTAGCATCTGTACACATATTTTACGTAGGCGTGACCTTGACCTTTAACGGGTCAAAAGAAAGCTTCATCGATTAAATATTCTTACCACAACGAACATTGTTTTTTACGATTTGGTAAAACTCTTATGTATCGGCAAGTTAATCTGTTCACAGCTTCAACCTTTCATGTCTACATATTTGACAGTTCCAGGGCAACTACTTATTGATAGGAACCTAAAAGGAAATCAGGTTGGTGAAGATCCATACACGAACAGATGATACATTTCCTTCACAGACGCATACAGATGTGAGCGCACATACACAAACATGCGCGCACGCTCACACACACACACACACACAGACATACACACACACAAACACACACACACACACGCACGCACGCACATGCACGCACGCTCACACACATACATGCACGCGCTAAAAAACAAAACACACACATGTACGCATGCACACACACACGCACGCATGCATGCACACACACACGCACGCACGCACAAAGGCATTGTGCGTGTGTTTTTGTGTGTGTGTGTGTGTGTGTGTGTGTGTGTGTGTGTGTGTGTGTGTGTGTGTGTGTGTGTGTGTGTGTGTGTGTGTGTGTGTGTGTGTGTGTGTTTTCTTCGTTTTTTTGTTTGTTTGTTTGTTTTTTCGTATTCCACCAAGATCCAAAGTGTGATTTAACTGATACCGGGAGCCGATTACAACATTTCGATGTACTGAAGTGTATGATAATGTATGCTTGCGTAAGGTCAAAGCTGTATGTCCACGAACAACAGTCACCAGCCGAGACCAGTACATCGCCTGATGGAAATAGCTGAGACCAGTACATTGCCTGATGGAAATAGCTGAGACCAGTACATTGCCTGATGGAAATATCTGAGACCCGTACATTGCCTGATGGAAACAGCTGAGACCAGTACATTGTCTGATGGAAATAGCTGAGACCAGTAATTGCCTGGTAGAAATAGCTGAGACCAGTACATTGCCCGATAGAAATAGCTGAGACCAGCACATTGCCTGATGGAAATAGCTGAGACCAGTACATTTGTCTGATGGAAATAGCCGAGACCAGTACATCGCCTGATGGAAATAGCTGAGACCAGTACATTGTCTGATGGAAACAGCTGAGACCAGTACATTGTCTGATGGAAATAGCCGAGACCAGTACATTGTCATGGAAATAGCTGAGACCAGTACATCGCCTGATGGAAATAGCTGAGACCAGTACATTGCCTGTTGGAAATAGCTGAAACCTGATGGAAATATAATGGCATAGTTGAAATCACAAGTAAATAATTACACGTTAATAACATCAAAACAAGTATAATTAAATCAGACCACTTTTATTGCAGAGAATTAGACTAGTAAAAGCCGAGACAACAAGGAATCTTAACTCGTTTGTTCCACGTTGGCCTACATCATTAATTTTTACTCGTGACAAGAAAAACACAACAGCAGAATCAACATAGATGTGGCTGTGTGTGAGTGGGTGGGTATGTACGCGCGCGCACGCGTGTGCGTGTGTGTGAATGGAAGGGCTAAGGTGAATATGTGTTGAAGTGGGAGGATAGAGGCCTACTTCTACGAAACATTAGAGACGGCCAAGGTCCAATGTAAATCACAAGAAGTTAAAATAATAATGTGAGATTTTAATGCTAAAGTGGGACAGGATAAGGTGGAGGATATAGCTGGACCCCATGGCCTTGGTACACAAAATAAAAGTGGACGGAAACTTATAGAATGGGCACAGATGAATGAGTTAATAGTAGGAAACACCTGGGTTGAGCAGCCTAATAGAAGAAAATGGACTTGGATGAGTCCAGGAGATAATGCCAAAAATCAGATTAACTATATCCTGATTAATAAAAGATTTAGAAATTCTTTGCTGACAGCAAAACCACTACCAGGCGCAGACTGCAACAGTGACCTCAACCTGTAGTGGGAAGATTTAGGCTGAAATTTAGGAAAAGGAAACAGACCAAAAGCAACATCAAACTAAATCTTGGACTCTTAAAGACAGATGAAGTGATTCGTAAAAAAAATTAACGTGCGTGTTCAAAACAAATTCGGTGCTCTGGAAGACGTTGGTGACAGTGAGGAACAATGGACAAAGTTGGGAAATTCGATAAATGAAGCTTGTGAAGAAATCCCTGAAGTAGATAGAAAAGCAAAAAAGAACTGGATGACAAAAGAAATTTTAGGCTTAATGGAGGAAAGGAAGAAGGCAAAGAGAAACGAGGAAAAATACAAGAAAATAAACAAAGAAATCAGGAATAGGTGCAATGAAGCTAAGGAAGCTTGGCTGAAAACAAAATGCAAAGAAATAGAAGACCGACACAGAACGGATCCTCAGGGTATGTACAGACGAACTGAAGAAATTGTCCACATGAAAAATACATGCATATCAACTGGTTGTTTAAAATCGAAAGATGGTACACCTATCACAAAAAAGACAAAATATTAGATAGACGGGGAGAGTACATTAAATACCTTTTTGAAGATGACAGAAACGAAGAACACATTACAAGAAAGAACATTGAAGGATCACCCATAATGAAAGATGAAGTTAGAGCAGCGGTGAAAAAGATAAAACCAGGAAAAGCCCCAGGACCAGACGGTATTACTACAGAGATGATTGAAACCTTGGAGGAATTTGGTAGTGAAAAAATAAGACTCCTAAATGGGATTTATGACTCTGGAAAAATCCCCAAAGATATGTCAAAATCAATTTTCATTGCACTTCCAAAGAAAACAGGCTATAGAATGCGAACTCCATCGCACAATCAGTTTGATGAGTCATGTAACAAAGATCCTATTAAGAATAATTATGATGAGGAAAGGAATAGAATCAAAAGAGAAATAGCAGATGAACAGTGTGGATTTGTCGATGGGAAATGAACTAGTAATGCCATAGACATCCTAAGAACTATCATAGAGAGGTCAATCGAGATGAATAAGGATTTATATTTATGCTTTGTTGATTATACCAACGTTTTCGATCGGATAAGACATGAAGAATTGATCAACCAACTAGAAAGACTCAATATTGATGGAAAAGATCTACGAATAATCAGAAATATATATTGGGAGCAGAAAGCTGCAGTGAGAAAAGAAGGCGATGTAAGCTCTTTCCAAAACATCAAAAGAGGAGTCAGACAGGGTTGCGTTTTGTCACCAGATCTGTTTTCACTTTACAGCGAAAACATCATGAGAAACCTACAGGAAGACCCTGGATTAAAGGTTGGAGGAAAAATGATAAACAACATTCGATACGCAGATGACACCGTGATAATTGCAGAAAATGAAAGGGACCTACAAAACCTTGTGAATATAACAGAAATAGAAAGCAAAATAAGGGGTTGGAGCTTAACAGCAAGAAGACTGAAGTCATGGTAATCATTAAAAAAAAACAAAAAAAACCCATGAAATCCCGTCATAGAAAATAACAGCAAACGGCACAACCTTGAGACAGGTTGATAAATTTAAATATCTGGGAACAGTGATCTCACCAGACGACAGATGCACATCAGAAATAGCCAGTAGAATCGGCCAAGCCAAAACAGCATTCAAGAAGATGAAAAGCATTCTTACCAACAAATGCCAATCAATTAACGTCAGGAAGAGAACCAGCTGCCGTGGTGTAGTGGTTAACGCAACGGACTACTGACTGAAAGGTTGTGGGTTCGAATCCACATCAGTCCCTTCAAAAATCATTGTGGGATTGTTCGGCTCTAACCGGCTCCTACCCAGAGTTGGGCGTGCTATGGGCTCATTGGGAAGACTGGGACCACACGTTGAGACTCATCCACTTCATGGATGCGTCATTGAGGGTGTTGCTCAAATCTTCTGACCAGCACCGCAGGTGTCTGTATCTCTCGGGCCTGGTTGACGTGAGGATAAAATAAAAATTATTATGATAGTAAGCGTATACAGCCCTGTCACGCAGTCTCAATCCTAGATAGAATTCCATAGCATCATGATTATCATCCTCATCGACATCATCATCATCGCTTTGTAAAAAATGTGTGCCAGCTTTTGTGGCTTAGTAAATGGGACAAAAAACAAAAACAAACAAAAAACAAAAAAAGATCAGGAAGAGAGTTCTTGAATTTTATATATAATGTCATACGGTTGTGAGGCGTGGACAGTCAACAAGCAAAGCCAGAAGAAGATTGAGGCAGCCGAAATGTAGTTTCTAAGAAGAATGTTGAGAGTTCCATGGACAGCAAATAAAACAAACGAGACAGTCTTGATGGAGGCAGACACAGGGGGATCATTCATAAGGAAGATTAGGAAAAGACAGGCAACATTTATAGGTCATTTTATGAGGAAAGGGGAAATGGAACACCTGGTCACAACGGGAGAGCTGGAGGGAAAGAGAGCACCAGGTAGACCCAGAGAAAAACCATTGGACGGACTTGCGGGGTGGCTGAGGACAGAGAGGGTGGAAGATGTGCTTCAGGCAATAAGGGACAGATGCATATGGAGGGCCATGATCGCCGACGGCATGTGATGATGATGATATATGTATATATTATATATATATATATATATATATATATATATATATTATATATATATATATATATATATATATATATATATATAAGTATTTATATATATACGCATATAGATATTGTAGATAAACCAAAGAAACAAGATAACAAACTAGAGTTTTGAGCCCAGTACTTCGGCCAGTGGCCTTCCTCAGGGGACTGTTTGTTCAGGAATGAACACACACATCAAACATTTTTGAATGAAAACTGATCACAGAGTAATCCAATCTTTTTTCTTTTCAACAACACGAGACGCCTGCCCATTCCTCCCAATCCCAACGCCGAACACCAAATCTCCATCCCTCCACCCCAGCGTGCCCCACCCACATGAACATAACCGCACGCACTCGCACGCACACACATACAACATTAAACAAACACAAACACTCATTTATATGCACACCCGCACACACGCACGCACGTACAAAAATGATACACGCACACATACGTACACACACACACGCACACACACCCAACTACACTACTTTAAATTCGAACAGCTACGAAGTAAACAAACTTACACATTATTGTTCAAAGTGGTAACATAGATGTGCCTTTATAAATGACACTAATGATTGTAGCAAAGAGAACAACAATAATGTTAATCACCTTCATCATCACCATATTGACAACAACGACAAATAAAGCACTGACTACGACGACAACAACAACAGCTACAACCACACCAACAGTACGAACAACAATAATAGTAACAACGACAGCAATCATCATCACCATCATCCTCACCATCACCGATGCCATCACCATCACCAACATCTCCATCACTATCATCGTAATCGTCACCATCATCGCCGCCATCCCCATCATCGCCATTATGTGTCCCACCACATAGCGCTGGAGACCAGAACCTAAGCGAATCCATCCTCTGTCCCCCGTCACCACAAGCACATCGCCCACCCCCTATATCCCCAGTCACCCCACAAGCCCGTCCAATAACAATGATGGTATTACAAAGAATAATACTATTAATAATAATATATATCTTTTAACATTCCCCCAAAAGTATTGATTTTTTTTTTATAATAACAGAAGGTTTACATGAAATCCATTTTGTTTCTACAGATTGAGCACTTAGTGACGTTTTACTTCTCTCATTTTATGGGGTAGAATGCTAGCTGGGTGAATCTTCGATTGTAATTCCCCAAGTTTCGTTTTTATTTAGTTTTGTATGCAATAAGCCCCAGTATTGTCAATATTTTGAAAGTTTTATTTTCTTGGCCAAAATATATAACACGGACACAGGGTTGCCGGTACGATCTTTTTCAATAGAGTTGCAGTATATTTTGGCTGACTTGTCTGTTTATTTCGTTAACCAGCACATCAATAGCAACATTAAAGTGTTTGTCTGGCTAGCTCGGAATTTGCATAAGGCACACCTATAATTCGCATTAGTTCTTGTTTTGTCAAAAGCTTGTTTTCGTTATCCGTCACAACATCACCAATTCTTTCTAGTCCGGCATTTTTCCATGGGGGGGAGGGGGGGGGATAGAACTTGTTCTCTGTGTTTGATTATCTTGTTGTCCATGGTGCCATTAACAATATTCATTTCGTTTAAATTCAAATATGTTCACTCACACCGTCACTATTTGATAGCCTCCCCCCAAATAGTGTGTATGTGTATGTGTGTGTGTGTGCGTGCGCGTGTACACCAAGAAAGCCATACCAGCGTCAGTTGGAGCACTCATCATCATCATCAGGTGCCTTGCCGCATGGCGTTGGTGATTATGGACTTCCATCTGTCTCTATCACTTGCTGCCTCAAGCATCTCTTCCACCCTCTTTGTCCCCAGCCACTCTGCAAGTCCGTCTAGTATCTTCTCCCTGGGTCTACCAGGTGCTCTCTTTCCCTCCAGCTTTCCTGTTGTGACCAGGTGCTCCTATTCCCCTTTCCTCATAAAATGGCCTATAAATGTTGCCTGTCTTTTCCTAATCTTCCTTTTGAATGATCTACTTGTGTCTGCTTCCATCAAGACTGTCTCCTTTGTTTTCTTTGCTGTACATGGAACTCTCAACATTCATCTTAGAAACCACATCTCAGCTGCCTCAATCTTGTTCTGGCTTTGTTGACTGTCCACGCCTCACAGTCGCACAACAGTATTGGTTCTATATAACACTCAAGAACTCTCTTCCTGATGTTAATTGATAGGCATTTGTTGGTAAGAATGCTTTTCATCTTCTTGAATACTGTTTTGGCTTGGCCGATTTTGCTGGCTATTTCTGATGTGCATCTGCCATCTGGTGAAATGATCGTTCTCAGATATTTAAACTTATCAACCTGTCTCAAGGTTGTGCCATTTGCTGTTATTTTGCATGAGGGGATTTCAGTCTTCTTGCTGTTTAGTTCCAACCCCTTACCTTTGCTTTCTATTTCTAGTATATTCACAAGGTTTTGTAGGTCCCTTTCACTTTCTGCAATTAGCACGGTGTCATCTGCATATCGAATGTTATCATTTTTCTTCCAAACTTTAATCCAGGGTCTTCCTCCAGATTTCTCATGATGTTTTCGCTGTAAAGTGAAAACAGATCTCGTGACAAAACACATCCCTGTCTGACTCCTCTTTTGATGTTTTGGAAAGAGCTTATAAGGGTTTTTTTTCTCATTGCAGCTGTTTGTTCCCAATACGTATTTCTGATTATTCGTAGATCTTTTCCATCAATATTGAGTCTTTCTAGTTGGTTGATCAATTCTTCATGTCTTACCCGATCGAAAGCCTTGGTGTAATCAACAAAGCACAGATATAAATCCTTGTTCATCTCGATTGACCTCTCTATGATAGTTCTTAGGATGTCTATGGCATTAATAGTTCCTTTCCCTACCACAAATCCACACTGTTCATCTGCTATTTCTCTTTTGATTCTATTCCATGTCCTCATCATGACTATTCTTAACAGGATCTTGGTTATATCGCAGAAATGACTCATGTAGAAACAGGCCCACACATGTACTTCAGTCTGAGCCAAGATGTTGACAATGTCTGGCAAGGCAGACGAACTAGCCTGTAGTGAAAACTTAGGATTAATCAACGTACAACCCCTCAAATAGAAAGAGGCCCTTACCGGTACTTCAGTGTGAAACTGATGGCTTAGGATTAAACAATGTCAAGGCAGCACAGCCGGTCTCAACACTTATGTTAGACTGTAAACGACACTGTTAAACAATAGAGCCAGCTGTACATACAGCACTGCTGGGGATGTGTTCGGGGAACCCCCCAGTGGAAGAGAGCGGTCCATTGTTTCAGTGGACAGGGTCTGGCCTGTGCTTGCCCACGTCAACCCCTCCTTCATGCATTCTCAAGTAGAGAACGTTCTCGAAAGTCGTCTTAAGATAGGTGGGGTCAAGAGCCCCAGCGTATTCTGATCCACGCTCTATAAATGAAAAGGGAAAATAACACAAGGAGAATACAGACCCACAGAGAACACAGACCCACAGAGAAGACAGACACAGACAGACAGAACAGTCAGTCAGTCACAATTGTGTTAGGAGATGGGCCACTCAACTTGGCAGAGGTGCTGAGCCTTTGCCAGAAACATGTAGTGAAGGTACGTTGTTTTTATTTCAATGTAGGGTTTAGGGCTGATAGGCAAAGAAGTAGGATTGATTTAGGACGTAGGCAAATAAGAATAAGAGGATGAATGATTATGCTTTCAGTTGAATGTTTAATTAAAGAAACTATATTGAGTTGTAATGCTATGTGTGGACTGCCTTTGAAACTTATTGCTGGTGTAATCAGTGCGTTTCTACTCGTCTCTCTCCTTCCTCCTTTTTGTGCGTGTGACTTCAAAGTAGAGAAACAACTCCTATATAAACATCCCCAATTCATCTACCTGTTATAGATGACAACACACAAACGCCTTCTTGCCACAGATGGTGGAGATTGCGATCGATCCCCCTCACCTACTCGTTAGCATGTTTAGAGTTTTAAAAAATCTAAAACAACATGTGGATAAATGTGAACAGAAATAATGAAAAAGGGACACACACAACGAGAAAAGTGAGAGCCGTAGAGAAATAACGTTTCGTTCGTTGTTCCTAGCTACTTCTACATAATATTATATGAAGACTTTATTGCTTGCTCGTTTGTTTGCTTGTACAGTGTTGTAAAGTGAAAAGCATTTCAAAGTCAACTTCAAGTATTGACAGAGCTACGTATCCCCTACCGACAGAGTTAAGGATCTAAGCCAAGCGATGTGCTATCAGCTAAACTTTTATTTTCTTCACTCTTCGCTGAAGGCGTTTGTCTACAGGCTAATGACAAAGATACATATGTGTAGCAACATAGATTGGCAATTCAGTAAACTTACGGCCTCAGTCTTGATTCGTTTTTATTAGCTGATTAAAGCTTTTAGGCCTGGATACAGTGTTGAGGCAAGTTACCAGATCATTTTCTGTTACTGACCACGTTCGTACTAGTCTTTCTTCAACACGGTGTATTTTTTTTAGTGTAGTGCTTCATTTCCAATAGTTCGTAAATGGTTGCTTGACAAACACAGTGCTGGAGATAGTAGCTTGCATATAAAATCATTCCTTTAACTGTCTCAGTTGATGTAACACAACATGGGACGCACAGCGGTAAACAAACTCTGCCCATCCTCCTACCCCTGTGTGTAACTGTAGCGGAGGATAACACACACAATGCTCTGACCTAAGGGGCAATGTTTGTCCACACACAGGCGCTGTCTATTGATTCACTTGACCATGATTGCTGTAGCTCGAGTTTGTCACTTCTCAATGAAACAATCAGCCTGGTGCTCATTGAAATTGTTTCTCTCTTTTCGAGAGCTACAACCTCACTCACCCTGTCTCCGTCTTTCGTCTGCTAAGGCGGATAGACTACAATGGGAATAGGTAAAAATTTTTAGCGGTTGTCGAGCAGGTTCTTCTGCGTTTGTTGATACAGCTTTGGAGAAACGGTTTTGTTACGGGTTTTTCTTATTAATTCGTGATGGGTTGTACGAATTTCATTTCCTTGCTGTATTCTTTCGTCTGCTTCATACGTGTAGTAGTATTGTATCTTGTTGTTTGGTGATTTTCGTCTTTTTTGAATGTGCTACAGATTCAGTCATACTGAGAGAAATTAGTTGTTTCTTGGCCATGCATGATACGGCCATTCCTAAGCCATTCCCAGGCCAAACTTCATACAGCCTTCTACCATCTCATTGTTATCGTTCTCTCGTCTCTTCAAGTCAGTATTTTTAAACAATCGTTACTTCCCTCCGTATACAGCGACATTGTATCCTTGTGTATTGTCCAATTTTTTTTCTTCCAGTTCTGTATTCTAACTGAACGCGTTGTGGTCCTATACTTCTGATTATGTGAGATTCAACCATTTGCCTAGTTTGTCTTGTGTACACATCATTTGATTACTCGGAACTTCCTCTCTCAGTCCGTCAGCAACCTACTTTTGTCTCCTTCAAGTCCGCTCTCAAAACTCACCTTTTCTCCTCCGCATAAAATCCTAACCCCCCTCTGCAGCCTGTCTCCGCTCGGAGGGAATCACATGGTTATAATATATAATTGTATATGCTATGCTCTCTATAATTTTCCATTGCTTTTATTCTTGCTTTTATTGCTTTTATTCTTTCTCCCCATTTATAGCCATGCGTGTGTGTGTGTGTGTATGTGTGTGTGTGTGTGTGCGTGCGTGTGTGTGCGTGCGTGCGTGCGTGCGTGCTTGCGTGTGTGTCTGCTTCAGCGCTTAGATTTGATTTTATCAAGATTTTGCGCTATATAAATATTGTAATTATTATTATTATTATTAACCGTTCCATATATTTTGGTTGCTATGCAATTGATCCTTCGAGGTTGTTTTTGATTTCCAAGCTACAATGTCAGGTTCGTCGTGCCGTCAGTCCATGTACATTTTCTGCTATTCAGTGTGTAATTAATTGTTGTATCTTCTCTATAGCTGGTCGTCATAGTAGACAAACGTGTAAGGAAATATGGAGTGAAGGTATTCACATGTTAGTCGGTTATCGTTGACACTTGAAACCACCTGTGTGAGCTATACGCTCGACTATTAACAGTCTGTCGACACATGCAGTTGCACTGGTGTGCAGTGCTTTTCTTTTCATTCTCCCAAGTCATACGTACGCATCTTTTCGTAAGTCCATTAGTTCATGCACAGACTTACTGCTCGCAATCTCTTACCGTTCCGTTTCAATAACCGACCTCTACATGAAATGTACTCTGTTGGTCATGTTGTTTAGTTACATATCGCACTTCATATGCACTACAACTGATTTGTGGTTTACTTCCTTCAGTACGCTTATTGATACATAATGACACATTGCTTGGCACTTACACTGGTTTTTCTAACATGGTTCTCATTGCATCAGTGCCACATACTAGCATCTTACGTTCCGCTCATGCTACATTTGTGCTTCTTACTACGTGGCAAAACGATGAAGAGTCAAGCGCTGGCAGCTCTGAGTATTGCCTCGTCTTCCATTTCATTATGTGTTTTCTACGACATGTCAGAGGGCTGAAACCCTACTTCTACTCCATTGGTGAGTTTTGTATATACGTCAGACGGCCAGATACGGATGGCACTGATCTTACTTCATTCCTACTTGATTGCGCACATTGTACGACATATGTCATAGGGCTGGAACCCTACTTCTACTTCATTTATTACTGTGTGCCGTGCTTGAGGACCCAACAGTGCATATGTCTATTCTACAGAGGATTTATCAATTCACACGAAGCACATGTAGCCTGGTTGAAATATGTGAGATGCCACATTGTTTAATCGTTACTGAGGAACTGACATTTGATGCAAAACTATGCTTCCCTTGTGTCCAGAAATTACGAACCAGTTCAGTGTGTCTACTATAATATCTTCCTATAATGACCAGCAGTCTTCTTAGGATTGTCACAGTACCTTAGATACTTGTCTTGATAATGAGTATTGCGTATCACTTATGATTCTGCGTCTTCGTTTTGTTGTGTATGTTTCGATACTAATGTGTTTCCTTAGTTTCCAGTGACAGTCTCTCGATTTTCAAGGTTAATTACTGACCCATACTTAGCGCAATGCATGGATCATATCATCTATTTATGCCTTGTTTTAATAAACGTTACGATGCATTATGTAGTCTCCTTCTTTCAGTGGATGATGAAGAATACTTAATCAACTGATACATTACTTCTTACTTCTACTGCTTTTACCAGTTACTTATTATGTCCGGTGCCAGTTACTACTGTTCATACTACTTTGTGCTTCATGACGTGAATGATTACCACTGAGAAAATGACACGATAAGTATGCAAACATTCTTCTTTTCTTGTGCTCAATACCGTAGCAGTGATTCAATCTATAGATTCGGATGTATGATACTAGCAGTACTACTGTCTACGGACCTACCTTCTTATTTGTGTTGTGTATGTTGTGGTACTAATGTGTTTGTTTTGTTGCAGGCAAATATTCTTCACAATACAAGAACCATCAAAGTTTAACTCCAAATGCTGATGATATTCGGTTGCATGACGGTGATCAATCATTTCACTGGTCCGTCGTTTTTGCCGTCTTTAAATCCGGACCGTCAATTGTTCATGATTAAATATTCCGACATATTTAATCAACCGTTACATAGTATGTTCAACGTTTCCATACTCTTCTGAGCATTATCGCAATGGAAATCCGTTGCAAGGGCCAGTGCCCTGTTGCCCCAATCTTCCCTCCTTGCGTTCATCTTCATTCGTTACGTTATACAGTCGTTATTATAGCCACATCGTCCTCAGAATGATTGCTCGCGCTCTACAGCTCATTTATTTTGTGCGCACACTTTCCCATTCCTTAGCATAATTTCATTGTCATGCTCATAAGCGTTCATCTCTATACTGCGTACCCTGCGTTCATCTGCGCTTCTCAATAGTAGTATGGTAAGGGGCCTCTCATCCCTCATGGGGCTGGGGCTGTGGGGCTGGTGCTGCGTCAGTAGGTCATGAGGTCAGGTCACTAGGTCACAAGGGGCTGTCACTAGGTCATGAGATCAGGTCAGTTGAGTCATCTCATACCCCAATGGCCGGGTCCAGCGGAATCCGTCTACACAGGTCAAAATAAAGTGGAAGTCTGCCAGTTTATATATTTAGGATCGATCAAATCCAATGATAATGACTTCCATCTTCATCAACACCAGAATTCTCATGGCAAAGAAACGGACGATAGACATGACAAACATCCGGACAGACAAAACGATAGACACAAAACTAAAAATGAGAATAGTTAGATGTCTGGTCTGGACCATCATGACATACTGATCTGAAGGATGGACTCTCAAAAAGAAAAGCATAAAGACTTAATTGTGGTTCTATAGGCGTCTTTTAAGGGTGAACAGGAAAGACAAGAGAAGTGACAAGAGCATTTTTGACGAGCTGAAAACCCAGAGAAAACTTGCACAGGTCATCCTTAAAAAGAAACTGATCTTCCTTGGACATGTGTGCAGAAACAAAAAATGCGCTCTCATGAAAGATGTCATTCAGGGAAAAGTCGAGGGCAAAAAAGGGAAGAGCAAGACCACGAACAGATTACTTAAGAAACATTAATTAAGGAGTGGACAGGTCGTAACAGTCCAGAGATTTTCAACCAGGTTGAGGAAAGACAAATGTGGAAGACAGACACCCGGAGAGCAATGCGAGTAGCCAACATTCCAAGGAGTGATGCTGTAGACTGAGACTAGGATGAAAGCGGCTGTGATGTCTCTTTCTTGAACTAAACACTGAAAATGAAACGTAAATAAATTACTTGTGCCTCTTGTGATAATGACTCTCATGGGCTCTGTGGGGGTACTGTTATTCACGCTCCTGACATGAATCCATGTTCTGCTCCTGTTTTCAGCATTGGCATGTTTCAACGTTTTGAAGGTAATCTAGGGCAGGATACACTCCATTCTAATATGTGCATGTTTAAGCTGCTCAGTGACTGCCGGGGTGTGGTTGACAACATCGTAAGAGACAATTCTACTCCATTCTGTTTGCACAACACAACTCAAAACAAC
This sequence comes from Monoplex corrugatus, assembly GCA_030674185.1. NCBI lineage: Eukaryota > Metazoa > Mollusca > Gastropoda > Littorinimorpha > Ranellidae > Monoplex > Monoplex corrugatus. The sequence continues at coordinate 31,582,354 of JAPXFY010000015.1, forward strand.
ATGAGAAGAAATACAAGGCCCTACAAGGCAAGATCAGATGCCATTACTTAAAGCTCTTCTTTATCGGTAAAAAGGATTTCAGAATGTATCATCATCATCATCATTATGTGCCCTGCTGCATGGCGTTGGCGATCATGGCCCACAACTACAAGGGATAGCTTCGTCTGGACCCGGGCCATTGTGCAGTTCAAAACCATGTCATGATCCTGGAGAGCCTAGATAAACAAGACAATCGTCATAAGGCTGTGCACTAATCCTGCACGTTCATAAAATCTTGAGTTTCCATCTAACTTGTGGATTGAAAGATAAATTAAAAGATAAACAGTATCGTTTATCTTCATATCTGCAATTCATGGAACCGCCAATGTTTTTTGTAGTTCTTGTCAATGCAAACTCACAATCGTTTCCCCACGTAATTTGCCCCAAATGTCAGGATGGTAAGCACACTAACAATAATTTGGAAAAGGGTTTTTACTTGTACAAAGTTCCAACAACTGGCAGAGAATACATGTCACACTCTACAATTCCCTTCATAGCAGTGCATGTGATGGAAGGAATGAAACCAGTGTTCTTGCATAATAGAAACCTTGTTTGTTTTGCAAGGCGTATACTAATGCTTTACGTTTCTTGCTCTGTGCAAATAAAAAGAAGTAAAGTTATGGTCACTGAGTGTATAAAAGAAAAATCGTAAGATTTCATAGATGGGTGAGTTTTGCCTCGGGGCAAAAATACTCCAATCTTCTCCAGTTAAGCGCATGGGATCATCATCTGTAAGAAAAGTCTTTTGATCTGTCTTTTTACCCTGAATTTAGTGAATTCGTTTGTTTGTTATCTTTGATGTACACTTGATAGACGAACTGTTTTATTCAGAAAATACTGTGTTCTCTTTTGAATTGGTGTGGATAAAAACAAAACAAGTCATACAAATCATTGATTCAAGACATTGTCACAAAAGTCAAAGTAAACATACTAGAGTTAACATGATGTGATGCTTCGTCGTTTGAATGATTTACATAAATAATGCACAACTTCTGAGATATCTCACACTACGAAGTGAATGATGTGTAGTGGTTAGTCAACGCCAAGCTGCTTCAAAGTCACTTTGGCTTAAAAACACCGTAAAACCTGGAACTTTGAGAAAGCTACAGTACTTATGTTTTCTTTCTTTCTTTGGATCTCTCTTTCTTAAAGATGTAGACGGTTAAGAACACTTTGTACAATGTTTAGAGCAGAGACAGACTGATCGTTGTTGGCAGGAACACAACAGTTGTGATAGATTTTGTTCAACAGTAAGGGTTAAATACGTACTTCTGCAGTGTTATATGACTCGAGGACGATAAATATATTTGTTTAACAGGCTCTTGTAAAATTCAGATGTTGTATATCATATATTGCAGTACACACACAGAGAAAGAAATGATTGTGTAATATATTGTACAACCTCTTTTCTGCAATGACCCAATAATGACGCACATTAACTTGACATAACATTAAACAACCCAACCAAACCATTCAGACAGAGACAACTAAGCCAATCTAAGCACTCTTGTCTCTCTCTTCTTTCTCGTTGTTGTGTGTGATCTCTATACAGAAAGGCAATTCCACATAAACATCCCCCACATCCCAGAAGAGCAGCCAAAATCCATCACGCGACACACACATCCATCAAAATTCCCCCCATTACAGTTACATGACTCATCAAACTGATTGTGCGATGGAGTTCGCATTCTGTAGCTCCTGTCTTCTTTGGTAGTGCAATGAAAATTGATTTTGACATACCTTTCGGGATTTTTGGTGTCATAAATTTCATTTAGGAGGACTGTTATTTTTTCTATACCAAATTCCTCCAGGGCTTCAATCATCTCTGTAGTAATGTTGTCTGGTCCTGGGGCTTTTCCTGGTTTCATCTTTTTCACCGCTGCTCTAACTTCATCTTTCATTATGGGTGGTCCTTCAAAGTTCTTTCTTATAATGTGTTCTTCATTTCTGTCATCTTCAAAAAGGTCTTTAATGTACTCTCCCCATCTGTCTAATATTTTGTCATTTTCCATGAGAAGCATGCCATCTTTCGATTTTAAGCAACCAGTTGATGTGCATATATTTTTCCTGTGGACAATTTCTTCAATTCGTCTGTACATACCCTAAGGATCCGTTTCGTGTCGGTCTTCTTTTTCTTTGCATTTTGTTTTCAGCCAAGCTTCCTTAGCTTCATTACACCTATTCTTGATTTTTTGTTTGTTTATCTTCCTGTATGTCTCTTTGCCTTCCTCCTTTCCTCCATCAAGCCTAAAATTTCTTTTGTCATCCAGTTCTTTTTTGCTTTTCCATCTGCTTCAGGGATTTCTTCACAAGCTTCATTTATCGAATTTCTCAATTTTGTCCATTGTTCCTAACTGTCACCAACGTCTTTCAGAGCACTGAATTTGTTTTGAACATGTACATTAATTATTTTACGTATCACTTCATCTGTCTTTGAGAGCCCAAGATTTAGTTTGATGTTGCTTTTGGTCTGTTTCCTTTTCCTTAATTTCAGCCTGAATCTTCCCACTACAGGATTGTGGTCACTGTTGCAGTCTGCGCCTGGAAGCGTTTTTGCTGACAGTAAAGAATTTCTAAATCTTTTGTTGATCAGAATGTAGTCAATCTGATTTTTGGTATTATCTCCTGGACTCATCCAAGTCCATTTTCTTCTATTAGGCTGCTCAACCCAGGTGTTTCCTACTATTAACTCATTCATCTGTGCCCATTCTACAAGTTTCCCTCCCCTTTCATTTTGTGTACCAAGGCCATGAGGTCCAACTATATCCTCCACCCTATCCTGTCCCACTTTAGCATTAAAATCTCCCATTATTATGGTAACTTCTTGTGATTTACATTGGGACTTGGCCATCTCTAATAGTTCGTAGAAGTTGTCGATATCTTCCTGAGTACTTGCGGATGTTGGCGCATACACCTGAATGATGTTGATATCAAATGGTTTGCCTCCCAATCTGACCAGCAAAAACTCTGTCGGACACAGCCCAGTATCCCTTAACTGCTTTTGATTTGTCCCTGTCCATTACGATGCCTACTCCTCTCTCGTGTGAGGTTCCACCAGAGTATATTACTTTATACTGTCCTGATGTTATCATGCTTGCCCCCTTCCATCTCAGTTACCCTAGTCCTAAAATACTAATGTTAAGCCTTTCCATCTCCATTTTGATGTTGTCTAATTTGCCTTTTTGCAACATTGTTCTGATGTTCCATGTTGCTATTTTGGTATTTTTGAGTTTGAGTTTGGTCGCAGTAGCTTGCTGACGGTCTGGTGTCACCTGTGCCGCATGACGGTCACTACCGGACGAAGGTGCTCCATAGGAGCACCTATTTACGTCGTTATCTTCATTTTCCTTCTTTCTCTGTCCATAATGTTCTTGAGAGAATACGATGGTGGTTTCCCGTTGCCTTCCATCAGATTTTTTTTTTCGGTCTCTCCGATAGGCTTTGTCGTTCCCGATGGAGTTGGAGCGCTATATCACCATAACTTTGTGTCACGACTCAATATGTCCTGTATACAACATCAATTTGCAATTACTTTTTACGTCCTGAACTGTGCAAGGACTCCACCTCAGGCTCGAGACAACTTTGTACATGCGGCTAATCCTGGCCGCTGTGAATGGATAGCTGACCCTGTTGTGGGTTGGGGAAGATGAAGCACCGAGAAGATATGGGCATCGTCCTCATGATGTACGCCCCGAGAAAAGCTGGTCTCTTCCACCTCACTCCCCTATGAGCTCAAGGTTATGAGACAAGCTTGACCTGTTTAAAGATCTTTACCAATGATGACAGAATCAAGACACCATGTGGTAAATTAATTACTGCTGTCCAGTGTTGCACAGTACGCCACTGAACACAACCGGCTAAAAAGACTTTAAACACATCAATAACGCTTTGCTCGCCCATTACACGATGGTGATATGTGTGGTAAAATAATGAAGGATAAAATACATACGAAACAGACATACGAACACAAATACACGCATGCGCGCACCCACGCCCCTTCCCACCTTCTCACATCACATACAAACACTCAAACTTATCAAGCACACACACACACGCAGCCTACATACGGTCACACAAATACACACGCTGCACATACATAAACGCACACATGCGCGTACGCACGTACGCACTCACAGTCCCTTCTCCCATGCACGATGTGCGCACGTGTACATACACATTCCCGCGTGAGGCGCAGAAACGACTTGCAGCATTTGCTATACATGAAGCGTTCACGGCTAAGAACGACAGATGCAGCACATCTGCTGCACCGGTAACGACGACAGGATTTGATGGGTCATATTTGGAGAGGTATAAAGACAGAGGGCAGATAATATTAAAATAAAACTTCGATCAATAACGACCTATAACAAAGCTTCAATCAATAACGACCTATTATATTTCTAGATTAATTATGCACGTCTTCGTGTGTGTACACATCTCTCTATGCCTTCTAATGCGTTTGGATTGATTGTGCATCTCTCTCTCTCTCTCTCTCTCTCTCTCTCTCCCCTCTCTCTTGTCAGCGGTATCTAAAAATGGTAAAGGGGAATTATTGAAATGCAATGATCATTGCAAAAACTGTGTTGACCTAAATGATTTACGTTGCCATTTTAAACACCTGAATGAAGACGGATTGAAAGAAGAGCGCTTTTCTGTTCAACTGATGATACCCAATCGAACTTCGATACTGGTATTTGAAATGAAGAAACTACAGAAAAGACATAATTATGCGGTCAAAGGTCGAAAGACCAGAAAGACTACAGGAAACGATCAAATGCATAATGAATACATTAAAAGTAGTTTTTCGTTTTGCGTCATGTGTACCGTAAATTATTCAATAAAGTCTTGAATTCGGATACTGTTCCTGAAGAATGGGCCTTTGGTTTGATTCTATTCAAGAGAAATTAGAGCACCTAGTCACAACAAGAAAGCTGGAGGGAAAGAGAGCACCAGGTAGACCAGAGAGAATATATTGGACGGACTTGCAGAGTGGCTGAGGACAAAGAGGGTGGGAGATGTACTTGCAGCGACAAGGGATGGATTCGTTTGGAGGGCCATGATTGCCAACGCCATGCGGCAGGCACATGATGATGATGAAAGAAATGAACCTGTATTGACACTGCTTACTTACAAATATCACTCCACAACAACAATTCACACGACTTAAATTCTATTCTTGGTCAATAGGTTTCATAAAATCACCGCACAACACACATTCAAATGCTAAAACTGGGTTGGGGTAACGTAGTGGTTGACCAGTGATGACATGCAGCATGGAAGACTGCTGTTTCCGACGTATGTCAGGGAAGATACAGTTGCGCATGTCGTAATTGGTGTCGTTGATAACTTAATCTTATAAATATAAAACAAAGAAAAAGAAAAAAACAGGGGGTGGGGGGGTGTTCCACAATTCAATGAACACCTAGGTTTGTAAAATGGACTGGATCCTTTAGACAAGTTGAAGGATTCATATGGGACTCCTACTTCTACATTGCATGTAGTCTCGCTTATATTGGGTAAAATCCATCTTTTTGTTTTCCAACACGCACAACGAACACAAAGAATTCACATTAACTGATCAACAGATCACATGCAATAACTGAAATGTATCAATGAACTAAGTTGTGGCATTATTCTCCGAAAATTTTAGCACTAGTAAAGATCCATATTTTCAAAGCGATGTTTGTCTCCAAACACCTTTCAACCTCAGCGTTATTTCAGCAATGAGTCTTGTATGCCATGGTGTTTGTCCACTGATGCAAGATACAAGATACAAGATAGTTTATTTGTCCCGAAGGAAATTACGTTGCCAATCACATTACAAATTAGGCATAAAATTATACATTATAAATTATAAAGGCATTAAAAACAAACAATTGATATTATCACATACATTATAATATCACATACTCTCGCATATCACTGCGCGCTGCTCTCACATAGACCAAGTGCCAATTATCACAATAAACATTAAAATAGTAAAAATAGAGTGCAGGTTAAGCATAAAGATTTCAAATAAAATTACGAGTATAAGCGTTGTTAAAAGATAATATGGCTTTGGGTATGAAACTATCTTTGTATCTCGTATGCAGCTTCATACAATGTACAATAACAAACCATTGCTAACGCAATGCACACACACACACACACACACACACACACACACATACACACACATATATATATATATATATTGAAAGAAGAGCGCTTTTCTGTTCAACTGATGATACCCAATCGAACTTCGATACTGGTATTTGAAATGAAGAAACTACAGAAAAGACATAACTATGCGGTCAAAGGTCGAAAGACCAGAAAGACTACAGGAAACGATCAAATGCATAATGAATACATTAAACGTAGTGTATCTCCTCCACTGCGATATCTGCCCTAAAACTCAATATATAGGACAAACGAAAAATTCTCTCAAAACCAGATTCTACCAACACCGCTCAAACATCCAAAAAAATACAGGCACTCAGGTCACCAAACACTTCAACCAAACTGGCCATTCACTTCAAAACTTAAAATGTATCGCAGTGGAACCTGGACACCAGACTGAGGAGGGAGTCTTTTTGGATGAACAAAATGAAAACCATATTTCCTCTGGGCCTGAACTCTGTCAATTGACGTCACAACAATATCGAGTCAAAACTACGTAATGTAGCCTACGTAAAATATTCTGATGTGTTTGTGTAGCATATCGTAGTCAGTGACTAAAGTCCCCTTGAGGAAGACGGGTGTACCGCCGAAAATTTGGGAAATTTTTACATTGATTTGTTGCCTTTTCTGTGCACATGCTGCTTGAATTATATATATATATATATATATATATATATATATATATATATATATATATATATATATATATATATATATATATATATAATATTTTTCTCACTCTGTTTTTCTCACTCAACATATTACCATAGCTCGTGTTTCACTTCAATGAATTAACACTCATCTCCTCTGTGTCGTAACCAGGCACTCCTGTGCCGATGGCAATAACAAAAATAAACTTTAAATGAAACAACAGTATTGCACGCAAGGGCATGCTGTTTTACGGTGTTGTCCAGTTGTACAAGTGGTTTGCTTGAGCAAAAGATTCAGTTTCAGTTTCTCAAGATGACGTCTCCGTTCTCGGAATGAATTCCATATGTACTAGCGTCACAGGTGCCAAGTGATGGAGAAGATCCAGAATGATCATGGCACAAGCCTTAAACCTGCACATAAACCCATGAGCTGGCCAGGTCCTGAGGTCCTACCTAGATAGTTCTATAACCTGGGGTCGTAGGGGAGTGAGGTGGCAGAGACCTCAACTTTTTCCAGAGACAGCGACACGAAGGCAATTTAACATTCATTACCTGACTGTTTGGATAAAGTATTGGATAATATTAATAAACGAAGAAGTCGCATTGCCAATAAATGAATCAATTTCACATACAATGACTTATTTTCTACTAAGATATCTGAACGAAATGTGCATCGAAAGCTTTTAGGAAGATAAAAACAATAGTGTGTGAATTCACTTTCAAGCGAAATTTGTTGCTTAGCAACGAAGTTAGGTTACTTAGTACAGTAATATACAATGACACGTGAAGGTCTATTGAATATGAAGCATGTCTGATGGATGTGTATGCCTAGTGAGTGTGCGTGTACGTGTTTATCTGTATGCGGGTATGTTTTATTAGTGCGTGTGGTGGGAGACTGGTAAATTGTGAATAACAGACTCTTCAAATGTGCACACAACAACCGTGTGCGTCATCATCATCATCATCATGTGCCCTGCCGCATGGCTTTGATGATCATGGCCCTTCGTATGCATCTATCCCTTGTCGCCGCAAGCACGTCTTCCTCCCTCTCTGTCTTCAGCCACCCTGCAATAGGCTTATGTTTTTCCCTGGGTCTACCTGGTGTTCCTTTCCCTCCAGCTTTTCTGTCCTGACCAGGTGCTCTAATTCCCCTTTCCTCATAAAATGGCCTATGAATGTTGCTTGTTTTTTCCTAATCTTCCTATCAACAATCTTCTCGTGTCTGCCTCCATCAAGACTGTCTCGTTTGTTTTCTTTGTTGTCCATGGAATTCTCAACATTCTTCTTAGAAACCACATTTCGGCTGCTTCAATCCTGTTCTGGCTTTGCGCGTTGACAGTCCACGCCTCATGACCGTATAACATTATCGGTTCTATATGTGATGGAGATAGTGGTTAAGGGTGGGGGGGGTGTGATGCTGGTGATGATTGGTCGCTTTCGTTAGTCGCAGCGCCAGGTGAGATGGTGCAAGGTGGTTAAGGGGTAAGGAGGTGATTGCTGATTGATGGTCGTTTGTATCCAGAGCAGAAAGGGAAGTCTCTCAATCAAAAGACAAGTCCTCGTTTTGCTACTTGACTCTTTATTATTGAGAAAAGAAGACGAGAAAGAAGACATGTAAGAAGAAGACGTCAAAGAAGACAGTGCCTGTAAGACACAAAATAGGTTTCATAAATATAATGACAAAGTACACATTTTGAGAAATACCAATGTCAATGTACAAGAGTGAACTACTACATTCTAACAGAAGATGTCTACATTTACAAACAAAAGCACTAGCATTTGTAAACATGCAACAAATAATTGATAACAAAATGTTGTGTAAAGAACTACTACATTATACCAAAATATGTGTTGTCGATATTAACACTCAACAGCACTAGCACTTGTAATCACGGAACAAATAATTGATAACAAAACTTGAGTAACCCTTTGATAAGTTGAGGGTAACTACCATACTGCTTGTTCAATAGCATTAGCATAAGCTAGACCTCCAATAATGTACTGGCAAAATCATGCACAGTCATATTAAGCTGTTTGGCTGCCATGGGCTGAGTAAACTGTAACATAACATCTGAGTGGGCAGCTATTGGACAGTTAATATTCAGTGGTGACGACAAACATAGTATTTGACTATGGGAGCTGTCGTCACAAACAGTAGGTCTACCTTATTGAATAGCAGTCAACACACTTGAGTCATCCATTAAATATTTGCTCCATGTAGTTATGTGTAATTCTATGTCTAGTGCTAGAGATAGTGATGACAAAATAGCATAGCATATTACTAGTTAAGCTATGTCATCAAAAGCAACATTCTATAATGATTTGCAGTCGTGCTGAGCAGACAAGGGATACAACAATTGGATCAATTCGCTGAGCACATGTTTCATCAACTACCATTATGTACACACATACAACATTATCAAGTATAAAATAGTGCACAATAATGCATTGCATCTTGGTAGCTTTCAGACAGTTGATATTCAGTGGTGATGACATAGTAGGCCTATTTGACAATGAGAACTATGTCATCACAAACAGCACCTAATCAAATGGCAGTCAGCAGTGTTGAGAGAACAAACACTTGAGTAATCTATTACCCATTATCTCTATGTGATTAAGTATAATTCTAGATCAAGTGCTAGAGGCAATGATAACAAAATAGTATAGCATATTACTATTAGACCATGTCACCAAAACAACACTCTATAGGCCTACATGATTATCAGTGGTGCTGATCAGATAAGGGATACATCAAACAGATCAATTAGCTGAGCACGTGTTTCATCAGTCATCATGTCAGTATGTGAATACAACCTTGTCAAATATAAAATACTCTTCCTCTGCACAACAGTGCATCACATCTTTGTTTTTGGCAGAATATGGTTGTCAATAGTTCTACAATAGCCACATGAAAATAGGGGCTAAATCTATAGTGGTTATTACATTTAAACCTCAGTCCCATCTTTACAATGGTGGCCGCCACGCTAAGTGCTACAGATCTTGTGAGATAGCACATTGTTTAGATCAAAACATATTTTCTCGCTGTGCGAATTCTGCAAATCTAGTGCGGTACTCAATAGACTTCAGCTAGAATCTAAAGAAATAAGAGACCTTAAAGTCCCTAAGCTTACTGCAAATGACAATGAATAATAAAGTGATAAAAATCCAGAACTTACTACAGTAACGCCGTGAAGTTGATCACCTGCTGTGAGACCAAGAGTGGTGGCAGGAAAGGGCACCTCTGGTGAGACTGAGAGTGGCAGTGGAAAAGCACACGCTATGACGTGCCTTGTTATTTTATACTTTGGGAATCGAGCATGGTCATACTTTCAAACCTTTCAGATAATAAGGTCTGATTGGTTGTTCTCACCTACCCAATCAATCAACACTTGGGGCGTGGCGAAAAGTCAACTCTGTTTGAAAGTAATGGAGGTCTAATTAATGGAGGTCTAATTAATGGAGGTCTTACATAAGTTCAGTGCCTCGGTATACACAACCGGCATACTCGTCTGGTGGTTTTGTTGGTGGCTATTGGCTATTACGCCACAAACACCGAAGGGCGGAATGAAACAAAGACAGTCCGCCCCGGGCTCCATACAACCGCAACATAACCTGCGGTCATTGTACGTGGGTTTCCGCGGGTCACACAATGGCTATTAGGACGGCAGTGTACTACAAATTGGCGGGAGGCGGCATAGCTTAAAGACTGTCTCCTCTACGTTCTGTAGGACGACAACGTAAATACTGTGGAGATGACGACAAAATCTTGTTGTAGGCCCGCTTCAGAATACATGTACACATTGTAGATCTGCTCATTGTTTAGCAGTGTGTTATCTACAATCGTCATGTACTGGCTAGATCCTTGGAATGTTCAATGCATAGCTATGGGTTGTCAGATTGCTGTGTGCTGGGAGGAATTACCTAGAAGTGTCCATAGGCAGGCTAGTAGGTCGAAGAGACGTTATTTCCCAGCCCTCCGTAATCAGCAGTCTCCTCAATTCTCATTGGCTGATATGGAATGTATGACAACAGGGACCATAACTCTACATCCCCTTTACTCAGGCTAAATGTCAACAACAACAAAACTGTCACATGTGCTCATGTCCATTTTGAACTCATTAAACTTTTCTGCTCAAAACTCAAACATCTAAAAGAACGAACTCTTGAAACTCAACTAATAGGAACTCTTTCAGTCTTTGTTCAATTCTTGAACTTTACAAATTGAGTTTTTGTGGAACCTTAACACGTCGACCACTTTTAGTAACTTTGGTTGGTGTTGAACTAATGTTTGTGTTTGGTTGTGTTGTCTCTTGAGCACTGGTTTCAGTGTGAACATCAACCTGGTCTTCAGAAGACGTGCAGCTTTCTTTATCTTGAAATTCAGAAGTCCTACAGTGTTCCCGTTGTTGACACTGCTGTTCTGGAAGAGTAAATGTTGCCTTGGGTGGAGACGACGGTTTGTTGAGCTGCTGGCTACTGTTTCTGTTTCTTAGGTGGTAACGGTTTCTTCTCTGGATCCCCGTTTTTGTTTGTAGGTTGTAGGATCTACCATGCTGAGATGATGATGAAGGTGACTGGCTCACTATCACAGCTTCGGTGTCTTTTGGAGTTTTGATCCATACAGCCTCTCCTTTTCTCAGTTCTGGCTGAGGTCTTGCTCGGTGTCGCCGGTCGAAATCTTGTTTTTGCTTTCTTTTCAGTTTCATGTCTGTCTCCTGGAACTTCTTTACATTGCTTCCTTCAGGTATATGTTGTTTTGGAAGAGTTGGAAGTCTTGTTCGAAGTTTTCTTCCCATCAGTAGTTCTGCTGGCGATAATCCATGCTGAAGTGGTGTCGAACGATAATTCAGAAGAGCTATGTATGCATCATCTGCCTTGTTCAACAGCATTTTGATGGTTTTGACAGCTCTTTCAGCTTCTCCATTCCCTTGTGGATGCAGTGGACTGCTTTTAAGGTGAGTGAAACCATATGACTTTGCAAATTGTACAAAATCCAAGAGCTGAACTGAGGTCCATTGTCCGACACTATTGTTTCAGGAATTCCATGACGAGCAAATACTGACTTGATGTGCTCGATGACAGCAGATGATGTGGTTTGTCTCAGGTGTGCAATTTCAATCCACCGAGAATAATAGTCTACTATCAACAAGTAAGGGTGATTTTTCCATTCAAAAAGATCAATCCCCACTCTCTGCCATGGAAAGTCTGGTGTCTTTGTTGGTTGTAGTGGCTCAGGGTGCAGTTTTCTTTCTTTCTCACAAACTTTGCAATCTTTGATCATGCTTTCTATTTGCTGAGAAAGTTTCGGCCACCACACACAGCTTCTGGCAAACGCTCTACATTTGACTATGCCACCAAGGCATGGATAGACGTGCCAGAATATCTTTTTGAAGTACTTCAGGAATAACTAGACGAGTTTGAAATAGCAAAAGTCCATCTTCTACTATCAGTTCATTTCGTACAGTCCAGTACGGTTTCAATGCCGGGTCACTTCTAGCTTTTTCTGGCCACGATGACTGGCAATAGTTTTTTACTTGGCAGCAGATCTCATCTTGATCCTGTTTCTCTCTGATCTCCTGAAGTTTTGTGCTACTTGCAGGGAATCCCTTCACGATTGTTTTGACTGACAACTGTGTCTCAAACTCCATAAAGTGATCCTGTTCAGCAGGAACACAGACAGGACTCCGAGACAAAGTATCTGCAGTTGCAAGACGTTTCCCTGGAACATGGATGATATTGTATGTAAAACGCATCATTCTCATCCTGAATCTTTGAATGCGTGGAGTCAATTCATCCAAGAGCTTTGTTTTCAACAAAGCGAGTAGCGGCTTGTGGTCAGTTTCAATTATGAAACTTGGTAGTCCAACAAGAAAGTCTTCAAATTTTTCACAGCACCATGTGACTGCAAGTGCCTCCTTCTCCACTTGAGCATATCTTTGTTCAGTGTCAGTAAGAGACCTTGACGCATAGAAGACAGGTTTCCAGTCTGTTCCTTCTTTTTGTAGTAGGACTCCTCCCATGCCATAGGATGATGCATCAGCTGAGATCTTGGTTGGCTTTTCAGGATTATAATGACACAGAACTGGAGTAGTACTCAGTTGCTTTTTCAGTGTCTGAAAGGCTTTTTCCTGAGGTTCATCCCAAATCCAAGAAGTCTCTTTCTTTAAAAGATCTCTGAGAGGTTTTGTTGTTTCAGCCAGGTTTGGTGCAAACTTTCCAATGTGATTGACCATGCCAAGGAATCTGCGAACTTCCGCTACGTTCTGAGGCCTTGGTAGCTTGGTAATGGCTATCACTTTCTCTGGATCGATCTGGATTCCCTCTTTGGAAATGATATGCCCGAGAAACTTGACTCTGTCAACAGCGAAGACACACTTTTCATTGAGAGTCACTCCTGCTTCTTTCATTCTTTGAAGTACTGTTCGGAGTCGGCCATCATGTTCTTCTCGGTCCTTTCCACTGATCAAAACATCATCTATGTCGCAGCTGACACCTGGTATGCCAGAGAGAATGTGACTCATTTCTCTTTGAAAGACTTCAGGTCCTGAACTTATTCCGAAAGGCAGCCTTTTGAAGCAAAACCTTCCAAATGGCGTGATGAAGGTTGTCAGTTTCTGAGATGCCTCATCCAAGGGAACCTGAAAAAATCCACTGTTGCAATCTAATTTGCTGAAGACAGTGGCTCCAGAAAGTTGTGCCAGGAGTTGATCAGTAGTAGGAAGAGAAAAGTTTTCTCTTTGCACGCTTTCGTTGAGTTTTGTGAAGTCCACACAAAGTCTGATCTTCCCATTTGCCTTTGGAACTGCAACGATGGGAGCGCACCAATCTGTAGGTTCAGTAACAGGTCTGATAATGTCCTGTTTTTCCATCTCTTTCAATTCATCTTCAACCTTTTTCTTCATAGGAATTGGGAGGCGGCGAGGTACTGCAACTTTGAAAGGTTTTGCATCTTTATCTAGAGTGATCTTTGTAGGCATTTTTCATTTTGCCGAAACCTGTAAATAACTCTGGGAATTCTTTCTGTACTTCCTCTTTTACACTGTTAACATCCCCTTCTTGTTTTACCTCATTCACTCTCTCCAACAAACTTAGAGCTTCAATAGCAGGTCTTCCTAACAGAGGTTCTTTCAAGTCTGTGACAACATAAAGATCCTGTTCTGTGGAAGTGTTTTCTGTTGAGAGTGTTGCACTAACTACTCCCTTCACATTAAGTGGATTTCGTCCTGGACCAAACAGCTTTTTGTCCGTTTTCTTGATTAGCGGTGAATTCTTCTTGAAAAATCTTTCTGGTATAACTGTTACATCCGCTCCAGTGTCCACTCTATACTTCACAGGTTTGCCAATGGTCGTGATTGTTGCATGCCACATGTCATCTTGAACAGTTCCAATGCAGTTTGTTGTTTCTTTTTCAGTCACTACTGAACCTAACACAAACTCATCTTCGTGTTCTTCCACAGCATTGACAGATGTCCTCTTACTCTTAGATTTGCACATAGTAGCAAAATGACCTTTCTTGGAACATTTGTAACATTCCGTTTCTTTTGCAGGACAGTCTTTTCTTTCATGAGTAGGATTTTTCCCACAATGCTGGCACTTTTTGTTTTTGCTTCCTTTGAAGTCTTGCCGTTTCCACTGAGTCTTAGAACTGAGTTTGTGCAGTCTATTGACTTGTGTGTCCGGTGCCTCCTGTCCTGTGCTGATAGTCTGTGACTGTTGCCTCGACGTTTCGTATGCTCTGCCAATTGTCAAGCACTTGTCTAGAGTGTGTTTCTTATCTTCAAGAAATTTTTCTCTGAGACTTTCTTCTCTCACCCCAACAACAACCTGATCTCTGATTAGACGATCTTCCAGTTGTGGATTTCCAAAGTTACATGACTTTGCAAGCTGACGAAGTGATGTGATGAATGCTTCAATTGTTTCATCTGGTTTCTGTCGGCGCATATGAAATTTGTAGGACTCGTAAGCTTCGTGTGTCTCTCCAACACAGAAATTTTCAAATGCCTGAATGACCACTTCCAACTTCTTTTTGTCATTTTCTTCTTCAAAATGAAATCCATCAAAAATATCCATTGCTTCTTCCCCTACTGTAGCAAGAAAGACGGCACATTGGAATTCGTTTTCCTCTTTATTCAGTCTTGTTGCAATTGCGTAGTTTTCAAACTGTCGCCTGAATTTTTTCCAATTTTGCGCAAGATTGTTACTTTCAACGTTCAGTTTCGACGGTAATGGAACGTTAGCCGTGTATTGCCGTTGATTTGCCATATCAAATGTTTCTTTTCAACTTCTAAAATCGTGCAAAACAAACAGATAGAAATCACAACGACCTAAAATCCAGATCTAGATCTAGATCCAAGACGTCCGTTGAATGTGAACAAACAGCGAACGGCTTCGTCGATCTGTACTGTTGTTAGACAGTTAACTTAGAAATTCATCACCGACCTTATCATTCCCGTTTCCACGTCTGTATGAACTTGTATTTAGCTTCTTCTTGCGTCTTGCTTGAGGATCCCACTTCTGACACCATGTCGGATTGCCGTGTGCTGGGAGGAATTACCTAGAAGTGTCCATAGGCAGGCTAGTAGGTCGAAGAGACGTTATTTCCCAGCCCTCCGTAATCGGCAGTCTCCTCAATTCTCATTGGCTGATATGGAATGTATGACAACAGGGACCATAACTCTACATGGGTAGGCAGAGGCTGTGAGATAACAGTATAATTAGGCCAAGAGAATGCAAGGCGTTTTTGATCTAGGCAAGCACGCTACACGGTGTTGCCTTTGAGCGTTGTAGGTAAATGGGAAAGATCGTAACAGAGCAAGGCACTCTGTTACATATATAACATTCAAAATTCTCTTTTTGGTGTTACTGATAAGTATTTGTTGGTGAGAATGCTTTTCATCTTCTTGAATTCTGTTTTGGTTTGGCCGGTTCTGCTGGCTATTTCTGATGTGCATCTGCCGTCTGGTGAGATAACCGTTCCCAGATATTTAAACTTATCAACCTTTCTTAAAGTTGTGTCATTTGCTGTTATTTTGCATGAGGTGATTTCATGTTTTTTACTGATTACAATGACTTCAGTCTTCCTGCTATTTAGCTCCAGCCCTTTGTTTTTGCTTTCTTTTTCTATTATATTCACAAGGTTTTGTATGTCCATTTCATTTTCTGCAATCAGCACGGTGTCATCTGTGTAACGAATGTTATTTAACATTTTTCCTCCAACCTTTATTCCAGGGCATTCTTCTACTCTTGTACTCATTAACACGGTGATAAGAACAAATGAATGACAGCGAATACATTCGCAGTATTTGCGATAACGTGTCATGCCGCCAACGATGTGGAAAGATGCTACTTAAAGGTGTAATTCATCTCTCCAGGCCATCAGCATGAGTGCTTCAAGGAGCAATGGTACAGTCAGGTACACGTGTACGAAGGAACAACCACACGTAAAACAGAAGTGCAACAACTACTGAGTATTACGAAAGACCAGTTTGTAATAATGATGCAACGACTAAGAGTTGTCGAACAGGTAGAGCTGAAATAATTAAATGGATAGTTGTACTCGCGTGTAATTGATGCGCCAGCTTGTGCATGTGATGTGAGCGTAGGAGTGTGTGTGTTCGTGCGTGTGTGTGTATGTGTGTGTGTATGTCTGCGTGGATGTGGGCATGCGTATGTGTGTGTGTAATCATTCAAATTATCAATTTAGTTTTCCTAAGAACTATCATAGAGAGGTCAATTGAGATGAATAAGTATTTGTATTTATGCTTTGTTGACTATACCAAGGCTTTCGATCGGGTGCGACATGAAGAATTGATCAACCAACTGGAGAGACTCAATATTGATGGAAAAGATCTACGAATAATCAGGAATATGTACTGGGAACAAACAGCTGCCATGAGAATAGAAAACAATATAAGCTCTTTCCAAAACATCATCTCAGTCAGCTCACGGCGAAGAATCACTACTACACGATAAAACTGTCACTACACACTGGACCGTCTTTACTAAATATGCGTCTCTTCGCTTCGTACTGTCGCCACTGAAGTCCATGTGACAGTTGCAATGTGCTAAAACATCTTGTATGTATGACGTTGCGTAGCAAGTCCTGTGTGGATATATAGTTCAGCAGACAGCTGAGATTCACAGAACCAACTGAATCAATGTGTCAGTCTGGAGTATGGCAATGTCATTGCCGTAGCACAATAGTGTCTTTTGGTTGTGTGAACATATTCGTAGGACGTCCACAGAGCGATGATCGGGGGTGGCAAGAGCCAACAGGGGGTCTGAGTTTAGAGGCAGTGTCGCAGATCGTCGCTGGTCTGTAGGCATGTCGGCAAAGGCAGGAACCACGACGTTAACGTGTAACCTGACTCTAACGTACATGTGCGTGTACTCTCGTGCACTGTCTTGCAGTAGTTCCGTTGTCAGCCTTTAAGCGCATAGCAGCGATTGCCCATGCACAAGAAAGTATTTGCTACCACAGCAACTATGAATAAATCATAGCAACAATTATCACGAGACTTCTCTTAATCAAGGGAAGGCAGTAGTATCACACACTGCACCCTTCAACTACTTGGGAGCTTACCACATAGTTCATCACAATATGTATAACTGATCATACTAAACCACACACTTGTAAATTCTAGGCAATCAAATAAATCACCTAGTAATAAGGCAACTGAATTATGATAACAGAAGATAAGTCATTACGATACTTTTAGCATCATGAATGAAAGTGCAAGACATAAAATGAGCAAAATAACGAACAGGGCAAGAATCATAATGCTGTGAGATTCATGTGCCAATTAACACAGCATGCGTGTGGCGGTCTGGCACAGCTGATAGCATTCCACTATGCGGTAAGGGGCATAATTACAAGGAATAAACAGAGCACTCTGCACATGGCTCCGTGGTCAGCGAATAAACGCAGAATGAGCGTGTTATCACATTGCCCTGGGCTCAAGTTCACTTTTTTCATTTTCTTCTCCTAATTTCAGTGTTGGTGACGTGGAACCACCTGATGAGTTCCTCTGTCAGGTTTTGTTCTGGTTCCCACCTACATTCCTTATTGCTATACCCCTTCCATTTGACTTTGTGGTGCATTTTCCTGCGACCCTTTTACAACCCAACAGTTTCTCCACTTCATAAAGGTATGCGTCTGGTCATTCTGAGACTGAGGAGTGTCAGACGTCGGGACAGATTATCTGTTATATCGTCATTGTCCGTCTCTGTCTCTGCCTGTGTCCTCGTCAGTCAGGACTGGTGTATGGTTTGTGGGCCTGTCTAGAGGATCGTTATATGCCTTGATGTGATTGGTATGAATTAGCCACTTGAGCAGTTAGTGGTCACTACTACGTCGGAGTGTAAAGCCCTTGAGCTCCTGGCAGATATAGTAAGGACCTGGCCAGTGTAGCTGTTAACTTGGGCATCTGTCCTGGTTTGGTCTGACTGAAGTAGGCCCAGACTCTGTCGCCTGCTGCAAAGTTGTGTGGAGTGGTTCTTTTGTTATGTTGACCCCTGTACCTTGCCTGCGCATACTTGATGTTTTCATTGACTATCTTCTGTGTGATTTTGAAGTCTGCAACAATATGCCCTTTCTTTCCTCATCTCCTGTATTATCACATCTCTTCTTGCCTTCCCATTGGCCTTTGACCACCATTTCATTTTTGATGATCCCTGTCCCTGCTTGTTGGTCTGCGTGTGCCCTATCATTTTTCTGATCATGAAGTTTTCTTTCGCTGAAACCAGTTCCTCCCGGACTTTCCATTTCCTACCACTCATCAGCTTGGGCTGGACTGATGTCACAATCTTATCTCCTGAGTCTTCAAGCATGCTAAGAAGCCTGAACTTTCCTGCCTTGTACTCCTCGATAATGGACTTTAGGGGTCGCTTCAGCTCTACCCGGTGACAATAAAGTGCAACGCCAAGTGAGACTGGGTAGAACAGCAAGCCATTTCCTTGTGTATTTGTTGATTTTGGCCTCCATTGATTCCACTGTGCTAGTGCAGATATCGTACACATGCATATCAACAGAAGTCAGACGAGCTTTGGAATCAGAATGAACTGCAGGCACCATACTTTGTATTTGCCAAGAAGGCCACAGCGGTCTATTACCTGTAAACTTTTTGCTGCCATTTGCTTACTTTCCTTACTCCTTTGTGTATCTTTCAGGGAGTCGTCATACCACCTTCCGAGGCTGTTCACTGGTTCTTCTGTCACAGTTGGAATGGACTGATTGGCGACAGTAAACGTTACTGTTGCGCGTATTGTACTTTTCCTCAGTGAGAGGCTCCATGACTTTTTCGGTTTGAAATTAATTGTAGATGAAGCGACGACTTTGTCCAACTGCTTCAGGACCCCACGTGTCTCTTCTTCTTTTGTGAAAAGCACTGTCGTGTCGATCATGAAAGCTTTTAGAGGGGGCATTTGCTACCCGTTTCGAGTTCAGCTGGGCCTGAAGTCTTCATCGCTACTTTCAGGATGACCTCCATTGCTAACACGAACAGTATTGGAGAAATTGCACAGCCCATGGCTATGCCTACTTCCAAATTTATCCAATCTGTGGTGAACTGCATTGAGAAACCAGTTGAATCATTTTGTACGGGACTGATCCATACTCATTTGCCAGGTCGAGCCACACCACGTTGAGTCCTTCTTCTCTGTTTTAGTTCTTTGGATTGCTTCCCAAATCATCGTGGCATACTTAATAAAGTTCACAATACTACAATAAAGTTCATACGTACTACAATTAAGTTCACACAACACTACAATAAAGTTCACACAACACTACAATAGAGGTCACACATACTACAATAAAGTTTCCATATACTACAGTAAATTTTACACATACTATAACAAAGTTCACAATACTACGATAAAGTTCACACATACCACAATAAATTTCACACATACTAAAATAAAGTTCACACATACTACAACAAAGTTCACAAATACTACAATAAAGTTCACACATACCACAATAAGGCTCACACACATTATGATAAAGTTCACACATATTATGATAAAGTTCACACATACCACAATAAAGTTCACAAATACTACAATAAAGTTCACATATACTGCAATTAAGTTCACAATACTACAATAAAGTTCACAAATACTACAGTAAAGTTCACACATACTACAATAAAGTTCACATATATTGCAATTAAGTTCACAATACTACAATAAAGTTCACAATACTACAATAAAGTTCACACATACTGCAATAAAGTTCACAATACTACAATAAAGTTCACAATACTACAATAAAGTTCACACATACTGCAATTAAGTTCACAATACTACAACAAAGTTCACATATGTACAATTAAGTTCTTAATTCTACAATAAAGTTCACACATACTGCAATTAAGTTCACACATACCACAATATAGTTCACACATAGTGCAATAAAATTCACTCATACCACAATAAAGTTCAAACATATTACAATAAAGTTTATACATATTGCAATTCATCATGTAGACATATGGATATGTTTATGTATAAAACCCGACATCTCCTTGATCTGTTCAGCCATTGCACTTTCAGTTTCCTAGTACTCACACTACGTAGCGTGTGAGCTGTAAGACACCATGCGATTGCGCCCACGCCCACTCCTATCCACACAAAAGATTCGCACACGCATGCACGCACGTATGCGCACACACGCACACATCCATCTGCTCTGGCACTCACGCACACACATCCCCCAGCCCCACACACAGACAGAAAGACATTCATGTACTCATACATGGTGCATATGCAACACAGTGAGAACAGAAATCCACACACTAAAATCAAAGAGGTCTGGTGGGTCCTTGGGTATTTTCTTCCATTGAAGCACTTCAGTAATTGTGAAGTCATGGTGTTGTTTGTAATGCCGAATCATAAAGTAGACTGTCAGCTGGGAAAGGACACACATGTGGTCCTGGAGATAAGACACACACATGTGGTCCTGGAGATAAGACAATCACTGTACTATTTGTAAACATTATGAATGTATCAGAACTAGTTAACTGACGCAGCAACATGTCAAGTAAATGTCCCCTTAAAACTAAACTGTACAATGATGTTATGTTAGACGCATTACTAGGCATGTTTCAGTACATTATGGTAACTTCCAGGCTACAGACCTCTGATCAACACTTCGTATTCACTAAGTGGGGTTATTTTGTGAATTTTTATAAAGATGAATCCATTGCGTGTCCAAGAATCTGCAATGACATTGGTTGTTGTTTTTTTCTGACGGAGACGTGTCTTTTTGAATAGTTGGGCTCTTACAGCACTCAGGTCGTCATTAATGCATACACTGTGACCAGCACGTGTTGGTGCCGATGTTCTGGAGTTGGAAGAGGGTGGAGACAAATGCTAGTTGAAGTTGGGTAAGATCTCTTCCCCAATCTCTCGACGGAGTTCTTTGGAGATAAGAGCCAGTTTGAGCTGGAAGGAAGTGCACTTCACAATAACAGGGCGGTCAGACAGGTGAGGAGAGAAGGAGAGGAGGTGTTGCAGGTGGTTTTCTTTGGCCCCACTCTGTCCATGGCTCCAGTCAATTGATGACGCTTGACTGGGGAGGTCTGAGATGACCAATTCCAGACATCTAAACCCATCAACCTGTCTCAAAGTTGTGCCATTTGCTGTTGTTTTGCACGAGGAAATTTCCTGCCTTCCACCGACCACCATGACTTCGGTCTTACTGCCATTTAGCTCCAGCCCTTTATTTATGCTTTCTATTTCTAGTACATTCACAAGGTTTTGTAGGTCTTTTTCATTTTCTGCGACCAGCACGGTGTCATTTGCATAACGAATTTTGCCCAACATTTTCTGGCAACCCCTACCCCCAGGGCATTCTTCTAGGTTTCTCACGATGGTTTCGCTGTAAAGTGAAAACGAATCTGGTGACAGAACACAACGCTGCCTAACCCCTCTTTTGATATTTTGGAAAGAGCTTATATCGTTTTCTATTCTTATTGCTGCTGTTCGTATCCTATACATATTTCTGATCATTCTTAGATCTTTTCCATCAACATCGAGCCTTTCTAGTTGGTTCATCAATTCCCCGTGTCTTATCTGACCGAAAGTCTTGGTATAATCAACAAAACGTAAATATACGAACTCGACTGACCTCTCTGTGATGTAAATGGATGTATATGGCATTAATAGTTCATTTACCTTCGACAAATCCATTCTGTTCTTCTGCTTTTTCTCTTTTGATTCTGTTCCCTGCCCTCATCATGACTAGTCTTAATATGATTTTTGTTACATGACTTATCAAGCTGACTGTACGATGGAGTTCGCATTCTGTAGCCCCTGCTTCCTTTGGAAGTGCAATGGAAAATGATTTTGACGTTATCTTTGGGGATTTTTCCGGTGTCGTAAATTTCATTTAAGAGAACTGTTATTTTTTTCATTACCAAATTCTTCTAAGGCCTCAATCATTACTTTAGTAATGTTTTCTGGTCCTGGGGCTTTTCCCTGTTTCAATTGTTCCAGTGCTGCTCCAACTTCATCCCTCATTATGGTTGGTCCCCCAACGCTCTTTCTTATAATGTGTTCTTCGTGTCTGTCATCGTTATAAATGTCTTTAATGTACTCTCCCCATCTATCTAATATTTTGTCTTTTCCATGATAAGCGTACCATCTTTCGATTTTAAGCAACTAGTTGACATGCATGTCTTTTTCCTGTGGGCAGTTTATGACTTATTTCGCAGGTAACCCTGTATCTGAGCGCTGTCCATGGAATTCTGACCCTGCAACGAAGTTTAAGGCAGTCTTTACCCAGTAACTAGTGATAAACGACAATAATCAACGCATACCCCCACACACGCTGACGATGAATGTTTTGTGCACAGGTGGATATAACAATTAGCCAGGCAATACTGTGTTGCCGATAATAGCAACTCGTAAAGTAGGCAGTACCTCCATATATCATATCATCTCTCTCTCTCTCTCTGCATATAAGCTGCTGCCACTGTACCATACCCCCCACATACAATTAACTCTGCTGCTGCGTCTCTACATCTTAACTGCCACAGATGTGTCACTACTATAACACGAAACGTTTTTGTTTTTTGTTTTTTTAAAGAAGTTTGCACGGACATCGTCATCATCATAAATTGTTTACTGTTAGATTAGCACATAATTTATTGACATCTAAAATATAGGCCTACACAACTCAATATGAAAATATCCACAACAGTTTTCTTTTTCTTTTTTTTTTAAGGAGATGTTTCAGACTTAATTTTTCTCTTATTTAATTTTCCAAGATTTGGTGTCAAAGAGATGGCCGAAAACTGGAAGCTTTAGATTTAGGATTTCTTTGTGAATGAGAATTATCGGAGCTTTTCAACATTCGGCTGATAAAAAACCACCCATCCAGTACAGTCAGAAAAACCCACTACTACTACAACCAGCACCACTACCGTCACCACCACCATCAACAACAACAACAAAAACAACAACAACACTATGCATAACAAACATTCTAGAAAATGTTTGATACCATACGAAACTGGATGTAACCTGGTAGCTACTTCGCTGGATCTGATGTTATAAAAGCGGAAATAATTTCTGACAAAGTTAGTATTGTATTGATATATTATTCGTTATCTGGGAAAGGCACCTCCAGCTTGATAGTGGAGCGACCATCCCCAATCCAGCTGGTGGCAGATGGCGGAAGACAGATGACCATCAGATGTGGAGGTTAGCTGCAGAATAATCCAGGCTTGCCTGACCGATTAGTCCTGAACAGGACTGGTGATGGTTTCTATCAGAACGGAGAGGGGTGACACATGGCAAGGCCATACCTAAGAAATACCCTGTACGTCTTATGACAGAGCCATCATGCGGTAAGGACAGCCTGAAGCCCTTGCCTTCTGCCCTCACAGGGTAGGTTGCCTTGCAACCCCTACAGACAACCTTTGGGGTTGAAGCGGAAGGTATAACGCCTGCATAGTGCAAAAGTCTACACGGTCATCTACATCAGACGAGCATGGCGTTTGCCCAGTGCGCCAATCTACCCGGTGATCCCATGTGGCGTTCAGCATGAACCGGACAAAACGGCCATACTCATTGCCAGGTGTGGCCCGACTATGTAAACGGCAAATGACAGAAAAGGAAAAGATGAATTGTCATTATTTCTAACATTTTACTCCTCTCTCTCTCTCTCTCTCTGTATGTGTATATGTGTGTGTGTGTGTGTGTGTGTGTGTGTGTGTGTGTGTGTGTGTGTGCGCGCGCGCGCGTGCGCACGCGCGTGTGTTTCGTTTTCTTCATCTTCTTCCATTATGTGTTCACTAAAGAATAGATATTTATCTGACTCATGGAAGCAAAACTTAGTCATAAGTAACTAATATTTTTCCTTGTATGTCCTACAGATTTTCTCATTTTCGTACACGGTGAAATCAGGAAGATTGAAGATACCCTTCATTTTCAACTTTTCTTTTCATACATAGTGCGGAAGTATCAGAAAGGTTCTCTAAATATTGCATTATTATATCTTCATGCTACATTTTCTTGCGAGAGCTATCGGTTTGTCGCTGTGAACATTGGTCTTTTTACGTTTATCGTGTAGTAGTGCTATCTGTTTACTTGATTCAAAGTTTCCAATATTCATCCATTTGTTATGATGCATTAGTTTTCCGTTTTACAGCTGCTTTGCATAAGTTGTTTTACCATGCACTTGCGTCTTTTTTTTTCTTTTAAAAAATTTTTTTTTTTATTCGTATTCAGCCTTGGGGATGGATTTTCTCATTCGCAAGTTAAACTTTTCCAGATCTCCTTGTGATTCAGCATTTGTATTAAAATCAAAATCAATAGAAGCACCCTGCAACAAATGATTAATTGATAACTCCGAGTTTGCTTTAGTTGCGGTATAATACGCACTACCTGTATAATGTTCAGTTGTTCCAGGCCTGAACAGCCCAATAGATACAAGAAGATGATCTCTCTCTGATGGCGTATGACGAAAATCCCGTGTACACAGGTTTATATTTAGGGATACTGGGGAGTATCTGGGGATACTAAAGAATGTTTATAACTAGGATACTAAAGAGAGTTTACATCTGGGAATACTGAAGAGGGTTTGCTGCTGGGGATACTAAAGGTTTATATTTAGGGATACTAAAGAGGATCTATAGTTTGGGATATTAAACAGGGCTTATATCCAGAGATATTGAAGAGGATTTAAATCTGGGAATACTGAAGACGGTTTATATCTGTGGATAATAAAGATGGTTTATCTCTGGGGTATTAAAGAAGGGAGTACTGAAGGGTTATAGCTGAGGATACCGAACAGGGTTATACCTGGAGATACTAAAGAGGAATTACAGCTGGGGATACTAAAAAGGTTTATTTCTGGGGATACTACAGAGGATTTATATCTAAAGATACTACGGACGGTTTATGTCTGGGGATACTAAACAGTGCTTATATCTTGGGATACTGAAGATGGTTTATATCTTCGAATACTAAAGGGAGTTTATATCTTGGGATACTCAAGATAGTTTGTATCTGGGCATATTAAAGACTGTTTATATCTGGGGAGGCTAATAAGGATGTATATTTTGGGATGCTAAAAGTGGTTTATATATGAGGATACAGAAGAGGGTTTATACCTTGAGAAACTGAAAAGGTACATATATATAGTTGGGATACTACAGTCGGTTTATATCTGGGGATGTCAAAGAGGGTGTATATTTGGAGACACTAAAGAGAACTCAGTGGACAAGCTCCTCTGATCAAAGCGTTCAGCAATTCTTGTTAAAGATCCATTCTTTCATAGACACACACACACACACACACACACACACACACACACATACACAACACACACACACACACACACACACACACACACACACACACACACACTCACTCACTCACTCACACATACACACATACAACACAAACATACACACACACACATACACACACATACACACACACAACACACACACACACACAACACACACACACACACACACACACACACACACACACACACACCACACACACACACACACACACACACACACACACACACACACACACACACACACACAACTTTTCATTTGCTAGATAAGTAAATCGAAGAAAGACTTTTTTTTTTCGAAAGGGAAAGGAAGATTGTTAGAATGGCTCGACCGTTTTGTTTTAGATTTTTTGTATAAATCTATACTGATGTAGGAAAGCCGTGGTCGTAGATCCAGTGTGACAAATGTGTATGAGCAATTTCAGTTATGCCACCAGGAACACACAGACTCATGACCACGGCAACAACAGAGTCTCTGATTGTTCTTTAGGTCTAATAACAGAATTCCTGTGGAAATGAGAAAACACGCCATGTATGACCTTATACCTACGTCAGACTGTCCTCAATACAGACAAAAATGATTCGACTCTACTAGTACTGCCTTACGAAAAGAAACAGTTACAAACAGAAATGTGCATGCAGCCTCCGCCTTTCTTGCTTGTTTGCTTCCATGAATACACACACACACACACACACATACACACACACACACACACATAACTCATATGCCAAGACAAACTTGCACACAGACACAGACACATGGACACACACACACGCACGCCTGTATGCATGCGCGCGCACGCACGACACACACACACACGCACACACACACAAAACACACACACACACACACACACACACACACACACACACACACACACACACACACACACACACCAGCCCGTTGACCAGAGACAGTCCTTGTGCTTGGTAGAACTGCTGAAAGTTGGGTGGAACCTGAGACAGCCAACTATTTGGCACATACCCAATCACTTGCTGTAATTCTGGATCATGCACTGTCCCTGCACGAAGACGATCGAGACGCCTCTGTGATACTGGCCAGCTTGACTCAACCATGCCAACATAGGCACTCACGTTGTCAGCGATTTCTTCGTCTTCTTTGGTGTGAGGTACAGGATTTCTAGATAGTGCGTCTGCAATCACTATCTCTTTCCCAGGGATATGTACCACTTCTGCTCTGAACCGCAGCGCACTGGAGCTTTGTCAATGTCTTTGCTCTTTATTAGAGGTACCAAAGGCTTGTGATCTGTTTGAAGTTCTAATAAGTCCAATCCAACCAGACACTTTGCAAATTTTTCACATGCCCAGGTTGCAGCTAGACACATGTATTAGTGTTCTTGTTCTACATTTCTTAAAGTTTTTTATGCACATAGTTTAGTTTCGTTAGTTTGGCTGATCTCCCGATCGAACCTCTGTGACTCCTTCGACTTGCTCCTGTTCAACATAGCTGCCTTGATCTCATCGATGTTTTCAAGGCCAGTGTCCCTTTTGAGAAGATCAATGAAGTCTGTTGTCTTCCTTCCCCGGTTCGCTCTCCGTCCAGTTGGCTGCCACTGTACAAGTTGTGAAGCAACTTCCTCTGTATGTCGCATACAGTGACCGGCTAGGCGAAGCCTACGTGTTTCTTATCTTGTCACTAACTTTAGGGAGGTATCCATATAGCTCTTCGTTAGTCATGTGCTGCTTCCAAGAGACATTTAATGGCATCCTCAACATGCGAGCATACGTCCCATCAAGAGTCTTCTCCGTCTGCTTTGTTAAGGTCCATGTTTCCGAGTTGTAGAGCAACACAGACTCGACAGTGGATATAAAGAGACGAATCTTTAGCTCTTTTTTCAAGTTAGAAGTCCATATCATCTTCAGCGTGTGACATGCAGACCAAGCAAGGGCTTTTCGAACAGAGATATCTTTCTGACTGCTCTCCATCCATCCGCCCAGATACTTGAAATTGGTGACTTGCTCGATGTCTCCCCCCATTGATAGATTTCATATCGTTTTCACTACTTTCGTTGTACATCACCACTTTCGTTTTCTTAGCATTGCAGTGCAGTCCACCTTTAGCTGCTTCAACTTCAACCTGTTCCAGTAGCCTCTTTGCTTGTGATATTTCATCTGTTTGCAGACTTCAGCAAAGCGTTTGACAGTGTACATTGCGGGAAAATGATGAAGATTCTAGAAGCATACAGCATTCCTGACCAGATAGTGAGAGCCATTATCAAGTTATACGAGGGTTTATGCACATGCAATCAGAACATGAGTGTTTCTGTCCCACTCTATCAGAGCTCTACCTGGGCGACCATTACTAATGTTGGCACCCACATTAATTCTTCTCTCTGGACTGTAGAATCCAATGTTAGTGAACAAGATAATTCTTTACAGTCTCTAAGGCCTTCTGCTCCATGCTGTATGTTTCTTCAGCAAGTCCGTGATGGGTTTCATTTCTGTAGCCATACCAGGTATGAACTTCCTCAGATAATTCAACATGCCACACATGGTTCTCAGTTCTGTCATGGACTTTGGCGTCGGCACCTCTGTGACAGCTTTCACTTTCTCGGGTGAAGGTTGGATATCCTGTGAAATGAGGATGTGCATAAAGCATTTCTATTCAGTTTGTTTGAAATGGCACTTCTGTCTGTTCAGTTTGAGTCCTCTTGTTCTATCCCCTGACGAATTGCTCTTAGGCGCTGATCATGCTCTTCTAATGTTCGGCCATAAATGGTGGTGTCATTTATAATCACATCACATCTGTCTAGGCCCTCCAAAGTCTTCTTCTTTTTCAACTGGAAACATTCAGGTCCCAGCCAAATTACCATGGGCACACTGATATAGGCGAGCAGCCAAAAGGGGCAGTGAAAACAGTTAAGAGTAAACTCTATGCTGTGACTGGTATTTGGTAAAAACAACTGGAGGCATCTATGACATCTAAAGAGCTTGAATTCTGCGAGCTGTAGCACAATGTCACCTAAGTTCGGCAACATGATCTGTGTGATCTGCACACACCTTCTTTCAGTCTTTTGAAATCTATTTTACGTGTATGCTGCCGTTCGGTTTGATGACTGGCACCATTGGTGCACAGCAGTCTGTCACTTCAGTGACTTTTGTGATAACTCCTGCTTGTCCCATATGTTCTAATTCTGCTTTCACCTTTGTCTTCAATGGAAAAGGCATGCTGCATCTTGTGCTTACACCGTAGGGTGCAACATTTACTTTCGTTTTGATGGTGACTCACTCAGTTTGCAAACGTCCTGCTGAACCAAACACGTTGCAGTGAATTTCTTCAAAACGAATGACAAGGCCCATCTTCTCAGCTGCATTTGAGCCTTCTCTGTTTCTGGTCCACTTTCCTGGAACAAACTTCCTCTCTCAGTCCGTCAGCAACCTACTTTTGTCTCCTTCAAGTCCGCTCTCAAAACTCACCTTTTATCCTCTGCATAAAATCCTGACCTCACTCAATCCCCTCTGCAGTCTGTCTCCACTCGGAGGGGAATCGCATTGTAATATATAAAAAATTATTGTATATAATATGCTCTCTATAATTTTCCATTGTTTTTATTCTTTCTCCCATTTATAGCCGTGTGCGTGTGTGTGTGTGTGTGTGTGTGTGTGTGTGCGTGCGTGCGTGCGTGCGTGCGTGCGTGTGTGTGCGTGCGTGCGTGTGTGTCTGTTTTAGCGCTTAGATTTGATTTTATCAAGATTTTGCGCTATATAAATAAAATATTGTATTGTTGTATTGTATTGTATTTCTACTGAGGAGGCTGCTGCCTGTTCTATTTCTCACCATGACAACACGAAATTGAAAGTCTTGTCTTTGTTAATAGTTTTAGCATAAAACTTTCCTTTTCGAGTAAGCCTACCATCAGGGGATATGAGCGTCATATGAGACGCAATCAATTTTGGCTTGTGCTAGAAGCTTTCAAATATCTTCTCACTGATAAGACAGACATCCGCACAAGTGTTTATTTTGAACTGCACGCTGGTCCCTTTATCTTTAATATTGTCGTCCACGCTTTTCGGTTGTCAGTGATGAATCTCGTTTCGACTGCATCTAACTCAAAGACTTCATCTTCTGCAGCATTAGTGTCGCTTTCTTCCTGGTCAATGTCAATGTAGTCGTTAGCTGCAGTTGCTCTTTTACATCTTGTCTACAAGATCCACAACAAAACGATCTCTAGCCTGATCTTCTAAGTCTTGGTACTCACAGTACTGCACTAAAGATCGCAAAGCTCTGTAGACTCTTCTGCTGTCTCATTTTGCTAGTTTCCACTCCTGGAACTTCGTCCTCTCGCATCTGATATTTCTTTTGACAATGAAATATGAGCTGACCTTCTAGACTAGTAATTTAAAGTCTGTGTGTCGTTCTTTCTCCTGCTGTACATTTTCACCTTCTCCGACTATACTCTCAGTACACTGGAAAGTCTGAAACACCTTCTCAGCTTTTCCCTACCCATCACATAAAGCAAGGTATCCCTCTGAATCTCCGCTTCTTCTTTCCTAACTTTGATGTGCTGCAATAATGGCGAAATTCTTGGATTCACATTGGTCATTCTTCGGATTGAATACAAATGATCTCGGCGATTTTCAATCCTTGCATGATTTATGATCCAAGAGAGAGAAAAAATGTCTGATTTACGTACTGTGCACCAATTCTGACATCATTTATGTAAATTATGACAGTAAGGCTAAGTGAGACTCGAGGGCTTTATTCTTGTTCTCAGGAGCGTCGTTGCTAACAACAACCTTGACATGTTGATCTATGTCATATCTGTTACTTCGTCTGTCTTATCATATAGATCAAACAGAACAACATGGAACTTCTTATCAGTTGGTACACTCCCAAACAGGGACCGCACCCACAATGTGCCAGTTTCAAGGCATGATTTTGTGTTGCCTGGTTGTGACGTCAACATGATATGCTGCATCGACCTACATGTACTTACATGGGTCCTGTTTTGTGTGGATGCAGAAGTAAAATACCAAAAAAAAAAGCACCCGAGTTACCCGAATCTGAGACGAGAGCTTCATTTTTTCCACACATAAAAAAGCAGTAAGGTACTACACTGCAAAGTTCTCGGCAGTTTAATGTTTGAGAAATTCAACAGTATAAGAGACACTGAAGGAATTTGGTGTGCATCAGAAGGCATCCAACAGCAGCATGACCTGTCACACGTGCTGATTCAACACGACGTTGAGAACGAGAAAGCCAACAAAAAGCTTCTTCATGGACGCCCTGTATGGTCAGGACAACTTAATGAAAGCATTGTACATTTTATGGAAATAGAATGAGCTGGTGGTGGTGGCAGAATTGTTAGGAACAAAGATCTGCAGGGACAAGCTTTGGAAATCGCTGATAATGTGCACTTGGAAGACTTTATGGCCTGCGATATGCAGCTGAGAAAATGGAAGAAGCATCACAGCATTTCTACAAGGACATCAGCCAACGTCAGGACTTTGAGGGCCAGCTCTTCAATTTTTTTCCAATTCACCCTGACGCTGCCTCATCGACACAACTATGAACTATCATATAGTTTGACACTGTGGTCCCGTTTCGACATGGAGCCAGCACGTGCACATCACTGAAAAGTTGAAAAACAAATATGAATATAAACACCACTGTAATGGGCCGCAGAACTAGTGGAGACAAACCCTGCAAGATAAACGCAACCAAAGGGCAAAAAACCACTGAGCTAAATGTTTAGCTCATTGCCGAAAAACGCGGCTCTAACAGTTGCTGTTTATTGGTGTTGACTACATGTTTCGTGCCTTCCTTCTGTTCAAAAAGTGAAACAAGACAGCTGTGACAGAGTGCTTCAGCACTTGCAGACATCCGACAATGTTCAAATCTGTCTGACAGGGAATGGCTGGACGACATGGAAGGTGCTGCTTCATTGAATACAACGTAT
Organism: Monoplex corrugatus; assembly: GCA_030674185.1. NCBI lineage: Eukaryota > Metazoa > Mollusca > Gastropoda > Littorinimorpha > Ranellidae > Monoplex > Monoplex corrugatus. Next base: position 31,613,937 of record JAPXFY010000015.1, read on the forward strand.
CACTGGGCCTTCTGACCATCATGACTGTCTGGAGCTGCCCACGCCAATAAAATGCCTAGGCTCTGGTTGGCTGTGTCCTTTCTCGCGGATGCCTTATTGTCAGAAGGCCCGTTAGTCAGAAGGCCCGTTAGTCAGAAGGCCCACTAGTAAGAAGGCCCGTTAGTCAGAAGGCCCGTTAGTCAGAAAATCAGTTGGCATTCAGTTGCATGAATGTAGGGATTACCGCTGATAGGCCAAAAATGATGATCACAGAATTTCTATCTGACCTACAGTAACTGCCCTACGGTGTTATTGGTCAAATATTCATACAAACTGGATTTCCGTTTTTCATGTTTCCTACATTTTTAAGCCCTACATTCATGCAACTGAATGCCAACTGATTTTCTGACTTAATTAAATAAACACCAGCCCAAATGAATAACACATGTACATGTACTTATCTCAACATGGCCAGCAGAGAAAATGCACAGAAGTCTACAGACAAACCATGAGCAACAGCTACTTTATTAAAAAAAAAAAAGAAAAAAAAAGAACATGTTATGTGAGACCAAACATAATTACTGTAAATTGGCACACAATGTTCAATGGCAAAGCAACTGAAATTAATTACATATGCTTTTCTAGCTATGAACACACACAAAAACGAGTCCTTTGGGATAAACACTATTATTGAAAATAAAAACCAACAACAACAAAAAATACTGATTTTCTAGTGGGCCTTCTGACTAGTGGGCCTTCTGACTAATGGGCCTTCTGACTAATGGGCCTTCTGACAAAAAGGTAGGCTTTTCTGGCCACCATCGTGTTTGTTCGTCTGCTATTACCACTTTGTGAGTCACAGAATAGCTCTACTAATGCTGTTTCGTAGCGCATCGAAGGGCGCATATCATTGCATTTTACGACCTCCTTCAAAGAATTGTCTTACGAAAAACTGTACAGAGTTTCTTTCTTGTTTAATGTTACCGCAGAGTTATGTAATCAGCGCTTAGATTTGATTTTATCAAGATTTTGCGCTATATAAATATTGTAATTATTATTATTATTATAATCAAACTGTCGGTCGGCCATGCTGTTTGCTCAGACTAAAGACGTTATCAAATTTTTTTGTCTTTGGCTCAGACTGAAAGAGTTGTATCCTGTCGCGTTTCAGTACTACAGGCGCTTGCTTTGTGTTTGTTTTGCTCTGTATTTTATTGCAATTTTGGCGAGCTAGGGGAGCGTTGTTTGTTACTTGTTTTTCAGTCTACCTTTCTGAAAAAAGGGGAGATTGTTTCATATCGACCAGATGGAGGCTAATGTGTGTGTGTCTGTGTTTTTTTGTGTGTGTGTGTGTCTGTCTGTGTGTCTGTGAAGAAAAGATATTAGCAAATATTTCTCAACCAAAATTCCAGCTCAACAGAAGTTGCACAAGCAGAAATTTAGATGTCCATGACCCATTTTGGGAGCTGTTTGTTAATAGATCTCTATCAAATTTAGGTCACAGGTTTAGATAATTAAGGACTTTAAACCCTGTAAATTTCAAATACATTGATAAATTTTCTAGTTGAATATCACACAAACTGTGTTCAATTAGTTTATGTCTATGTGCAAATGGTTATTCAAACCAAGCAGCATCCTTAGTACATTCAGCTGGCTGCTGAACTTTTTTTTGCTACATCTTGCAAAGAATCTGGACAGAATGCTACACAGATATCAGGTGCCAAGCTCTCTCTCTCTGTCTGTTTGTCTGTCTCTCTGTGTTCTCTCTGTGAAAAGATCTATTATTGATTTATGTTTAAACACAATAATCCGAAGTGCATTTGTTTTCAAATCTGAGTTTTTTTTTTAAATCAATTATGATGTGTTTCGCATGAAATGCCTTTAGCCTTACTTGTCGAAATGTGCCGTTAAATTATAGTGTAATGATTACGTATTACACGCTGTATGCTTCGCCTTGGACGAAGTTTATAAAGTATAGTGAGTTTAGATATAGAGTGAGGACAATGGTGATAGAGACGGCAGAGACAAGCAAGACTGTCTGAAGAAGACGAGAATGAAGACGTCGACTTTAACCCTTTGACTCCCACAGCCTGTCCACCAGCATCCTGCATTGTCAACCATGTCAGCAAAAGCAAAAGCTTAATCCTTTGATTCCCTCACCCTATCCACCAGCTTCCTGCAGGAAACTGGAGGATAGGATGAGGGAGTCAAAAGGTTAAGTTTTTGCAATTGGCGGACAGTGTGCAGGAGTCAAAGAATTTAATGAATTTGGTGACTACTAGGTGAGCAAACAGACTGTATTGTTCAAAAGTCAGCTGCTACTGTTGTTCATGTGTATCTAATTGTGTGTCGGGTTGTTTCAGTTCAATCTTTTAAGCTGTCCAACTTTCACTGCACATTGTAAAGGGATAAAGTGTTTAGATCAGCTGGTATGGTTATTACCGTCAATGCATGCGCGCGCAGTGTGTGTCTGTGTGTGTAAAAGAGACACTGACACTGAAAATGGTTTATTGCCATTGACATTTTTGTTCTTGTGGCAAGGAGCACAAACAAAGTCATTAAATTTTACGGCGACGTTTTCACGAAATAAAGATTCGTACATATAGTCATGGCTAACATTACATCCATTTAAAGTTTTTTTGTTTTTTTTTGTCTAACAATGAAGAAAAAGTTGAAGAAAAAAAGTTGAACAAAAAGTTGAAGAAACAGTTGGAACAGTTGACCACCCGACGTAATTAGTCATATAAATAAGAGGAACACCCAAGTCCGGCAAATAAACCTAGGAACAGTATAAAGTGATATCTTCACTAGAGATAAGCTTACATTAATTTATTGCCGTGTTGTTTTCTTTCTCCGACTTTCCCAAGCAAGGGCGATAAATCTAGCGAGAGATTTTTAATATTTTTCATCTTCAGTCTTGAGTATTCTGGTAATGACCCTTTGACTTGAAATGTCATTAAAGATTGTGCATTTTTGTAAAAGAGAGAGAAGAGAGAGAGAGAGAGAGAGAGAGAGAGAGAGAGAGAGAGAGAGAAGAGACAGAGACAGAGAGACAGAGAGAGACAGAGAGACACTCGTATTTCAGATAACACAACCAATACACGGTAAGGTCCATGAAAAGGGAAGGAAAACATTACCTATACAAAACTGACACTACCAGACTGACAGGTCATGGTGAGAAGTGGATTGAATGCCAAAGATGAGATCTTGAATCCATGGGTCTATCAAACGAGCTAGTCAGTTTGCAGAATTGCAAAGTGCACCTAACAAAAAGGAACAGGGTTCAAGACACCGCTCTGAAAGGAGGCGCAATGCATGTCATAAAAGGACTGACTTCTGGAAAGGTGGCCTCGATATAAAAGGAGACGAAATGTATGTTATAACAGTGTGTTAATGTAGGTTATCAAAATACGTATTCAGAAAAGACAGACGCATATGAAAGAAAGTTGAATGCGTTTTGATACAAGATGGTCGAGCCATTCTAACAATTTCCCTTTTTCCTTGAAAAAAAAAATCTTTCCAATTAATTCTTTAAACATGTGTAACCTACAAAACACTGTCTCTTTCCTACGGTTCCCAGAAGCAGATGGGAGAATTACTTTTAGGTCGGAGAGGATTTGGAAAAGTTCATTCTGAGACAATTCTCCACACCAGCTGACGCACACCTGCACCCTGGTTCCATGACAATGCACATTTTCTCACGCAGAAGAGACACAGAGGACAGAATCAGAATCCAAACAGGCACTGGAGTACTGGCCTACTTATTCAAGCGCCTATCAACCTGACCTAGGATTTCAGACGGCCCAGGTGCGATTCCCTGTTACCCATGTTCCCCTCCCCCCCAACTCCCTCCCACCAGACCTTGAGTGTTGGTCTGAATGCCAGTCATTCGTAAGAGATTGTAAACTGAGGTCATCTGTGCAGCAAAATTTTGGAAAACAAATCCACTATAGGTATACCCCCCAAAAAAAAACAACAACAAACAAACCAAAAAAAACAATCAACAAAACAAAGACACCCCATAAGCAACAAATAAATAGTGAACAAAAAGCTAATTGTGATTGTAAAGCAACAAATGAATAATGAACAAAAAGCTAATTGTGATTGTAAAGCAACAAATAAATAGTGAACAAAAAGCTAATTGTGATTGTAAAGCAACAAATGAATAATGAACAAAAAGCTAATTGTGATTGTAAAGCAACAAATAAATAATGAACAAAAAGTTAATTGTGATTGTAAAGCAACAAATAAATAGTGAACAAAAAGCTAATTGTGATTGTAAAGCAACAAATGAATAATGAACAAAAAGCTAATTGTGATTGTAAAGCAACAAATAAATAGTGAACAAAAAGCTAATTGTGATTGTAAAGCAACAAATAAATAGTGAACAAAAAGCTAATTGTGATTGTAAAGCAACAAATGAATAATGAACAAAAAGCTAATGTGATTGTAAAGCAACAAATGAATAATGAACAAAAGCTAATTGTGATTGTAAAGCAACAAATAAATAGTGAACAAAAAGCTAATTGTGATTGTAAAGCAACAAATAAATAGTGAACAAAAAGCTAATTGTGATTGTAAAGCAACAAATGAATAATGAACAAAAAGCTAATTGTGATTGTAAAGCAACAAATAAATAGTGAACAAAAAGCTAATTGTGATTGTAAAGCAACAAATGAATAATGAACAAAAAGCTAATTGTGATTGCAATTCATCTCTCGCCAAAGACGCAGAATACAGATTATGCATGTATCATAAAATCTACACAATGTGGACCAAATAGCATGACGCACCTAAAACAACAACAACAATAACAACAACAATCCAAGATTGAAACAAAGAAAGAAACAAAGAAGGCAGGTAGTGCAACTTATACCAAAGTGACACAATAGTATTGCAGGGCGTTCTCCTGTGGGTGAGCCATCACCCATCCTGTGGCTTAACAATGATTGATACAATGGCTTTCAGATACCGAGATTATTTAAAAATCATGATGAAATGAAAGAACCGTTGAAGAGCTGAAATCAGCACCATGAAGACAATGCAAGTGAGAACACCCTGAGACTGGGCAGACACCACCACCAATAAAATTATCAGTTTTCTCCGACTCATTTGTTACAAGTAGGACTAGTCAATAATAATGTTAAAACAAAACTAAAACCAACCGCCATTGCATAAATGCCTTTTCATCCTTCTCTCTCCTCCACTGCTGTTCATTAGCAAAACAGGCTCATGATTGTATGATATTTTATTGGAACATGTCGATTTATTCATAACAACACAAACACACTGGATTCAGTGTATCGTAAAACATTATGCACACATTTTTTTTCTGCATCTGTTTTATTGTCAATGTTCTACACTGGCATCATAACAATAAGACAGACATAAATATTATCACACAATGTAATGCTTCAGCCACAGACTAAACACACATAATTTCACATTTCAAGTGTGGTGCAAACAATACGTCTTGCCTGGTGAATAAAGAATGGAGATTTTTACATATCTCCCAGGTCAACATGTGTGCAGACATGCTAGTGCCTGACTCCCTTTGTGTGTATGCCTACACAGAACATCGAATATTTACATTAAATATCCTATATATCATGTCAGTGTTCAATGACGTATGGACACACACAAAAACCAGCATACACGCCCACTGAAGACAGTGTATACAGGTTGTGCAGCCACATACCATCTGCAAAGTATGGGCAAATCAACATGCACGCAACCATCTTGAAAATCGGAGCATTTAAAAAAACAAACATACACCCAATACAGATCGAAACCTTACAACACACACACATAAGCTAGGGCCAGGATCATGATGCCCTGTGGGAGCTTACTTTCAGTTTATATCAGTATTAGCCGCTACTAGCATTAAGCCGAGACAGGGCGACCTACTGACGCCATAATGTAAACAGTCTGAGCTGGTACAGTGTATGAAGCCAAACAACACGCATGCACGTATTTTGAAAAAAATCAGAAAGTTATTGTTGTTTAAAACCCAGCCGACTGCACAAAGCCATATCAGGGATATAACCATCTCAAAACGTACACAATACCTCATTGAAAAAAAAACTACCTGGAAAAGAAAAGTACATGTATCAATGCATTCTCGCACATAATCTAAGGATCTGCTCCTGGCGTTGACCATTTATGAAATTAATCACCAGCAGGGTTAAAAAAAAACAACTTAACACAAGTGTAAACATAACCGAGGACACTAAAACATACAAAAACTGGTCTAATTTACCACAAACAATCAGAATGCTTAAAACACACACACACACACCCAATGCTGATCAAAATCTTCGAACACACACACACACACACACACACACCGTCTAATATCACTCATAGTGAAAAGACGTTAAATCAAAGAACGAACACACACACACACAGATATGCACATACACACACAAAGAGATCACTTGTAGTTTTACAAAACCAAGCTGTACAAACATGGCAACCTTCACAGAGAAAGCCATTGCACCTACCACCAACTTCAAAACATACTTCAAAGTATAAGCTGTCTGTCACAGGTTTGATTACATGTTAATTCGTTTGGAAGATTTTTAATAGGAATACACCCTTGTGGACCTTGCGTTGTCTGAGTTGTGCGTGCATGGTGGGGAGACCAGCGCATGCTAGGGCCCAGGCATTTGGTATTTTCTTGCTACACTTGATACCAAGGATGCAGCGAAGGCAGCGCAAGTGAATGCTATTCAGCTTTCGCTCTTGTTTGGTATATATTGTGCATGTTTCGCTTCCATTGCCATACAGTAGAGTGCTGATGATGCAGGCACTGTACACCGCCATCTTGGTCAGAGTCACCAGCTTTGGGTTCTCCCAGACGCGACAGTAAGTCAGCCTGAGGTTGCTGCAGCCGTTGGTGAACACTTATGTATATTAAGGGTGGTAAAAGATATAAAATGATGAACTGTGAAAGGCACATGGATTGTCTCTCTTGAATGCTGCCAAACATTTTAACTTAACATTTACGTTTTGATTAAACGAACATTGATCTCTCTTGTGTGTTCAAAAAGGTTTTCTGTCTGAAAAGGCAAAGCTGACCCTTGTGATCCTTCAGTCCAGTGACTGAATCCTGCGCTGACACCAGCAAGTGTCTGTTCTTCAGACTACGTCTATCTATCAAGGATGACAACACTGCCTTCTTCATGAGGTAGGTTGAGCTCTTGCTCCTTGGCCTCCATGATGACTGGCATCACAGCAACGTCTACTGACAATTCTACATGTCAGTCTTAGGTATGTGTTAATTTGTGTGTGTGTGTGTGTGTGTGTGTGTGTGTGTGTGTGTGTGTGTGTGTGTGTGCGTGTGTGTGCACGCGTGCGTGTGTTTTTTGTTTTGTTGTTGTTGTTTTTTGTTTTGTTTTTGTTTTTGTTTTTTGTTCCTGCATTGTCAGCATAGTCCATGCATTACACTGTCAGTTACCTACATATATGGTTGCAGTCTATGCATCATCTTCAATCTCGTGATGATCACTGACTTAAAACAGAATAACTGTTTGTGATACAGTGGCTGACTGACTAATTTGAGACATCATGCTGAAAAGCTTATGTGAAGCTTTGTGTTCATTTTGCAGAATAACTACTTTAGAGTTAGTTTTAGAATTACTGACTAATTCAAAACTCTGGGTTGGGGTATAACATTTAATTTTGAATAATATTAATTAGTTACCCAATCCATCAGTTTAATCATGTGTCCACTGAGTGCTTGGGAAACTGAGTGACAGATAGACAACAACATGCAAGTGCTAGAAACAGTACACTTCTATTCCCACAGAACTGCTGTGTGTGACAGTGGCACACCATACTAATGTAGAAGTTTTGTTGTTGTTGCTTGCTTGTTTAATATGCTAACTACACAGCTACAAAAACAATCTTTTGTTGTTGCTTGCTTGTTTATGTATGCTAACTATACAACTACAAAAACAATCTAGAATGAATTGCAGGTAAGACAATATGCAAAAGTCAATAAAAGAAGTAAAACCATACTGTCTCAAGTCCTAGACTTTTTTGTCTTCTCTTCTTCTTTAACGAACTTTACAATAGGCAGTAGCAACAATAAGCGTGTATCCTGGTCGTGCAGAATGCTAAACATTTTTTTTTGTATATTCAATTTCAAATCAAAGTCTGTCTCACATTTCTGTTTGTTTCTTTGATTCTATTTTCTTATGATTTAATCAAAAATTTCACTGCATAGTCTAATTCTGAAATTCATGAGGAAGAATAAGTTGATAAAAAGTACAAAATAACAAACCATAAGTCAATACTTTGCAATACAATACAATATAACTGTCAAGTGACATAAAATAACTAATGCAAATCTCTTAAAATCCTGAAGTCTCTCAATGACTAAAATTGAGGATTAACCTGAACAATTTATGGAAAGATCGTTACCAGATTTGCATCATAAGTAATCCTAATTATTAGACATCTATTTACATGGAGTAGGTCCTACATCATGATGAACAAACTGCACATGCTTCTTTCACATCTTGATGGGTTAACAATGGTACATGTTGTCCCACAACCCTGGACTGAGGTGGTACAGACCTAAACTTCTTTCCGGGTCAGCATATAAGAGCAGAGCCCATTGCCTCTCCCTTACTATTACATTCCCAACCCTGAACAGAGTCAGGTACCCATTCAAACCTGGGTAGACTGAAGGCCATATGCACAGTTTATCTCAAGGAACACTAGCACTCTAGCAAACGTGCACAGTCAGTCTGGAAAGTGGCTGTTTTACCTCTACGCCAACCAGGTCTGTATTCTTGGGTACATCTTTGCTTTATTCCATTCATACATACTGTGCATCAAAGAGTTGCTATCTTACTATCTCAGGAGTTAACAGTATCCCATTCAAGCAAGGGCAATCAGAATCTTTGCTTTATTCCATTCATACATACTGTACATCAAACGTTGCTATCTTACTATCTTAAGAGTTAACAGTGCCCCATTCAAGCAAAGGCACTGATCAAATTACATGTACAGTCTGATCACTTACATTTACATAATCAACATCATCGACAAAAGGGACACAAAATTATCAAAATATATGTTACAAGCATGTATCACATAACATAACCACATGATTAAATCAAGAAAAGTGGCTAGTAACTGCAGAGAAACTTTTCAAACAGTCCATACATTATGTGTACACACCACCACCTCCCCTATACACACACATTCCCTCTCTCTCATATACTTGATGGTAGGAAAAGTATGAGGTGGAACATTATATATTTCTGAATCTATCTATATCAAATTGTTCTTCCATCACATATAGTTTTAAAAATACTACTGTTGAAGAATTATATTTTTGAATCTGTCAATATCAAAGCCTTTATTCAAATGTTTTAAAAACACTACAACAGGAGAATTATATTTTTCAAATTCTGAATCTGTCAATATTCAATCTTTTTCTATGAAATAATGTTTCAAGAACACTAGTACTGAAGAATTATATTTCTGAATCACTATATCAAATGATTTTTAAAATCAATGCTACTCCTTGATCAGATATATGGTAACACTCTGAAAACTAACAATGAGAAGAAAAAGACATCCATTACATTTCAACTTTATGCATGTAATAAAACGATCCTTACACAAGTCTGTTTTGTATCTGCTTGATGACTGACTGGATTGTTTTATTATACAGAGTATGCCTGAGGCGGGTATTAGTTTCTAAAACTTGGAGCACATTTTTTTTCTGAGCATGCAGACTACTACCTGCCTGCACCTAATTTGTGAAACAACTCCAGTAGGGATCAAGTAATATCACATATTTTATATTATTTTGAAGGCAGCAGCTTGTAAGGGTTCATGATCCCCTTGGGATCCATCATGGCCTTGATCTGTTTCATGATGGCCACAGCTGACTGCGACTTGCTATGGTAAATGAAATCTTTTTTCTTGAAGCCCAAGCCATGTTCAGCACTGACACTACCTTTCTCTCTGGCCACCCAGTCATAAATGAAGGGCTCTATCAGATCCATGGTGTGCTGCTCATATTCTGGAGCCGTTATGTTCAGGTGGAGGTTGCCTGCAAATGAAACCAATATACATTTTGATGTAATTCTGAAATCTATATAATATTTCATGTAACATTTTCTCATTTCTCAATCTATGGGTGTGTTTTTTTCTTTATTTTCTTGGTTTTGTTTCAGGTATAACTGACAAAGGCTAGTTGGGTAAAAATTTACAACTGTATTACTTTGTCAATCAAATTCGCGTTCTTGTTCTCCTACAAATGATTCTCATTTCTGGTTTACTTCAATTTAAATCACGTCCACACTGCTTTATTCAACCAAACATCTGACTCACACCACACATACAATTCTCACTTATGCTTAAAACACAAACACAAATCTATTATAAAATAAAAGAGACAAAAACATCATAACCGATTACATCATCAATAAAATCCAGCACCCACTCATTCAAGCCTTCCACGTTCACAATTAAGTAAACAGAACTGATAATACAGAAAATTGAGGAAATGTCAAAACTGAAGGCTTTTTCATGCACAAAAATACATCTATACACATACACACAATGGACCTGATATTATCATAACATATGCCAAAACTTTCCACATGAAACCTCACATCCTGTCTTTTCTCCCCTATTCCTCATGCACATATATAAAACAGACTACAGCAGTGATAACTCTCTTCATGTCTCTGGACTGACTAAGTTAAGTGTCTATCCATGTCACAGGACTGACAGAATGAACCTCTCTTCATGTGGCGGACTGACTAATTTAATTTTCTCTCTCTCTCCATGTCTCTGAACTAAGTCAACTCTCTCTCTCTCTCTCCCTGTTTCTTGATTGACTAAGTTAATTCTCCCCATGTTTGTGGATTGACTAATTTAGTTCTCTCTCTCTCTCTCTCCATGCTTCTGGACAGACTGACTAAGCTCTTTCTCTATGTCTCTGGACTGACTAACTTAGCTCTCTATGTCTAAGGACTGACCAACTGAACTATTTCTCTCCATGTTTCTGGACTGATAACTTAGCTCTCTCTCTCCATGTCTCTGGACTGACTAACTTAGTTTTCTATGTCTCTGGATTGATTAACTTAGCTCTCTCTCTTTTGTCTCTGGACTGTTTAACATAGCTCACTCTCTCCATGTCTCTGGACTGTTTAACATAGCTCACTCTCTCCATGTCTCTGGACCGTTTAACATAGCTCACTCTCTCCATGTCTCTAGACTGTTTAACATAGCTCACTCTCTCCATGTCTCTGGACCGTTTAACATAGCTCACTCTCTCCATGTCTCTGGACTGTTTAACATAGCTCACTCTCTCCATGTCTCTGGACCATTTAACATAGCTCACTCTCTCCATGTCTCTGGACCGTTTAACATAGCTCACTCTCTCCATGTCTCTGGACTGTTTAACATAGCTCACTCTCTCCATGTCTCTGGACTGACTAACCTAGCTCTCTCTAGCATAATCTATCTCTGGACTGACGAATTTAGCTCTCTGTCCCTCTCTCCATGACTCTGGACTGACTAATTTAACTCTCCCTCTCCCCATGTCTCTGGACTGACTAATTTAACTCTTCCTCTCTCCATGTCTCTGGACTGACTAATTTAACTCTCCCTCTCTCCATGTCTCTGGACTGACTAATTTAACTCTCCCTCTCTCCATGTCTCTGGATGACTAATTTAACTCTCCCTCTCTCCATGTCTCTGGATGACTAATTTAACTCTCCCTCTCTCCATGTCTCTGGACTGACTAATTTAACTCTCCCTCTCCCCATGTCTCTGGACTGACTAATTTAACTCTTCCTCTCTCCATGTCTCTGGACTGACTAATTTAACTCTCCCTCTCCCCATGTCTCTGGACTGACTAATTTAACTCTCCCTCTCCCCATGTCTCTGGACTGACTAACCTAGCTCTCTATTTCTCTTTTTCTCACTGTCTCTCTCCATCTGTCTGGAATAACTTACTTCTCTCTCTTGCTCTGTCCATGTGTCTGGACTAATATAGCTCTCTTTCTCTCACCATGTCTCTCTTACATGTCTCCATCTTGCCATTCCTTTCCAAGCTCCTTGAAAAATGATTTTGAAACAGCTGAATAGTCATCTCTCAGCCAACAATCTTTACCATCCTTTTCAGTCAGCTTCTGTTCTGACCACAACAATAACGATGGTCTTGTTCACATTACGAATGATTTGTTACTTTCAGCCGGCTGTGGTCGAATTTCACTACTTATTCTTTTAGCTCTTTCTGCTGTTTTTGATACCACTGACCACACCATCCTTCTCTCAACTGGAGCTCACATTCGGAATCCAAGATAGTGCTCTTTTGTGGTTTCTGTCATATTAGTCCTATGCTTTTGGTCAATCTTGTGTAAATGAGTCTAAATCCCAGCCAGTTAAACTTACATATGGGGTCCCCCAAGACTATGTACTTGGGCCAGTTCTTTTCACACTTTACACCTCACCACTTGCCAGTGTCATCAGTCAGCACAACATCAAACATCTTTCTATGCTGATAATTCCCAGTCTAAACAGTACACTTCTTGCAAAAGCCTCTGACTGTTATGATGACATCCAGAACTGGATGATACAGAATAACCTACAGCTGAATGGAGATAAGACCAAAGCAATGCTCAGAGGCTCAAAGCACATGCACAAGCTTTCCATTGTTATACTTTGTTCTATTCAACTAGATGACAACACTATTGTACTTTCTGATTCAGTCAAGAACCTGGGTGTTGTTCTTGATTCTCAACTCTCCATGTAGAAATTCATCACTCAAACCTATCAGTCTTGTTACTGTCAACTGCAATGTTTCAGTTCTATTCGCCATTATTTTCAACTTCAGCAACCTGTAAACCTTTGACTTCTCTGATCTTGACCCACATCAATTATTGTAACTCTCTGCTCTCCGGCCAGCCTCTTCTTCTGTTGCATGCCTCCAGCATATTCAGAATTCTGTGGCCCACTTGCTTCACCTTCTCCACTGGCTGCCTATTTCTCAAAGAATTTCATACAAAATCAATACATTATGCTACAAGCGTATGAATGGTACCGCACCTAGATATCTTCATGATCACCTCCAAACGTACACCCCTGCCCAACCCCCCATTCTGCTTCTGATACTAGCTGTTTACAAATTCTTCAATACAGATGTATCACAGTTGGTTGCTGTTCTTTTTCTGTGTCTGCTCCATACAACTGGGACAATCATCCTCCATCTATTCAACAGTCACAAACTCTGTCTTCCTTAAGTCCAGCTTGAAGACATACTTTTTTTTGTCCAGCAGTGATTTCCCCCTCTACAAGCTCATTCTTTTATCTTATTCCCCTCCGCTCCTCCACCTCACAGTTTACCTGTGCTTTACGCCCTGGAGTTTTGGTCATTGCTGGGTGACTGGTTTGGTGACTGATGAGAATGTGTGCTTTGGTTTGATTCTTGTATCAAGATTTTGCACCTTATGAATGTCATTATTATTATTATGTCTCTCAACCAAGATCTTATTCCCACTGCTTACCATCTCCAACATGACCATAGCCAACAACACGTGTGACTGATCCTGACATTCGCTGACGCATATCCAGTATCAGCTGATAGAAGGAGGTCAAGGGGAGGGAAACATCATACTTGTAGCAGTAGCCGTCATGCAACAAGCTCTCAGCCAGACGTTCTCGGAGTGACCAGATGGCCTGTCAAAGATGAAGGTGTATAAATCTTCCAACTGTGCCACATTAAATCTGGCCGGTTGTCTTAAAATGTACAGGGTCCTGATCCAAATCAGAGTGCTTATTCTGAAAATAGAAATGAACATGATAACCCATTTTGTTGTTGTCTCAACTTCCGTGCTGCTCATTCTAGCTCTTCTGTACACCACTGAACCCAATTTCATTCAGATGATGTATGGTGTCAGCAAGCTTGCGTAAGCCAGCAATGTCAAGCTGCCATGGGCCCACCCACCAGAGAAGACTGCACCGATGTCGAGTCACTTCAGCGGTGCCTGTTTTGATTCAAGAAATGCACAATACTGCCAACTGAGCCTCTAACCAATAAAACTAATTGTCAGTCAGATAGTGAATATCCCCCTGCTAAGGCTACCATTCTCCAACAACGAAAGTTCCCCATCTTTTCAAAAATTTCAGACATTTTGATATATTGATATAAACGAACGGGTCAAAACAAAAAATTTGAAGAATCATCCATGTCAATGGCTTTCTATAACAGGGTTACTTTTAAAGGGGTTTGAAAACAAAAACCCAGTCAAGCCAAAACAAGTGATACACCACCCACACATTATTTACACACTGACCATTATGACATTGACATGTAGGGCAGCACTGAAGATCCACTACTGCTGTCTGTTTTGGAATAGCTTCTGTATGAGACCTCAGGTGTGTTTGGGTGCCCAAGGTCTCCCACTAGTCATTACCTGTTGTTCTTGGGTAGTCCTCTCTTGCATCTTCTTTCCGTTATCCAGTGACAGGCAGTCCAGGTGATGTTATCTTGTGTTCTTCTGATGATGTGCCAATCCATTTCCACTGCCTTTCATGATCTTTCATGATGATGGTGACCATATTTTCTTGGCTGCATAAGGCCAGTAGCTGTTGGGTGAAGATGATACTAGGCCAGATGATTCAAATGATTCTTTGAAGATTCCTTGTGTGGAAGATTAAAAGCTTGATAAGATAACTCTCATGCGTAGCAACATGTCATCTAGATGTAGACAATATAGCATATCCTCACTGATGAAGACGTGCAAAAACCAGTTTCAAGATGTTTGTGAAAATTCTTAGAGAACCATGAAATCCCTGTGAGGGACAATTTTGAATTAATAAGAATTGTGCTTTGTATTAGGTGTCAAAATTACTTCTTACTGTGTCAATGTTGACAGACTAGTGTGCATCCTTGAAATCAACATATAAAAACAGGTTTCCTTTCATTACACTGACAACTTGTTTTACAAAATAGGTGTCCATTTTGAAACAGAATTTCTCAATGAGAAACGCGTCTCTTTTTCTGGTAAGGCAAGCCATGGGGCAAAGAGAACTGGGCACTGACTTCTTTGATCTGATCCAAATCCATAGATCAATGATGATAACTTTCCAAACTTGATCAGCTGTTTTCTCCCTAACAAATTGTTTGGTATAGTCTGATGGTGAAAGGGAAGTGGATTACTGGTTCTCTGAGTGTATGGGAAGGGTTGTTTACAGAGAAAGTAGTTAGGCCTCCTGTATCTTCAGCATCTGGCAAAACTGGTGTTTGGACTGGTTTAGTCAGGTTTGTCTTTAGCGGCTGAAATTTCTGGCTGTCTATGATGTGTGCAGTCACTTGCAGTATGTGTTCTAACCCCTTCACGTTTACCTGTGACAATACCTGGAAAGAACAGTTCCATGCAACCAAACGATGGTAGAATGACTGTTTATTGGAAAGCAGTATATGAGACTGTGGACAGCCAATGAGACTACACAAGTAGCCAGTGATACAACACAAGTAGACATTGAGACTACACAAGTAGCCAATGAGACTACAAAAGCAGCAAGTGGGACTACAACAGAAGCCAACAGGACTTAAAAAAAATCAAAAGTGAGCGATCAGAAGTTATAGCCACAATTCAATATCATGCTTGCTTGCACAGAACTACTTCCACCAGCCAGTCAAAGTGCAAACAGTCATTCGCTTTATGATCTTGGTGATATTACCCAAATGATTGTCTATTTTATAGAATATTTTGGAATGAACAAGTATCTGCAGATGTGGCTTAAGGCTATATTTTTTTATGAATCGTGATGAGCGATTGGAACACTTTGTTAATTTATTAAACATATCTCTGGGATGAAGCATTTCTTAGTCTTTTTGTTTAGGTCATCCAGCAACTGTTTGATAAGGATTAGACTTGCCATCATCAAATCTCGTTCATTGGTCAGTTGTCACTCTTCAGAGAAGTGTCCAGAGAATCTGATTCAGAGTGTAGTTCTGGGTTGTTCTGGTCAGAATATTTTCATGCTTGGTACCTGACTGTAGAAGTTCCTTGGTTTTCAAGTTCCTATCTGATTGTTACCCCCTCAAGATGTGTTGATTGTCATCTCTTCCTTAGTATCATTATCACTTCTCCTGTGTTGGTCCTGTGTCTGCCTGATCCTGTACATCTGCTCTTCTTAATTCCAAGCATGTGTAAATGGAAGTGTATCATCTACAATGTGACCTGAGTTATTTTACCTGTTTAGTACAAGATTTTTACAATCCAAATTCCAATCCTAAGTTTTGCATTTGGTGTTCAAGGCTTCCATCTTACTGTCAGTAGCTTCCATTCAGATTTCACCTATGTCATTCATTTGAGTATCTTCCAATGACTCTGAAACCCCCTTACACACATTAGGACACACACATGTTTTCACAATTACTTTATACACTTTGAGGAATTTTTTTGGTGTTTGGTTTAAGCACTTTTTTGTGACTTTTTTGTTTTGTTTTGTTTTTGTCACAGTGGATTTACTGGATGAAATTCGCCAACTGTCCCCAGGTACAGCACATTGGCACAGTACAGAGCCACCAATTTCCCCCCATTTTTCCTTGTATGTGTATATTTTTGTTTATCAATGAATGTGGAATTTCCTATAGAATTTTGCCGAGGACAAAACTTCTGTTGTCATGGTAACTTTTATGTACGCTGAGTGAAAACTGCATACAGGATCATGGTTTATCGTTTCATCCAAAAGACTTGCACTCAAACCACCACTCAAGATCTAATGAAGGGAGGAAAAATTCATGTCCAACCAAGAACTGAACTCAGGCAAATGCTCTTACCATCTGGGATATTCACACCATCATTTTTGCAATATTTCTCACCTGTATTTTGGAAGGTTCAGTGGAAAAAGTCCCATCTGTAGCTATGCCTTTGTTCACCAAGTGTTCCAGCAGGGCAGACAACTTCTCCTCATCATGGTTCTGGTTAGATCCCCCTGTTTCTATCAATACATAAAATGGGGAGTTGGAGATGGGGTTGGTCAGGCTAAGGTTTTCAACCACCACATCCATGGAAGCAGCATCCATTAACTCGAAAGCTGACAGAATTTCACCCAGATGATTCTTGGTTTCTCTGAAGATGTCCAACACTCCTTCAAAACTGGAGCATGCTGTTTGAGACACACATCAATATCAATGTTTACTTTCTTTAAACTTGTTCTGGTTTCTACCCATTTTCCCATACAATAATACAACGTAACACTATTTCCAACATTGATTACTAACACTGTGAAATGGAAATACACATTATCAGTCACTAATACTCAAGAGTTTTATGCTCAGTCAATTATTGTGTATTGGGAATCTGACATATATCTAGCAAATATCAGGACAAGAAACAGATAGTTCACTGAGGAAACATGAATATAAGAAACAGATAATCCATAATTAAATCATTTATTCAAATGTTTGTATCATAAAAGACACATCCCTACAGCAAACAACATTCATTCCCTACAGCAAACAACATTCCTGTGATGTATGAGCTTCTAGGCAAATCTAACATGACATTGGCAGCCAAAAGTGGAAATGCACATTAGTGGGTAAGCAATTAAGATATCAATAATGGAAGGCCTGGGTGAACTGGTTAAGACTTTAACTATGACTTGAAGTGTGAAAGGGTGGCCAGATCCCTCAGATCATCTGGCAGTGAGTTCCAAATGGATGGCTTGATGAAACTACAATCATACTCACGAGCTGATTTAAGATTGTGTTGAAACACTTGAAAAGATTTTGTTCTGAGGATCATAGAATGCATTATGTTTGATACATGCAGAGGCGATCTGAAAGGTAAAGAGGGCAATATGGAAGGCAAGCTATTCTATACTGGAGGTAACATTTCATCAATAAACTGTGTAGTTTGGTAACCAGCGTAAATCTTTGAGTAATGGTGTCATATGATCATGCCTTTTGTCCTTTATAAGTAAACGTTATGGTGTTACATGATCACACCTTTCTTCCTTTCTAGTTAGACGAGCTGCATTATCAACCCTTTGCAATCACCAAATTTGTTCTGCTGGTAATCCAGCTAGCATAGAATTACAACAGTCTAGTCCAGAAGTTACAGTAGCAGAGACAATTCATTTTCATACTAGTTTAGAGAGAAATGCCTAATGGAGGTGACTCTCCTAGATCCTAGTAGGTAAGAGCTATAGCAGATGTTGATATATTCTTGCATAGACAAGCTTCAGTCAGTCTTGACCCTGAGATAATTTACAGAGTTTCAATACCTCCCTATATCTGCACACTTACTGCCAACCTATCCAAGCAGAGAAGCAGTACTGACGGCCATCATTTCTGTTTTGTCTGTCTTCAACTTTAACTTGTTGCTGTTCATACAGCAAAATACACATGTCTTAATTCTACTTTGAAAAGAGGAGAAATTGTATGGTGATAAACTTTCTGACAATTCTATGTCATCTGCATATCCATAAAAATCACAATCACGTACAGCAATCACATTACAAAGACAGACTCTCCATTTGACTTGCAAATTCACTCTCTCAGTTCAATGTTGTTTGATCACACTGATTTCAATAACATTAGACTGGTTTTAGTCACAACACAGAAGGCCAAAATGACACAACACGTTCATGAAATGTGACCCATCAACATAAAATCAGTGCAAACTTGGTTTTGGGGGTGTTTTGAGATATACATATCTATTTGAAATAAGTACAATTCAACCATTTTTGATCATTTTAATTAATATACAATTGAATGTTATCGAGCTAGACATGTATAAACTGTGGCTGTTTGAAATGACATGTCCTCCAGGTGGTGAAAACAATGAAATGACATGTGTTCCAGATGGTGAAAACAATGAAATGATGTCCTCCAGATGGTGAAAACAGTGAAATGACATGTCTTCCAGATGATGAAAACAATCAAATGACATGTCTTCCAGATGGTGAAAACAGTGAAATGACATGTCTTCCAGATGATGAAAACAATCAAATGACATGTCTTCCAGATGGTGAAAACAGTGAAATGACATGTCCTCCAGATGGTGAAAACAATGAAGTAACATGTCCTCCAGATGGTGAAAACTGAAATGACATGTTCTCCAGATGGCAAAAACAAGGAAATGACATGTCTTCCAGATGGTGAAAACAGTGAAATAAGATGTCTCCAGATGGTGAAACAGTGAAATGACTGTTCTCCAGATGGTGAAAACAGTGAAATGACATGTTCTCCAGATGGTGAAAACAGTGAAATGACATGTTCTCCAGATGGCAAAAACAAAGGAATGACATGTCTTCCATATGGTGAAAACAGTGAAATGACATGTCTTCCATATGGTGAAAACAGTGAAATGACATGTCTTCCAGATGGTGAAAACAGTGAAATGACATGTTCTCCAGATGGTGAAAACAGTGAAATGACATGTTCTCCAGATGGTGAAAACAAAGAAATGACATGTCTTCCAGATGGTGAAAACAATGAAATGACATGGTTTCCAGATAGTGAAAACAGTAAAAGATGTCTTCCAGATGGTGAAAACAGTGAAATGACATGTCTTCCAGATGGTGAAAACAGTGAAATGACATGTCTTCCAGATAGTGAAAACAACCTCTAAAGATTCTATATATATGCACATCACAAATTCATCAGTAATCCCAGTTCCATTCAGTATAATGGTTATTTTCATAAATTCATATAACAGTGTAAATCCAAAACATAGACCTTTCCAGCAATGTTCAACATATGGGGGAAAACGAACACAGTGTTTACGTGGTTAAATGCATGCAATCTGATGAAAATAATCAGTAAAGTTTGCCATGTAGATTGAATAAAAACTTGATTTTAAATAATCTAATTACATTTGAAAGCTAAACTTGTATTCTTGTACAAAAGTTTGGTATCTAAGGAATGTGTTTCTGAAAAAACAAAAAATCACCCTCACTAAGAAGTGTCCCAGATTTTATGCCCTACCCTCACGGTGACCTAAATTCTCTGAGTAGTGCGGGGGCAATGCCATAGAGATGGTGCAAAGAAATAGGTCAGCAAAAAAACAAAAAAAACGTAATGATAATAATAACAATGAAATAAAAATTGTCGTACACACTCGAGACAATAACTTACCCAAAAAAGCCACACTGACGGATGCTGGCCGCTGTGGACACAATATGGCTGCTTTTGTGATAATTCCTAGCGTGCCTTCAGAGCCAATAAAAAGCTGCTTGAGATCATAGCCAGTGTTGTCTTTGCGCAGAGTGGACAGACAGTCCAGCACTTCACCACTGGGAAGTACCTGTCACGCAAGGAAAAGCTACAGATACTTTAACTGACAGGAGCATATACAATGTTTTCCTATTCTAAGTGTTTTGAGTTTTTCTTTCTTTTTTGGCACAACTTATTTACTGTGTGAAAATCAAGCTGCAAAGGGAGAGTGCACTGACACAGTGCAAAGTCACCTTTTCCTTCTGTTTATCTATGTGTAATTCTGTTTACCAATGAAAGTGGTTATTCTATCAATTCTGTCAGGGACAACTCCATATTTGTTTGTTCTTTTATGTGCGCTGACAGCATGTTACACTTGGGAACTTGATCTAGCAACTTATCCCAAAAATTAAGACCGAGATGCCATTCAAGGTCTAAAAAAGAGGGACAACAACAAAAAATCCCAGTCCAATCTAGCAATAATGAAATGAAACAACAATAAGGAATAGAAAATGGCTACTGCCCTGATAATATTGGCATGGAGATAATTTGAGATCTAACACCTCACGTTCAAACAATTTTTTTGGATCATGGAAAAACTTCTATTTTCCAGAAATGGTAAGGTCAATTCAAGTCAATTTTTCAACTATGTATCGTCAGTTTAATGCTGAACAGATCTTGGAAAGATCATTTGGAAAGTTCAGGTCAGATTTATGAAGATGCAGTCCACACTACTTCCTTGCTACTTTGCCATCCCAAACCCTAATCAGGGTTGAATCGGGCCTACCATTCATAGCACAATGGACAGGAGGATGTGTGCACACCAGTTTTTAATGCCACAAACCAAGCTTGTTGTCTATTTGTGTAACACAGCTGAGCACTCTAAGCAATATCTGGGATATTCATGATAACAATGGTTAAATATTTATGGAGCATACACCTCTAACAATATTTCACATCAAAGCTTAGTGTGTGGTATAATTTGAATTAATACGAATATGCAACATACACCCAAAGAAGCATATCTTGAGAAGATAAAACAAACACACACACACACACACACACACACACACACACACACACACACACACACACACACACACACACACACACACACACACATACACACACACACACATACACACACACATACAAAATGTGTTTACACACACACACACACACACACACACACACACACACACACACACACACACACACATATAAAATGAGTTTACACACACACACACATGCAGCAAGCACACACAAACACACACACATATCCACATGCAGACAAATACATACAGAACACACAATGATTAAAATAAATAATAAGATCTAAATAATTATATCTAAATAGCAGTTTTGAAAGAAGATACTGATTGATTGTGTCAGATAGCATATCTCACACACACACACACGCACACACGCACGCACGCACGCACGCACGCACGCACACACACACACACACACACACACACACACACACACACACACACACACACACACACACATTCACTGAACATTGTAAAAAAAAAAAAGATTGTTGAGAGCTGGAGTTTGTTCTTGAGGGATTCATCATACTCAATTCCATATGTGCTCCACCCAAATCTGCCAACAATTATCTGGCAGACTCCCTAAGCTTATGCAAAACCCTATGTGCTGGCAAGGTCTTGAAAT
The DNA here is from genome assembly GCA_030674185.1 of Monoplex corrugatus. Classification (NCBI taxonomy): domain Eukaryota; kingdom Metazoa; phylum Mollusca; class Gastropoda; order Littorinimorpha; family Ranellidae; genus Monoplex; species Monoplex corrugatus. The sequence goes on from JAPXFY010000015.1 coordinate 31,635,799, forward strand.
TGGGGAGGGGGAGGGACTTTTGAAACATTAAGCTGACACCACCAGAATGATGGAAACATTACGATGGGCAGCAAACACGCCAGTTTTTAATGTTGCAGGCTTGGGTTGAACTCAAAATACCAAATCTCCTGTCCACAGCTCTATCATAAGAACCAACCAGCCCACGTAACATTATTAAATAGGTCCTTAACCCCAACTGGGGCATGGAGGAAAACAGCAAACAAATGAAAATCCAACAGGATTATCACATACCATCATCATCATCATCATCATCATCATCATCATGTGCCATGCTGCATGGCATTGGTGATCAAGGTCCTCCATACGAATCTATCTTTGGTAGCTGCAAGTATATCTCCCACTCTTTCTGTCCCCACTCACTCTACAAAACTGTCCAATATTTTCTTCCTGAGTTTACCTAGTGTTCTTTTTTCCCTCTTGCTTTCCTGTTGTGACTAGTGCTCCAATTTCTCTTGCCTCATAAAATGTCATAAATCTTGCATGTCTTTGCCTAATCTTCTTCATTAATGTTCTTTTTGTGTCTGCTTCTTTTAATGCTTTTTTTTCTTTGCTGTCCATGGAATCCTTAACCTTCTTCTTAGAAACCACATGCTCCATCCAATTTATTACCAAGGGGTCTAAAACTATATCTGAATACAAAGTAAACATAACTAAGGACACTAAAACTTATGTATAAAAACTGGTCTAAATTACCGAAAACTGCTTTTTTGCACGTCACATTTCCGTACAGCCAAATATTTAATACATGTACCTAATTATCAATCCTAAGTATGCAAGGCCTTACAGAACACATATGAGTGAATGATTTATCAAGACAGAAAATGACAAGAAGAAATGACAGAAATAAAGGAGCAAGGAGGGAACAGAGAGTGACACAACAGAGCCCAAGCAAAATCAAAACCCATGTCAATCAATGTCTTCTGAATATGATCTATCCCATCTGAACAGTATATATGTTTTTTACATACAAATCACACAGGTGTTTTTATAATTTAACACACACATACTCATACACATAGATGCACACACACACACATACACACCTACACCTACACACACACACACACACACTCTCACACACACACACACACACACACACACACACACACACACACACACACACACACACACACACACACACACACACACACACACACACACACACACACACACACTACTAGTAGACTCACAGCCTCTATACCCAGAACGCTTCCATGAAGAGACCCATATCTCAACAACCTGACTCCACCAGCATTAGTTGCCAGGTTACCCCCAATATGGCAGCTTCCTTTGGCACCGAGGTCTAAAGGCATGATCAGCCCATGTTGACCAACAAAGTCGTCCAGTGCTGCTAACACACATCCAGCCTCACACACTAGAGTGCCTGCACAGATATGAACAGGCATATACTTAAACAAACAATTACACAACAACTGTTAGCAAGTGTCTGGACAGACACTCACACACTAAAGTGCCTGTACATGTACGAACAGGCACATACTTAACAAACCATTACACAACAACTGTTAGCAAGTGTCTGGACAGACATACACATGTGTTTATTTAACAATAAACAACTTGATAAACATCAACATTTAACAAGTATTAAATAAACAACAAACAAATAAATAAATGAATATAAGAACAACAATTAACAACCTGATCAAAAAGAAACAGTTAACAACAAAACAAATGACAAACAGGCAACAAACAACAAATGGTTAACAAACAACAAAATCAGCAACAAACAGTTAAACATTCACATTATATGAAAGCATACACCAGAAAGACACAAATTCGTACAATTTATGTTACATACAAAACACACACACACACACACACACACACACACACACACACACACACACACACACACACACATGCATGCACACAGAATTCACTACACTTCTGAAATTAATTTGCTTATTGTTGTCTTCATTGCTTCTCATTTTATAGTACATAGTCCCTCCATCAGCAAGCCCTATGTAGTGCCATTCTTTGTCAACACATGGTAACTGAGCATCTCACAGACTCAGTCTAAACTCTTGAGGGACTCAGAGAAGGCCTGGCCCCCAGACATGCAGCAGGCAGGCCCATGACATATGGACATGCCCTGGTGCCCACAAACCAAACCCCCAGTTATGGATAATAGCATCACAAGATTTTGGGCTAAAAACAACAAATCATCTAACTTTCCTGGAGCTCAATGCCTACTAAAACATTACAGATGATTAGGAAAGTTAGCTGATCTGTCATTTATGTCCTTAATCTAGTGAATTTGTTTCTTTTTATCTTTTGTGTTTGTTTGACAATGGTCTGTTGGGTGAAAATTTGCACTTTTTCTGTATTGTTAATGTTCTCATTCTATTTTTATGTATTTCTGAGCCCCAATAACTGTTGATATACAACCATGACAATCACTTTCTGGTTACAATCAAAGTAAAAAAAAACAAGCAAACAAAAACCAAAATTAACTCTCTCCTACACACACACACACACACACACACACACATACACACACAAACAAGACATCTTACCAGATACTTCATCAAGGCTGATGATATTGTTCATAAGCTGTGTGGAAATGATGACTTCATCAAACACAGGAACACTCCCAGCCACCAGGCCCGTGTTGCCTCCCTGAGGTACCACTGCCAGACCATGCTCGCTACAGTAGCTGATGATGGCTGACACTTCTTCTGTTGTCTTGGGACGCAACATTAACTTACTGGAACCTGCATTTCACCAACATCATCTTCATCATTAATAACAGCAGCAGCAACAATAACATCAACAACAACAACAATAAGCTCACATCTATACCAACAACAGTCCATATCAAAAACATGCTCACTGCACTTTACAGGAATAGAACAAACAATGCACACACACACACACACACACACACACACACACACACACACACACACACACACACACACACACACACACACACACACACATATATATATATATATATATACATATATATATATATAAATATATATATTTATAATCAAATTGACTACATCCTGATCAACAAAAGATTTAGAAATTCTTTACTGTCAGCAAAAACACTTCCAGGCGCAGACTACAACAGTGACCACAATCCGGTAGTGGGAAGGTTTAGGCTGAAATTGAGGAAAAGGAAACAGACCAAAAGCAACATCAAACTAAACCTTGGACTCTTAAAGTCAGATGAAATGATACGTCAAAAATTTAATGTACATGTTCAAAACAAATTCAGTGCTCTGGAAGACGTTGGTGACAGTGAGGAACAATGGACAAAGTTGAGAAGTTCTATAAATGAAGCTTGTGAAGAAATCCCTAAGGCAAATAGAAAAGCAAAAAAGAGTTGGATGACTAATGAAATTTCGGGCCTGATGGAGGAAAGGAGGAAGGCAAAGAGAAATGAGGAGATATATAGGAAGATAAACAAAGAAATCAGGTATAGGTGCAATGAAGCTAAGGAAGCTTGGCTGAACACAAAATGCAAAGAGATAGAAGAACGACACAAAATGGATCCTCAGGGTATGTACAGACGAACTGAAGAAATTGTCCACAGGAAAAATACATGCACATCAATTGGTTGCTTAAAATCGAAAGATGGCACGCTTATCATGGAAAAAGACAAAATATTAGACAGATGGGGAGAGTACATTAAAGACCTTTTCGAGGATGACAGAAACGAAGAACACATTATAAAAAATAATTTTGAAGGACCACCCATAATGAAAGATGAAGTTAGAGCAGCACTGAAAACGATGAAACCAGGAAAAGCCCCAGGACCAGACAACATTACTACAGAGATGATTGAAGCCCTGGAGGAATTTGGCATAGAAATAATATCAGTCCTCCTAAATGAAATTTATGACACTGGAAAAATCCCCAAAGATATGTCAAAATCAATTTTCATTGCAATTCCAAAGAAGACAGGGGCTATAGAATGCGAACTCCATCGCACAATCAGTTTGATGAGTCATGTAACAAAAATCCTGTTAAGAATAATCATGATGAGGACAAGGAATAGAATCAAAAGAGAAATAGCAGATGAACAGTGTGGATTTGTGGAAGGGAAAGAACTATTAATGCCTAAGAACTATCATAGAGAGGTCAATTGAGATGAATAAAGATTTGTATAAAATTTATGCTTTGTTGACTATACCAAGGCTTTCGATAGGGTACGACATGATGAATTGATCAACCAACTGGAGAGACTCAATGTTGATGGAAAAGATCTGCGAATAATCAGGAATATGTACTGGGAACAAACAGCTGCAATGAGAATAGAAAACAATATAAGCTCTTTTCAAAACATCAAAAGAGGAATCAGACAGGGTTGTGTTTTGTCACCAGATCTGTTTTCACTATATAGCGAAAACATCATGAGAAACCTAGAAGAAGACCCTGGATTAAAGGTTGGAGGGAAAATGATAAACAACATTCGGTACGCAGATGACACCGTGCTAATTGCAGAAAATGAAAGGGACCTACAAAACCTTGTGAATATACTAGAAACAGAAAGCAAAGGTAAGGGGTTGGAACTAAACAGCAGGAAGACTGAAGTCATGGTGATCAGTAAAAAACATGAAATCCCCTCATGCAAAATAAAAACAAATGGCACAACCTTGACACAGGTTAATAAGTTCAAATACCTGGGAACGGTCATTTCATCAGACGGCAGAAGCACATCGGAAATAGCTGGCAGAATCGGCCAAGCCAAAACAGCATTCAAGAAGATGACAAGCATTCTTATCAACAAATGCCTATCAATTAACATCAGAAAGAGAGTCCTTGAATGTTATATAGAACCAATACTGTTGTACGGATGCGAGGCGTGGACAGTCAGCAAGCAAAGCCAGAGCAGGATTGAGGCAGCCGAGATGTGGTTTCTCAGAAGAATGCTGAGAGTTCCTTGGACAGCAAAGAAAACAAACGAGACAGTCTTGATGGAGGCAGACACAAATAGATCACTCATAAGGAAGATTAGGAAAAGACAAGCAACATTTATAGGCCATTTTATGAGGAAGGGGGATTTGGAGCACCTGGTCACAGCGGGAAAGCTGGAGGGAAAGAGAGCACCAGGTAGACCCAGGGAGAGAATGCTGGACGGACTTGCAGAGTGGCTGGGGATGAAGAGGGTGGGGGAGATGCTGGGGGCAACGAGAGATAGAGATGGTTGGAAGTCCATGGTCGCCAACGCCATGCGGCAGGGCACCTGATGATGATGATGATATATATTTATATGTATACATATATACACACACAGGATGCTGAGTTCCACAATAAATATAATAATGATGATGGTGATAATAATAATAATAACAGAATTCGTAGTAGTAGTAGTAGTAAACTAATAACAATAACAATAGTAATAATGATGATGATGATCATGATGATGATGATGATGATGCAATGCTGATACTTCACTGAGCCATACTAAATAAAACATGTTTTAAAATTGCAGAATACTGTTCAATTTAATGTAAATGAAACTGACAAAGCTGTATTTCTGCATTGCTTTTAAAAAGAAATAAACACACGCGCGCGCGCACGACACACACACACACACACAAAACATCAAAATTCCAGAGAGCATTTCGTTTCACAGTTAATATGCTGAACGCCGCTAGTAAAGGGTTAAGCAGGGTCCCACGCTAGGTCCCTACTGACCCAAGGCCTAGGCCCTCAGTCAGTACGGTCAGTACTGACCTTTGACCGTTCTCAACCAGTCCGTGTTGTAACTGTCCAGCTCTGACTCATCTGTGATGATTCGGCCCGACACCAACCGCTCCAACACTGACACATCAACGTCTGTAAGAGTGGCAAAAGCACCCCGTTGAAGCTTCGGGTACCGCTCTGTAGTGAGCTGCACTTGTGATCGACAGTCTCGTGCATTTTGGACATGAAACTTTTTAATCATAATGCGACAGGGCGAATGGAACGATAGGGTTGTGCTAAAACGAGAGTTTCTTGATGCGAACAGGATCTGTCTTAAAAGTGCTGACATGTCGTGGCGATAGCGTCTATTCAGTAAAAGTTAAAAGGGACAACGACCTGCCAGGAGGAATAGTGTCGAATCACACTCAACATCCAAACATGCTTATCTAGCCTAGATATCATACTGTTGAGACGGGACGTGTAAGTAGCGTCCCTTTAGTTATTTGAAGTTATCGTTCGTTTGTGTCGTCTGCTAGGCCTGATATTTTAGGCCTATTTTATTTTATTTTATTTCATTTGAATTTATTTTATTCTGTTTTGTTTGATTTCATTTATGTTTGCTCCTAGGATGGAGATACTTTAATAATCCAGTGAACTGACCTGTTTCGCTGCACAGAATTAAGGAGTTAGGTGGGTGCAGTTATTATTATTATACCACCACTGTGTGTCAAAGGCAGATGTGATGCGTCTAGTGTGTCGGCTAGTGACTGCGTGCTTGTCACCTCTCACTTTCAGCCTGCACCGCTGGCTAGCACTGCTGCTTGCAGCTATGCGAAAAGAAGAGCAGAATGCGTAAGTCTCACCCTGTCAGTACATAGCCTCTCCAGACGTGCGGCACGCAGGCCCACCGGCGTGTGGATATGCCCTGGTGCCCACGAACAAGACCCCCCAAGCTATGGGTAAGCTCCACTGTCCTGTGGACATCTCGGGAGAGAATAAGGCTAAGGGAGTTGACCCTAAAAAAAAAATCACCCTTCTGCCTTGTATTTTGTCGTGGGAACGACAAAGGCTAGCGGAGAGACCGTAAACAAACCGATGGAAGGCAACGGGAGACCACCATCGTATTGTCCCCAGCATAATCATGGACAGACAAAAGAAAAGTGAAGATAACGACGTAAATCGGTGCTCTTACGGAGCACCTTCGTCCGGTAGGGACCGTCATGATGCGCAGATGACACCAGACCGTCAGCAAACTACTGCGACCAACCTCAACCTCAGAAAAAATACCAAAATCGCAACATGGAACATTAGAACCTTGTTGCAAAAAGGTAAATTAGACAATATCAAAATGGAGATGGAAAAGCTTAACATTAGTATTTTAGGACAAGGGGAAGTGAGATGGAAGGGGGCACATCAGGAGAGTATACAGTAATATACTCTGGTGGAAACTCACATGAAAGAGGAGTAGGCATCGTAATGGACAGGGGCAACTCAAAAGCAGTTAGGGGATACTGGGCTGTGTCCGACAGTTTTGCTGGTTAAATTGGGAGGCAGGCCATTTGATATCAACATCATTCAGGTGTATGCACCAACATCCGCAAGTGCTCTGGAAGACATCGACAACTTCTACGAAGTATTAGAGATGGCCAAGGCCCAATGTAAATCACATGAAGTTACAGAAGTAATGGGAGATTTTAATGCTAAAGTGAGACAGGATAGGGTGGAGGATATAGTTGGACCTCATGGCCTTGGTACACAAAATGACTGGGGAGGGAAACTTGTAGAATGGGCACATATAAATGAGTTCATAGTAAGAAACACCTGAGTTGAGCAGCCTAATAGAAGAAAATAGATGAGTCCAGGAGATAATACCAAAAATCAGATTGACTACATCCTGATTAATAAAAGATTTAGAAATTCTTTACTGTCAGCAAAAACACTTCCAGGCGCAGACTGCAACAGTGACCACAATCCTGTAGTGGGAAGATTTAGGCTAAATTTAAGGAAAAGGAAACAGACCAAAAGCAACATCAAACAAAATCTTGGGCTCTTAAAGACAGATGAAGTGATACGTGAAAAATTTAACGTGCATGTTCAAAACAAATTCATTGCTCGGGGAGACGTTAGTGACAGTGAGGAACAATGGATAAAGTTGAGAAATTCGATAAATGAAGCTTGTGAAGAAATCCCTGAAGTAGATAGAAAAGCAAAAAAGAACTGGATGACAAAAGAAATTTTAGGCTTATGGAGGAACGGAGGAAGGCAAAGAGAAACGAGGAGATATACAGGAAGATAAACAAAGAAATCAGGAATAGGTGCAATGAAGCTAACGAAGCTTGGCTGAAAACAAAATGCAAAGAAATAGAAGACCGACACAAAACGGATCCTCAGGGTATGTACAGACGATTTGAAGAAATTGTCCACAGGAAAAATACATGCACATCAACTGGTTGCTTAAAATCTAAAGATGGTACGCTTATCATGGAAAAAGACAAAACATTGGACAGATGGGGAGAGTACATTAAAGACCTTTTTGAAGATAACAGAAACGAAGAACACATTATAAGAAAGAACTTTGAAGGACCACCCATAAAAAAAGATGAAGTTAGAGCAGCACTGAAAACGATGAAACCAGGAAAAGCCCCAGGACCAGACAACATTACTACGGAGATGATTGAAGCCCTGGAAGAAGTTGGTATTGAAAAAGTAACAGTCCTCCTAAATGAAATTTATGACATTGGAAAAATCCCCAAAGATATGTCAAAATCAATTTTCACTGCACTTTCAAAGAAGACAGGGGCTATAGAATGCGAACTCCATCGCACAATCAGTTTGATGGGTCATGTAACAAAAATCCTATTAAGAATAATCATGATGAGGACACGGAATAGAATCAAAAGAGAAATAGCAGATGAACAGAGTGGATTTGTGGAAGGGAAAGGAACTATTAATGCCATATACATCCTAAGAACTATCATAGAGAGGTCAATCAAGATGAATAAGGATTTTTTATGCTTTGTTGATTGTGCCAGGGCTTTCGATCGAGTGGGACATGAAGAATTGATCAACCAACTAGAAGAACTCAATGTTGATGGAGGGGATATACGAGTGGTCGGAAATACGTATTGGGAGCAGACAGCTGCAGTGGGAGTGGAGAGTGATATAAGCTCTTTCCAGAGCATCGAAGGAGGAGTCAGATAGGGTTGTGTTTTGTCACGAGATCTGTTTTCACTTTGCAGCAAAACATCATGAGAAATCTAGAGGAAGACCCTGGATTGGAGGTTGGAGGAAAAATGATAGACGACATTCGATACGCAGATGACACCGTGCTAATTGCAGAAAATGAAAGGGACCTACAAAGCCTTGTAAGTACCGGTATACTAGAAGTGGAGAGCAGGGGTAAGGGGTTGGAACTAAACAGCAGGAGGACTGAAATTATGTTGATCGGTGGAAAACATGAAATCCCCTCATGCAAAATGACAGCGGGCGGCACAACTTTGGTGAGTTTGGATACCTGGGAACGATCATTTCACCAGACGGCGGATGCACGTCGGAAGTGGTCGTCAGAGACGGCCAAGTCAAAACAGCATTCAAAAAGATGAAAAGCATTCTTACCAACGGATGCCTGTCGATTAACATCAGGAAGAGAGTTCTTGAATGTTATATGGAGCCAGTGCTGATATACGGTTGTGAGGCGTGGACAGTCAGCAGGCAAGGCTAGAGCGAGATTGTGGCAGCCGAGATGTGGTTTCTGGGAAGAATGTTGAGAGTTCCATGGACAGCAGGGAAGGCAGGCGGGACGGTCTTGGTGGAGGCAGACACAAGAAGATCATTCATAAAGAGGATTAGGAAAAGACAGGCAACATTTATGGGTGATTTTATGAGGGAAAGGGAATTGGAGCAACTGGTCACAACGGAAAGCTGAAGGGAAAGGGAGCACCAGGTAGACCCAGGGAGAAGATATTAGACGGACTTGCAGAGTGGCTGAAGAGGGTGGAAGAGATGCTTGAGGCAACAAGAGATAGAGACAGATGGAAGGCCATGATCGCCAACGCCATACAGCAAGGCACCTGATGATGATGATACCACCACTCCCTGTGGAATACCCGAGAACGAGATGGCAGATGAACTAGCAAAAAGACAGCGCAGGAAGACCAACCAGACAAAAGTGTCAGCCACAGCTAAAAGAGGAGCACCATCAAATCATTCCTTACGCCACACACAGATATGTGACTACTGCCACCTGTCCAGAGAGCAGGATGTGGTCCCGATGAGGAGCCACACTGACCACAACTGGCTCAACGTCCATATGAACTGCAAGTTCAGTTGACGCCATCACCAATCTGTCCATGTAGTCAAGAGGTCCAGGAAACGGAATATATATTGCAGCGATGCTGCCTCTACTAAATGAAGTGACAGGAGACATGACAGTTACAACTACTCTGACCGCCAAGTTCTATGGTAGCCTGCAGGAGCAGGAAAACAAAAACAAACAAAAAAACCCGATCACTTTCATGACCAGATGTGGCTAATCATGTAGATGGCAAACGAAAGAAGAGCAGCAGGAATGGAAGGATAGATGTTTGCACTTGCAACACACACACACACACACACACACACACCACACACACACACACACACACACACACACACACACACAATCTCCGTTCAGTGTAATATTATCATGAAATAAGCCGTCTTCATTAACCCCCTTTTTTCTAAAAAGAAGATTAAAGAAGAAGAGAAAAAGAGAAAATTTTCACAACTCTGGTCTTGATGTTGATACTCCAAAACCAGTGGGCTTCAGAGTACTGCTTGCTGTCAAGTGCACTGACTGTTCATTGTGGCTGTTGGATGAAATAATTTGTCTGTTCACGTAAAGACAAAATTGTGATGACCAAGGACTACGCCTAGCGTTTGTTCAACGTTCACCCTTTGCTTCCATTAAACACTATGCCGCGCCGCTTGACGTTTGACTGACGTCTCTTAGTTTTGGAATACACACACACACACACACACACACACACATACCTGGCACACACATCACCACGATAACTACACCACTGATACCACGCACACACAGCACTACCCTATTTATACATTACAATCGCACGAGCGCGCGCGCGCGCACACACACACACACAGAGTGATTGTAGAAAAGACATAATTTTTTTTATTACCAAATAACAGATCATACAAACAATTTTAGCGTGTGGTGTTAGCTTAGGTGAATACAGTGGGTAGGGTAACCATAAGACGGCAGATCGCAGCTTCAGCATCAGCGCTGCGTGGTGTGTCTATTTTAAGAGGTCTGTAGTCTAACCCCTCTACTGACTCATCCCCCCTGTCTGTCTCACCCCCTCTTCCGATTCATCCCAGCTGTCTGTCTCATTCTGTCTACCAACTCATCCCCATATTTGCCTCATCCCTCTACCGACTCATCCCTCTGACGTGGGCAATTCGATCGAAAAGGTATTACTAGTGATAATTCAAAGACTGTATACACTTGACAATAAGTCTACTACATTGACAGAAGCGGACGTGTTTTGCCTTGTCTCCGACTTGCCTTTGTTGATAGTACACTGTTACGTTTGGTAAACGGTATAATGAAGTTACTGTGACTGTCAAGATCGGCATGTGTGTGGGATGATATAAGATGTGTTCCATTGTGTGAAATATTCGTTTGTCTCCGTACTCCACTCAGCACATTTTTGTAAATGATTGAAACTGCTTTTAAAAAGTTTCTTTTTTATCTCGTACGTCACGAACAGTAGCCTGTACGAGCATGAAATGATTCGTTATTTCTTGCATCTCTATGAGACGAGTAAACTCAACCAAAAAAAAAAAAAAAAAAAAATTGTGTTCAAAGAAAAGATCTTCGTCCACTTCTTTTGTGAGTAATACGCCTTGTTGTCCTGAACCTTACACCTCTTGTAATTTTGTTTATAGCCCAGCCGATTGTGTAGAGCCATACCAGGGCTATCCTTACATCTCTAATGGTGTTAAACAGAACAGTGATAAATAGAGTAGGAACACATCGACATGGAAGTGTTTGCATTTCTGACGCAAAAGAAACGGAGTCCAGTAAGACAGCTACTCTTGAAACTATCAGTCATAAAGTATTCAACCTTCCTACAAAGGACGACGTCAAGGAAATAGTAAAAGCGAAAACAGACCGTCTTAAGACGCTTTGACTGAATGTGTTGATTTTATGGGATTAAAATTTGAAATGGAAACGGACAGGGATAAACTGTACGCTCAGGTTATAAAACTAAAGAAAGATAACTAAGATCTACAGGACCAGAACTTCCCCAACTCTCAAAAAACATTCAAGATATAAAGCGTGTAGTCAATGACCACGAGCAACATGACAGACTCTGGAACAAGAGGATGTATCTTTTCAAAGCAAAAGTAACTGGACCTGTAGAGGGAAAAGATAATACATACATACATACATATGTATACACACACACACACACATTATATATATCATCATGTGTCCTACTGCATGGCGTTGGCGATCAAGGCCCTCCATTCGAATCTGTTCCATGTCGCTGCAAGCACATCTTCCACTCTCTCTGTCCTCAGCTACCCTGCAAGTCCGTCCAATATTTTCTCCCTGGGTCTACCTGGTGTTCTCTTTTCCTCCAGTTTTTCTGTTGTGACCAGGTACTCTGATTTCCCTTTCCTCATAAAATGGCCTATAAATGTCGCTTGTCTTTTCCTTATCTTCTTTATCAATGATCTTCTGTCTGCCTCCATCAAGACTGTCTCGTTTGTTTTCTTTGCTGTCCATGGAAGTCTCAACATTCTTGTTAGAAACCACATTTCGGCTGCCTCACTCTTGTTCTGGCTTTGCATGTTGTCCACGCCTCACAACCGTATAAGAGTATCGGTTCTATTTAACATTCAAGAACTCTCTTCCTGATTTAATTGATATGCATTTGTTGGTAAGAACGCTTTTCTCTTTTTGAATGCTTGTTTTGGCTTGGCCGATTCTGCTGGCTATTTCTGATGTGCATCTGCCATCTAGTAAGATGGCCGTTCCCTCGACCAATTCTTGTGAGATTCTTTTTATGAGCTGTGCTTGAACATGGCTTGCAAATGTACGATTATGCATGTGTCAATACGGATTATGTTTTGTGTGGATGCCTCATATGCACAAAGAAAAGATCGTCTCGGCGAAGGGAGGTGCCCAAAAACCTGCCTATAGCCCCACTGCTTTGTGGGTAGTCGTAAGAATGACAAAGGCTAGCGGAAAGTCTGTACAAAAACCGATGAAAGGCAACGAGAAACCACCACCACATGTTTTCAGGAATGCCATGTCCAAGATATGGTGGAAAAAAAAGGGAAAAAAAGAAGAGAGAAAAGTGAGCGATGTGAATAGGGGCTCGTGTGTTTTGCTAGTAACTAGTCTACTCTCTGTCATACAAAACTAATTTCACACAGCTGAGTTGAATAAGGATTTATATTCATGTTTTGATGATTATATCGAGGCTTTTGATTGGGTAAGACACAAGGAACTGATCAACTAACTGCAAAGGCTCAATGTTGATGAAAAAGATTTTAATTAAGAATGTTTTCGCTAACCTGAGAGTCCGTGCAACCTGATGGACACGGTTCATGACGCTCACTACTTGTGACCAGATGTCACTGACTTGCTAGGCTGTGTCCAGGCTGTGTGTCACGTGTGCTGCTGGAAGCTGCCTGTGTTCTGCCCACAGACTCGTCAGCGTCTCTATGCCGAGTTACCCGGGACTCCAACGTGCACCTCGTGTTCACTTCTTTGTGAACAGTTTTTGGTCGTGCACTACTTTAAGGGAAAGCGTAGTTGACGGGGTGTCTGGATAAGTGTTGGAAGATCTCCTTTCGTTTTACTGACAGCGGTGTCATAGCTGTCATAAGAGGGCTTTTCGGTGCCTTTGCTTACGTATATATGTTATCTGTGTGTTCTGTGTTGCCTGTATATGATGTGGTGCTGTTGGTCTGTATGTCATATTTGATTTGCATTTGTCACCATCATTTGACAGTGTGTTGTGTTTTCTGCAGTATCCTGTCCCACTGTCGTGCTGTTTGGCCAGATGTCAAAAGATCATGGCGTTCTGTGGCAATTGCTTTTTCCTGAAAAAGCTCATAGAAAAGAAGAGGGCCTCCTGTAGATACGATTCCACTTTTCAGTATACATGTACATGTAGACCTGTGTCCCAGTTAGCACTACTTTATGAATATTGGTCTGGTGGAATTGGTAAGCAACAGTCTGTATAACCGCAACTGTGCCATTACTCATAGTTCCAACGATGGCGATATTGTCACTGTTGCTATACTAGGTTGTGTCATCCAGGTTGTCGTAGTGATGTCCGTTGGCCTGGCTCGGATTTTCTTTGATATCGTAGAGGTGCAGGCAGAGACAAACATTCTGGCAACACGGATTGAAGGTACGTTGTCCGTTTTATGCTTGTGTAGGCTTTTAGGGCAGTTTGGACTAAGGCAAACAAGATTGATGTTCGTTAAAAAAAAAAAAAAAAAAAAAGAACTGTTCTTACTATTTTATGTGTGGACTGTTTTTGAGAATTTTTGTCCAGTGTGATTAGTCCATTTCTGCTCGTTTCTCTCCTTCCTTTTTGTGTGTGATATGCATATGGTAAGACACTAAATAGAGTAATGATTCTACACAAACATCTGCAAAATCTGATAGATAAATTTATATTTGTATAAGGCTAACAGATGACAAACGCATTCCGTATTAATCAAGGGTTCAACCCATTCATTCGAAGTTGCGATGGAGATACCCAAAACTCCATTTGTTAAACACTGGGTTCAATGGTTTTTGCAAAACGTGGGGGAGCAAATTCCTTTCCGTTATTCATACATCGTTGTAAGAGTAGAATGCAGAGACAGCAGACGGCTGACAGGATCACACCGACGATCCAGGAAGACAACTCTGCGTTCCAGAGGCTGTTTGGCTGTTTTTGACTTCTTTTGATCTTGTATAACTGACACTGTACAACTGACCCCGCCATAGCGGTGTTGCTGTGCAATGTTTGACATACTTCTGGTATTATCGCTTCAAAGTGATCAGAGCTGTACTGTAGTGAACTGACGAGGACTTCAGTTTGAAAACGTTTATTTTTAATTCTGAAAATAGTCTTCCTTCGTGAAGCTCAGAGCGACCAAAAACTACGTCTTTACACTTCAAGCTTCACTCACCAATGAACATAGAGAGAGAGGGCGGGGGGGGGGGGGGGGGGGGGGGAGAGGGGGGGAGGCAGGGGGGAGAGAGAGGGGGGAAGAGAGACATCCTTCGGGTGGTTTATTTATTTACATAATAGGCTATTACATCATCAAACACCATTTTTTGTTTGTTTTTTTGTTTTGAATTTTTGTGATACGGCAATGGATCTGATCTGAGATACCTTGCACAAATAGTGTCATCTTTCTTATGGTGTTTTCATGTTTAGAAGCCATAAGCACACTAAGCCGAGACTGATTTTAGAGAAAATATAAAAACTCTAACGAGGTGTATTACGCCTACGCTCTTAAAATACTCTGCGGGAAAGAGTAAAATGTGTTGCGTTTTATCTTCTTTCGTTTACAGTATGGTTCTTATGTCTGTATTGGTGATCAGCAGTTTCACAGGTACCTTGTTTTAAACCTTGTCAATATAAATTGAGAAAGAGAGTAGAGAGAGAGAAAGAGAGAACTCAGAACTCTGAAATTTTTTTAATGTACATCGGCCTTAGGCCACAATACAATAGTCGGGGGGGAGATAGGGTTTTTGTGGATTAAACCAATATTGCAATGCGTATGATTGCATCGTCGAGCATTGACACTTTCCGCGCTTTCCTCAGTTGAATACATCGTTGGTGTAACAGTCAACAGATCTTTCTTTTGCTGACTAAATCTAACATTTAATGAAGTAATACACTAAACAGTACTTGATTATAATTAAGCTTCATCAGTGCATTAAGGCATCAAACAAGTCATAAAGATATTTATATACATATAACTTTCCATTCCTCCATCTACTGGTCAAGCAATTAGTCTCTCTGTATAGCCAACAGCCGGTCAAATAATACAATCATCACACAATCAACAAATAATTGGTAAATCACCTTGCTTGCGAAACATACTTCACTTTATCCATCTAATCAAACAAATACTTAGTACATTCAGTGTACCGTGGCAACGGTAATCAATCAATCAATCAACTACCATTCTATCATTTAATTAGCCATCTAAATCCGATCAGTTACAATACTGAACCGTTTCTCTACCAGTTAAGTTAGTCACCTAATACAATTACTCATCTACATGTATAAACCAAACTAGTTAGCGAGTCACCGAACAATTTGATCAGTTTCATATAAACCATTTTCCCGATCAGTACTTAGTCAGCAACTAATCAATGGATCAATCATTCAGTCAGTGCATCCATCAATCAATCAATGAATTAATCAAACAATCAGTTAAGCAGTCAATCAATGAGTCATCAATTTATCAAATATTTGTAAATCAAGTATCAATAAACAATTCGATTTTTCAAAATTATCTTTATCCCCGCGTTTTTGTGCATAATTTACAGTCTGTACTCAGTTTATATCGAAATGACTACAAAAATATAATGGAACAAGCGTTAATAGTTTTACCATTTATTATACCTATACAGCATTGTATAATTACTAATGTAATACAGTAATATAGTACTGGTGATGACTTATTTTCGTTAGTTTATTCATTCATGATTTTTTTGCGTCTGTTGATGGCATGAAAAACAAATGATAATTTTCTGCTTTGAGCAGTAGATAAAGTGGCATTCTAGCTGAATCTTTGAGGAATTTTACTCTAATATCTGTATAAGTGGGACAGTCATATAGAAGGTGATATTCATTTTCGATATGTGTTTTGCAAAAAGGGCATGCCCTTTTGTGAATACTCTCACTATAACGATGTGAATTGTTATTCAGCGGTAGTACATCAAATCTTAGTTGTGTGATTGCCACTCTGAGACAGTATGTATCCACGTCAGAAATGTAGTTTTCTTTTTCAAAAATTGTTTTGAATGATCTATAGCACTCATATCTGTCACCATCTCTAATAATACTAGTGCATTCTTGGATAAACAGATCGACAAGTCTTTGTCTAAATATGTTTAAAAATAGTTTTACATCCCCAACTCCCTGTTGCAGCCATATAATGTTGAAACCTGTATCACACAGGATTTTTCTTACCTCTGATGCCCAACAATCCTTTCCATTTCTATCTAATTCCAGAAGCATTTGGTAAGCTTTATGCGGAAATCTTTCGGCACTCATTTGTAGCAATTTAAACCAATATCTTAAGCATGCGACCACAGAGTTAACGAATAATGGATATCTTCCCAGATCAGTGTACACCATCATGTTTGGTGTCTTAACAGCCACGCCTAAAAATCTTTTGCACGCCATCATATGTACCTTTTCTATGTGTTCCATTCCTTTTAATCCCCATACTTCTGATGCGTACAACAGAATGGGTTGTACCTTTGCGTCAAATATTTTAAAGAAAGTATCCATTGTCATTTCCTTGAATTTTTGGAGAACCCTATTTAGCTGTATGACAGCTTTCTTCCCCTTGGTTGCTAAATGTGCAGTACCTTTTTTGACACTTACCATTGTTGTGAAATTAAAACCTAAATAGCAATAATTATTCACCACTTCCAACTTATTTTCTTCATATGACCATTTTTCACGTTTTCCGAGGAACCCTCCGTTTCTAAACACCATGACCTTCGTTTTGTCAATATTTACTTTTAATTTCATGTTGTTACAACACGTACTTAAAACGTTCAGCTGATTCTGTAAACCATTTGGTGTAGTTGAGAAAAGTAGCACATCATCTGCAAAGAGTAAAACAAATATTTCCAACATCCCAGGTAGTAATTGGATGCCATGTTTTCCTTTATCACCCATACAATTTGCTAACTGATTTATAAATATCGAAAACAATGTAGGACTCAAGACACAACCTTGTCTTACTCCAACCGGACATTGAAACATCTCTGAAAATTTATCGTTAACTCGGATACATGACACCAATGACTTGTACATTGCCATTAATGATGCGAGAAATTTCCCTTTAACACCCTCCTTTCTAATACAATGTAGGAGTTTATCATGTCTGACCGAATCGAAAGCCTTTTTAAAGTCAACAAAAGCAACATATAATTTCATCCCTTTCTTGTGCATGCATTTCTGAATGATAGCATGTAGTGTGAATATATGATCAACAGTTGAGTATCTGTTACGAAACCTTGCCTGGCTCTCTGAGATCAAATTATTAGCTTCTAACCAGGTGTATAATCTCTTGTTCAGTATTGTTGTGTAACATTTAGATATCATGCTTAATA
Organism: Monoplex corrugatus; assembly: GCA_030674185.1. Taxonomy (NCBI): domain Eukaryota; kingdom Metazoa; phylum Mollusca; class Gastropoda; order Littorinimorpha; family Ranellidae; genus Monoplex; species Monoplex corrugatus. The sequence continues at coordinate 31,653,866 of JAPXFY010000015.1, forward strand.
AAGATATACCTCTATAATTATCTGCATTTTCAGGATCCCCTTTCTTGAAAATGGGGATGATAATGGCTTTGGACCACTCTTTTGGATAAATCCCCGAGTCAAAAATTATTTTGAACAGTTTTGTTAGAAAAGCTATGACATCGTTTCCCCCATTTTTTAACATTTCAGCTGAAACGCTGTCAGTTCCGCTTGCTTTACCAGTCTTAAGTTTACCAACTGCTCGTTTAACCTCTTCTTCAGATATATCTCTATTTAGAGTATGCTCCCTTTCCTCAGATAGATCTACTTCAATATCACAATGTTCACCAACATGTCCCCCATAATTTTGAAAAATATTCTTGAAGTGCTCGAACCAGACATTAATATCAATATCATTTGAGACTTTGTCTTTGTTTCCACAACCCATACTTCTCAGCAGTTTCCAGAACTGTGATGAATTAGTCAGTTCCATGGTTAGCGAATCTGCTTTCTCTTTCCTAAATGCTTGTCTCTTTGTCTTTAGTAAACGTCTGTACGTTTTCCTCTCTTCTACATATGAAATTCTATCTTCTTCCTTCCTAGTTTTCCTAAAATAATTTAGTTTACGCCTAGTTTCTTTTTTTGCTTGCTGACAGTCCTTGTCAAACCATTCTGATCTTTTGTTCCAGTAAACTTTATACGTTTTATACATACAGGCACTGGCATCTTTCAGACTTGTACAAAAGTATTCAAACCACTATCCACATCGCAATGTAGAGTATTTGTGGCCAAAGTAAGTCTGTCTTCAATATCACTGCTTTTCAAAGTTTTGTGAAACTCGGCTTCGAGTTCATGTTTCCAAATAAATTTCTCACAAACCTCGTTTTTGGGTTGACTTGTTTTACCATGACCAGCCTCAACGATATCATTTTTAATTTCAACCATCATAACAACTGGTAGGTGATCAGAATCCATCATGTTCTCAACAACAATTGATTCGATGTGTACAGATGAAAACAAATCAATGGAAGTAATGAAATAGTCTACTGTGCTAGTCCCAGAGGACGCAATATATGTACATCCATCGTCAAAATCCGTTTCACGCAATCCGTTTAAAATCATACATTCAAACATTTTACATAACTCAATCAGCTGACAACCAAATTTATTTGTGTTTTTGTCCTGTGAAATTCTGGGAAATCTGTTCTCGGTATAAACATTCACATCGAAATCATCGACCCCTCCACTAAAACTGTAATTAGTATTCGCTGTTCTCGCGTTTAGATCCCCATTTACCAATAAAAAAAAAAAAGTATCACCACACAAGTCATATACATCTAAAATGCATTGCTCCAGCACTTCAATACCATATGCACCTTCCTGGCTATTCCAATAGACAGAATCACACGGAGGAAGATATGTACAAATCCACAGTATGTTTCTGTCTACAGAAAACAGGTCTTTGTGGATTTTTATAGCTAAAGTGTTTTCAGTTTCTATTGGGATTTGCTCAACAAAACGAGAATATGGTTTCCTTACCATTGCGATAACCCCCCCCCCCCCCCCCCCCCCAGAATATCTCCCTTGATGAGACAGCTTCTTGGCTTTAGACGTGAACACTGCAAAGTCACTGAAAAGTGGTGATTCAAAGTCAGTTGCAACAAATGTTTCTGTCAAACATATAAAGTCATAAGTGAGAAGAAAATTGGCAAAATCATTATTTTCTAGTTTTTCCAAAAGGCCATTTACATTATAATTAAGGAAACTAACATGTAATTTATTTGCAGTATTTACACGCAAAGTACATTTTGATTCCGATGGTGGTGTTGTGTTCTGATTCCAAATATAACTGTCGTCGCCTGTGGCAGATCGTACAGGTCTACCTGATATTGTGGCCCGGCCGATATCCTATCTGTTAGTACCTGAGGCCTCACTCACACTGGGTTTTTGGTCTTAGAAGATTGGGACCTGCTTCTTGTTTTTGGCAGATCTTTAGCCTGCGTTTTCTTAAACGAATCAGTAATTTTGCTCTGACTGCTAGACCTTGGTGGAGCATGGCCACTGCTCTTACCGTCTATCCGTGTGTGGGAGGCAGCACGTCTAGGTCGCAGAGCATGGGTGACAGAAGAAGTCTGTATGCTCTGGTTTGTGTCTAGATCATCAGAATCTAGAACTAGATTGTCAGCATGCGAGTCTGACAAGCTTTTGGCGTTCGCGTTTTGTGTTATTGTGTGTGTATCATTTAATGCTTGATCTGAGGTGTGTGCCACAACGTTAGTGTGATCAGCTGACTTTGTTCTGACACTGAGCACAGTGACCTCATCGGCACTCACATTCTCAGTATTAATTTTACCCGATTCTTTGGTCGCTTCACACACATCTTCAGCTAGAACCTCACCCATATTTTCCATTTCCGCATCACAGATACAGGTGTCTTTGTCACTGACATCGGTGTGATCGTCACATTGATCACTAGGCTGGATTTCGTGGACGTCACTGTTTGAGTCATGGCTGACTTCCTCACAAGGGTCATCATGTGGAGGAGGGGCCACTGAGTCCATGCTTTTGCAGATGTCATCAATACATAGGCCATCACATGCGGAAGGGGCCACTGGGTCTTTCCTGCTTCGTTCAACGTGAGGACAAGAGTCATCATTTGGGGAAGGGTTCACCGAGTCTATCCTGCTACGTCTGGTGTCGTGGCGTGGGGAAGGGGCAACTGTCTGCTCTATATCCCGCTGATGTCCATACATCCGTTTGGCACTGACTCTGTTTGATTTTGATGGAACTGAATGATCCTTGCCAGTGTTTTCTTTCAGGAAGACAAACCTTCTGTGGTTTGATGCTGGTCGTCTGGTCACTTCGCTATATGAGTATGGACCAGGGATTAGTGGTCTGGAATTACTCCTGTCACGATCCAGGCGTTCAGAGCTTTTATGAGTTCTTCCTCTAGTCTCCTCTATGTGCGCCCTGACGACGTGGACAGCTCCTACATCAGCATGATCTCTGCTGGATCTGTGCGGATTCCTGGTGGTCTCATAGTGGTATTGTTGGTCTTTTGTGTAAGATTGTCCTGTCTCCCAGTGGTCCAGGTTGTCTTCATGCATAGAAACTGTGTGACGCCTTATGCTCTGGTTTCTGTGGTGACGTCCAAATTTATTCTTTGAAGGATATCCGTGGTGAAGATGTTCATTTCTTTTGCCATCATGCATAGATTGTCTGTTGTCCTGAACATGTGGCCAATGTTCGTCAAGGTGGGGGCCAGCTGAAGTGTAGTTATGACCGTTGTCATAGTCGTAATATGATTTTTGTCTGTCCCTCACACGCAGTTTTCCGTTGTATATGTATGCGATTTTACCACGCCCACGATGAAACTCGACCATTTGCCTCTGCCGCGAGGTGAGGTCAGACGCAACTTTGATCCCGCTTTCCCTGAGGTTATCTCTGAGTTCTCTGTTTCCTAAAACAGCCATTTTGTCCGTCCACCGGCAGAACTGAACTAAAATGGGACGGGGATTGCTACCAGAGGTACGAGGTTTTCCAAGTCTGACAGCACTTGCAATGTCTTCTTGATGCCAATTGGGTTTGGTTGCATGGTTATTCAAGATGTCTGTGATTATCTCAGTAGTAGCGTAACTGTCCTCCCAAGAATACTCTTCCACATTGATGAACAGAAAACCTGTCTGAGGCTGCAGCACCACTCAGAGAACTGGTGAAAAAAGACGTCCACTTCAGATGGGATGAAGACGTCCACGGAGAAGCCCTGAAGAAAGTGAAGAAGATACTTTCTGAGCCACCGGTACTTCGCTACTTTGACTCTTCAGGAAAGCGTACAACCACCCTTCAGTATGATGCTTCACAGTTTGGACTTGGAGCTTGTCTCATGCAGGATGGTCAACCGATTCAGTACGCATCACGAGCCTTGACCGAGACAGAAAAAAGCTATGCTCAAATAGAAAAGGAGATGTTGGCAATACTCTTCGGTTTGGAAAGGTTTGAGAGATACGTCTATGGAAGAGACATCCTGGTGGAGACCGACCACAAACCACTAGAGACCATTCACAAGAAGAGCCTGCTCTCAGCACCTAAGAGGATTCAGAGGATGCTACTCAGAACTCAGAAGTTCAGGTACACGGTAGTATACAAGCGTGGATCTGAAATGTACCTGGCTGACACCCTCAGCAGAGCAGTATGTGGAAAAGCGGAACAGCAAGTCACCCACAAGGAAGCCGTTTTTCTCACAGACCTGGAGAAAACAGACTCATTGCAAGAACTGGCCATCAGCCAAGAGAGACTGAACAGTCTGCAGCAAGCAACTCAGGAAGATGCAACCATGAAAACCCTGAAAGCTGTCATTCTACAAGGCTGGCCAGAGGAGAAACAACAACTTTCAATACAGTTACAAGAATACTTTCCTTTCAGGGAGGAACTGTCAGTCCACAAACGGACTTGTCTTCAAAAGCCACAGAGTAATTGTACCTGAAAGCGAAAGAGCAGACATCCTTGAGAAACTTCATGCAAGCCACTCAGGAATTCAGAGCTGCATAAGAAGAGCACGTGAGGTAGTCTACTGGTCCAGGATGAACATGGACATTGAAGATTTTGTCAAAACATGCAGCGCCTGTAACACATACCAACGTGGTCAGCAGAAGGAACCACTTATCAGTACAGAGATCCCTGACCTGCCCTGGCAACACATTGCTTGTGACATCTTTGAACATAATGGCAATGAATACCTGGTCACGGTCGATCACTACTCTGATTTCTTTGAGATTGATCGGTTACAAACAAGAGAGTCCAAAGAGGTCATCATCTGTCTGAAGAGACACTTGGCAAGACACGGAATACCAGAACGCCTGACAACAGACTGTGGAACACAATTCACATCAAACCAGTTTGGAAAGTTCAGAAAAACATATGGGTTTGAACACGTAACAAGCTCACCACACTACCCTCAGTCCAATGGAAAAGCAGAGAGCGCGGTGAAGGCTGCAAAGACGTGCATGAAGAAAGCAGAACACAACAATCAAGATCCCTTCCTCGCTTTACTTGAGCTGAGAAACATCCCGACAGAGACTGTAAACAGTTCGCCTGCTCAGAGACTGTTCGGCAGAAGAACACGAACACAAGTGCCGACGTCAAAGATATTACTCCAACCTACAGTTGTACCAATCAAGAAAGAACTTGAGAAAAGGAAACTGAAGCAAGCGCACTACTACAACAGAAGCGCAGTAGAGCTGACAGAACTGAGTCCGGGACAGATTGTGAAATTCCAACCTCCAGGATCCAAAAAGTGGATCAGCGCCAAAGTAGACCAACAGGTGAACATCCGGTCATACAACATTCGCACGGAGGACGGACATCAGTACAGAAGGAATCGTCGTCAGCTACAAGACACAACAGAAACGGAGCTTCAGCAGACAATCAACCCTCAACGACTAGTCCAGAGAAGGATGATTTCTGGAAGGCATCAGGAAAGCGACACATCGGGCAAGCAACAGCAAATCATCGTACCATCAAAACAGATGCTGGAAGATAACAAGAAAACTGGAACTGGAACAGATGTCAGGACGCCAGCATCGTCTGTCCGTGAGAACTCATCTGATCAGTCACCAGTCATCAAAGTGTCTGAGACAACCACCATCAAGGAGCCAGATGAAGTTATCAAACAAACAAGGACAGGACAACCCGAACCAGTTAGTTCTCCTTACAGAACAAGATCTGGAAGACAAAGCAAAAGGCCAGATTTCCTGAAATATGAATGAAACTGAAGACTCTACCACAATCAGATAAACTGAAAGCATTGCGAAATATGGACATGATGATGATGGATAGTATAATGATCAGAGATAAAATGAGGTGAATGAATGATTGGGCCCTGTGCGTGAGAATGAGTGTTTGTTAAGTTAATGTTGTGATAAAGGTGGGAAACACATTTATTTCGTATGGACTGAAAGATAGGAAAAATGATTAATTGATTTTGTTTCCTTAAAGAAAGGGAGATGTGACGTGTGTTGACAGTAAACAGCGTGCGGACAACAGCACGGCATGATATTCGTTTAAATGATAACTGATTGCTGTTCACTGTGATATGTATATATACTGTAGTCAGTTGAGAATCAGTCAGCGACGAGTAAAGACGTAGAAGCATTGCCCTGTCTTCCGAGGTGGCTGCAGAAAGAACGAAACAACACGTTGCACCTCTTGACATCTTGCTCCGTGGACTCTAGCTTTCTTTCCAGATTATGAAGTCTGTCCGTGATTGTTGTGTTGAATTCTCTGAGGTCATCTATTTCTTCTTTATTTGTTTGAACACATTCCTTTAGTTTACGAACATCCTCAAAGAACTGTGATAAGTTATCCTCTAAGGCACTGAACTTGTCGTCCACGAGTCTCTTGATTGTGGCTGCATGCGAATGTAGCCCTTGCTGGATTTGTGTAAATCTCCAGTCTATCAGCTGCATTATACTGGCATCTGGTGTTGTATACCCGTGTTGAGCCATGATCGCTGTCTTCACCAAGGACTTTTACGAACGCCCGAGAGAAGAGAGAGAGAGAGAGAGAGATTTTAAAGACCTACGCTATCAGGGCAGATTATTATCAGTTTGTTGTCACCAGTGACCTTAGATCAGCTCCATCTCTGTTGAAATACGGTGTCCCACAGGGTTCTGTTCTGACCCTGTTCTCTTCACTTTGCATTTCCAACCAGTTCGTTCCGTTATCAAATAGTCAGGAGCACTCTACCATTTCTTTGCTGATGATAACTGTACTGCTCTGCTTTTCCGAAAGACATATCCAGCACAGCTAGACATTAAAAATACATGTACCATTGAAAACATAGCTGCCTGGATGAAAGCAAACTAAAAACGAAAGAAGAAAAAAAAACATTCCTGGAATGAATCATTATTGACATGCTTCAAGATCATGTCAGCACAATCAGCATTGGAGGAAGAACCATCATGAACCTTCGCTTTGCAGATGACATTGATGGTCTGGCTGGTAATGAACAAGAATTCGCTGAGCTTGTTAAAAGACTTGATGAAATATCAACTAGATACACGCATGGAAATCAGCGCAGAGAATACCAAGTGGATGGCCAGACATAACACCGTCATCACTACTGCTGTATCCATGGACTGACCCTGGGAACTATTCATCAATTCACTTGATTGGGATCTATAATTAGCAATGAGAGATCCAAGCCAAAATCCTCTCAAGAGCAACAAAGTCAACAACGGATGAAAGCTGTATATTAGGACAAGAGCATCTCCATGAAACACAAGATCAAGTTCTTAAGTGCATTGGTATACACTATCTTCTAGTATGCATGTGAGACATGGACTTTCACAACAGATTTGGAAACATGAACCCAAGGCATGGGAATAAGGTGGTGTCGCAAGATACTAAACATCGGATACACTGATCGTATCACCAATAAACAAGTAGCCTACGCTAAACCATCAAGTAGTTCACTGGACCATATAAAGGTCTGCTGACATTAATTTGCAAAAAAAACCAAAAAACAAAAAAACAAAAAAAACTACGCTGGTATGGCCATGTAGCAAGATTTAATGGCCTTGCTAGATCAATCCTCCAAGGAACTGCTGAGGAAGGTAGATGGATGGGAAGGCAAAAACAAAAACAAAACAAAACAAAAACGAAAAACGATATTGCCAAGTGGACAGAACTACCATGGCAGAAATCGGTTTGGGCACACAATGACAGAGTGGGAGGAATCTGGTGAACAATTTTTCATACGGTGCTCAAGTAATTCTTCACGGAATTAAGGAAAACAACAAGAAGAGTATCGTTTAATTTACCGACATTATTTAGTAAGATTTTCTTGAGAATGTATCGGTAACTATGCTGATAACGATAACTTATTTCTACTATTATTGTCACTGCCAATGTACCATTTCACAAGATTTATGATGATGTGCTTATTAGTACTGTAGAATTGGGACGGTCATATTCTGCTATAGCAAGGACACAGGGAATTATAACATAAATGAACATTATTTTATTCTAGACAATGACTTGCACATGATATATGGAACATAACAAATTGACTCCTCTTAAGATTCTTCTGATGTGCTTTCTTCTCAGCAATATTGATTATCAAGTGAAGAGTATTGTTTTTGACAACGAAGTTCCAATAGTAAAATACTATACTATTTTGTCGTCACCATTAAACATTCACTGCCAAAACTGACCAATCGATGTCCACTAAAATGCTGTTTGTTCAATTTTTAATTGTTTGTGGCTGACATGCGTGATGTGTGTTCACATGATAGCCCAATCCAGTATTATAAGTGACATGTGTTCATGTGATAAACCAACACATAAGTGGCATGTGTTCATATGATAAACCAACATATGATATAAGGGAAATGTGTTCACATGATAAAGCAACACATTATATAAGTGACAAACTGTACGTGATGGACAAAGCAGTACGCTCGTACATCATACAGTGGCTGTTTAAAATCGTGTCTGTTTATTAAACTCTACATGCAATGTTCACATGATAGACAGAGCACTACATTATCAAGTGAACTCTACATGCAATGTTCACATGATAGACAGAGCACTACATTATCAAGTGAACTCTATGTGCAATGTTCACATGATAGACAGAGCACTACATTATCAAGTGAACTCTATGTGCAATGTTCACATGATAGACAGAGCACTACATTATCAAGTGAACTCTATGTGCAATGTTCACATGATAGACAGAGCACTACATTATCAAGTGAACTCTATATGCAATGTTCACATGATAGACAGAGCACTACATTATCAAGTGAACTCTATGTGCAATGTTCACATGATAGACAGAGCACTACATTATCAAGTGAACTCTATGTGCAATGTTCACATGATAGACAGAGCACTACATTATCAAGTGAACTCTATGTGCAATGTTCACATGATAGACAGAGCACTACATTATCAAGTGAACTCTATGTGCAATGTTCACATGATAGACAGAGCACTACATTATCAAGTGAACTCTACATGCAATATTCACATGATAGACAGAGCACTACATTATCAAGTGAACTCTATGTGCAATGTTCACATGATAGACAGAGCACTACATTATCAAATGAACTCTATGTGCAATGTTCACATGATAGACAGAGCACTACATTATCAAGTGAACTCTATGTGCAATGTTCACATGATAGACAGAGCACTACATTATCAAGTGAACTCTATGTGCAATGTTCACATGATAGACAGAGCACTACATTATCAAGTGAACTCTACATGCAATATTCACATGATAGACAGAGCACTACATTATCAAGTGAACTCTATGTGCAATGTTCACATGATAGACAGAGCACTACATTATCAAGTGAACTCTATGTGCAATGTTCACATGATAGACAGAGCACTACATTATCAAGTGAACTCTACATGCAATATTCACATGATAGACAGAGCACTACATTATCAAGTGAACTCTATGTGCAATGTTCACATGATAGACAGAGCACTACATTATCAAGTGAACTCTATGTGCAATGTTCACATGATAGACAGAGCACTACATTATCAAGTGAACATCTCATGTGTGTTCAGAACTTTAATCATTTCAGAAATCGTTGTTTACATGATACTGAGACAGAGCTGGCCAAGAAGATCATTAATAAAGAAGTTAGGAAAAGACAAAAAATTATAGGCCATTTCATGAGGAAAGGGGAATTAGAGCATCTGGTCACAACAGGAAAGCTGGAGGGAAAGAGAACACGGGGTAGACCCAAGGAGAAAATATAGGGCAGACTTGCAGAGTGGCTGAGGACAGAGAGGGTGGGAGATGTACTTCCAGCGACGGGGGATAGATTCGTATGGAGGGCCATGATCCCAACACCATGCGGCAGGGTACATGATGATGATGATGATGAGATAGGGCACTTTTATAGTTATCATGCAATCAACTTATCTGAAAGATAAAAACTTCATTATGAAGAAATCAATGCCGACTCTATGTGACTACATTACATTCATTATGTATTATGTATAAAAGGTGCCTGACAGTTTTGTTTTCTATACCAGATTATATTTTGTATAGCTGGTGTGTTTGCTTCCTGTACCATGTAGTATTTACCAGCACATGGGGTTTTGCACATGCTCAGGAGTCTGCCAGATAATTACTGGCGGATTTGGAGGGAGTGCTTGTAGGATTATCCGCGTGCACTGAATCCCTCTTAAACAAACTCTGAAGTAATAGCTAAAAATCGATTTTTTGAAAGAAGTAAAACCCAGTTTCAGTTTAAATTTCAGTCTCAGTTTCTCAAGATGACGTCTCCGCGCTTGGAATGAATTCCATATGCACTAACGTCACAAGTGCCATGTGATGGAAAAGATCCAGAATGGTCACGGCACAAGCTTTAAGCCTGCAAACCCCTCAGCTGGCCAGATCCTGAAGTAAAACCCACAATCAAGAATCGTGAAATATATGTTGTTTTAAAACTAGCCCTTAGACTCCCTCATACTGTCTTCCAGCTTCGTGCAGGAGACTGATGAAAGCTGGTGGTGTCAAGCATTGTTCACATTGTTCAAGCATTGTTCACATGACGGACAATGTACCGCACAGCGTGGTGAACCTGTCACGAGCCTGCTGCAAATCTGTCCATCCCGACACAGTTGGAAGTAGGTTTCGTCGTAGATAGTTCCCTAGTTGGCCCTGTAACATCATCACACGGAGGTTGCAACATAGTCTGTTTCGAAAATACTGAAGTGTGTAGGGGGATGGACGTAGAAGGTAAGCTTATTCATTCACCCAGGTGTGTGTGTGCGTGCGTGCGTGCGTGCGTGCGTGCGTGCGTGCGTGCGTGGTGTGTGTGTGTGTGTGTGTGTGTGTGTGTCTGTGAGGAAGTATTCATTTATTCATTTGACTTACAAATCTAGTGATAAAAAGGGAAAACTTGCCCTTAAGTTTAAGTCGTATGAAGTAAAGTGGTAGAGACTTCACCTTTTGCGGGATTGGTGATTTGAGAGTGGTGCCCATCTCCTCTACCTTACTACCTAGTAAAAACTTACCCTAACTTTGACCAGGATCAAGTCTGAATTCACAGCTAGATGAACCGGGCGGCCGCGCGCACTTTTTCCCCAGTCAGGGCCGTGCAGTCAGATTACAGGATATGACCTCTACCCACACGACAGTCAAGTTCCATTCATTCATCACTGTCACTCCATTTCTTATTTCTGGAATGTTTTCAAATCTCTCTAGGGCATTAGATCCACTTTCTACTATTGTATGTCCTGCGTGTGTGTACATGTATGTGTGTGTATGTATGTGTGTGTATGTATGTATGTGTGTGTGCGTGCGTGTGTGTGTGTGTGTATGTGTGTGTGTGTGTGTTCGTTCGTTCTTTGATTTAACGTCTTTTCACTATGAGTGATATTAGACGAGTTGGTGTGTGTGTGTGTGTGTGTGTGTGTGTGTGTGTGTGTGTGTGTGTGTGTGTGTGTGTGTGTGTGTGTGTGTGTGTGTGTGTGTGTGTGTGCACATGCGCGCGCGTGCGTAACTGAACTACACATAGCGAAAGAAAACAAGAACAATTGATACAGACTAGAATTCAGGTCAAATACGACTTGACAAAGTTTGAACGAAAACAGAAAAAGAAAAACAAAATCAAAAGGAAATCGTGCGAACAGATCTTAACTCCTTTGTGAAACATTAGATTTCCGTCGTGTCTGAATGTAACTTTCGAAAAGGAGTCTTTACCATGAGAATAGCTTGGCTGGGCAGAAGGTGTTGTGCCTAGCCTGAGCACTGATTCCCATGCTTTGTCATGTCGTCAGAGGTCTGGCAATGGCAGAAACTTTATTGGTCAATGGATCCAATACGACTGAACAAATGAACCAAATGGCTCCTAGTGGGCTCCTAGTGTTGAAATTAGACAGCTTAGAATGATATTAATACCAGTACCTGCATACAGTGATGGGAGTGAAACACATCCAGAGACTGCCTACAGCCATCAGAACACAAGTCCTCATGATTCTTGTTGCAGGCAGCCACTATGTCGGGGATGATCTGGGACTCTGTCAGAGACAGGAACGTTTCCCTGCACTCACGTAGCAGTTGATCTGTATGGGCACAAAATATAAACATGACATGACAGCACGAACATAGTTCACTGATCCTGACATTAGAAATGATAAAAATTGTTCCCTGCACAGTCCAAACTCATCAGCTGTCAGACACCTCCAGACACCTTCATCACAATCACCGGACAAGCAGGCAGAGTTTTGGGGATTACCGTTTTGTTGCTGAAAACTGAACCATGGAATGCCGGGAAACGTTCCTTTACAATCCAGCTGTGTACTGTCTCTGCATGTGGGTACCAGAATGACTAATGTTTTTCAGCTGGTCATAGTCAAGGATCATGAACAGTGGTAATACATGTTGAGATACACCCACTGTGGCGTCTTCTGTGGTACACATACATGATTTCACTCAGAAATTCCATCCATGGGCTATTGGTTTCTTGCTCCTAGATTCTATTTCTATCACATCTTTCAATAGACTACCCGCTTATTTTGGTTTATCAAGAAATGGATTCTGGAAATCCATCCTAAACGCATGTGTGAAATCAAAAATCCAAACAAAGAAGTGTGAAATCCAACCCTCAATTTGATAGAGGCAATGCTTCCGTCATACCATGTCCTCTAATCGACATGCAATGCTATTGTGCGATTACGTTAACGGTAAATACACACATACATGAATGAAAACTATACGTGTGAACAACATTATGTCTGACTGTACACCACGCAGATTGGATGTGAATGTTTATCTAACAATAAATGATTTTTGGATTGAATTAATATCTTGGTGAATGTATACCCATAAATAGGGAATGGTAATGTTACATACGCAACTTTTTTTCAGAATGCATTGCTACGTGTGCAAGTAGCAGGCGTGAAAATTACATTTGTTCTAACTGTAAATACGATAACTGCAGGATTTTACAGTATTTACAAATAGAACAAACGTGTAACAAATGTGTAATGCCTTTGTTGGTTAGCACATATGTAAGCAGTGAAAAAAAGGTGGCGCTGCACCACGGCGACGCACTATCTACGGGGACAGCAGCACGGGTTTTACAACGTGAAATTCATTGTTGCAACAACAACAACAACAACAAAAGAATATGAATCAATATATGAATATGAAACATATTTTGTGACTGTAAATCAGAAAGCACATCTGTGAGTGAAGGATCAGAGAGTTGTATGTGTTGTAATTTGATTACATATAAAGTGGATATTGTGATAGAGTTGTTGCTCAGATAAATCCTTTCTTTCCGCGACAAGTAAGACTAATTACCAGACCATCACTTACGGCCAAGTGGAAGGGGAAGGAAAATCCCTGTCCACACTGTGATTTAAACTCAGGACCTCCGGCCTACTAGGCCCTGCTCCACTCTTTGAAGGCACAACCATAAGTGGTCAGCACTGTTAACAACTTTCATAAGCGGACAGTAGCAGATGTGAAAGTTGTGTTTTTATTAACAGTCACAAAACTCACTGGAGACTGTGTCACAGTTGACGTCCAGTGTGTCCAGTTGCAGGCACTGGTCAAAGCCTGGCAGCTTGGGGAAATAGGCAACGAAGGCGTAACACATCTCTCCCTGTATTAACAATACATTTACCATTTCACACATTAATATAAACATGCTAATTCTTCTTCTCTCTCATCTCCCAAATCCTGTAATCAACGTGGTCGTGGGGGACTGATGAGACGCGATTCTTCCATCTGTGCCTCCAGGGTGCAGCGACATGATGTTCAGGTACACTGATGCAGGTCCAGTCCTTGATGTCTGTCAGCAATGGCCTCTCTGAAGGATGGTCCTAGACAGCTTGAACTAATACTAGCACTCAATACCGAGTTCAGTGAAATAGGCCAGGAAGGTAACACATCAATACCTGGGCCATCATGAGGCCTGTTTTAATTTATGGAGCTGATACCTGGAGAACCACTATCAATACTATGAAGAGAATCCGGACTTTCGTTAACATTGGTCAGACAGAATCAGCAATGAAAAACTATATCAGCAAACAAGACAGCAGACTAAAGAGGAAGAGATCCTCCAAAGATACTGGAGATGTATCTGTCACATGCTAAGCAAGCCTGCTTTCAGCACCACAAGACAAGCCCTCACCTGGAACCCGCAGAAAAAATAAGACAGGGGTCCAACAAACACGTGACGCCTTGACCTGGAGGCAGACATGAAGACAACAGGTCGCATCTGTGGACAATTGGAGCGAGTGACTCTGGACCATGATGGCTGGACAGCGTTTGTTGGTAGCCAATGTCCGAAGCTGGGTAACAGCTTTTGACAAGATGACACAGTGTTCACAGCAGTTGGCTAGCACTGAATCTTCAAAAGCCATCTTATTTGACAGCTACACGATCCCCCCATAACCCTATCATCAACAGCCAGTATTAACAAATTTGCAGTAGCATTATGCCCTTTCATGGTTTATATCATTCCTGTCTCACCGCTTTCAGTCAGTCGTGGTAAATGAGTCTAAATCCCAGCCAGTTAAACTAGCATATGGGATCCCCCAAGGTTTTGTATTTGGGCCAGTTTTCTTCACACTCTACACCTCAACACTTGCCCATGTCATTAATCAGCACAACATCAAATATCATTTTTGTGCTGATAACTCCTAGCTCTACAACAGGGCATCTCCCGAAAATATTTCAACTATTCCTTCCGATGCCTTTGATTGTTATGTTGAGATCCAGAAGAGGACGATACAGATCATGCTACAGTTGAATGGAGACAAGACTGAAGCAATGCTCACTGGAACAAAGCACAAGCTTTCCACCATAAAAGTTTGTTCTATCCAACAAGGAGACAACACCGTCGTATTCTCTGATTCAGTCAAGAGCCTTGGCGTTATTCTTGATCCTCAACTCTCTAAAGAGATCTTCATCATCCAGACCTGTCAGTCTTGTTCGTGTCAACTGTGACATTTCAGTTCTATTTGCTGACATCTTTCAACTTCAGCTGCATTTAAACTTCTGACTTTTCTTATCTTGTCTCACATCCATTATTATAACTCGGCTCTTTGGCTTGCCTGCTTCTTCTGTTGCATGTCTCCAACATATCCAGAATTCTGCAGCCCGTCTTGCCCTTCGAAAAAAAAGAGGCATTATCATATCACTCCTTGCTTTACTTTCTCCACTGGCTGCCCGTTTCTCAAAGAATTTCATACAAAATCAATACATTACGCTATAAATGTATCAATGGTACTGCAACTATTTATCTTTGTGACCACCTCTGTATGTACTTCCCAGCCTGAGCTTTCCATTTGGCTTTTGATACCAGTTGTTTACTAATTTCTTGATATAGATGTTCATAGTCGGTCGCCACTCTTTTTCTACATGCATGTCTGGTCCGTACAATTGGAACGATCCCCGTCTATTCGACAGTCACAAAATCTGTCTTCCTTCAAGTCTAGCTTGAAGACATCACTTTTTGTCCAGCAGGGATTTCCCCTTCTACGTGCCCACTTTTTTGTCCCGCTCCTCTCACACGCACGCGTTTGTGTGTTGTGTGTGTGTGTGTGTGTGTGTGTGTGTGTGTGTGTGTGTGTGGTGTGTGTGTGCGTGTGCGTGTGTGTGTGTGTGTGTGTGTGCGTGTGCGTGTGTGTGTGTGTATGTGTGTGCGTGTGTGTGTGTGAGACAGAGATAGAAACAACAAAAACAAACAGACTGATACACAGGTATAGAACATCGCTACTACTGTAAGCAACATAACAAAATAGCGGCAGACAGTCGAAACCAGCCACAGACAATTCCAAACTGAAAAGAAAGGAAAGCTACGTAACTGAAAAGCAGCATGCACAAACACACAACTGGGTTATATTCACTCAGGAAAGAGAAAACACCTGACTGTATTGTTCGTTGATTCTACCACCCTCAGTTTAATTCAAGTCTCCTTGCACTTGAAGGAAAAGAGTGACAGAGTGTGAATTTTACGGCAGCGCATCAGAAAACGATAAACTACATACATTGTTTTCAATTTTTGGACAGATAATATTTAAGTGACTATGACTTGAATAGATCGTGTTTGTAGGTTAAAAACAAATAAGAAGATACTGTGGGATATTTGATTTTGACACTTGCTGACGCGCGAGGACGCACTATTTTAAATGTTACAGCTTGTGTTGTAAAAGTGGGATCAAGCTTAATAAATTTTGCTGCACTCTGATATAGTGTTCAATTTTTTAACGATGAACTACACAGAGAGATAAAAACAGACCAAGAATTTTGCATTCATATCACTGAGAGAGAGAGAGAGAGAGAGAAGAGAGAGAGAGAGAGAGAGAGAGAGAGAGAGAGAGAGAGAATTTAAGTACAAGCGCGAGAGAGAAGAGACTGGCACCTACACATTTTACCGCCATCAGCAAAAATGTCCGTTTGGTATCTCCAAGCAGCAATACACAATAAAAAAAAACACGCACGTCACACTTCACGCACTCGAGGGGATGTACACGAGAGAATACGGTTGCCAGTACAGTTTCCTTAGAGTAACGAAATACTCGGGGAATTTTCCTGAGACAACACGGTAGGGTGCTCTTTGATGTGACGAACTCTGCCAGTGCTAAGTGCTTCAAGTAAGGTGTTAGTTGTTAATCGGGATGTGTGGGATGGTAAACACCTGCATCCATACCGACAGGGCTGCGTATACAGATAGAGCGTTAATATGTGTTGCATGCTGCTTAAGGCATGTATACACTACTCTGAAAAAGAAGTATGACTGCCTACACATTAGGGTAACCCACCGAAGATGGAGCACACACTGTGCAGCAACACAACACCCGTACAGTGTATGTGTAAAACAACTAGAACAGCGTGTATACACGCATCCCAGACAACACTGGTCGGAACGAGAAAAATATCTACAACAGCAATCATCATCATCATCACTATGTGCCCTGCCACATGGCGTTGGCGATCATGACCCTCCATATGTATCTACCCCTTGTCGCCACAAGCACATCTTCCACCTTCTCTGTCCTCAGCCACCCTGCAATTCCGTCCAATATTTTCTCCTTGGGTCTACCTCATGCTCTCTTTCCCTCCACCTTTCCTGTTGTGACCAGGTGCCCTAATTCCCCTTTCCTCATAAAATGGCTTATAAATGTTGCCTGTCTTTGCCTAATCTTCCTTATGAATGATCTTCTTGTGTCTGCCTCCATCAAGACTGTCTCGTTTATTTCTCGACTTCAGAATATTTTTGGTATCTCTGGCATTGCTCTGTCATGGTTTCAATCCTACCTTTCTGGTCGTGTACAAGTTGTCTCCATAAATGGTGTCTCTTCTAATCCTACCATCTTGAAGTACGGTGTTCCTCAGGGCTCTGTCTTAGGCCCTATTCTCTTTATTTTGTACACTCAGCCCATCTCTGACATTGTAGCCCATCATCACATATCCCATCACTGTTTTTCTGATGACAACCAAATCTACATGTCTGGCCATCCCTCCACTATCCCTTCTATAATTCAACGCATTTCTGACATAAAGTCTTGGATGACATGCAACAAACTCCAGCTGAATAATGACAAAACAGAATTTATATTTATTGCATCAAAGCGACTTCTGTCTACTGTGCCTATCCCTGTTTCTATCCAGCTTGAAGACTCGGTAATCCACACTTCCACATCCGTGCGTAATCTTGGAGTTGTACTGGACTAAACTCTTTCCTTCCACAGCCAGGTATCCTCTGTCTGTCGTGCTTGTTACTTAGAACTTCGACGGATCAGTTCTGTGCGTCATCTTCTATCTGAAGAAAGCACTATAACTCTCATTTCTGCACTCATTCTTTCCAGACTCGACTACTGTAACTCGCTTCTTGCTGGCTGCCCCCAAACACTCTTATCCAAATTGCAAAAAGTTCAAAATAACGCTGCTCGCCTTGTACGGAAATGCCCAAGGTCAACTCATGTTTCCCCTCTGCTTCGAACTCTACACTGGCTTCCTGTTCGAAAGCGTATTGACTATAAACTTTCCCTCCTATGCCATAAATCTCTGGCTGGTCTAGCTCCCCCCTATCTTTCTGATCTCCTGACTGTTTACATTCCCTCCAGAGAGCTACGCTCTTCTACTGACGCCCACCTACTTAGAATCCCACGCTTCCGCAACAAAACTCTTGGTGAACGTGCTTTTTCTTATCAGGCCCCCTCTATTTGGAACAAACTTCCCTTTCCTCTCCGCTCTACCTGTACCCTTTCTTCGTTTAAGTCCAGTCTAAAAACCACTCTTTTTAAATCCTAGCCTGTAGTTCTGTACTCTTACTTCAGCTGCCACCTTGAAATCTGTGCCCGCGCGCGTGTGTGTGTGTGTGCGGGTGTGTGTGTGTGTGTGTGTGTGTGTGTGTGTGTGTGTGTGGGTGTGTGTGTGTGTGTGTGTGTGTGTGTGTGTGTGTGTGTGTGTGTGTGTGTGCGGGTGTGTGTGGTGTGTGTGTGTGTGTGTGTGTGTGTGTGTGTGTGTGTGTGTGTGTGTGTGTGTGTGTGCGTGTGCGTGTGTTGTGTGTGCGTGTGTGTGTGTGTTTACTGTAAGCGCTTAGGGCTTTTTTAGATTAAGCGCCATAAATGTTCACTATTATTATTATTATTTTCTTTGCTGTCCATGGAACTCTCAACATTCTTCTCAGAAACCACATCTTGGCTGCCTCAATCTTGTTCTTTCTTTGCGTGTTGACTGTCCACGCCTCACAGCAGTATGACACTATCGGTTTTATACAACATTTAAGAACTCTCTTCCTGATGTTGATTCATAGGTATTTGTTGGAAAGACTGCTTTTCATCTTCTTGAATGCTGTTTTGTCCTGGCCAATTCTGCTGGCTATTTCTGATGTGCATCTGCCGTCTGGTGAGATGACCGTTCCTAGATATTTAAACTTATCAACCTGTCTCAAAGTTACAACAGCAACAACCAAAACATGTCAACCTCAAGTCTCACAAGCCAGAGCAAAACCTCAACACATTACACTTACGTCCGATCCTTCCCCGAAGTACACTGTTGTGTTCCGTTGTTGGCCGCCGTCCTTTGAACTGAACAGACACGTCAAGCGTAGACTGTCTCCTGTAATAAAGCATATTATTTGTTTACATGTCATCACAACCAACTTTCTACGTGAAACAGAGGCTGCTCTTGCTGGAAAGATCGTGATGCCAGTTGGCAGCGCCCTGCTTCTTTGTTTCTTTTAGCTGTTTTGATTGAAACTGAATTACAAAAACAAACGCACGCCATGTAATATCATTTACCAAGTAACAATCTTTATCTCGTCTTGACGTAGTCTTCACGGTACAAAGGCGTTAATCGGACAAAACAAGTAGGAATTCACGCAGCCTTGACTTGACCAAGTTGCCAATCTATATTGGTATCTATATCAGTCACTATGAAATGATAGGCTATCATAGGCCATGGCTTGGCCGAGTTGCCAGTCTAGTCTACTATTCATGTCTATCACTATGAAATGATAGGCCATGACTTGGCCGGGTTGCCAATCTATTCTTCCATCTATAACCATGAGCTGTAGACGTACCGGGCCAGACAGTGACAGGCGAGGACAGGTGGTGGACAGGGGGCTTGTTGAAGTCATAGCCGTCATCGCGTGTCACTCTGCTGATGCTGCCATCTCTGTGAACCACCTCCAGCCATCCGCCTGCCCCTGTACCGTCATTATGACATCATTATGCTGCCTGCCTCTGTGTGTGTGTGTGTGTGTGTGTGTGTGTGTGTGTGTGTATGTGTGTGTGTATGTGTGTATGTGTGTGTCTGCGTGTGTGTGTTGTTTGCGTCTCTCTCTCTCTCTCTCTCTTTGTATGTGTGTGTGTGTGTGTGTGTGCGTGTGTGTGTGTGTGTTTTAAGTGAGTGTGCGTGTGTATGTGTGTGTGTTAGAGAGAGAGAGAGTGTGTGTGTGTGTGTGTGTGTGTGTTGTGTTGTGTTCGTTTTTGTGTGTCTGTGTATGTATGCGTGGTGTATGTGTGTGGTGTGTGTTAAGTGTTTGAGGGTGTGTGCGTGTGTGTGTGCGTGTGTGTGTGCGTGCGTGTGTGTGTGCGTTTGCGTGTGCGTTGGTGTGTGTGTGTGTGTGTGTATGTGGTGTGTGTATGTGAATGTGTGTGTGTTGTGCGTGTATGTGAGAGAGAGGGGGGTAGAGACAGGGGGAGGGGTGGTGGAGAAGCAGATGATAGATGATATCTGACTTATCTCTGTGAATGCTTGGTTACAGGTCAGCAGCCACTGACATGACCTTGTTCTTGTCTGAAAGTCACGTTCATGTGAATGGGAAGGTAGACTAAGAGATAACCTTGCCAGGATACCCACTGTTTTCAAATGTCGTATGTCTTGACACAAGAGATTTATCAAGCCAACGTCGGGCTGCTCTCCTTCTGAAGAGCGCATCCACACAGTGGAATGGTGTATGTATTTTCCTTTACTGTCTGCATGAGTGTTTGTTTACTTATCATGATAGGTCGTCTTCAGAAAGTTGCCAGGGACTGCATACGAAGCAGAAACACACAGAGAGAGAGAGAGAGAGAGAGAGAGAGAGAGAAGAGAGAGAGAGAGAGAGAGAGAGAGAGAGAGAGAGAGAGAGGAGAGAGAGAGAGAGTATTAGAACGCATATTTAATATAACAAAACAAGATGGGACAACTTTTCAGTCAACTGGCCTTTGTCAAGCGTATACAAAAGCTATCTTCTGCTGGACGCTACATTTGGAAAGTTGTCTACTTTTGTTGTTGTTGTTGTTGTTAATGTTGTTGTTTGTTTGTTTGTGCTCAATGTTGTGTATTTATTCTCTTTTCTTTTTTTGTATTTACGCTTGACAAATTTGCGCCTGTCTTGTTTTGTTATATTAGATACGTGTTCTGGTTCTATTTGTGTGTATTTCTAGTTCCTATTTGCTTGAACACTGCTAGTCACTTTGATTCAGATTTTAGAGACAGCTTGTTCGCAGCCGTAATCTGATTCACGTGGGACCGATCAACGCTGCCGCACGTTTTGCTAAAATTTATCGTTCATCCATACGGGACTATGGTTTATCGGTCATTCGACTGGCCAGCACCCAGACCATCACTGGAGGTTCAGTGGACGGGGGGGAAAGGGAGAGGGTGGGTGTTGGTGAAAAATCTTTGTCCTGTTTCAAACTTCAGATACTCCATGATCAGTTTTCAGAAGGCATGTGCCATGTCCCGTTCCTTTCCTTCTTCGTTGCTGTACCTTCGCCCAATCCCCACCTGGGTCGGTAAACATTCACACACACACACACAGCTTTCCTGTGACGACACACTAGATGTGCTTGATTGCAAGCACACATCATGCGAGCGCGTGCACGAACACACACACGCGCACGCGTGTGCACACACACATACACACACACACACAGAGGCAAATACTTATTTCTCAAATTATTAGTACGTGCATGGGTTTATGTGCAGGCTTAAGGCTTGTGCCATGATCACCATACACATGGCAACTGTGACCTTAGTGCATATGGAATTCGTTCCGAGTGCGGAGACGTCGTCTTGAGAAACTGAAACTGATGCAAACAAATTACGAACAATCAAATATACACGGGCATTTCAAAACTTGAAAAGGGGAAACAAAAAGTCTAATTCATCACCAGACCTGGGAGGTGGGTGGATAGTCATTAAAATAAATAATCGAAAAAGAAAAATGTGATATAATGACAGGAAATACATCAACATAATGAATGAATAAAAGCATGAATAAAGAAATAAAAATGTACCCAAGTAGTGCATGTGAAGGTGGGAAGCTGTCAGATGGATGGGATGAGGTAACAGCATTTGCGTGCATTCCCCACTGCACCCCCCAGTCTGCGCGTGCCTCGTGACCCCGGGAGGTATGACCACATCCTGTTGACCCACTTGAACATTCCCAAGGTCGTAAGGTCGAAGGTTAGAGGTGTAAAATATCCTCATGCCTGAACTATCTAGAAAACAAAAAGCACAAACATCACACACACACACACACACACACACACACACAGAGAGAGAGAGAGAAAGAGAGTTTATTTCCACGGTCTGAAAACAAGGAACATTAGCCTAATAAAGTTTAAAAGCACATGCCGCCAATTTCATTTGCCTACAAAGTGGGAACAATGAACACACAGACAGACAAACAAGTACATAAATGACAAGTAATCCACAGTAACTTGTGCAGTGATAAAGTGCTGTTTTTTCCTGTGCTGATGTATGTTTTTACATTAGTGCAAGATATGTGTTTGTGTTTTAGTTAGCGTGATGTGTGTCATGGAAGCCCAGTGGATGCTTGTTTGAGAATGATTATTTGGATATAATTTTTTTTATAGAAAGTTGCATTGTACTGTATTGCATGGTATTAATATCGGATCATATTGTGTCGTGTCGCATCGTATCGTGTCGTGTCGTGTTGTGTCGTATCGTATTGTATCGTATCGTACAGTATCGTATCGTATCATATCGTATTATATCGTATCGTGTCATATTGTATTGTATCGTTAAAAAGAAATACCCGACGGCATGAAAGAGACGTCACACCTGGGTGTTTCTTCACGTCAGGCCTTACAGCTCGCTGTTAATATCAACTTTTTCTCCCCGCAAAACCACGTAGTACAAGCAGACAGACAAAAAATGGTGGGACCAGAAAAACACCAAAATGGAATCAGAACGCGTGTTTAATACAACCAGACAAGACAGGCGCAAATTTTCGGCCAGCTGGCCTTTGTCAAGTGTAAATGTAAGATCTCAAATAAATGAACACCACATACAAAAATTAGGAGAAAATTCCCTGCTGCTTCGTCCAGTGGGAAATGAGGGCTAAAATGAAATTTGGAGTATTTGGTGTTTGTTTGTTTGTGAACTTACATTCACGCTTGACGAAGGTCAGTTGGCCGAAAATTTTCGCCTGCCTTGTCTGGTTGTCTGGTTCCTGTTTGCTTGAACGCGGGCAGTCGCACTTGTTTTGGATTTCGTATTGAAAAATGGTGGACATATAAAATTTACAAGTATCTTTGGGATTGAGTCTAAAGTGTGCATTATTCAAATGGATCTGAAACAAGATAAAGAACAGAAGATTAAGCTCAAAGGCAGACAAAGCGGTACTTACATGCACTGAGTGTAAGGTGTCCTTTAGACGGATATGAAGCACAGCACAAAGGAATGAATAAATGAATGAATATATAAATAACACAGAAATAAAGACAGACAAACATAGTGGTGAAATCACCTGAGACATTAAACTTAAAATGTGCGTTGTTCCACTGATCTTGAAGCATAAAACAAACAACAAAACAAAACAAATGACTCAATGAAGACAAACGAAGTGGTAGATAAAGGCGCTAGGTATTATTATGTGGCACTGAATATAAGGCCCGCCTTATCCCAGTATATTGCAGCTTGATGTGAAACAAACGAAATAACATATCTGACAAATTAACGTGCAAACAAAGATGCTACCTCTAGATATCTACCTGTAGCATTAGGTTTTAAGTTGACATTGTTCCAATGGATCTGGAGCAGCAGGTAGGAGCCCACAGACTGTCCGAAGCGAACCCCCGTCTCTCCGTGAGGACACAGCGTTCCCGTCACACCCAGCGACCACTGCACCATCCACGACCTGCATTGGTTACTGGCCCTGCCACAGGTGTGTGGCCTGGTGAGCTGTGAGGAAAACGATTTCTTCTTCTTTGTCTTTTCCAGTCACCGTTTGTTTTAAATGGAAATTGAAGCAAAGCAAACATCCCTCCATTCAAAAGTATATAAACAACAACTAACAACAAAACTGAAACACACACACACACACACACACACACACACACACACACACAAACACACATACACACACACACACACAAACACACACCACACACACAAACATGACACACACACACAGAAATACACACACACACACACAACACACACACACACACACACACACACACACACACACACACACACACACACACACACACACACACACACACACACATCTCCACCTACATCCTCGTCTTTTTATTTTCTTGCTTCGTTTTTCCTTTCTTTCTTTTTTTTATTTTTATTTTTTTATCTAAAATCACTTAAGTGAATAGACATTAAACCAATGACCACCCTCCCGCCAGATACACCCCCCCCCACACACACACACATACACAGAATGAAGGGTGAAGAGAGGGGAGAGAGAGAGAGAGAGAAACAGACAGACAGACAGAGACAGAGAAGGAGAGAGAGAGAGAGAGAGAGAGAGAGAGAGAGAGGAGAGGAGAGAGAGAGAGAGAGGAGAGAGGAGAGAGAGAGAGAGAGAGAGAGAGAGAGAGAGAGATTGCAAAATCGTACCCATGAGGTTTCGTAGCCTACCATACCTATTTTTCTTTCCACCACCACCACCCCTTTTTTTTTTTTTTTTTTTTTTTTTGACGGTTTTGTGGGAGGGGGTTGAAGGGATGAATAAATGTACATTTTTTCTGGTTAGCCCACGCTTAAAAGGGACTATGTTCACATGTTTTTTCTTCTGTAGGTTACCCCGTTATGTGTGCTACCATATTCCCTTTTCGGAAGTGTGCATGATGTTTTTTTTTGTTTTTGTTTTTTTTAAATATTGCCATAAATACCGAACACTAACATGGTTTAACAGGATTTTCTAAATGTGTGTGTTCGATGTTCTGCTTTTATACTGGCATGAAAGAGTTCAGACACAGGCAGGTCTGCTTATCCTTTGATCGGACAAATCTCTGGCCTTCACCAAAAAGCGGTACTCAGGCAGGGTTGAACTCAGACCTTTAGGAACAAAAACAAAACAAAACAAACAAACAAAAAAAGAATCAAAACCCGTATTTAATACAATCAGACAAGTCAGGCACAAATTTTCGGCTGGCCTTTGTCAAGCGTAGACGTAAGATCCAAAAGAATAAACACCAAATACAAAAATTAGGAGAAAAAGATTGAAACTTCCCTGCTGCTTCGTCCACTGAATCTTACGTCTACGCTTAACAAAGGCCAGTTGGCCGAAAAATTTGTGCCTGTCTTGTCTGGTTGTATTAAATACGCGTTTTGATTCTTTTTTTCGTGATTTCTTTTCTGGTTCCTGTTTGCTTGAACGCGGGCAGTCATACTTGTTTTGGATTTCAGACCTTTACAATAGAAATTCAATTTCTCCAACCAGTACGGTTATCGCACTCGTACCTGATAATTTCGGTCAACGGAGGTGTGGATATTGCTAAGTGACACGATATATTTTAACAGAAAACTGCAGATTTTATCTGTGAGCTTTGGAAAGGCTATATCCAGTTTGGTATGAATGAATGAATGAATCTTTTATTTAATGTCTATTCACAATAGTGATTTTAGACACACACACACACGCACACACACACACACACACACACACACACACACACACACACACACACACACACACACACACACACACACACACACACACACACACACATAAAGGAAGAAAAAAAAGGTGGGGTGGCGGATGGGGATGGGGAAGGGTAGCAGAAGTTTGAATGTAAGAAGGGGAACAATTCATCATCATCATCAGGTGCCCTGCCGCATGGCGTTGGCGACCATGGACTTCCAACCATCTCTATCTCGCGTTGCCCCTAGCATCTCCCCCATCCTCCTCATCCCCAGCCACTCTGCAAGTCCGTCCAGCATTCTCTCCCTGGATCTACCTGGTGCTCTCTTTCCCTCCAGCTTTCCCGTTGTGACCAGATGCTCCAAATCCCCCTTCCTCATAAAATGGCCTATAAATGTTGCCTGTCTTTTCCTAATCTTCCTTATGAGTGATCTACTTGTGTCTGCCTCCATCAAGACTGTCTCGTTTGTTTTCTTTGCTGAAATTACAATTAATAATTCAGAACAATGAATTAACAGTGTCAAAATAATAACATACAACAATTAATTAACTCTTCATAACAATCTGCCAACAGGGGATCTGAGAATCAGCTGGACTAACGAGATAATATCATTATTTTTGTTGTAAAGGATATCTCCAGCGTCAGTACACGAAAAATCAAGATTGTTATTTCTGTATGTCTTAAGTAAGATAGGACATTCAAAGAGCAGATGGTGGACTGATAATATTTTTGAACAAATACATTCATTTTGTGTATATTTTGTTTTCCAAGTGTTAAGCCTTAGTTTGTGTATCAAGGACGCTAGCTGTCTGGGGCAGTAAGGTATCAGGCAATGGGTATTGGAGAAATTTGTATAAACTGAACGTTCTAGCACAGAACCAAGTTCATGAACTGATACATGTAGTCGTACGTATATTATGGAATGTTACGGTATTGGCTTTTTTGGATGCACCGTTTCTTGCTAACTGGTCTGAAACTTCATTCCAATGCAGTCCACAATGTGACGGAACCCAGCAAAAATTTATACCAACACCGCTGGATGAAATACAATGTATCAAATGTTTGATTTCAAAGATTATGTCATTTCGGA
Organism: Monoplex corrugatus; assembly: GCA_030674185.1. Classification (NCBI taxonomy): domain Eukaryota; kingdom Metazoa; phylum Mollusca; class Gastropoda; order Littorinimorpha; family Ranellidae; genus Monoplex; species Monoplex corrugatus. Next base: position 31,680,315 of record JAPXFY010000015.1, read on the forward strand.
TTACATGTTCTGCTTGTTTCAAGCTACGTAACACAGATTTAGAATCAACACACAATAGTATATCGTAGATATCGTATGAGAGGCTATTGATATAGGTAAGAGCCATCAATATCACATATAATTCTGATGTAAAAATAGAGTAGCCTTTACCTATGTAAAAAGATTTTTGTACCTTTAAGGCAGGAATGACGAATCCAGCTCCGCTATCAGCTGTATCTAAAACAGACCCGTCTGTAAAAATTTTTAGGTGATCAAAATAACATGTGGCAAAATGAGGTTTGACTTCTGATACTAGAATATTTCTTTCTTCTGTTTTATTGAGATTTATGTAGTCTATGTCAAAGTTGGCTTTTTCAAGTTCCCAGGGAGATATGGATGGAATAAGTGGCATTACTGGAATGTTAGTTGCATCAATATTGTTTTTGCTTAGGAGAACATCTGCAAAATTTCGAATAGGTTGAAGAATATGCACCTTTCGAGCTTTCTGAGGATAGTCAGTTTCCGAGGTGTATAGTAATTCATCCTTAACTGAGTTCGTTATGGCCAGAGCTCTAATAACATACTTTGTCACCGCTAATTCACATTGATCTGTAAGGGGTAAAATGTTACTTTCTTTATAAGACTTCATTGTGTTTATATGAACGGGCATACGGAGAGCCAACTTAATAGCTTTGCTGTCTACACTCTGTAATTTTTTTAAGAGTGTAGTCAAGGCAGTAAAATATACCTCTTGTCCATAGAGCAGTTTCGATCGAACCAAAAAAATCGCTAAGTGTAACATAGTTTGAGTGTCTTGGCTCCAGGACTGTCTGTTGATTATTTTTAAGAAATTAAGTCTTTTGTTTGCTTTTGTAATTAAATATTGTATATGGTGTCTCCAATTCAATTTTCGTGTTAAGTACACTCCAAGAAATTTAACGGCGGGCTTATAAACAAGCGGATTACTATCCAGTGATAATATAGGGAGAGTTTTAGGGTTTTCTCCATTGTTAAAAAGCATAAGATAACTCACTCGATAACTCTAGACCATTGTCTTTCATGTTATTACTCAGGTTATCAAGATCACATTGGTAGAGCTTTTGTACATGGGTGATTGTTCGTTTGTTTGTGTTTTTTCGAAGAGAAGTATTCATCCAAATGGCAGTATCATCCGCATACTATACTACATTAGTGTTCTTCGACAAATATTCTGGTAAATCCTAAAGAAGGATATTGAACAAGATGGGGGCTATGATTGACCCTGAGGGATCCCCATGTCTATGTCTTTAAATGAAGAGTATACAGTCCCTAATCTTACACAGTCCAGTTTGGTCGTGGGGTGACCATACCCAGCCTAACGGGTGGCATTTGGCGGATGGTGGATGGTCTACAGATGAAGGAGGATAGCAGCGAAATAAACTGACCGTCCCTGGCCAACTGGCGATAGTTTCAATAAGGACGGGGCAGGGTGGCACCTGGCAAGACCACATCTAGAAAACACCCTATACATCTTGTGAATATAATAGAAATAGAAAGCAAAAATAAAGGGC
>JAPXFY010000015.1:31686843-31736843 GCA_030674185.1 Monoplex corrugatus
CTGACAACAAAGAAGATAGGAGTGGTCCAAAATATGGGACATACTTTTTTGCAATTACATGATGATGAGAATTCAGGATGATATGAAGTGTCATTTTAGAGTGAGAGTGTACCTATACTTATTTTCATAACATATCCTTGTTTTAACCAGGCCTGAGACACAGATACCTGCGGTGTTAGAAAATCTGAGCAATACCCTCAATGACAATCTGTAAACAGGACGAAATTCGTTTATGTCTTCTAAGTAAGTTCATAACACTCTCACCTCTGTCAGTCGGGGTCGAAAAAAATCCTATAATATGTTTACTGATTGATGGGGACTGGAATTTTCAGGCCAGTCAGTAGTCTATTGAACTTGTAGTTTTATTACGGTGACTGGTAAGTGTAACCAAGTTTAAGACGGTATACATATATGTGATATTGTGGTGCACCTATACAGTGGGGTAATCGATTTATTTAAAATACTCAATGTTTCGCTTCCTTGGCTATGACGGCTCTTATTTGCTTTTCTTCTACGCCAGGCTACCCACTCCAACGTGCAGTTACTATACACTGTTCATGATACAAGTACAGAACAATACTAATATTTGTACAAAAGTTACAATTACAAATAAAGCTAATTCAGACTCATCCATAACAAATCAGCGCTTAGATTTGATTTTATCAAGATTTTGCGCTATATAAATATTGTAATTATTATTATTATTATTAAACTAAATCCAGTACATCAGGACACAGCCTAGAATATAAATCCATAACACAAAACACATGTAACACAACCGTCAAAAACCCCTCCACACTCCTGTTCATTGTTGCTGTTGGCTGGTTTCTCAAGAATTCAGAATCAGAAAAAGGTGAAAGTAGTCTGATCTTCAGTTTGATAACACTCAGAGTCTCCAAGAACATGAAGACGCCAATGAATGTGCCAGAGAATTGGATTTAGCAATCAGCAGCAAAAAGACAAAGAACATGCAGCCTGGCAATCACCGACTGACGTTTTCACTGGTCAAAACAAAATAGAAGAAATTGTTGATGACTTCACCTTTCTGGGACGTTCGATCAACAAACAGGGAGGTATGGACCAAGAAAACAGACAAAACATCGTTCAGAACAGACAAAGCATCATTCAGAACAGACAAACCATCATTCAGAACAGACAAAACATCATTCAGAACAGACAAAGCGTCATTCAGAATAGACAAACCATCATTCAGAACAGACAACCCATCATTCAGAACAGACAAACAATCATTCAGAACAGACAAAATATCATTCAGAACAGACAACCCATCATTCAGAACAGACAAAGCATCATTCAGAACAGACAACCCATCATTCAGAACAGACAAACCATCATTCAGAACAGACAAAACATCATTCAGAACAGACAACCCATCATTCAGAACAGACAAAGCATCATTCAGAACAGACAACCCATCATTCAGAACAGACAAACCGTCATTCAGAACAGACAAACCATCATTCAGAACAGACAAAGCATCATTCAGAACAGACAAAGACAAACTATCATTCAGAACAGACAAAGCATCATTCAGAACAGACAAAGCATCATTCAGAACAGACAAACCATCATTCAGAACAGACAAACCATCATTCAGAACAAAGCGTCATTCAGAACAGACAAAGCATCATTCAGAACAGACAAAGCATCATTCAGAACAGACAAACCATCATTCAGAACAGACAAAGCATCATTCAGAACAGACAAACCATCATTCAGAACAGACAAAACATCATTCAGAACAGACAAAGCATCATTCAGAACAGGCAAAGCGTCATTCAGAACAGGCAAAGCGTCATTCAGAACAGGCAAAGCATCATTCAGAACAGACAAAGCATCATTCAGAACAGACAAAGACAAACCATCATTCAGAACAGACAAAGCGTCATTCAGAACAGACAAAGCGTCATTCAGAACAGGCCAAGCGTCATTCAGAACAGACAAAGCTTCATTCAGAAGACAAAGCATCATTCAGAACAAAGCATCTTTCAGAACAGACAAAGCGTCATTCAGAACAGACAAGGCGTCATTCAGAACAGACAAAGCGTCATTCAAAACAGACAAAGCATCATTCAGGACAAAGCGTCATTCAGAACAGACAAAGCATCATTCAGAACAGACAAAGCATCATTCAGAACAAACAAAGCATCATTCAGGACAAAGCGTCATTCAGAACAGACAAACCATCATTGAGAACAGACAAAGACAAACCATCATTCAGAACAGACAAACCATCATTCAAAACAGACAAAGCGTCATTCAAAACAGACAAAGCATCATTCAGAACAGACAAACCATCATTCAGAACAGACAAACCATTATTCAGAACAAATCATCATTCAGAACAGACAAAGCGTCATTCAAAACAGACAAAGCATTAATCAGAACAAACAAAGCATCATTCAGAACAAACAAAGCATCATTCAGAACAGACAAAGCATCATTCAGAACAGACAAAGCATCATTCAGAACAAAGCATCATTCAGAACAAACAAAGCATCATTCAGAACAAACAAAGCATCATTCACAACAAAGCATCATTCAGAACAGACAAAGCATCATTCAGAACAGACAAAGCATCATTCAGAACAGACAAAACATTATTCAGAACAGACAAAGCATCATTCAGAACAGACAAAGCATCATTCAGAACAGACAAAACATCATTCAGAACAGACAACCCATCATTCAGAACAGACAAAGCATCATTCAGAACAGACAAACCATCATTCAGAACAGAAACCATCATTCAGAACAGACAAACCATCATTCAGAACAGACAAAGCATCATTCAGAACAGACAAAGCGTCATTCAAAACAGACAAAGCATCATTCAGAACAAACAAAGCATCATTCAGAACAAACAAAGCATCATTCAGAACAGACAAAGCATCATTCAGAACAGACAAAGCATAATTCAGAACAAAGCATCATTCGGAACAAACAAAGCATCATTCAGAACAAACAAAGCATCATTCAGAAGAAAGCATCATTCAGAACAGACAAAGCATCATTCAGAACAGACAAAGCATCATTCAGAACAGACAAAACATCATTCAGAACAGACAAAACATCATTCAGAAAAGACAAAGCATCATTCAGAACAGACAAAGCCTCCGTCTCATCACAGGATCAATGCGATCCACACCAATTCAGGCCATGGAGGAAGTTACTGCCATTCAGCCCCTGGTGCAGAGAAGAGACATGAAAAACTTGGTCCAGGCAGAGAAGATCAAGGTTCTGCCACACCATCCAATGGGACAGAGAATGGACCAACCAACCAAGAGCCGTCTCAAACGCAGCAGCTTCCTCCACGAAACTAGACGGCTTGCCAGGGTGCACCTGGCTGACACACCAACAACACTTCCTCTAAACACCTCTGACCTGCTACCACAACCTTGGAACAACGACTACAAGTTGCTCCAAATCACCACCTCAGTCCCTCAAGTTACCCCAGGAGAGTCCCAAGATGACAGCGTCAAACGCACTCTGACACTCGCCATGATCGACGAGCAATATCCTGCAGAATCCTGGATTCACGTATACACGGATGGCTCGGCAACCAATGCTGTGGCAGATGGAGGAGCGGGCGTACATATCAACTCTCCTGACGGACACGTCATCACAGCAGGGATACCCACTGGCAAACACTGCACCAACTATGCAGCAGAAGTGGAGGCTCTTATGAAGGCAGCGGCTCTAATTCATGACATTCAGAGCGACTGCACCCAAGTTGTCTTCCTCTCCGATGCAAAGTCTGTATTGGAAGCACTTGCAGGGGACAAACTTCCACATCTCATGGAAAAGCTGCAAGATGTCGCCAAGCATCGACGTGTGGTCCTGCAGTGGGTTCCGGCCCATTGTGGGATACCTGGAAACGAAGCAGCAGACCAGCTTGCCAAAGATGGAGCCAGAGGAAGACAACCAGAAAAAAGCCTTAGCTTCAGGGAGAAGAAGACCCTTGTGAAGGCAGCCTTCTGCAGAACAACCTCAAAGGATCCATACCATCTCCTTAGCCGTCTGCAGCAGGTGGCGATCTTCAGGCTCAGAACAGGTCACTGTCGCCTGAATGCCCACCTGTTCAGGAAGATGAAGCTGGCCTCATCACCTATCTGTCCTTGTGGTCTGGAAGAACAGACACCAGAACACATCCTTCAGATCTGCCCCCTCTTCCAAGAGCAGAGGGAACAAGTGTGGCCGACGGCAGCTCCCCTCCGCACCAAGCTCTATGGCTGCCGACAGGACATGGAGGACACGACAACATTCGTCTCCCTGACTGGACTGACCTTGTGAACGTGCGAACGCAGAAGAAGAAGAAGAAGAACAGACAAAGCATCATTCAGAACAGAAACCATCATTCAGAACAGACAAACCATCATTCAGAACAGACAAAGCATCATTCAGAACAGACAAAGCGTCATTCAAAACAGACAAAGCATCATTCAGAACAAACAAAGCATCATTCAGAACAAACAAAGCATCATTCAGAACAGACAAAGCATCATTCAGAACAGACAAAGCATAATTCAGAACAAAGCATCATTCGGAACAAACAAAGCATCATTCAGAACAAACAAAGCATCATTCAGAACAAAGCATCATTCAGAACAGACAAAGCATCATTCAGAACAGACAAAGCGTCATTCAGAACAGACAAAGCATCATTCAGAACAGACAAAGCATCATTCAGAACAGACAAAGCATCATTCAGAACAGACAAAGCATCATTCAGAACAGACAAAACATCATTCAGAAAAGACAAAACATCATTCAGAAAAGACAAAGCATCATTCAGAACAGACAAAGCATCATTCAGAACAGAAACCATCATTCAGAACAGACAAACCATCATTCAGAACAGACAAAGCATCATTCAGAACAGACAAAACATCATTCAGAACAGACAAACCATCATTCAGAACAGACAAACCATAATTCAGAACAGGCAAAGCATCATTCAGAACAGACAAAACATCATTCAGAACAGACAAAGCATCATTCAGAACAGACAAACTATCATTCAGAACAGACAAACTATCATTCAGAACAGACAAAGCATCATTCAGAACAGACAAAGCATCATTCAGAACAAACTATCATTCAGAACAGACAAAGCATCATTCAGAACAGACAAAGCATCATTCAGAACAAACTATCATTCAGAACAGACAAAGCATCATTCAGAACAGACAAACCATCATCAGCCCTCAAGCAGCTGACCAAAATCTGAGCAAGCAAGTTCTCTTATAAAATAAGATTTGATTTTAGGACGCTAGTACTCCAATGTTCTGTTCATCTTGCACTTGAAATCCGGCCAAGAGATAAAACTTGATGCCTTTGATTCAAAATGCTTAAAGTTCTAGACATCAAACAGAGTGACTGGTAACTAGCGACGAAGTCAAAGAACGTCAATCTCCAATTTTATAACGAGATCTACAAACGGCACATGAAATGGTTTGGCTGTGCGTCAGACTCAAGGCTCTCTCTTACACGACTCACCGGCCAGGTGCTGTGGTGGATTCCGAAGGGAAAACGAAAGAAAGCCTGGTTCAAGACCAAATGGCAACAAACTATCCGGGAAAAAACGCCAAATAAATAAGAACTTGAGTGGCTTCAGGGTGCTGACTACTGACCCATCCAAGTTGACAGCATTGACTGCCTTAAAATATCAGACGACGCAGGAGTGATTCAGCTTAACTGGACTGAATTCCACTCTTGAAACACATGGTCCAAACCATTTTCAGTGCTCGGCATATTCATATATACTCTGACTCCACAATTTTGTTTTTGTCATGAAGTAAAGGCCATCATCACTGTTGGTTCCATAGTCTAAAATCATGAATTAATGTCAGGCAAAATAATACAGTACACAAAGGCAGATTAATCAATTATTCTACTTACCCCACAGGAGCATGCATAACCCTAATCTTGACTATCTGAATTTAATTGAAATGGTATTGCTGGATCCATTCCTTAGCCCATAAATGACAATGCATTTATTAAACCTTCTGACTCAATCAATCAACAGCCACATAAACTACTCAATGTTTCCCTCAAAAATACTTCTATCATAATCTTACATCGTGCAACTAAGGTTCTGTCATATCTGATATGTATCAGTGATAGACCATTAACACACCGTATGGTTCACAACGGAACAGCCCACAGTTTATCGCCATATCGAGATGACTTGGTTGAACAGTGAATGTACAGACAGAGGAACAACTATGAAATGTGCAATCGGTTTTTCCACGCATATAACCAGAAAACAAAACTGAAACGATATCTATTCAATTGATTTTCCAGAAAGAATCATTTAGTCTTGCCTAAACAGATGGTCTGTCAAGCCAGTCGAGTCTAATCTCTATACAGAACGAAAGTTATTCTATTCTGTTTACATTAACCATGAGAACTCTCTCTGCATTTTTCCCGGACACGAAAGTAAGAATCCTGGAAAAGAAAGTAACTGTGACTTCACCCAGTCAAGCATCAATAAAGAAAAGGTGAACCCATACTAACATGGGACTAGTAGCACAGAGGTAAAGCTCTCACTTTCCACTATGACTGCATGAATAACATCTAGCTCGAGAAAACATTTCTTTTCATCATGCAGCCATCCGTCTACCAGCCGTGACTGTGTGCCTGACCTTGATCAGGGTTGGGGAAGATAAAGCAGCAAGAAAGACGAATGGGATGAGTTTAATTATATGACAGCAGGATAAGAATTGCTTCCCATATGGTCACACAATTTTAGGGCTGTGAGTACAAGACAGCCAGCTGGCCAGTTTCTTCCCTTGCAGTCTACACCCTTTGTGAACTAGGGACTTTTTCATTCGAGCGATGTTTTCTCAGATGTGTGTATGCATGTTATTCTGTTTGTTTATTCAGTCTCGTACAGGTGTTGTGTTATTGCACAGTCTGCATACTCCGCCTTCAGTGGGCGTCCTTACTACAACTGCCATGCCAGTAAATGGCTAGAACGTTAGACTCAAATTGGAAGTGCCTGACTTCAAACCTGCCTGGTAATACCTAATGGCTAAAGGGTGGATATTTTTCCCATTTCCCAGATCAACCTAATCATGTGCACACAAGCTGGCGCCTAAACCCCAACCTGTAGATTATCAAATACGCTCGTTAAACGTCCTCTAAGCCATCTCAGTGTTGACTTGCTCATAGGAACTCGAAAATACCGTGAGAAAAATGGATGCCTACTTGGCAGGGTTAAAAAACGGGCATGAAACCTTAAAGTAAGAACAAAAGTAAGGCTGATTTAACATATCCCGTTTTCCCAAATGACTGATAGTAAGTTCAAAAGTTAAACTAACCGGGAATTGTAAAAAAAATGTTAGATACCAACTAACTGGTCAGCAAATAGATAAATAAATGAATAAATCAGAGGACTTAGTCAAAATGCGTCAAACTCTTTTTGATAATCTATAATAAGGATGTTCGTGTTTTTTTTTTTAAATAGTAAATAATCTCTTGGATTAAGTCTGCACGTTTATTTGGTGAAACTTTCATGGTCTTAGACATGATGAGGTGTGGGATGTCTATGCATGATTCGAGAGTATCAAAGATAAAGAAAGTATAATAATGATGATGATGATGATGATGATGATGATGATGATGATGATGATGATGATGATGATGATGATGATTGTTAGGCGCCAAATCTTGATACAAGGATAGAATCAAAGCACGTATTCACATTATTCACCAAAGCAATCAGCCAACAACAATCAAAACTTAAGGGCAGAAAGCAGACGCAAACCGGGAGGGGGAGGACAGGAAGGGATTGGAGGCAAAAGAGTGAGTACGTTGAGGGGAAAATCATTGCTGGACAAAAAGGTAATCTTCAAGCTAGACTTGAAGGAAACATATGAACTCTGACATACACAGTTTCAGACACATACACGTAGACACGTACAGTCGAACACATGTGACTCGAATAGCTAAGGGAAAGAGCGTTCCAAGTTGTATGGACCAGACATGGAAAGAGAGGCGACCGACCTTGGAACATCTGTATAGTAACAAACAAGTGTATGTGTGTGTATGTGTGTATGTGTGTGTATGTGTGTGTGTGTGTGTGTGGGGGGGGGGTTATAAAAAAAGTATATTTGCATAATGTGCATGTGAGAGTTGCTTCCCACGAAAACAGAAGATGACTGTACATGTATAGGTGTCAAAATGTTATTCAGAGTCGTGACTGTAAATGCTTGACGGAGATTATTCAATCGTCTGTCAAAACTCGTAAATGCATGGGCGCACATGTATTAAACAAACACGTAAATACACACACTCAGACACATACATGTGAATTCATACACACACTCACAACACACACGTAAACACGCACATTCAGACACACGAAAACACACATACTCAGATATATATATACATGTACATACGCACAGTCAGATACAAACACGTATAAGACACATGCACGTAAATACACACACTCAAAACACATGCACATAAATACACACACTCAAACACGTACACATAAATACACACACACTCAGACACAAACACGTGTCTAAATGATGGTAGTGTCCCTAGGATCCCTGATGTCTCCAAACACAGGGCGACAGCCATCGATTTGTCTCTGATATCACCAGAATTAGCACCATCCTGTACCTGGGAAACTCACAGAGAGACTTTGGGAAGCGATCATCTACCTGTCATCATAACCATAATTGACAAAAACATCAGGATGAAAGACAGCTCTCCTGGTATTATTCCAAAATGTAATTACAAGCGTGCAGACTGGTCCTTATTTCGAACTGCTCTTGCTAATCAGGATTACAGACATTATGAAAGTGAAAATGTAGACATCATGTTTTCTAAATTCCAAGAGTCAATTCTAGCCGCTGCAGACGTATCGATTCCGAAACTCAAAACTTCTAGATCGAATAATCGATTGGGTTACCTAACGCTTGGTGGACAGAGGCATGTGAGAAAGCAGTTCAATATAAATGGGAGAAATTCAAAATCTACATCAAAAGCCGGAAACCTGAACATCATGTGGAAATGAAAAAAGCTAACATTCAATGTGACAAAATCATCGCTGAAGCAAAGAAAGATTATTGGGCATCGTTCTGCACAAAAGAAATTTCAGATTTCAAAGATTTCCAAAAGTCTGGACGAAAATGAATCAAATGAAGAATGGAACCAACTTACCTAGGAGTCCGATAATGATTGAAACATGTAACACATTTCCTTCAGACATGGACAAAGCAGAAACTTTTGTGGAATTATTTGCTGAAAACAGTAAAGTTGAAGGTTTATCTCCTGACTGCAAACATCACAGAGAAATGGAAGATAACAACCCAATCTACACTGATCCAATACCTCAGAATGATCTCTGGTTTAATTCTCCAATCACCTTAGAAGAGCTAAAAAACACAATACTGTCTCTACACAACAAAACGAGTCCGGTAGGTGTTGATGCAGTTTCGACTGAAATGATTAAACATCTCCCTGAAAACTATCTTATTTTCCTACACAAAATTTTGCAGAAATGCTGGGTTAGCGGAACTGTACCACAAATCTGGCAAAAGACTATAGTTATACCGATATTAAATGCAGGAAAATCGAAAACTGATAAAAACAGTTACAGACCCATTGCTTTGACGTCCCACACGAGCAAACTAATGGAAAGATTAATCTTAAACAGACTTTTTACAATACTGTGATAAAAATAACGTTATTCCGGTAAACCAGGCGGGCTTTAGAAAAGGGAGATCCGGAGTTGAGCGCCTGGTTAAACTTACAACTCAGATCAAACAACAGTTTGCCCACAGAAAAAGTATTTTAGCTACTTTCTTTGATGTAAAAAAAGCTTACGATCAAGTCTGGCATAAACATTTATTGTTCAAGCTAAAATCTGTTGGTTTATCTGGCAATATGTACAGTTATTCTACTTCACGACGCCTCGACATGGGGATTCCACAAAGTTCAGTGATAGCACCTATCTTATTCAATATCCTTATACAGGATCTTCCTAAATCTCTTTCGAATCGTGTTGTTTTAGTACAGTATGCTCATGATATATGCACTTGGATGAATATCACTTTAAAAAAGACAACTCCACAGAGAACGCGGAATTACATCAAGAAGTTGTATCAAATTGATCTTGATAACCTTGGAAACTATATGTTAGAAAATGGTCTGTCGTTGTCGGCAGAAAAAAACTAACATGATGCTGTTTGATCCTGGTGGTAACTCAAATAACTTGCTTACTTTCAAATTGCTTGGTGAAGTGTTAAATTACAAACAGGTCGTAAAATTTCTGGGAGTTTACATCACGTCGAAATTAAGCTGGAATGTCCATTTTGATTATATTTTAACAAAACCGCGAAAAACCTTAAATTTTCTAAAGATAATAAGCAAATTACCATGGGGAATGGATACAAATATACTGATTCATCTGTCAACAGCGCTGGTCAGGTCTAAATTATCCTACGCGCAAGACGTTTTTTTCAATGCACTTAAATATTTACTAAAAAAGATTCAGAGCTTGGAGTGCAAAAGTCTTAAAATTGCACTAGGTGTACCAACTCATGTTTCTACTCTGGTAAGGTACAAAGCTGCTGGAATTCTACCTCTAAACAACCATCGTGAGCTAGCTACAGAAAAGTTTGCAATTAGAACTACTTCACAAGCGAATAATTTTGTGAGCAAAGAAATTAAAATCAGGTCTGATATTGACTTTCCAAAACGAGCAAAAAACATTTCATTACAAATTACAACCGCAACGTGCATATCTGACCTGATCAAACAGTCCTGCATAACTATGGATGAAATAGACGAGAAACGAACGATAACGCCTATCCCTACATGGGAAATGCTAAAGGCCACATTTGATCTCGATTATGCAGACGTTAAAAAAGATAATAATGTCAACATTACGCTATCCACAGCTTGTGAACACATCGATGAAAATTACTGTACCCACCTCCACATTTTCACCGATGGGTCAGTCTTAGCAAATCAGAGAGCTGGAGCAGCGTTTTATGTTCCAAAATTTAACATTAAAAAGTCTTTTTTCATTGGGGCAAATGTATCTATATATACAGCAGAATTGGTCGCTGTTGTTCAAGCGTTGCATTATCCAATAAGCCTTCGGCCTGTGTCTTTCAAAGTAGTTCTCTTTGTTGATTCAAAATCTGTATCATATGCCTTACAGTCTTTTGATACAGACACAAGACCTGATTTAATAATTGAGGCAAATCATCTAATACACTGTTTAAAGATAAATGGCTCGGAAATCAGTTTATGATGGGTGCCTTCTCAGATTGGTCTTCACGGCAACAAGGTAGTTGACAGAGAAGCTAAATCCGGTGCACTCCATTCAGAAAATTCCATAGAAATACATGTTACCACCTCGGTATAAGAAGCTTACAACTCGCTAAAATTAGCATCATGGATTCGATTTCATGAACATTTAAATGAACAATTTATGTCTCAAAAAAGAATCAAACTTTCAGTTCAAGATATCTGTAAAAATGCAGTATTCCTCGTTATATCATTTGAGATTAATTGTTACCACATATTTTCGTATTCAACCGAACGCTGTGAAAACAAAATATTGCAAAAACGTTTTATGTATTTGCGGTGAACAATTCACATTGTATCACTGTTTGTTTTACTGCAGAAAGCTTCGTTACATTTTATCAAAGAATCATTGATTCACAGGCCTGTTAATGCGTTACTTTAAGGTTATTATTTTGATTCGTTTTGTTTTGTTTTGTTTTTATGACGATTTTTCTTTTTCATTATTGACGTGAGCGTTGTTCTAGTTTCATTTCTCTGTTCATCCATATCCTTTTTCTTAAGACTTTGCCGCTTCCTTTTAATTTTTTTTCCGTCTCATCCCCAACTCCTCCATGACAGGCAGGTCCTCAATGGCATTCAGGGCAGCATCGGTGACAGAGTTCTGCGTGGAGTACAGCTCCAGGTAGTGCTCTACCCATCTCTCCATCAGCTTTGCAGAGTCTGTGATGCTTTCTCCTGCTTTGGACTTAAGGGGAGCTGACTTGGAGGCTGCTGGACCAGTCGCTTGTTTGATGCCAGCGTACATGCTGCCAGTGTTGCCTGAATCTGCAGACTGCTGAATACTTGCGCTCAACTGTAGCCAATAGTCGTTGGCGCATCGCCGAGCAGTCTGTTGGGCCTTGCTGCGGGCAGCTCTGTAAGCATCACGAGTAGTTTGGATATTGTTGTTTTTATACGCAAGTAAAGCCTTGCGTTTCGCTTCCACCACTGGTTCCATTTCCTGCCAGTTTGCCTCAAACCAGTCGGGATTCTTTCGTTCTTTTTTCCCAAATATACTCAGGGCAGACTGATAGATTGTGTCCCTCACGTGATTCCACTTTTCCTCAGCGTTTTGGATCTCTGAGCCACTCTTGAGCGCTACATTCAGGGTTTCTACAAACTCCCTGGCCTTGGTCGGATCGGACGTGCGACAGGCATTAATCCTTCGGTGACCTTTCTTCTTTGAGTGGTGCAGTTTTCTGGATAGAAGCTTGATCTTGTTGCGTACCAGGGTGTGGTCTGTGTCGCAATCAGCGCTGTGGAAACTCCTCGTGTTGAGGACATTGTTAAGGTCCGACCTCCTTGTTAAGACGAGGTCGAGCTGATGCCAGTGGTGGGATCTGGGGTGGCGCCATGACACCTTGTGCTTCTCCTTATTGTTGAAGAAGGTGTTGGTGATGGCCAGCTTGTGGTAAGAGCAAAGTTCCAGGAGTCTTTGACCGTTTTCATTTTGCTTCCCAACTCCATGATGTCCAATGCTGGTTGGCCAGGCCTCAAAATCAGCACCTACGCGTGCGTTCAGATCTCCCAATATGAAGAGACCTTCCTTGCTGGGAACTCCTCTGACAACAGCATCCAGGGCCTCATAGAACTTGTCCTTGACGTCGGGTGAGGAGCTTAATGTTGGGGCATAGGCACAGATGAAGTTGACTGTGCCTGAACTGGTCGTCATTTTCAGAGTGAGCAGTCTCTCCGTACCTCCTGTGGGGAGCTCTACGGTTGCTAGGAGGGAGTTCTTTACAGCGAAGCCCACACCATGAATACGTGGCTCCTCTGGGTTCTTCCCCTGCCAGTAGAACGTGTAGTTCTTCTCACGCAGTGATCCGTCCCCAGGTAGCCTTGTCTCCTGTAATGCAGCGATGTCGATGCTGAGTCGCTGAGCTCCTTGTCTATCACGGCCGTCTTCCGTGTGTCGTCTAACAGCTGTAGGTCGCTGTCAAATCCAGGACACATTGTCCTTACATTCCAGCTTGATATCAGAAGAGCTGGCATCTTCTTTTTCTTCTTTGTGTTGCCTGGTGCCTGGTATTTACAACCTGCCTGTCGAGTTTCCTCTAAGCTCCAAGCACCCATTGGAGCAAACAGGTTGTGGCGGGGTAACACCTTACTGACTGGGGGCTGCCCAGCTTGAGGCGGGCGGTAGCTACCCAATGGAATGCGAAGATTCCTCCCACCGTCGAGAGTAACCCCTGGCGCCCGGCTCTACGCCAAAAA
The DNA here is from genome assembly GCA_030674185.1 of Monoplex corrugatus. NCBI lineage: Eukaryota > Metazoa > Mollusca > Gastropoda > Littorinimorpha > Ranellidae > Monoplex > Monoplex corrugatus. Next base: position 31,700,395 of record JAPXFY010000015.1, read on the forward strand.
AGCCTAGGCTTAAAACCGGTATCTGCTACTCTCCGTGTTGTGTTGATGCTGTGTTACCAGCGAAGCTGGAGTGACCTCTCCAGGTGCAGGCCTGGGCAAGTGAATATGGAGGACGAGCTGTTGCCCATGCAGCAGATCCCCCCTCTCCTCGCCACTAGTAGAATCCAGGGGAAAGACGGAGGCCTGTACGCCTGGTACCAGGGGCGACGCAGGAGTTGCCAGAACGAGGTTGTAGACAACGGCGAACTGCCTTAGGGACTCCGACTCCGGATTTTTCCTCAGGGTTGACTCCCGAAGCCTTTCCTATGAGTGGGTATGGCCGCAAGGCAGCGGAGGTTTGAAATCAGAGTTTTCCTTCTCTTAGATGAGCTGTCTTCCCAGACTGATGAGCCCCATCTACCCAAAGCACTGGTTTTCAGGCGCCAGTAGCCCGCCTTCACCCCTTCTAACAGTAGTAGCAGTTCCGCCGGGCTTATATCTAAGCCACGCGAGCAGGCTAGGAGCTGGACTTAGTTGTCAGAGGCTATTGGAGACGCGCGCCGTGAGGGGCATTTTATAGACAATGGGAGCTTGTCCCCATTGCCACCCCTCGGCTATGACAACCTTGGACACCAGATCTTGTTTGTAATTTTGATAATTCAAGAGCTTGAAGTACAGATTTTGAATCAACGCAAAAAAGCATCTGGGGAATCGTCCTAGGAAGATTTATCATATAATTCAAAGCCATTAAGATTGCAAAGAGTTCTGCAGTAAAGACAGATTTATTAAGTCCTATATAGAAAGATTTCTCAATTTTGAGAGCAGGTATTAAAAACGCTACACCTGCTTGTCTTTCAATTATTGATCCATCACTTTCAAATGATCGGAGTAAAAGTCTTCTATATGACTTTTAACTTGACTTGCCAGTAAGTTGATATTTTCTTCTTTTTTTAAGTCAGTGTGGTGTATGTCAAATCGTGCTCTTTGAAGTTCCCAACTGGGTACTGGTGAAAATAAAGGTCTTAAAGTTACAGGATCTGTTTCTAGATCAATTCCAGAGCCTTTCATAACATCAGCTGTAAATGTTGCAAGTGTGACCTGCGAGGATATTGATTTAGCTCTTTTTGGAAAGTCGGTGTCTGATCTTACTTCTGTCTCTGTTTCGATGCTGATGACCTATTTGCTACATATTGTTTGTATTTTTCTTTCTTTTCGTTGACTGCCTTTTCACAATCTTTATTCTACCAGACGTTTCCATGATCTAAGTTCTGGAATTGAATTTTTTGTAGCCCTTAAGAGTGACTTACAGAAATATGCGTACATATCGTTTAAGGTCATTGTTTCAGATAGATCTGTTCTTGTATTTCGTAGGAATGCTTTAAAACTGGGCCAATCTGCGTATTTATAGTTAAACTTGGGTAAACTATCTTGTGGTATTGCATCAAACTCAGTGATATGGTTAAGGGTAAGAAGTATGGAGATGTGATCTGATCCCAACAAGTCATCCTCTGTTTGCCATGTGGCATTTGGTGCTAGGCCTAGCGATGGTGAGATTAAGGTAAGGTCGATAGCTGTGTGTCTGTGGGTTGGTATTTCAGGGACACGGGTAACGTGTCCGTTGTTTAGTAAGTATAAATTGGAATCTATAATATTTTCAATCAACCTGTTACTAGTTATGTTTTTACAATTCTTGTCCCAAAATGGGACATGTGCATTAAAATCACCACCAACTATCCACTTGTCGCGTTGGTCATGAAAATGTTTCAGCCACTCAGTATTCACAGAATCGGGACCTCTTGGTAGATAAACAGAGGCCAAATTCAGAACTAATGATGATGAACATTTTATGATAATTGCACACGAAGAAATAGATGAGGACGATTTTGGTACTGGCGATGATCTTTCACAGTAGTTCAGTCCTTCACGAACATAATTGTATAGCTGTTTGTATTCGGCCACCGTCATTGATAGAGTCATATGCTGGTGGATAATAAAACCCCGATATTTTAGGTATATTGATTTTGGTGGTATTCACCGATTGTAGAAGCAAGACTTGGATGTTTCTAGAAGATAGATAGTTACTCAAATAGGAAATATTTTTACCAATGGAACTTATGTTCCACTGAACAATGTTTATGTCACTGACTACACACTTTTTCATGATGAAAAGTTGAATAAGCTTGGAGTAGTATCCTACATTTAGATAGTTAGATAATCAATTAATTTAACGTTCAAGTAAAATTTATCATAGTAAGCAAACAAGTATATAAGTAAGTAAAAAACAATAGAGTTGAGTACTGAACAGAGAGGAACTGATTCTAGAATGACCAGGGAATCATAAAAAGAACATTCTCATACATAAACAGGGAGACATTTTTATGTTTGTACAAAGGCTTAGTGAGGCCTCATTTGGAGTATGGTAACATTATTTGGTTTCCACGTCTTAAAAGACAGTCAGCATTGATAGAGAAGATACAAAGAAGAGCTACTAAATTAATTCATGGTTTTCAAAATTATTCATATAGAGAAAGATTAGAATTACTCAATTTACCCAGTTTAAAAGCAAGAAGAATGAGGGGAGATCTGATCCAAAGTTTCAAGATTTTTAACAATATAGATGACGTAGATAGAACAGAATTTTTCAAACTGACAAATTATGACAAAACAAGAAATAATACTGATAAAATATTTATAGAATATTGCAAGACTAACATTAGAAAGTTTTATTTTACAAATAGAATTGCACATGTATGGAATAAATTACCAAACGAAATTAAAAGAGCACAAAACACAAACTCGTTTAAAAACCAGCTTGACCATTGGAAACATTACATTGAACTTAAATACGAATATGATGAATGAATCACCAAAAAAACTGGGCGTACGACAGACCTTGACTAAGAGTGTAAGAAAAGAAAAGAAGAAAAATGATGGGACTTGAAATAGCCAAACGGCTAATGTGTTATGTCCCTATTACTAAACTAAACTAAACTAAAGGGAGGGAAGAAAAACTGAGGGTGAAAGCAGGGTCTTGATTGATGGCGTTGATGGGTTGATCTCCTCCTCGGTTTTTCCCAGAAAAGCTGATGAATGTGCCTCCCTATATTTCTGGCCAGAACGCTCGCCCCTCTGGTGGTGGGATGTACGTCGTCCTGGCTGACTTGGATGTAGCGGCTTGTTTGCAGATTATCGTGGCTGATGTAGTTGACATTTGCTGCGTTGAGGAGTCTCTCTTTGGTCAGGACATTAAGAAGCTCCCTTTTCACATTTAGGTGCTTGTTTCGCACAGGAGCGACCTGTTAATTGATTTTACACAGAAGTCTACATTAGTAGTACATACATTTGGCTCCTTTGTTTTTAGATCTGTTTATCATCATCATCATCATCATCAGTCCCGTAGTCTGGTTGACCGTTGGGGCACCACTGAAGATTTTGCAACCAACTTCCTCCACTCCGCACGGTCCTCAGCTTTCCGCAGAATGATATTCCATTCAAGGCCAGTCCACTCTCTGATATTGTCTTCCCATCTTTTTCTCTGTCTGCCTCTTCGTCTCCCTCCCTGAACTGTTCCCTGCAAGACGGTCTTGGCCAGTCCAGATGATCGTGTGACGTGCCCGTACCACCTCAGTTTGCGTCTTTTCACTGAGGTCAGGAGGTCTTCATACGGCCCGATGGCGTTTTCGATTCGGGTTTTCACTTCCTTATTGGTTATATGATCTTTGTACGAGATACCGTATATACTGTTATACCGACGTGTAAAAGAACGCGGTCAGGTTCAGGTGTCAGCTCTTCTTTAGATTTTTCAATAGCTCGCTTACAGTCCTCGGTGGTACGTATCGTTCTCGTCGCCACCTGGAAACCTGGTCCTAATCTCTGTCCATCCACTTTATTCAAGACGGAGTCATGAATAATGAGGACACGTGGGAGAACACTGGACTTAGATCTGGGATGTGTAGATACAGCAGTTTTGACGTCACGTTTTGGTTTGGTAAAGACGTCATGTTTTCGCTTGTGATAGGCCTAGGCCTAGGGCCTAGCAGTTCTCAGTCCAAGATCAATGTTTGCCTGATCTTCTGCTTTGGGCGGTTGAGCTGCGCATTACGCGTATGTTGAAATTTGTCCATCGGTGATGTGGTGGAAAAGTCACCGTGGACTGCGGAATCAGTCTGGCACGCTATGGTGGTGGTAGTTATCGTGCACTTTTTACTTCGCGCAGCTCTTGTAACATTTTGTAGTTTTCTTGCTGAAGTTTTCTTTCTGTGAGGCGGCCGATTTGCATAGACATTTGATGAATTGTGTTTTTGAGAATGTTTATTTCGCTTACCGCCTCTTGACAGTGACAGCCACATGATGGTACTGACTGTGGTTGTGGAGGTGGTGGCTGACTCGTGGACGGCAAACCTGTCTGGTGGGAGCTATCATTTTTGGAAAGATTGTCATCATCCGGGATGTTGCAAGTGGATGGCGTCTCAGTTTTGGTGGTGGCTTTCTTGATGGTGGTAGTCTTGGCTTTCTCTTTGGTGAGACAACGTTTCGAGCGTGTCATTTTCTGCCCAGTTGATTCCTCTCTTAAATTTTTCAAGATAAACAGAAAAAGTATGAAAAGTGTTACATGAACTTTGAAATTAGCAAAACACCAAAGCAGTTTCTTGCCAGCAGAAGTATACAATCCCTTATGTATAGATGGAAACTTGATGCATTCAAAACAAAATACACCAGGAATGTAGTGTGTCTGTGTGGAAAGAAGATAACACACAGTCATATTCTTTCATGCGTTCGAGTAAAACGACATATACCTACGCTATCAACGAAGACAGTTCCTGACATATTTGCCTCACCATCCTTAACATATGAATTTTTTGTTAGCCTGTCAAAAAGTCCTATAGCGAATTATCTTTAACGCGCCGTTATTTCTCATGTTCAGTGTTATGGTTAGCTAATTTTGCTGTTTCAATCGTTAAGTATGATAACGTCATTTGTGAATTTTTCTTTCTCGTCTTCGGCATAGTTGTTTTTCTGGTTCATTTATTTTTCCTGAAGATTAACCATTTCCAAGTTTCCTCTTTTCTCCTCATGTATCCTTTTTGTTGTTGTTGTTGTTGTTGTTGGGGTTTTTTTGGTCTAAAATCACTTTAGTGAATAGACATTAAATCAAAGACCACCACTCAAGACGCATACACATAAACATATAAACTCTGACATACACATGTAAATACACGCATTCAGACACATACACGTAGACACACACAGTCAAACACATACACATAAACACACATACTCAGAAAATACACGTAAAATACACTCAAAGAATGATGATGATGGAGTTTCCCTTCGATCTGATGGAAGAGTAGGGTTATTGTCTTTTATCGCCGGGTATGGGTCTTCATGTGGGATACAAGACCCATCTGGAGGTACGTGTTCTTCCACATGCGCAGGATGGGAAAGAGTTCTTGCAGCCTTGGGGTCTGGTTCTGCTGGTCACTCTTTTGTTAAATAGCATTAGCAACTCTTCTTCGCTGTTCATAAGCCATTGTGCCTTGCGTGAACTGCTCTCGCCAGCTTGCTGTGTTGCGGGCAATGCCTGCACAGTTGCTAATGTTGATGTCACAGCTCATGAGATTAGCCAACAGAGTAATTTTGCATCGCTTTGGTAGTCTTCCCTGTTCTTAGTATCTTTGCTTCAGTTCTCTACATGAAAGCATCTTTGCAACTTAATGTTGCAGATGTTGTGCAGACAACTTGAGTGGGACTGTTCCAACTGTTATACGTGCCATCGTTAGTTAGAGTGGGTCTTGCAGCAATACAGCAGGGCACTCACAGCAGTCTTCGTGGCCAGCCTATGTCATGGTCTTGCCATAACCTGTTGGTCAGATTTCTAAATTTTTTGGAGATGCATAGCTCCACGTCAGCATCAAGAGTTCCGTTACCGCTTATGTACCGCCCAATTAGCCGAATTTGTATACATTCTTGATCCCCTTGTTGTTAACAATAATCGGAAGTGGAGATGATGACAGTAGCATAGCCTCTATTTTGCTGAGGCTAATTGTAAGGATGAAGCGTTTGCAGACTTCATCAAGTAGGTCAGTGATGTGCTGGGTGTCCTCGGGTGAGTATGCAGACAGTACACTGTCATCTACGAAGAGAAATTCCCATAGGATGGCTTTGTGCACTTTAGTTTTGGCTCGGTGTCGCCGCTGGATGAACAGTTTTCCATCTGAGCTGGAGTTGATATACACACTCCTGTGAAAGTCTCTGAACACGTAAATCAGTACTGCCACAAAAAGGATGAAGAAGAGTGTGGGCGCTAGAACGCATCCTTATTTCACTCTGTTCTGTACCTGGAAGAGTTCAGATGCCTCCCCGTTCTCTTACACCTGGCTAGCATGCCACTATGGAAGGAATCAATCAGCGTGACAAGTTGCTGGGGGCAACGAAGCTTTCGTGGTATCTCCAACAGACCCTTCTGGTGAACAGAGCCATAAATGGTCAGACCTATAAGTACCATGTAGAGCTTCTGGTTTTGTTCGTAACACTTCTCTTGCAGGTCGTGTCACTTGTGCCTTTTCCATCACAAAAGCTGCACTGAGACTCAGACATGATGGGCTCAGTTATATGGGAGATGACCATTGAGGATGATTCTGGCAAAGATTTTTCTAAAATGCATAGGGGAGATCATTATCATCATTATGTGCCCTCCATACGAATCTATTTTTTGTCACTACAAATACATCCCCCACCCTATCTGTCTTCATCCACTCCACAAGTCCGTCCAATATTTTCTCCCTGGGTCTACCTGGTGCTCTTTTCCCCTTCAGCTTTCCTATTTGACTAAGTGCTCAGATTTCTCTTGCCTTATAAAATGTCCTATATATGTTGATTGTCTTTTCTTAATCTTCTCCACTAATGTATCTTTCAAGACTGTGTTGTTTGTTTTCTTTGTTGTCCATGGCTCTCTTAACATTTTTCTTAGAAACAACATTTCAGTGCGAGTTCCATGGACAGCGAAAACAAAAAAGCCGAAAATAACATCAAACTAAATATTAGGCTCTTAAAGACAGATGAATCAACTCGCCTAAAATTCAACGTATATGTTCAAAACAAATTCAGTGCTCTGGAAGACGTTGGTGACAGCGAGGAGTAATGGGCACATTGGGGAAACTCAATAAATGAAGTTTGTGAAGAAATCCTTAGAGCTGAAAGAAAAGCAAAGAAGAACTGGATGACAAAAGAAATTTTATTCAAGATGAATGAACAGAGGAGGGTAAATGGAAAAGAGGAAGAATACTCAAGGATATATAAGGAAATCGGGAATAAGTGCAATGAAGCTAAGGAAGCTTGACTAGAAACAAAATGCAAAGAAAAAAAGACTAACACAAAACAGACCCTGAGTTTATATACAAAACACGTTGCTTAAAATCTAAATACGGTACGATTATTATGGAAAAAGAAGATCTATTAGATAGATGGGGAGAGAACATAAAAGACCTTTTTGACCATGACAGAAAGGAAGAACACATCATCAGAAAAAAACGTTGAAGGACCACCAATAATGATAGATAAAGTTTGGACAGCGTTGAAAAAGACGGAACCGGGAAAAGCCCTAGGACCAGATAGTATTATTACAGAAATTATTAAGGCTCTAGATAAATTTGGTATTGAAAAAGTAACAGTCTTCCAAAATGAATTTTATGACACTGGAACAATCTCTAAAGATATATCAAAATCAGTGTTCATTGCACTTCCAAAGAAAGTAGGAGCTATGTAATATGAACTCCATCGTGTAATCAACCTGATAAGCCAAGTGACAAATATTCGTTTAAGAATAATCACGACGAGAACAAACCACAGAATCAAAACAGAAATAGCAAAACAACAATGTGGATTTGTTGAAGGAAGAGCTATTGATGCCATTTTTATGTATCCTATGAACTCTCATAGAAAGATCAACTGAGTTGAATAAGGATTTATTTGTATGCTTTGTTGATTATACCAAGGCTTTTGATTGGGTAAGGCAAAGAATTGATCAACCAACTACAAAGGTTCATGTTGATGGAGAAGAATTACGAATAATTAAGAATATATATTGGGAACAAACAGCAACAATGAGAATAGAAAATGACATAAGTTCTTTCCAAAATATCGAAAGAGGGGTTAGGCAGGGATGTCACCAGATTTGTTTTCACTTTACATCGAAACATTGAATGCCCAGGGATAAAGGTTGGAGGAAATTTGTTAAACGGTCTTCGTTACATGGATGACGTCGTTCTAACAGCAGAAAATGAAAAAGATAAAAAAAAATCTTGTGAATATAATAGATTTAGAAAGCAGAAATAAAGGGCTGGAGCTTAATAGCAAGAAGACTGAAGTCATGGAAATCAGTAAAAAATAATAATAAATAAATAATGAAAATAAGAAATCCCCTCATGCAAATTAACTGCAAACGGCACAACATTGAGGCAAGTTGATCGGTTTAAATACTTGGGAACAGTCATCTCACCAGACGGCAGATGCGCATTAGGAATAGCCAGCAGAATCGGCCAAGCTAACACAGCGTTCAAGAAAATGAAAAGCGTTTTTTCCAACAATTGCCTATCAATTAACATCAGGAAGAAAGTTCTTGAGTGTTTCATAGAACCGATACTGTTGTACGGATGTGAAGCGTGGACAGTCAACACGCAAAGTCAGAACAGGATTAAGGCAGCTGAAATGTGGTTTCTAAGAAGAATGTTAAGAGTCCCGTGGACAGCAAAGAAAACAAACGAGACAGTCTTGAAAGATGCAAGCACGAAAAGAACATTAATGAAGAAGATTAGGAAAAGACAAGAACATTTATAGGATCTTTTATGAGGCATGAGAAATTTGAGCACCTACTCACAACAGGAAAGCTGGAGGGGAAAAGAGCACCAGGTAGACCCAGGAAGAAAATATTGGACGGATTTGTGGAGTGGATGAAGACAGAAAGGGAGGAAGGTGTACTTGCAGCGACAGGGGATAGATTCGTATGGAGGGCCACGATCGCCAACGCCATGTGGTAGGGCACATGATGATTGTTTCAACTGCAAAGGTGGCTATCTACCACGTATCTATGAGACGGGCATTGTTTAGATTCCTTTCATATCTATTTCCCCATTTCGGGAGAGCAGTGCTGTCCCTGGAATGGGATGCACTGTTACTGTGGCAGAAAACGAACACAGCATGTGCCTCAGTCTGTTTTAGACAATCATCACCCAACAACTGCCTTCGTGCAGAGTCATTGTTAGAGACTTCAAGCAACATCTTCCGCCTGTCCCCATCCCCCTTTACAATCGGCGCAGGGCCTTGTCATAAGCTGGTGATTGATTGCCTCATTGTCCTGGCTTGCCTGCATATCTGACCACCATATGGAATTTTCAAAGTGTGGAGCCTGCAATCCTCTCCCTGTTCTCTCGCCCACCTGATGCCCATAGTTCCACAGGAGGCACGGGGGCATTTACTCAAGGATGGAACATTATGTCTATTTGAAATCAAAGTTGATTCTCTTCTGGACAGGTTGCCTTGACAGGGCTAACAAGCTCGATCTACCCGGACTACTCAAACACATACAAGTAAACACACACTCAGACACGTACACGTAATCACGCATGTTCAGATACATACTTCGGCCATTGAATGAATAACTCCAGACTAAATAGCGTGAATATACAATCTGTAAGTTGGTATCAATAAAACTAGCAATCAGTCAGTTTACTTCATTTTAAGCTAATCAACCACAAATAAATGACAAAGGATTCACAGAAAACAACAAATATAGATATTCCTTCCCCAAACAAAACTGAAAACTCACAAGGAAGTAATCTCGACATGCACACAAGATAATCTTGAAAACACTGAAATGTCCACAAAATGTACCAAACGCCATTTTCAAAAATCTCTCAACAAGGCATTACTTACAGACTGCAAAAAGTTTAAGAAATAATGGACAACTAGATAACCTACTGACAGCTGTACATCACACACGGACAGATTCTACACATGAAAAAGTACGTGTATAATATTTCATGTTTCAAGTGTGTGTGTGTGTGTGTTGAGTGTGTGTGTGTGTGTGTGTGTGTGTGTGTGTGTGTGTGTGTTGAGTGTGTGTGTGTGTGTGTGTGCGTGCGTGCGTGCGTGCGTGCGTGCGTGCGTGCGTGCGTGCGTGTGTGTGTGTGTGTGTGTGTGTGTGTGTGTGAGTTGATGAGAGGCAAACAGCTGTACACTGTATGAATACCAATAGCATGCTTATTCAGAGATAACAGAGACTAGATGGACAGGAAAGACGTTTTTTTTTATTTTCTTTTTATCTTTTCTTTACAATACACAATGTCATTTCTTATAAATATCAAACACACTTTTATTTAAAGGAAGAATCAAATTCTGCGAAAGAAGGAATGAAGAAAAGAAAAACAATGAGAAAGGGGTAAAACATAGAGTAACTGGTCAGATATGACATTACTAAAGTCAACAACACGACGCATTTGAGATGTCAGAGTGAGGCAAGCAATACAAGGAAAAACCGTACATCATCACTGTCACCGAAGTATTTTACATGCAAAGAAGAGCTAAAATTGAATAATTCTGCTGTGGAAGAATCAGTAATTGCAGAATAAAACAACCAATCTGCCTGAAATAAAATATAGTTACCTTAGATTTCTGCGTCATATTCTTCAAATTTATATCTGTATTTCAGCTTTTTTTTTTTCTCTCTCTCTTTTTAAAAATTTTTTTTTTATGCACAAATATTTGGTAAAGTATTACATGTCTTCATCTTCATTTATAAACATACAATTCTACAAACAATACTATGAAGTCAAGGACTTCGTCCGTTCTAAATCCATAATTGGTTCAAATAAAGTTATATTTTCATTAAGTTTAACGCTAAAGGTAAAGTATTATCTATCTTAATGTAGAAACATACATCTTAACAAACAATACTAAGAAATAGAATACTTCGTCCATTCTGAATCCATGTTTTCATCAGTTTTAATGTTAAAAGATACAGGATGTCTTTCATTGATCAGTTTTTTAAAAACAAATTGCTAAAAGTTTGTTAATGATGGCACATCCATAACAATGGTCAATGTTATCTTTATGTTCATACAGAAACTATAGTATAAAGGTTATTGTTGATATTTTTCATTTCTTTCAAAACGATATTTGTTTCAAGGATTCAGTGGACAATCCGAATTCGAAACTATTGAAGCTTCGTGTCCTACATTCTGTGCATTTGTTAAAGACAGTCACCTGTACAATTGTACAATTAAAGTTTTCGCTCCATTTTGAACGATGTTTGGGGTCACTGTTTTTTGATATTGTACTATCACAATGGAGTTCTGTATCGAGTGGGGTGTTTTCAATACGAGGGTTAATTCGCAATTATGTGTTGTCTTTAATCTATGTTACCTTTATACACAATGGTTTTAATAGATGATACACACCTGGCAAGGGTACTGAAGTCTATGTTTTGCCATGTTTTACTTTAAATTCTGTTCGTTCAAAAATTCTCTACTGTGTTTCATGATGTGTGTGATACAAGAAATAATATTTTAATCCAGTTTTGACATGTTACAATTTTGTCACCAATTACAATAATCTTGTCAAAAAGCACAGGTTCGCGTTTGTCAAACTCGAACCACAACGTTTTAAATGGTTAAAAAATAAACACATGCTTATACAAATGTTTTTCCCATTTGTGACTGGTATTTCTTAGCTTTCATATCCAAGTGAGTTCTAGCGTTGAGATATGTTTTGAAGTTTTCAATACAATCCCTCCTTTTAAACATATTTTTGATGCTGTCTTCGTATTAATCCTGTGTTGTTTCCAATCCACACAAATTGGCAATACAGTCTTTGAAGTTTTGCAATAAAAACATTAGGAAGATCGGGCAACAACATCCACGGGCGCACAAGTTTAGATAAAATTAGGGATTTTAGAACGTCTATTTACCAAGATCTGTACTGATTCCTTTCGACTATTTTCTAAACAGTGCATTGACTTTAACATTTTATTCAGGTTAATTGATAGTTTCAAATTGTTACAAATCTTGTATAAACCAAACTCCCAGAATTGACTTTACCTTTTTTTTCAGGTTAATTGATAGATTCAAATTGTTACAAATCTTGCATAAACCAAACTCCCAGTATCTTAATACATGTTTTGAAATCCAGTATAAACTTCTTTTTGGCATATATTTATCAGTTCAAGTTTTTTACTTCCAAGCTAAAACTGCTTGTGTTTTCATTGCATTCAAAAACTGACCAGATGTTTTACTAAATGTTGTGATAAACTGAACTGATATTTTGAAAGATGTTTTCTCCCCAATGTTAATCAACTGTGTATTTAAAAGAGCAATGTTGTGTTCTACAATGTATAATTTTCTTTTGTATGTTTTACTTCACTAATCATGACAGCCAGTATTTACGCAAATAAAATGAAAAGGTACCGTGATACAAGATCACCTTGTCTGCAGCCTTGTTCTACGTTAAAACATGTTTTGCTTTGACCATTAACAATTACAATGGACTTAATTTTTTTTATACATAGTCTCTATCCATCTGGATATATCATCGTCAAATCCAAATGATCATACTTTCATATGTCTTTGAACTTAACATGCCAGCCAATAGAATCAAATGTTGTTTTGTTGTTGTTGTTGTTGTTTTCAGTCTAAGCATAAAAACAGACTTGGTAACTGCTTTAACTAAAGTGGTGCGTCAGATTATATGTCAGCCTGATATTGTCCTCCATGTACATCTTCATCTGTTCACCTGTCGGTGACATCATTCTTGATGGTAGCCGCTGATGCATGCCCCGTCAGCTGTCTCCATCCCCTTCTGTCTACAATCCTTCTGTAGATTTCATCTGTTGGCAATTTCGTCCACTTGGCTATGTTCTCTACATAGGAAGTCGGCGGTCTTCCTTGTCGTATCTTGCCCTCCATTTTGCCCTGAGCCACGGTCTTCATTACATGGCAGTTCTGATATCTCATACGTGTCCAAAGTATTTCATTTTCATTTTCCTAACCAGGCCTAAAAGTTCAGGTTGTTTGTTCAGTTCTTCCAGAATGCTTTGGTTTGTTCGTGTTTCAGTCCAGGTTATTCTTAGGAGTCTTCTGTAGGACAAGATCTCTGCACGTTTGATTCTGTTTTCACCAGCAGCTTTAAGAGTCTGCATGTATCCTTCACTTCCATACAACACAACAGGCCAAATTAGTGTTTGTCGTAGTTTGAGTTTGAGCTCATTTCCTAATATCTGTCTTTCCAAATGTTAGTAAGATGGACCGTTCTTTGGCTTGGCCATGTCTTGCTTTGATGTCTTTGCTGCATGTGGCATCAGCTGGCTTGTATGACCCAAGGTATTTGAAGTGTTGTACAACTTCGACGGGTTCTCCGTCGACTGCTGTGTTTTCATCCATGGATCTATCGCAAGAAGTATATTGTATCGTGGGAAGTATTATTGGGTTGGGTCATCTATAACAGGGAGGTGAATTGGGGATGTATATGACGAAGTGTTTCTCTACTCAGAAGTCACACACACAACAAGGAAAGAGAGTGACGAGAAGAAATGCACTAACCACACTAGGCATGATTCTCATAAGCAGTCCACACATAAATTAATAACTACAACGTTTTTATTTAATCAATCAACTTCAGCATAAACGTGGTTCACAATTCCTACTGTCCTGGGTCCTAATATTCCTAAAATCCTAAGATGCACTACAAATCATCAGAACTTGCATATCACTAGAATGCCGAACACTTTCTTATGTCCTACTCTACTCTTTGCTTTGTGGAAAATCAAACATACTACCTACTTCTATCCCTACCCTAACAAAAGTATAAAATGAGACGTGGGATTACATACCTCTAAGATAGGTTGGAAGGTCTCTCGCTCACTGACTCAATGGCTGACTCCAGATTCTCTGCTTCTCTCAAGGTTCTCTCTAGGTTCTCCGATCCACCCTGGGTGGCAATCGAATGGGTGAATGCCTATAGTGATTGACTTTCTGGCTTTTATACAGTGCGTTTCTGTTGTTTCTGTCACAAACCTTCCCACCTGTCTGTCATTGGACATCGAAATTTGAATAGCTAACCTGTCTTTCATTGGACATCGAAATTTGAATAACCAAGCAATCTTTGGCACTTGGCGGCCCTGGTTGTTATTCAACTTTCTGGACTTTTCGCTTGGACGTTGGTATTTGCTGAAACCTTTTGTGTACTAGATAACCTACCCTCTATAGCTGGATAAGACCAATGTGAGCGTTAGATCCTGCTCGGTGGAAAATGTTGAGTAACCAGTTAAATCATGGATGGCGTGCTCTTCATTACGCAAACCTGACATACCTGTGTAAGATAGGGCTTGGATATTCTTTCCCACCCCCACCCCCTCCCTTAGAGGTCGGTGGAAAACACCGAGTAACCAGTTAAATCATGGATGGCGTGCTCTTCATTACGCAAACCTTACGTACCCGTGTAAGATAGGGCTTGAATATTCTTCTCCCCCCCCCCCCCCCCCCCCCTTAGAGGTCGGTGGAAAACGCCAAGTAACCAGTTAAATCATGGATGGCATGATCTTCATTACGCAAACCTTACGTACCCGTGTAACGATACGGTCTGAGGGGGACTAAGTCGGTGGAAAATGTTGAGTAACCAGTCCAATCATGGATGGCGTGATCATTACGCAAACCTTACTTACCCGTCTAACAATACGGTCTGAGGGGCCCCTGTGATAGATCCACCGATATGCATTACCTTCGTCTTCTTTGCGTTGAGTTTTAGGCCTGCAGTTCTGCCCACTCCGTTTACTTTGTCAGTGAATGTTTGCATATTGTCTTTGCAGCCTGATACGAGAGTAGAATCATCCACGTACCTCAGGTTTGTAATTTCCTCCCCACCAGTCTTTACACCAAGTTCTTCAATCTCGGCTTCTCTCATTACCTGTTCTATGTACAAGATGAACAGCTGTGGTGAGAGTCTGCATCCTTGCCTGACTCCCTTCTGGATTGGGAAGAACCTGCAATGTTGTCTGTTCCATCTTAACGTGGCCTGCTGGTCTGTGTAGAGGTTGATTAGCAGTGGGACATGATAGGGTGGAGGATATAGTTGGACCTCACAGCCTTGGTACACAAAATGAAAGGGGAGGGAAACTTGTAGAATGGGCACAGATGAATGAGTTCATAGTAGGAAACACCTGGGTTGAGCAGCCTAATAGAAGAAAATGGACTTGGATGTGTCCAGGAGATAATACCAAAAATCAGATTGACTACATCCTGATCAACAAAAGATTTAGAAATTCTTTACTGTCAGCAAAAACACTACCAGGCGCAGACTGCAACAGTGACCATAACCTGTAGTGGGAACATTTAGGTTGAAATTAAGGAAAAGGAAACAGACCAAAAGCAACTTCAAACTAAATCTTGGACTCTTAAAGACAGATGAAGTGATACGTAAAAAATTTAATGTACATGTTCAAAACAATTTCAGTGCTCTGGAAGACGTTGGTGACAGTGAGGAACAATGGACAAAGTTGAGAAATTCGATAAAAGAAGCTTGTGAAGAAATCCCTAAGGCAGATAGAAAAGCAAAAAAGAGCTGAATGACTAATGAAATTTTGGGCTTGATGGAAGAAAGGTGGAAGGCAAAGAGAAATGAGGAGATATACAGGAAGATAAACAAAGAAATCAGGAATAGGTGCAATGAAGCTAAGGAAGCTTGGCTGAAAACACAATGCAAAGAAATAGAAGACCGACACAAAACATATCCTCAGGGTATGTACACACGAATTGAAGAAACTGTCCACAGGAAAATACATGCACATCAACTGGTTGCTTAAAATCGAAAGATGGTACGCTTATCATGGAAAAAGACAAAATATTAGACAGATGGGGAGAGTATATTCAAGACATTTTTGAGGATGACAGAAACGAAGAACACATTGTAAAAAAGAACTTTGAAGGACCACCCATAATGAAAGATGAAGTTAGAGCAGCACTGAAAAAGATGAAACCAGGAAAAGCCCCCAGGACCAGACTACAGGGATGATTGAAGCCCTGGAGGAATTTGGCATAGAAAAAATTACAGTCCTCCTAAATGAAATTTATGATACTGGAAAAATCCCCAAAGATATGTCAAAATCAATTTTCATTGGACTTCCAAAAAAGACAGGGGCTATAGAATGCGAACTCCATCGCACAATCAGTTTGATGAGTCATGTAACAAAAATCCTGTTAAGAATAATCATGATGAGGACAAGGAATAGAATCAAAAGAGAAATAGCAGATGAACAGTGTGGATTTGTGGAAGGGAAAGGAACTATTAATGCCATATACATCCTAAGAACTATCATAGAGAGGTCAATTGAGATGAATAAAGATTTGTATTTATGCTTTGTTGACTATACCAAGGCTTTCGATCGGGAAAGATAAAGAATTGATCAACCAACTGGAGAGACTCAATGTTGATGGAAAAGATCTACGAATAATCAGAAATACGTATTGGGAACAAACAGCTGCAATGAGAATAGAAAACAATATAAGCTCTTTCCAAAACATCAAAAGAGGAGTCAGACAGGGTTGTGTTTTGTCACCAGATCTGTTTTCACTTTACAGCGAAAACATCATGAGAAACCTAGAAGAAGACCCTGGATTAAAGGTTGGAGGGAAAACCATAAACAACATTCGATACGCAGATGGCACCGTGGTAATTCCAGAAAATGAAAGGGACCTACAAAACCTTGTGAATGTACTTGAAATAGAAAGCAAAGGTAAGGGGTTGGAACTAAACAGCAGGAAGACTGAATTCATGGTGATCAGTAAAAAACATGAAATCCCCTCATGCCAAATAACAGCAAATGACACAACCTTGAGACAGGTTGATATGTTTAAATACCTGGGAACGATAATTTCATCAGACGGCAGATGCACATCAGAAATAGCCAGCAGAATCGGCCAAGCCAAAACAGCGTTCAAGAAGATGAAAAGCGTTCTTATCAACAAATACCTATCAATTAACATCAGGAAGAGAGTTCTTGAATGTTATATAGAACCAATACTATTGCACGGATGTGAGGCGTGGACAGTCAACAAGCAAAGCCAGAACAAGATTGAGGCAGCTGAGATGTGGTTTTTAAGAAGAATGTTGAGAGTTCCATGGACAGCACAGAAAACAAACGAAACAGTCTTGATGGAGGCAGACACAAGGAAGATTAGGAAAAGAGGCAACATTTATAGGCCATTTTATGAGGAAGGGAGATTTGGAGCTCCTGGTCACAATGGGAAAGCTGGAGGGAAAGAGAGCACCAGGTAGACCCACAGAGAAAATGCTAGACGGACTTGCAGAGTGGCTGAGGGCGAGGAGGGTGGAGGAGATGCTTGGGGCAACAAGAGATAGAGACAGGTGGAGGTCCATGATCGCCAACGCCATGCGGCAGGGCACCTGATGATGATGATGACTCATACTTTACATTGTCAAATTATTTACTGTAATCAATGAATGTCATGTAAAGCTCCATCTTCTGCCCATCTTCGCCAGTATTCAACTCTTTTATTCTTTCCATCAGAATTTGTATGATGAACAGCAATGTCACTGGTTTCTCTATTGCTTCTAAAGCCGGCCTTAAAGTCTGACATTTCTTCTTCGATTTTCTGTTTCAGTCGGTTTAGGATTATTATTAGTACGACTTTGCTGGTGTGACTTATCAGGGCAATTGTTCGGTAGTTTCCACAGTTTCTACAGTCTCCACATTTGTGCAACATAACAAATTCTTGCTTTTTCCAATCGTCTGACTATTGCTATGTTTCCCAGATTGAACTGCATAAAGTGTGAATCGCCTTCATTGCTTCTGATCCACTTCTCTTGATAATCTCTATTGGTCATCATCATCATCAGGTGCCCTGCCGCATGGCGTTGGCGATCATGGACTTCCATCTGTCTGTCTATCTCTCGTCGCCCCAAGCATCTCCTCCACCCCCCTCGTCTTCAACCACTCTGCAAGTCCGTCTAATTCTTCTCCCTGGGTCTATGTGCTCTCTTTCCCTCCAGCTTTCCCATTGTGACCAGGTGTTCCAATTCCCCTTTCCTCATAAAATGGCCTATATATGTTGCGTGTCTTTTCCTAATCTTCCTTATGAATGATCCACTTGTGTCTGCCTCCATAATAATAATAATAATTACAATATTTATATAGCGCAAAATCTTGATAAAATCAAATCTAAGACTGTCTGTTTATTTTCTTTGCTGTCCATGGAACTCTCAACATTCTTCTTAAAAACCACATCTCAGCTGCCTCAATCTTGTTCTGGCTTTGCTTGTTGACTGTCCACGCCTCACATCCGTACGACAGTATTGGTTCTATATAACATTCAAGAACTCTCTTCCTGATGTTAATTGATAGGTATTTGTTGGTAAGAATGCTTGTCATCTTCCTGAATGCTGTTTTGGCTTGGCCGATTCTGCTGGCTATTTCTGATGTGCATCTACCGTCTGATGAAATTATCGTTCCCAGGTATTTAAATTTATCAACCTGTCTCAAGGTTGTGCCATTTGCTGTTATTTGGCATGAGGGGATTTCATGTTTTTTACTGATCACCATGAATTCAGTCTTCCTGCTGTTTAGTTCCAACCCCTTACCTTTGCTTTCTATTTCAAGTACATTCACAAGGTTTTGTAGGTCCCTTTCATTTTCTGGAATTACCACGGTGCCATCTGCGTATCGAATGTTGTTTATGGTTTTCCCTCCAACCTTTAATCCAGGGTCTTCTTCTAGGTTTCTCATGATGTTTTCGCTGTAAAGTGAAAACAGATCTGGTGACAAAACACAACCCTGTCTGACTCCTCTTTTGATGTTTTGAAAGAGCTTATATTGTTTTCTATTCTCATGGCAGCTGTTTGTTCCCAGTACATATTTCTGATTATTCGTAGATCTTTTCCATCAACATTGAATCTCTCCAGTTGGTTGATCAATTTTTCATGTCTTTCCCGATCGAAAGCCTTGGTATAATCAACAAAGCATAAATATAAATCCTCATCCTCGACTGACCTCTCTATGATAGTTCTTAGGATGTATGTGGCATTAATTTCCTTTCCCTTCCACAAATTCACACTGTTCATCTGCTATTTCTCTTTTGATTCTATTCCTTGTCCTCATCATGATTATTCTTAACAGGATTTTTGTTACATGACTCATCAAACTGATTGTGTGATGGAGTTCGCATTCTATAGCCCCTGTCTTCTTTGGAAGTGCAATGAAAATTGATTTTGACATATCTTTGGGGATTTTTCCAGTGTCGTAAATTTCATTTAGGAGGACAGAGAGGGTGGGAGATGTGCTTGCAGTGACAGGGGACATATTGATATGGAGGGCACATGATGATGATGAGCATAGTATAGTATAGTATAGTATAGTATAGTATAGTATAGTATAGTATAGTATAGTATAGTATAGTATAGTATAGTATAGTATTGTATAGTATAGTATAGTATAGTATAGTATAGTATAGTATAGTATAGTATAGTATTGGTATGTTGTCCAATCCTAGTGATTTTCTATCTTCCATGCTTTTGATAGCTGCTTCAATTTCACATTTGAGGGGTAGGGGCTCTTTTTGTATTGAATCGATTTCAGTGTCACTTAGATGTACAGTATATCTCTGTGTTCAATGTTTTCATTTCTTTTGTGAAATTATCTATGAAAAATCTTCATTGCATTTGTTGTTTCTTCTGGTCTTCGGTCACGTTTACACCATTTTTTATTATCTTTCTTGTCTGTTTCTTAACATATTTTCTATTTTCAAGACCATGATAAATACTTGGTAACGTTTTCTCAATTTGCAACCCACCTAGCCGTAGAGCGAATCAATACACCTTCCATTTTTTCCCCCACGAAATGAAACGAGTTCTTGGACTTTTTCGTCTCTGCGAGTTCACATCCTTATCTGTCTATATTGTTTGTTTTCGATAATCTGTACACCATTATGTTTGATACGCGCATCTTCATTTTCCTCTTTTTCTTGTAACATATGCTGTATTTTTTTATCTTGTTTTTTTTTTCCCCACTAGGAAGTGTACCAATATTTTGTCATTAATTCCATCTTGGATGTAAGAATATATTCAGTTACATTATTGTCATAATGGTAAGAAAGACTTTGGTCACGTTGTTTGACTGAATTCATGGGGTGTGTGTGTGTGTGTGTGTGTGTGTGTGTGTGTGTGTGTGTGTGTGTGTGTGGAGCACTTATTATGCGCTCAGTGTCGATAAATTGTGGGCGTGGCACATTTTTCACTTTCTGTTGTCGAACACATGGGGATTGATTGTGTCGAAGTTTGGCCTGAATCACAACTCGCGACTGTAGCAGACGATTTTACACATGATTTGTGCACTTTCGGCGGACGTGAACTCACTGGTTGCCATAAAATCTTCTTTTTCTTGTATATTTCACCCCCTTTTTCCGATCAGTAGGCATTTTTCTGTATAACTAGCAATAATCCTTTCAAATTTTATGAAAATCGATTGCAAAATAGAACTCGACGAAGCAATGAGCCAGAAAGAGTTACCGTTCTTGGTTGAAACGTCTTGATCACCGGAACAGACTAAAACGGGCCTTTTCTGAGCGAACAAAAGAGGTACAGTGTTGGGTTTGACGAGTCAAAGCGAAAATATGGCTGCTGTTACACCCCCACACCCGCCCCCTTTACATTATTTTTTCTCAAAACCTACGAAAAATAAACAAAAACTGTTAACTGTGTTAAATTTTAGACATTTTTCTATGTAGTAGTAGTAGTAGTAGCTGAGGGCTGGCTCGTAGCCTAGGCCTTCTGGCCTTTTAACGCCCTATCTTTTTTGTTTTACGCTTTCTTCTTCGGGGTCTGAAAAGCATACCTTAATATTCATACTTGAGCAAATCTGCTTCAGTCTATTTTTTTAAAATAAAATTTTGAATTCTGCGTCATCGTCCAGGAAATTTTTGAATTTGTTAATGCTGTTAGTAAATTTAATTTCAAAAGGAATTTTATTCCACAATTTAACAACTCTGTTAGAAAAACAAAACGCTCTTGTGTTAGTATTTCTGTGTTTAACAAATATTTTACCTTCAGCATTCCTTGTTATACTAGCTTGTGGAAAGGAAAAAAATATTTCAACTGATAGCTTATCCATCCCATTCATTATTTTGTATACCTGTATTAAATCCCCCCTAACCCTCCTACCTTTCAGTGAATGAAGTTTTAAAAACTTAAGCCTTTCTTCATAATTCATATTTTTACACTCTATAAGCAACCTAGTTGCCCTTCTTTGTACATTTTCAATCATTTTTGACTGTCTTATCAAATACGGATTCCAAACAACACTTGCGTATTCTAAATGTGGTCTAACAAAAGCCTTATACAACATTAAAAATGTGTTTATTCATGTACGAAAATGTTCTTTTGATAATTCCTATCATTTGGTTAGCCCTATTTGCTACTCTTTTAATGTGCAGGTCAAAGGATAATTCACTATCAAATGTAACTCCCAAGTCTTTTTCCGTTTCACACACACTAATTTTCTGTACATCATTTCCAATTTTCATGAAATACTCTCGTCTAATATTCTTCTTACCAACATGCATTACATGGCATTTTGAAACATTAAAATATAAATTCCAAGTATCTGACCAGTTTTGTAGTATTAGCAAGTCCTGTTGAATTAAATTAACATTGGCAACCTTGTCATATAGTTTTGTATCGTCAGCAAAAATTTTGCAAATACAGTGCAGTGAATCAGGTAAGTCATTTATAAATACTGTAAACAAGATTGGACCCAGTACACTACCCTGAGGATCCCGCTTTTTACTTTTGTTTCTTCTGATTCAGCATTTCCTACCTTTACCCTCTGCTTTCGATCATACAAAAAAATTTTGATCCATTTGAGTGTATTTCCTGTAATACCATAAGATGCTAATTTTATGAGCAGTCTTTCGTGAGGTACAGAATCAAAAGCTTTTCTAAAATCAAGATACACGATATCAAAGGGGTCCCCATTGTCCATCATATTGGTGAAATCCTCCATAACTTCTAATAATTGAGTTACACAGGATCTTTTCCCTCTAAATCCATGTTGACATTTTGCATAAAATTTATTACTTTCAAAGTGAGAAATGATACAATCTCTTACTAGTAATTCCAGTACTTTACAAACAATACAAGTTAAACTTACAGGTCTATAGTTCCCAGCGTCACTCCTATTTCCTTTCTTAAACAAGGCTTTAACATCGGCTGTTTTCCAATCCTTTGGTAACTCACCTGATTCTAAGGACTTATTAAATAATATACAAAGTGGCTTTGCATGTTCTTTACCTACTTACTTTAGTATCCTAGGGGATATCAAATCAGGTCCTTTAGCTTTATTCGGGTTTAGTTCCTGTAACTTTTTTTCTACCGCAGTTGGAGTAACTCTGATATCACATAATGATATACCATTTGACTTTGAATTTTCTATTAAATCTGGTAATGTACTGATATCTTCTGTTGTAAAAACGCTTGCAAAAAATGTATTTAAAACTTCAGCTTTGTCTTTATCTGTAACAACCAATTTTCCATCATTGGTATTAACTTTTGTCCTTTCTTGTACATATTTCCAAATTTTTTTCGGGTTACTTTTACTTTCCTTAGCAATATTTTTCTCGTACTCTTTTCTGGTTTTCTTCAACAATTTGGCACATTCATTTCTTACTGTTATATATCTATCATAATCACTACCTTTTTTGGTTCTCAAATATCTTTTATATGTATTATACTTCTTTTTAATTTTCCTCAGAGCCTTTTTATCTAACCATATAGGTCTGAAACGTTTATAATTACTAACTTTAACTTTTGGGACACATTCCTCAACACCATCATTTAACACTTTTTTTTTATCATACCCCAAGCACTCTCAACATCCATATTGACCAAGTCACTCCAATCTTCATCCTTCACAATATTATTAAGTTTTCTGTAATCACCCTTATTAAAATCATACTTGTATTTGTCTACTATAGGTGCTTTATACATTGAGACATACAATTTGAATTTCAATACGTCGTGGTCACTTTTACCAGCCGGTTGTAAGTGCTCTATATCTGAGATTAAGTTTTCTTCATTTACTAGTACCCAGTCATCCAGAGAAGGAATTTGTCCTTTCCTTCTTCGAGTAGGTTCTGATACCTTTTGAATTAAAAATGCATCACGTAAATTCTCAATTATTTTGTCACTTTTATCCCTCTCCACTCTCCATCCCAACCAACATTTGGAAAGTTAAAGTCACCAACAATACAAATCTTATCATACTTATTAAGTTTATCAGAATTTAAAACATCAAACAGCTTTTTGTCATTTTCTACTGTGCTTGTATTAGGACTTTGATATATACATCCTAACAATACTTCTTCACCATTAGCACCACTAAAAGAGCACCACACACTTTCTTCAAGGTCTTCATTATTTAACTCTCCACACTCTCTTACATTCAACCTTTTTTCAGTATATAATACAGCTCCCCTTTGGGGATTTTTTGACACAAACATATCAAAATTAGGAAAAGAACATTGATTCTCAATAAAATCTCTCACATTCTTCGGCTTGATTTCTGTCAGCCCAATCACACTTGGTTTTAAATCATCTATGAGGGCCAAAAACTCATCTTTTTTTTTAACAAACTATCAACATTTGAGTATACAACAATGCACTCTTCCTGAGTTACATGTTCACTTCTATTTACATTATGTACATGATCTCCTTTGTCGGTTCAATATGTAGCTTTCTCCCTCCCACTTCCTGTTGGCCCTTTCCCACCCTCTGCTCCTCTTGGCCTGGAATTCACAGTCACAATCTGTCCATTCCTGATTACTATGTTCTCTAATCAGTTCTTCTCTCAGCTCTTTGTACTTTTGCCTCTGTTTGGGAGTGTAGTCATGGTTGACATAGATTTTTTTGGTCAGATCTGTCACTCCGGCATTCAGCTCAGGAGACTTTCTCACTACTTCTTTCTTCTTTTCCTCATTTGTCATGGTTACCTTCAACGTCCTGGGCCTATTTCCTCCTACCTTTCTCAGTCTGACAGGCTCTTTCACATCATTGTCTTCTATCTTTGTCAGTTTTCCCAGAATCGTTTTGGCAGCCTTCAAGTCGTCTTTCTTCCTATCCTCTGCACTATCTTCAGAGCTCTCTCTAACACCCACTATGATCACATTCATCTTTCTTTTTTCTTTCTCTTCTCTCTCCTCCATCGCCTCCTCAACTTTCTTACTCACTGCCTCATCGATTTTCTTGTCCAAGCTTTCTCCTCCTAGCCCTTGCTCTAGATCCTTCACCTGATTGGTCAGATCATAAACCATTTGCAATAGTTTGTCTAGGCGGACATCCGAACGCGATTGTATGTCCTCGGACTGACTGTCCATGCATTTAGGACAAACATACTGCACATTCGGGCAGTTCAGTGTGTCATACATTTCGTCCTTCATTTGGGCGCACTTCTGGTGTGTCCACTGTTTACACACAAAACACTCAAGGTCTCTAGGTCCCTCGCTAGGGGTGTCGCACACCGCACATTGCCATGTACCTAATTCTTCTATTTTGCTCCTTCCTGAAGTTCCTCCTACCATACCATACCATACCATACCGCTGCAGACTGGTTTAGGCTATTCAGCCTTTAGTCTGGTCTTTTTCACGAAAAAAAACACTTGGTTATTCATACTGTTGAAAAACTTCTTGCGTGGGTATTGATGGCGCAACCGTCTGAAAGTCTACCTAATCAGATACATGCGGTCTGCCCAATGGCGATCCAGACTGGCCTTGAAGCTGTCAAGAGATGGTGCATTGACCACTTTTTCTGGGAGCGCGTTCCAGGGATTCACCACTCAATTGAAGAAAAAGTGCTGGCGCAGCGAACTATTGCAACTCCCTTTCTTGAGCTTTAGACTATGCCCACGGGTCTGCTTAACACTGTTTTCAAGGACAAGAGGACTCTTCACGTTGTACAACTCGTGTGTGAACTTATAGGTTTCAATCATGTCGCCCCTGTCCCTTCGGTACTGCATGCTGGGTATTTTCATTCTGGCAAGTCGCTCTTCATAGGGATAGTCAACCAAACCAGGAACCAACTTTGTTGCTCGCCTGAGAATGCCTTCGATGATGTCCTTATCTTTCTGATACCTTGGTGACCACACACTGTTGGCAAACTCCAGGTGAGGGCGTATCAGTGCGATGAACAGCTGTCGCATGGTCTCAGTGTCGAGGTACTGGTAAGTGCGCCTGATCAGCCCTAGAATTCTATTAGCTTTGTTGACCTGTGTCTCGACATGCCAGCTGAATTTGAGCTCCTGATCTACCAATACTCCCAGATCTTTCTCTCCCCTTGATGACTCCAGCAGCACTCTCTCTTCGCTGTTGTGTAGTCTCATGCTATACACTGCCTTGGGGTTCATGCGTCCGAGGTGTAGAACCTTACATTTTGTCGCATTGAACCACAGCTGCCAACAATCTGCCCAGTCAACGAGTTTATCTAAGTCCTGTTGAATCCTATCCCTCTTGTTTTGCTCCTCTACTGTGTCAAACATTTTTGTATCATCGGCGTACATCTGACAGATGCAGTTCACCACCTCTGGCATGTCATTGATGAACACAACAAACAGCATTGGCCCCAAGACACTACCTTGAGGGACTCCACTTAACACCGGCTCCCAACTGCAGAAACTCCCAGTGATCCCAACTCTTTGTCTTCTGCCTGTCAGAAAGTCTGTAATCCAGTATAACACCTGTGAAGTGACTCCATAGGATTCAAGCTTGGAGATTAACCGCTGGTGGGGCACAGAATCAAATGCCTTAGCGAAATCCAAGTAGACTACATCTACAGGCTTCCCCTCATCTAATGATTCAGTCCATCCATCCAGTACACTCAGAAGGTTCGTAACACAGGATCTCTGTCTGATGAAACCATGCTGGCATGGTGCGAGAAAGTTGTTGACTTCCATGTGGGTTATCACTTTGTCCCTAATGATGGATTCCATAACTTTGCAGACTGTGCTTGTCAAACTCACTGGTCTGTAGTTGCAGGGCTGGCTCCGATCTCCTTTTTTGAACAAGGGAGTGACATTCGCCTCCTTCCATTCTTCTGGCAACTTTCCTTCTTCTTCTGACTTAGTGAAAATAATAGAAAATGGCTCTGCCAACTCTTCGGCAAGTTCCTTCAGAACACGTGAATGAACACCATCAGGGCCGGGAGACTTCCCAGGGTTCAGGACCTTAAGTTTCTTCAGTACCTCATTTTTGGAAAAGCTAATCCTTTCTAACTTTTCTGAACACTCTCTTTTCTTACATGATGGCATCTGATTTAGTCTCTCCTGTGTAAAAACACTACAGAAAAATCTGTTCAAGGTTTCAGCCTTATCCGCATTACTGGTTACTGTCCTACCTCTTTCGTCTACAAGATCTGCTACACCTTGCTTTGTCTTCAATTTGCTGTTAGCGTAAGCGTAGAAAGATTTAGGATTTTTCTTTGCATCCTTGGCCACAGATCTTTCAAAGTTCCAAACAGCCTTTCTACATGCTCCTTTGGCCTGGTTCCTTGCTTTTGCATAGGCCTGGTAATCTTTGCCTTCTCTAGTCTCCATGTACCTCTTGAAGCATTCCCTTTTCTTCTTGAGCTTAACAAGTGCGTTCTCATCCCACCACAGTGGTTTTCTTTTTTTCGCATTTCCATTACATCTTCCCCCAATGTTGATCTTAGGAATACATTTGTCCATTTCCCCCACTAGCGTTTTTTTGAAACAGTCCCATGCCTCACCAATGCTAAGATCCTTAACTTTCTCAGACAGGTTTACCTCTCTCAAACCCTCCCCCAGTTTCTTGTAGTCTCCTTTAGCATAATTGTACTTTGTCTGTTGCTCCTTAGAAATGTTCTCTGTGTAAACTAGAAACTCGAAGTGAAGGACATGATGATGGCTCATTCCAAGTGGAGGATTGTGGATGACGTTTCTGACCATACCTTCTTCACTGCTAAAAATCAGGTCAATCAACGAAGGTGCGTGGTTTGGATGAGTATGAGTGGGAAGCTTGACATGTTGAGTCAAAAATGTCTCCCTCACAAATGTCTCCAAGAACACTGTAGCTTTATGGTTTGGACTAGGTGGGGAGGTCTCATTACTCCAGTCAATTTCCTTAAGATTAAAATCTCCTGTTATTAACACATGGGATCTGCCAAAAATCATATTCTTCATAAAACTGTACAATGTTGCATTGTCCTCTGCAGAATTGCTATCAGATCTGTACACACAGCCTACAAGGAGTTTGTCTCCCTTTTTCAACTTGATCTCTACCCACACAGTATCTTTAGATCCTGGCTGATCAGAGACTTTCACTTCCTGCGCTGAGAGATACTTCTTTACATAAATAAAACTTCTCTCTCTACATTGTCTTCACCGACATTGCAGAAACAGTCATAACCTTCTATGTTCAATTCTACTGTCTGAACATCAAAATGAAAGTTCTTTGGCACCACTTCAGTTATACAAATGATACCTGGATTCTCATTTTCCACTATAAATAAAAGCTCTGTGCGTTTGTTTAAGAGGCTATCTACATTTGAGTATGTACATTTCAACGTTTTGTCATCTATCACTGTTGGTCTCGCTCGACCTCCATGGTACGAGCATCCTGTTTCCTTGCTACATTGACTACCCTGTTCCCTCTGATCACCCAGTGTGCTGTTTCTCCCTTGGCTTTTGCCTCCTCTCGCTTCTGATTTCTTACAGATACCAGGTTTCTCATTCGGTCTCGCTGTAAAGGGGTCAAGTCCTGTTTCAAGTTGAGTGAGCGGAAGGTACTATCCTCATGCTCTTTCAGTTTCTTTGAAGCCTTGAGTATTTCAGTGACTTCTTCCTTTGAACCTAATGTGGCTAGCATGGGTCGAGGTTTTGCACTGTTTCCACTACCATCGTTGTTTCTTCAGCCTAGCCTTCTCACTTGCTTCACACTGATAGAAACGCCAAGACCTCTGTCGCACATGTCTTTCATGAACCGAGTGTCATGTTCCTTGCGTTCTGTTACGTCGCTGGATTTACTTTCCTCTACACCAAAGACAACAATGTTCGCTTTTCTCCTGTCTTGGTCCTCCATCTCTTCAGTACCCTGTTGGGCAGCTTGGCTGGTGGTCTGTCTCAGCTGAGACTCCATATCATCTTGAGCTGTTTTCACTTCATCTACTTTCTTTTCCAAGGCCCTGACATGGTTCTCCAGACTCGAGACGTCCTGCTTAGAAGCCTTCTGGTCCAGTGTTTGTTCCACAGACTCAAGTCTTGTCTCAAACACGCTTAGAAACTCTTTACATTTGTCCTCAACTGCTTTGTCAGAGAATACAGCCTGCAAAGCCGGTTGGTTACAGTTCTCGCAAAACCAGTGAACATCTGGCCTTGCCATGAAAGAGTATTCACTCTCGCTCACAGTACCATGCCAAACAACGCTCACAAGAAAGGAGCTTATCTGTATTGTCACTGAACATTTTCTTACAGGCTACACATTCTGCAACACTCTCGACACTTTGTTCATCATCCCTTTCCTCATTCTGAGTCTGATACCCTTTCAGTTTCAATGTTTCGTGTTGCTGAGTTTTCATTCTCCCTTTTGCGGGAGGACGGCTCCCACTTCCTTTCCTAGTTTTATCTCCTGACATATTGCTGGTATTATGTAGACTCAACTTTTATTTACAACATCCCCATCGTACGTAATTCCATGCCGTTTCATTGATATCCAAGTGCAGCTCTTTCATTGTTATCCAAGTGCTGTATGTGCAAGTTATTTCCGTACGAAGTTTAAGGATCAGTAGCGCTACACTTTTATCCACTCACGTAATCAGACTCTCAAACTTATTGTTCAGTCAGGTAACTACAACTGTCTTGTTCTTGATTAGGTATACTTCAGAGCTAAACGTGATCCCTACAGAATCAGAGAATGTACCGATCCTGCACCGAACGTACGTGACCGTAGCTCGATAACGTTGCAGGTAACGGGCCACATACTAACACTATCAGTACAACACCCAGGCCAACAGTTCTCACTGCACTCAAAGGCCAGCACAGCACAAGTCCGCAGCTTGCATTCTGGTTGTTCAGTGTCCGTTTTCCCACGAAAAACTGAAAAGTCCAGTACAACTGGCCAGAAATCACTCTCTAAGACAAATTTGATACCGGCATGATCGGGGCAACCCCAGGAATTTACATTCCACAACAAGCAGACCGAATTTAATTTGTAATTAGCAAAAACCGCTAATTAATCGCGCACGATATGTCTATGCGTCCTACCGCACAGGTGAGCACACCGCACATTGCCATGTACCTAATTCTTCTATTTTGCTCCTTCCTGAAGTTCCTCTTTGCCCTTTCCCCACGCGACCCTGATTTCCACCTCTACCTCCACGACCCCTGCAGGACATTTTAGTTTAGCCTTCTAAGTAGTGAAACTACAATTGTACTAACTATTGAGCAGTATACTTACAGCCTGACAAAAAGTAATGAAAAAACGAAAAATGAAACTGTGAACGTAAGTAAGAGTAAATACTGCGAGTACTGAACGTGCTCCAACAACACAACACTGTTGCTATCCAATAGTGTCCTGGAAGCACGTTCTAGCTATCAGCAGCACTGACAGCCTTCACTAGTACAAGTAAATATGCACAATCTTTCACAAAGTTAAATAATATATAATATGACTTCAATTTCCCTAATTCCCTGTCGCTGAACTGAAAAACGCCGCCATTTTTCCGCGCATGCCCTGAAACCCCTGTCTATGAAAACACATCCATTATGATTCAGAAAGAAAAAAAGATTTTTGACCCCCGGCTTAAGCTCTTTGTTATTATAAGCGGTGCATCAAACGTCGTTTACAGCTGGTCAGTCTTGTCTGGCTGAAATAGCTTTATTTAATTGTACTCTAACAAGCTGCCATAGCTATAACAGAACTATCATTGTAACGACCTTGAGGCCAATTTTCTGCTCTTACATTTAGGCTACGTACAGCACTCAACGGGGTTTGTCGTTTGCAGTGTCAGCAGTCGTACTTCTGCGATTGACAAAGCGCTAGCGACAACCAAGTACACACATTAAGTAAGACGGTTAAAAGTCAAGCTACATGCAGAAATGGAAGACATCGTGATCAAAGGAGGCCGAATCATCGACCCAGCAAATAATTTAGACGCGATAGGCGATGTTCACATAAAAAACGGTCTCATTGCATTCGTCGGTAATCGTGGAGAACTGAAGCTTGAGGGCGCCAGCACCAAGAGCAAAGTAATAGATGGAAACGAATGCATCGTGACCCCTGGCCTTATAGACTGCCATATGCACGCTTACGAACACGCGACGCCGCTGGGGATCAATATAGACAGGTGCTGTTTGGCTCGAGGCGTTACGACCGTGGTTGATGCTGGCAGTGCAGGTATGAACTGTATGGGGAACACTAGTCCACTACCATATGGCGGAGGGGATAGACCTAATCGATATTCTACCGAAATATTACACATTTCGCAGAGAAAGTGAAAGTTTTCGCAATTTCGGCAATGTCGATCCCTTTTCATGCTTGTTTTTATAATTTAAAAAAAAAATCTAGTTTGTATGTTTCTTGCTAATGCCATGCAAATGCGGAGGCATAGACTGGAACATTCAATATTTATACTAGCCTAGGATTGTCCAGAGTGTGACAGTACCGTAGTTATTTGTCTGTATGGTGGTAGATTTCAACCACTTTGGGGGAAAATGTGCTAGGTTGTAGGAAAATTTATCCTCGTTGACAAAGTGTTATCTAGACAAATTGAAGGTGAAGGTAAAACTTTGTAAAATATGTTGACAAGTGTCATCAAGATTTCTTGATTGGTTATTGATAATTTCTTTTTCAACGGGGTTTGAAACTTAAAAATATCTCAAATAATATCTAGTTTAATACATACCCTCAGGAAGATCTAAATAGGCATTGTCTAAATCATAGTAAATGTGTGTGTATGTGTGCTATACCGGTACTTGAAAAGTCAAATTTATTAAGCATGTACATTTTGGCTGTTCGTTAATCAGTTTGATTTAAGAAAAATTAAGTTCAACGTTTGATGCAACTGAAAAACCAACTGCTGGAAAAAGTGTATATATATGTGCATGTGTACATTGTGATATATACATGTATTTTTATATGTGTATTTGTATGCATGCATGCATAATTGGAGTCTATGGTGTGTGTGTGTGTGTGTTTGGTATAAAATAATATAGTATAGTATAGTGTAGTGTAGCGTAGTATAGTAATAGTATAGTATAGTATGTATGGTATTGGTATGGTATGGTATGGTATGGTATGGTATGGTATGGTTATGGTATGGTTGTATGGTTGGTATGGTATGGTATGGTATGGTATGGTATGGTATGTATGGTATGGTATGGTATGGTATGGTAGGTATAGTATAGTATATGTAGTATAGTATAGTGTACTATAGTCTATAGTGTACTATAGCATAGTATAGTATATAGATAGTATAGTATAGTATGTATGGTAGTGGTATGGTATGGTATGGTATGGTATGGTATGGTTATAGCATAGTAGAGTAGAGCAGAGCATAGTACAGCATAGTATGGTATGGTATAGTAGAGTAGAGTAAAGTATTTAAGTATTCATCTTCATCTTCATATTCATTCATATTTATTGCTTTTCTCACAATGGATTTACCATGGGAAACTTTGGCTGCTGTCACCTTTGAGAGTGCATAGTGCACTGGCACTTTTTTGTTGTTGTTGTTGGTTTTTTTGACAATGACTTCAGAAAGGCAAGACAGCTAATTGGTCTTCAAGGGGAGGGACATGAAAAACCAACCTATGTCTCCAATTTTATATAACAGGGCAGCCGGGCAATGCCATGCTCTTCATGAATTTCAACTGCCATGAGATATTTAGCATGCACAGGCCAGAAGGCACACAGGTCTGACTTCTTTTTCACCCCCTTCTGAAGGACTAGATGTTCAGTTTCATTTTCCAGTCAAACTGAAGAGAAAAGTTGAGGCCTCAATGGGGAACAAACCCTGGAACCTCGAGTCTAGTTATTGGCAGGCAAATGTCTGAATCATTCTGCCACTATTCTCCCTATAGTATAGTGTAGTATGGTATTGTATAATTTAGTAGAATATAGTGTAGTAAATATGTGACCTCCCACCTCGAAATCAGTCTTAACTAGCATTTTGGGCATGTTGAGATATACGTATCACTGGAAAGTGTACATTCTGCTGTTTATTTTGGTATTTGAATAAAGCTTGTACTCCAAAAAATGTAGAAGTTATGTATGTTTAAAGTCATTAACTTGTGTGACGGCCATTTTGAGAAAATGGCCTCTAAAGTTTTTGTGTGCTCTACTAGACATTCTCCTTAAATTTCTTTATTTGATGGCTTTGACCCACTTTGTTTCTAATTTTCGCTGTCATTATCTGAAAGGTGCACCAAAGAGCTTTCTGTCAGTATATTGTGTGGGTACTGCACAGGTTACGGTTTATAATAAGTGACCAAAATAGGTACTTTTGGTAGGAAATTGCGTTCTTTCTGCTGCGATCAGTGCATTAAAATACCATTTTAAATTGATAATACTTTTTCAAGAAAAAAATTTCTGTGAGGGATAGATTATAGTCTACAGAAATCAATTTTGAGAAAAAGTCAAAACACCCCAGATAGACCCCCAGTCACCTTTTCAGCTCCTAGTGCTGTTCGACTGACTGCGAGTTAACTGATTTTGTGGTGGGAGGTCACATATGCATCAGTATAGCATGCAGGTGCTTGGACTCAAAATGACTGTAACCAATTGTTCGTTCCTCCTTGTCTTTCCTTGCTTCAGTTGTTAGTCCACCCCCCACCTCCCATGGGGATGCTGGGGGGTTCTTTCAATATAAATTGTATCCCCACCCTCTGGAAATTCTGTGCTAGTAATTACCTCTTTCCTGTCACTCTGTTTCTTTCTTCATCCTTTGCTTTCTGTCATTTCTTCCTGTCATTTTTGCCTTGCCGGTCCATTCACCAGTATGTGTTCGATAAAGTCTTATGTACTTTCTCTTAGGATTGATAATTGGATAAATGTATTGAGTGCATTTTTGGCTCGAGGAAAATAATATATGTACTTTAGGCCCATTCTTATATAGTTTTAATGTCCTTAGTTAAGTTTAAATTTGTATTCAGGTATGTTTTTTAAATCACCTGTGTGATAAATTGGACAGAGTGGTCAGTGCCAGGGGCATCTCCTTAGATTGTGTGTGCAAATGCATTGACATGTGTACTTAATTTTCTTTTCCTTTTTTTTTTTTCCAGTTGAAATATTTTTATGTTTTGAAATGGTTATAGCCCTGATATGGCTGTTACTCAGTCGGCTGGGCTTTAAACAAAAATAACAGTGACAGTAATTGTTAGTCTGGTGCGGTGAATGATCCAGGGAAAAACAAAGGATGATCATTGATCATCTTGAAAATTACTCTGAGAAGAGAAGTTTACAATAAAAAGGCCTCAGACTGAAGTTGAAAACAGAAGAGAGAAGAGACATTGCTTTTGTTTTCGGCACTACGTGAAACACTGGAGCTGGTTGAACGATAAGCAGACTGTGTGGGCTTAGAATTAGACCTTTGACTCCCACACACTATCCACCAACTGCAAAAACTTAACCCCTTGACTCCGTCACTATATCCACCAGCTTCCTGCTGAAAGCTGGTGGATAGGGTGAGAGAATCAAAGGGTTAAGTTTTTGCTTTGCTGGCATGGTTGCCAATGCAGACTGCTGGTGGACAGGGTGCAGGAGTCAAGGGTTAAGTAAATGTTTGAATATTGTTTTTGCAAACCTGTGTATTGCATTTATTTTATAAATACCAAAATAACACTTTTGGTGTATAGTATGTCATTTGTGTTTGTGATATGTGCCTGGCACCAATCCTTTTGCTGAGATGACATAGTCATTTTCATCTTGTAATTTCTTGTTGTTTGTATTAAAAAAAAATGTTTTGGAAATAGAAGTAAAGCTTTGTCATTTCAGTACAGTGCCATTTATCAAACAACAGTTTTTAATTTTCTCAGTGTTGTTTCAAGGAATAATGATGTTAATCTGAAAAAGCAGTAGGAATTGAGCCATGAGCTATCTTAGGCCAAAACCTCATTGAGTTACCAGTCTTCTAAGAGAAATATACATGCTTGGACACATCAGGAGGACGTAATCTGCTGTCTGGTTGCCCAGGTCACATGGACAATAGAGGAGGGGACCAGCTTCAGTTTTGTTGCCATGTGATTGTTTAAAGTAGTATGAACCTGCTGTATTGTGTTTGTTTCAGGTTGTAGCACACTTAACGGACTGAGGAAGTTTATAAGAGATCAAAGCAAGTGCCGGCTGTATTCCTTCCTGCATATTGCTTCACATGGACTCGCTTCAGCTGGCTGTGCTGGACTTAGTAAGCACTAGTGTGTGTGTGTGTGTGTGTGTGTGTGTGTGTGTGTGTGTGTGTGTGTGTGTGTGTGTGTGTGTGTGTGTGTGTGTTGTGTGTTGTGTGTATGTAGTTTGTGCATGTGTGTGTGAGTGTATGTATGTGTGTATATGTGTGTGTATGTGTGTGTGTGTGTGTGTGTGTGTGTGTGTGTGTGTGTGTGCAAGTTTTTCTGTGCATGCGTGTGTGTGTGTGCGGTTGTGTGTGTGTGCGTATGTGTGGGTGTGTACGCACATATGTATGTATCATATGTGTGCATGTGTGCTTGTTTTGTGTCTCTATGTGTGGATATGCTTGTGTGTTGTGCATGCTTGTGTATGTGTCTGTCTGTCAGTCCTTGTGTGTCCAGATGTGTTTTTGTTTCTCTGCCACTTTGTCTTTCTGTCTGTTTTTCATCTCTGATAGATATTTAATCTCTTTGTCTCTCTGGGCTGGACCTGGTTAGTGTGCGTTGTGTGGCTATGTCCCGAGGTTTGTCATCCCCCACTTTGCCATTCAGTTTATAAACGAGGTAACGGATGACTGGGTCCAAATGGGTCATGCAACGAAATGGACAGCCCCCATTTGCTTGATGAAATGCCTATCGAGTGGTGCTGGGAACTTGGGAGGTGATTGTCTGGAGAGTGGCAAGGCATTGGTGCTCTAGGTCCCATCCACACCCTCTTGGTGTTTCTTGTTAAGTTGTTAACTTCTCTCTCTCTCCCTCTTTCTTTCCCCCCCTCCCTCTCTCTCTTTATGGCAAAGGCTGAATACTTTCTTTAAACCCTTCACTGTTAATGCTACTAATGAATAGGCTATGCTTATCACTAAGGCATTTCTTTGTGATCATCAAACAACCTTTGTTTGTTTGTTTGTTCTAAGTGTTATTTTGTTTGTGTGTTGTTGTTCTTGTTGTGACTTTTTCCATGTGGAACAGGTTCACAGCATTTGTCCGAATCTGTTTTGTAGATCTGCTAACCAGACAAAGTATAGTTGTTAGCCTTTGACTTTATGAATACTGGTTTGATCAGACTATGATTCAGCAGTTAATGGGTTAGTAGGGAATTATATTTTGTCTTATGTCTTCTTTTTTTTGTGTGTGTTTTTGTTTGGTGTTTCTGTTTATTTCGTCACTTTTTTTTTTATCTGTCTAGCTCTGTCAGTTGTTATTGTTGCTGCTGCTTTTGTTTTATCTGTGACGGACTCAGTAGCCACCCGTCCTCTCTCTCTCTCTCTCTCTCTCTCTCTCTCTCTCTCTCTCTCTCTCTCTCTCTCTCTCTCTCTCTCTCTCTCTCTCTCTAGTCAGATCTGATTTTTTTTTCATGCACATATTTATGTTATGCCTCACATTGATTATGCTTCCCCCATTTCAGATGGATGTGCTAAGGTTTCCTAAAGACAGATCATGCTCACTGGTTACATATGTAGATCTGAGTTCTGTTTTTCTTTGGGAGAACTTTTTGAACTGGCAGACTTTTTTATGTCATGGTTGTCATAGGCTTCACATGATTTTTGTTCAGCATGTTTCTAAATTTACCATTTTCATTTATCATTTTTTCAATGTTGTTATTTTGTTTGTTCTTGATTTGAGTGCGACTGCAGTGATTTTGCTTACCTGCTTGGCTGCCTTTGCATAGGAGATAGGCAGCAAGGAAGATCCGGTTCTGTCTGCAGGTAGGAGAACTATCTGTGCCCTAGCTGTACACAGACCACTGATGTTCTTTCAGGTTTTTCTGCCCCAGTGTCCATCAGCTGAACACGGTCAATGACAAGCTTTTCTAGGGCCAGCAGTTTCACAGTAAGTGACAATATCCGAACCTATAGGTCATTGAAGGGGTCGTTATGTCCTGTCCTGTTCTGTGTCAAGAACATGATCAGTATCGTTCTTTCTAACATAGTCGTCTGGCCTGGTACATGGTAACCAAGTTCACACTCACAGCAATGGTCTCCTTCATGTCTACCTTTTTCACATCTTCCTCATCATCTGAGTCATCTGAAT
>JAPXFY010000015.1:31741843-31776843 GCA_030674185.1 Monoplex corrugatus
TCAACAAAGCATAAATATATATGGCATTAATAGTTCCTTTCCCTTCCGCAAATCCACACTGTTCATCTGCTATTTCTCTTTTGATTCTATTCCTTGTCCTCATCATGATTATTCTGAATAGGATCTTGGTTACATGACTCATCAAACTGTTTGTATGATGGAGTTCGCATTCTATAGCCCCAGTCTTCTTTGGAAGTACAATGAAAATTGATTTTGACATATCTTTGGGGATTTTTCCAGTGTCGTAAATTTCATTTAGGAGGACTGTTACTTTTTCTATACCGAATTCCTCCAGGGCTTCAATCATCTCTGTGCTAATGATTATCTGTCAAAATCCTTTGCAATCAGTTGGTTAATTGATTGGCTAGTCAGCTAGTTGTGAAGCTGGTTGGTTGATTGGTTTCTTGGTCATTTGGTTAGTCAGTTGGTTAGTTTGTTGACCGGTTGGTCCTTCGGATGGTTGGTTGTTTGCTTATAAATGTGGTTATTTGGTTAGTAAGCTGGTCAGTTGTTGGGTTGTAGGCACTTCAGGTAATGGTCAGTTGTATAGTTGGTTGGTTGGTTCGTTCGTTCATTTTTGGCTAATTGGCTGGTTGGTTGGTTAATTATTGGCAGATTAGTCAAGTGGTTGGTCATTTAGCTGGCTGGTTGGTTGGTTTGTATTCAGTTGGTTAATTGGTTGTTTGTTGTTAATCATTTGGTTGGTTGGTTTGTTGCTGGTCGACCTTTTTCTTAAGCTTGACTGTAACTTTCTGTCTTTGTTGCATGTGATATATATAGGAATAGTGCACATTTTTCTGTCTTTTTTTAACTTATTTTGTTTCCTTTTTTTTTTCTTTTCTTTTCTTTTCCATGATTAGTTGAGTACTAAATATGATTGCAGACGAGCTCTCCAGGCATCCAGAGAAGCTGGGGTACCACTGATGGTTCATTACTGTTTATCATCTGTCCCCATAGTGCACACTGAAGGTGAGTGTGTGTTGATTGTGAGGCATTATCAATGAAAAATGTCAAGCTATTTACAGTAACAACAAACTTTGATTATCACTGAAATCAAATATGTGGACGCTAATGATCAGACTCTATGAATTAAATTGTCAGGAACATTTATGTTGACCACGGGTAAACTGCCAGATAATTCTATAGCATCAGTATCCTTGAATTGTATTGACAACACATCACATAACTGTAAGACTGTGCAAATATTGCAACTCTTCATAGTGCAAGTATTGAAATAGTATCGCACAAATAGAACTTGTGAGAGACGAGTCTGGAAGTAATTCAAGACAAATGCATTTTGTTCATATAGCATCAATGTCACCCACCGCATCTCGGCTCTGGATAGGAGCCAGAAAATACCCACACAGCGCAGGGACAGATCCCCACCCCCACCCCACTTTGCTTAGTGAAATGGCTACCATGTAGCATCAGGAGCTTAGGTGACTGTCCGGAGAGTAGAGAGGCATTGGTGCTCCAGGTCCTATCTAGCACCCTCATGTATTTCTTGCTAACTGTATGGTCCCAGTCTACCCAACGAACCCAAAGCATGCTTTGCTCTGGATAGGAGCCAGGAAATTCTCACAATCATTTTTTGAACCGATTAGAGTTTTAAACCCACCACCTCCAAAATCAGTAGTCCATTACATGTTGACCTGGCCGTGTTGACTGGATGATGATGAATGTCTAATGATGTCTTTTGTGTACAGGTGAGTTGAGCTGTCCAGGTAGTCTGCGCCCTGGTGACATTTTCACGCATGCCTTCCACTGGCACCAGGGCAACATAGTGGACGCTGAGACAGGGAACATCTATCCGGATGTCTGGCAGGCCAAACGGCGTGGTGTGCTCTTTGATGTTGGCCATGGGGCAGGTATTTGTGCAGATTACGTCTGTGTATCTGAACTCTGTGTTAAACCATAGGCCTACTAGAAAGGATTTATTGTTTTCTGGGTTTTTTTACCATGTTGTGCTATATACTGTCTGTAATTGCTATAACACTGTCATATTCATTGAGAAATTTGAACGTTAAAACAGAAAGTTCACAGCGGAAACTACTTTGGGAAAACAACAACAACAATAACTAAAAAGAACAACAAAACACCAATGTGGAACTGGAAGTGAAATTTGCAACTTGCATGCAGGATCTTTCAGACATTATAAAGGAGTTTCAAATTTAGGTCAATTGATAGACTGTTCAGAAATCGGGAATGCATAAAGTTGGAAGTCTCAAAGCCAAGATCAAGATCACACAGAACAACAAAAAATTGCCTAAAATCAGTCAGTACTTTCTGAAACAGGTGTTCACAGCAGCACTTTGTCGGGAGCATCTGACACTGTTTACATTTTGTTGTCCTTGCTTCCACTTCATTTTTGTTTTATCTGATGCTTCTTGATTACAGTGATCTTTAGAGTACAAAATGTGGTTTTTCTCTAACAATTTTGTATCAATAGGGAGATTGTTAAAATGGTTTGGCCAAACCTGTTTGACATGAAATTTGAACTCTTGCCTTCCCGTCTGACTGCAGGATGCAAACCTGCCCTGAGCAAAACTGTAAGTGCGCTTTCTAGTTCACTCAGCTGTGAGTAGGTATCTGACCCTGTCAAGGGTTAGAGAAGGTAAAGCAGTGAGGGAGAGGAGAAGAGAACCACCCTCACAATGCTGACTGAAGAAAAGTTAAGGTCTCTTTCACTTGACTTTCCTACAATACAGTTTAGGCTTATGGGACTACCCTTATTTAGTCTTGACATTATCGTGTTATTTTTGTTGTTATTGTCATTATCATTATTATCATTTATCATAATCATCATCATCATCCATTATCATTGTAGTGGTCGTCGTCGTCGTCATCATCATCATCATCATCATCATCATATCATCATCATCATCATCATTGTCACATGCAGGATCATTCGGATGGTCTATACTGGAGACAAGCGTCAAAGACGGTTTCTGGCCTGACCTGATCAGCACAGATTTGCACACTCTCAGCATGGAAGGACCGGCTTATGACTTGACCACTGTCATGACCAAGCTGCTGCATGTGGGCATGCCTGTTAGTGAGGTTATTGCTGCTACAACATCAAAGCCTGCTGCTGCTATCGGCAAGAGTGATGAGATTGGATCCCTTAAGGTAACATATCCTAAAGTGCTATTTTATCCACTTTGAACTGCTACTGTTTATACCTTTTTTTTTTTTTTTTAATGTATGTGACAATTACATGTGACAGATCTTAGCCGTGTCTTTCATGAGGAATGCCTTTAGGGATTTCAGCCACATAGGAATGTCTCTAGGGACTTCAGCATCATCTTTTGAAAAACAATGCCTTCGGAGATTTTAGCCATGTCTTCTGTAGAGAATGCTTCTGGGTATTTAACCCATCTTCTGTAGAGAATGCTTCTGGGTATTTGACCCCATCTTCTGTAGAAATGCTTCTGGATATTTAACCCCGTCATCTGTAGAGAATGCTTCTGGGTATTTAACCCCATCTTCTGTAGAGAATGCTTCTGGGTATTTAACCCCGTCATCTGTAGAGAATGCTTCTGGATATTTAACCCCATCTTCTGTAGAGAATGCTTCTGGGTATTTAACCCCGTCATCTGTAGAGAATGTTTCTGGGTATTTAACCCCGTCATCTGTAGAGAATGCTTCTGGATATTTAACCCCATCTTCTGCAGAGAATGCTTCTGGGTATTTAACCCCGTCATCTGTAGAGAATACTTCTGGGTATTTAACCCCGTCATCTGTAGAGAATGCTTCTGGGTATTTAACCCTGTCATCTGTAGAGAATACTTCTGGGTATTTAATCCCGTCATCTGTAGAGAATGCTTCTGGATATTTGACCCCATCTTCTGTAATGAATACCTTTGAGGATTTTAGCTGTGTCTTTTGTAAAGAATGCCTATGAGGATTTAAGCCATGTATTCTGTAAAGAATGCCTTTGAGGATTTAAGCCATGTGTTCTGTAAAGAATGCTACTGGGGATTTTAGTCATGTGTTCTGTAAAGAATGCCTGGTGGGATTTAACCCCGTCATCTGTAGAGAATGCTTCTGGGTATTTAACCCCAGAATGCTACTGGGGATTTTAGCCATGTGTTCTGTAAAGAATGCTACTGGGGATTTTAGCCATGTGTTCTGTAAAGAATGCTACTGGGGATTTTAGCCATGTGTTCTGTAAAGAATGCTACTGGGGATTTTAGCCATGTGTTCTGTAAAGAATGCTACTGGGGATTTTAGTCATGTGTTCTGTAAAGAATGCCTGTGGGATTTTAGCCATGTGTTCTGTAAAGAATGCTACTGGGGATTTTAGCCATGTGTTCTGTAAAGAATGCCTGTGGGGATTTTAGCCATGTGTTCTGTAAAGAATGCTACTGGGGATTTTAGTCATGTGTTCTGTAAAGAATGCCTGTGGGGATTATAGCCATGACTTTTGTAAAGAATGCCTGTGGGGATTTTAGCCACATGTTCTGTAAAGAATGCCTGTGGGGATTTTAGCCATGTGTTCTGTAAAGAATGCTACTGGGGATTTTAGTCATGTGTTCTGTAAAGAATGCCTGTGGGGATTATAGCCATGACTTTTGTAAAGAATGCCTGTGGGGATTTTAGCCATGTGTTCTGTAAAGAATGCCTGTGGGGATTTTAGCCATGTGTTCTGTAAAGAATGCCTGTGGGGATTTTAGCCATGTCTTTTGTAAAGAATGTCTTTGGGGATTTTAGCCATGTCTTTTGTAAAGAATGCCTGTGGGGATTTTAGCCATGTCTTTTGTAAAGAATGTCTTTGGAGATTTTAGCCATGTCTTTTGTAAAGAATGTCTTTGGAGATTTTAGTCATGTCTTTTGTAAAGAATGCCTGTGGGGATTTTAGCCATGACTTTTGTAAAGAATGTCTTTGGGGATTTTAGCCATGTCTTTTGTAAAGAATGCCTGTGGGGATTTTAGCCATGTCTTTTGTAAAGAATGCTAAAGAATGCTATTCAGTATTTCTGCCATGCCTTTTGTAAAGAATGTCTTGGGGGATTTTAGCCATGTGTTCTGTAAAGAATGCTAAAGAATGCTGTTCAATATTTCAGCCATGCCTTTTGTATAGAATGGCTTTGGGTGTACATATGTTTTGTGACATCAGTCATGGTTAGATTGTCTGTTATTTGATTGTTTTTTGTTTTTGTGTGTATGTGTGTATTGTCTCTGGTTTTCTCTTCTTTTCCTCTCTCTCTTTCTCTCTCTCTCCTCCTGTCCCTTCCTCACTCTTTTTCTTTCTGTGTCTGTCTCTTTCTCTCTTTTACTTTAATTCCACCTTTATTTTCAAGTGAAATACAAAATTATTCAGTACTGACACAAAAGTTCAGTGGTTTTTGAGCATTGGTTTTTTTGTTGTTGTTGTTGTTGTTTTTACGCCTGCCTGCACATTGTTTGGTCCTTACTGTGCAGGTGTTATTATTTCTGCAGTCTACATACTTCATATTTGATGGAAGTGCTCAGTAAAGTTTTTGTTGTTATTGTTTGTTTTTTTGTTTATTTTTTGTTGTAGCTTTTTCGTTTGTTTTGTTTAAATTCTTTTGTTTATTGATGTTTTGTTTTGTTTTGTTCTGGGAGATCTTCTTTCATACACCAAACATGGCCTGCAAGATCTTATACATGCATACTTGATGTGCTTCATGCGTGAATGCTACACACAAAGGGATTCAGGCTCCAGAGGTTTATGCATATGTCTATCTGGGAGATTGAGAAAATCTCCCTGGAAAAAAATCTTCCACGCTTTAGCCACTGGCGGTACTCTGGCAGGCTCAGTCTCGAACCTTCCTGTTGGAAGTCTGATGTCCTGATTACTTGGCTATTATACTCCTATATATTGGGAATGTATTGATGTGTATGATTCTGTATCTCTGTCTCTGAGAGAGAGAGGCAGAGAGAGACAGAGAAGAGAATGTATTAGTTTTATATGTTGTGAATAATTAAATTGGTCAAAGTGTTGGTAACATGCTTATCCTCTGTATGTGCATGCATGAGTGTGTGTGTGTGTGTGTGTGTGTGTGTGTCGTGTGTGTGTGTGTGTGTGTGTCGTGTGTGTGTGTGTGTGTGTGTTTGCGTGTATGTGTGTGCGTTTGTATGTGTGTGTGTGTGTGTGTGTGTGTGTGTGTGTGTGTGTGTGTTGTGTGTGTGTGTGTGTGTGTGTGTGTGTGTGTGTGTGTGTGTGTGTGTGTGTGTGTGTGTGTGTGTGTGTGTGTGTGTGTGTGAATTGCAGATAGGGAACGAAGCAGACGTCACCATTTTACGAATGGAACAATGCGATGTTGATTTAGAGGATTCCAAAGGGGAGGTCCGTAGAGTCAAGGAAAGGATAGTGCCAGTGCGAGTGTTCCGAGCGGGGACGGAATACCCAATCACAGAAATCAAACCATGGCCCAACCCTGTTAGCAAAGACCGATGTCAGAGTAATGTCAGGCGGTATCATGAATACTCTAAGTCCAAAGCCCAGTAACAACATTCATACTGATATTGTTTCATTCATCACAGATAGTGTCACTGGTAACTCCTTGTCCATTCACCAATAACAAGATTGTCATGGGCTTCTCTTTGTCCAAAGAGAAACATGACATTGATTATTATTTTGTTTACTCAGCAAATATGAGTGAAGTGATTGCAAGATACCCAGACTATTCTGTCCAATCATGAATAAAAACAGTGCTTGTAATTACTCCTTATCACATCATGAATGAGAAGACTTTGTCCAATCGGTGGTGAGATGAGTGATTTTGATTAGTTCTTATCCAATGGCCGATGAGAACAGAGTCAAAGATTAAATCATGTCCAATTACCAGTAAGATGTTGATCGCTTCTTGTCAATATTCAATCAGAATTTCAATAACTGATATGTTTTGTTGGAGCATTGCTTAGAAAAGCTGCATCGTTCACATTTTTTCTGGCTGTATATCATTAGGTCAGCAGGAGGGCTCACTCACCTCTTGATCCATGAAGAGAGAAGAGAGACGAACATCAAACACATGAACTACATACAGGAGATTCCGTCTCTCTCTAAAACACGCATGTGTGCACACACACATGCACACACACAGAGACACACACACACACCTCTTTGTTATTCAAAATGAGAATGGCATAGAATTTTGGATTTTTTTAAAACCCTCACCAGTTTTAGTACTCACCATCATCATGTGACCTGCCACATGGCGTTGGCAATCATGGTCCTCCATACGAATCTATCCCTTGTCATTGAAGTACATCTCCCATCCTCTCTGTTGGCAGCCACTCTGCAAGTCCATCCAGTATTTTCTCCCTGAATCTACCTGGTGCTGTCTTTCCTGCCAGCTTTCCTGTTTTGACAAGGTGCTCTGATTTCTCTTGTCTCATAAAATGTTCCGTGAACGTTGCTTGTCTTTTCCTGATCTTAAAACATTCTTTTTAGAAACCACATTTCAGTTGCCTCAATCTTCTTCTGACTTTGTGTGTTGACTGTCCACACCTCATGACTGTACAACAGTATCGGTTCTATATAAGTTCAAGAACTCTCTTCCTGATGTTAATTGATAGGCATTTGTTGGTAAAAATGCTTATCATCTTCTTGAATGCTGTTTTAGCTTGGCCGATTCTGCTGGCTGTTTCTGATGTGCATCTGCCATCTGGTGAGATGACAGTTCCCAGATATTTAAACTTATCAACCTGCCTCAGTGTTGTGCGATTTGCTGTTATTTTGCATGAGGGGATTTCTTGTTTTCTATTGATTACCACGACTTCAGTCTTCTTGCTATTTAGCTCCAGCCCTTTATTTTTGCTTTCTATTTCTATTATATTCACAAGATTTTAAAGGTCTTCTTTATTTTCTGGTGTTAAAACGGTGTCATCTATGTACTAAAGATTGTTTCTTGTTTATTATGTTTCCTCCTGTCTTTACCCCTGGGCATTCTTCCTAATTTTTCATAATGGTTTCACTGTAAAGTAAAAACAAATCTGGTGACAAAACACATCCCTGCCTAACCTCTCTTTTGATATTTTGGAAAGAGCTTGTATTGTTTTCTGTTCTCATTGTTGCTGTTTGTTCCCATACATATTTCTGATTATTCTTAGATCTTTTCCATAAACATTGAGCTTTTCTAGTTGGTTGATCAATTCTTCATGTCTTACCTGATCAAAAGCCTTGATATAATCAAAAAGCATAAAATAAATCCTTTTTCAATTCTACTGACCTCTCTGTGATAGTTATTAGGATATATATGGAATTAATAGTTCCTTTCCTTCAACAAATCCACACTGTTCTTCTGCTATTTCTCTTTTAATTCTGTTCCTTGTCCTCATCATGATTATTCATAATAGAATTTTTGTTACATGACTCATCAAGCTGATTGTACAATGGAGTTCACA
The DNA here is from genome assembly GCA_030674185.1 of Monoplex corrugatus. NCBI lineage: Eukaryota > Metazoa > Mollusca > Gastropoda > Littorinimorpha > Ranellidae > Monoplex > Monoplex corrugatus. Next base: position 31,750,217 of record JAPXFY010000015.1, read on the forward strand.
TTCTATAGCTCCTGTTTTCTTTGGAATTTGAATGAAAATTGATTTTGACATATCTTTGGGGATTTTTCCGGTGTCATAAATTTCATTTAGGAGGACTGTTATTTTTTCAATACCAAATTCTTCCAGGGCCTCAAATCATTTCTGTAGTAATACTGTCTGATCCTGGGGCTTTTCCCAGTTTCATCTTTTTCAATGCTGCTCTAACTTCATCTTTCGTTATGGGTGGTCATTCAGCGTTCTTTCTTATAATGTGTTCTTCATTTCTGTCATCATTAAAAAGGTTTTTAATGTACTCTCCCCATCTCTCTAATATTTTGTTCTTTTCTGTGATAAGCGTACCATCTTTTAATTTTAAGCAACCAGCTGATTCGCCAGTCTTTTTCCTGTGGGCAATTTCTTCGGTGTTTCTGTACATACTTTGGGGATCTGTTTTGTATCAGTCTTCTGTTTTTTTGCACTTTGTTTCCAGCCAAGTTTCCTTAGCTTCATTGTACCTATTCCTGATTTCCCTGTTATCCTCTTGTATTCTTCCTCTTTTCCCTTTGCCTTCCTCCATTAAGAAAAGAAAACTGCATGGGTATGGCCACGAATCAAGATCAAATATCCTCATTAAATCAGTCCTCCAAAGAACTATTGTGGAAAAGAGGGAGACAGAAGGGGAGACAGAAAAAAATATGATGGATTGACAACATTGCGGAATGGATAGAGACCCAGGCTTTGGCACACAACCGACAGAGCTGGAGGAATCTGGTGAACAGTTTTACAGTGCAATGCCCCAATTACTCTTCACAGAGTTAGGGGAAAAGAAGAAGAGAAGAAGACGAATTCTTTTAGCTAATGTTATGTTACAAATAAGAAATGTTCATTAGAGGCATTGGAGGTCAGTTGTGGAATGTTAATGCATTTCGAAGATGAGCCCATAGTAAATACACTTAGAGCTCCCCATATTATTGATGTGTCTTTTTGTTTGTCATCTGAAGTAAGATTTTTTTTTTTAACACTTTTTACCATTTTTTAACTTGTTCCTAACTTGTTTGTATCCAGTATACATTTGTTTTGGTCTTATTGTGTCTCTGTTAAACAGAGCTCTTCCATTATACTATTGGTCAGCCTGGATGGTAATTTCAGGCACTATGCTTGTTTATGCCATTTTGACGCATGTTTGTTTAGGACATTATATATGATTTTAGTACCTGATTCATAGGACTTCAATAGGAAGTGTGCAGTTGTAGACAGAGTGAAATGGAGCTTGTAATAAATCACACTGATATACTTTGTGATCGAAATTCCTGAAGGACCGATAAATAAGATGAGAATCTTACTTGAAATGACAGGTTTAGTTGCTTCTGGTTGGTGTGAGGATGCAGAAGTGTATAAAATATCTTGAGTGGGTTGTTTGTACATTGAGTGATGAAAACTACTTTAGCAACCTGGGCTGCTGGAGCTGCATCTGTTGCTATGTGCACAGATGGCTAACTAGACCAGTCTGTGTATGAAAAGCAAAGGAGCAGCTTGTACAAGGACTGGGGGAGAGAGGAAGAATGACAACTGTGGGTTGTTGGCTTAGCTCTCATTGTCGTCTTTGTTCTGCTGCAACAGTCCTGTCAGCCTTGCATATCTTGAAACCTTTTTGCACAGCAAAATGACATCTGGATCAGTCCATGGCATTTGCTTTCTGAAAGCTGGAATTTATGTCAAATGCTGTCAAAGATGTCTTCAGTTCTTGAAGTACAGCTTCAGACTCCATAAGACAGCTTTCCTTGAAGTAGCTTTAGTATAGCTCACCATAAATGTCCATCCCACTGATAGAACACAAGAAACACTCAAGGGTGCCAACTGGGACCCACAGCAACAATGCCTCACCACTGAGACACAATCACTTCTCAGCTCCTGATGCCACACAGAAGCCATTATACCAAGAACTGAGATGTAATTCTCTAGTCAGTGGTGAGGCATTGTTGCTCTGGGTCCTATACATTTTTGTATTTCTAAAAATGTATTCCAGTCTGCTTATTAGACAATAAGGATAAACAAGTGTAGTGGTAAACATGAGCTGAACTTTTAGTGGTATTGTATAGTACACATGTATTGAACTTGTACTCATACTACAGTGCATGTCAGATATGTGGTTCCAGTAGTCTTTGACTTGAGTCAAGGGACATGCTGATATCATATATGACTTGGCTTTCTATCATATCTAAGGTTCTTTGACCTTGTGTGAGTAAAAAGTTAGGTATGTGGTGTAAGAAACACTTTTGAAAGGAACAGGCCTGGCAGTGTAGGTTGGTCTATTACATCAGTCACTTGACTTAGCCTTAGGTAGTTTGAATTATCAATATTTTGAAGTTAGCTGTTTTGATGTAAAAGATACAAGCAGTTTTGTTGTCTAGTCATGGTCACGACAATAATGGTACCATTGTAACATCATCACAAAAGTTAGGACAATAAAAAATATCAGTGAAGCTTCAATTGGCATGTTGACTGTTTTGTTGATACAGGTGAACTATGTGTTTCCTATACTGTGTTTCTTATCTCCATGAATGAACCTGTGCTGGGAGAGGAAAGTTGAGGAACCCACTTTTATAATGCTAAAAAATGGTAAATGTTAAACCATGTTCTGTATTATTATTATTATTATTACTGTTTGACCGGTTCATCAATATAATAACCATAATAACATGATGAAAAACATGTTCTTTTCATAATCATAGAAAATTTAATGAGACATTTTTCACCATGTAAAATACACACTATTGCATCAATATACCTGTTTCCATAGTATGTATTTACATTTGTATTCAGATCAGTACATTATTATGTGGAAGAAAGTTCACACATCAGTCACTTTGCAGCCTCACCATGGAACAGCAGCAACGCGCTTGTAAATGTAGCTCACATGCAGTTGCTGTTTGAAAAAATTCAACAAACCCATTCCTTTACCCTCTTCATTCTCCTTTCACTCTTTCATTCTCTGATCTTCTCCCTCTACTCTTTCATTCTCTGATCCTATCTACCAGTTTCCACTGAATTGCCACAGGATGCTGGTAGAAACTGATAGATAGTGTCAGGGATTGAAGGGGATTAGAACAATTGAATTAAAATATAAAATGGGACAGACCCAAGTTAAGGCATTAGTCTACTGAAAGATGATGTAAAATACAAGGCTGTTAAGAAACAATGACATTAAATGTCAAGAATACACATACAATTACATGCACAAATACATATGTGAGTATGAATACATACACACATATACATGTATATACGTTCACAGAAAAATGCAAAAACACATACTGAAACACACAGAGATGTACTTGTATATTCATACAGCAAAAAAAGACACACACACACAAACAAACACAGACATGAATACAAACGCACTACAATTGTACAAACTGTATCTTTCATCAAAACTGACCCACATGATGCATACGTGGACATGGTGAGATATAAAAGCAACAAGGACGCAACATGAGTACAGTGAAAATATCAAACCTGCTTTATAGTTACTTTAAGTGTGAAGCAGTAGACATCTGATTTTTCCTTAAATTTTTTTTATACAACAGTACTGTGTGAAATTTCTTTGGCTGTTAGTTACTGCCTCTGCATGCATTTCTTTCAACAGAATTTTGCAAGGGATATATCCTTTATTGCCACAGATTGTGTACATGCACTGAAAGTCTGCTGCACAGAGAACTACTCACCCAAAAACAAGCACCAAGATCATTACTTAGGGTCCCGTGTAGGGGGACAAAAATCCTTGCCCAAATCGAGCTTCTGACATGAATGGGACTTCTCACATCCTACAAGGTCACCGCTCTTCTTATGAGTGCTTCCCCACCACAAGAATGGAACAGAGTTTGTGAGATAATTCAATCAAAGTACATGGGTTTGATAGATGGACATCCTTCATAAGGAATAAGGTAAGCAAGTCCTGTGAGACAGAAAAGAGGGTTTAACATGGGAAGGTCCATGACTAACATGACTTTTTCACATACACACACACACACAGACACACACACAGACCACACACACACATACATACACACACACACATACATACACACACACATGCACAAACATTCATCAAGGTGTAAGAAAAAAGTTACCTGGCTCAAGTGTGCCTTCCACTTACTCTTAATAAGAACTATAAACACAGTTTTAATAAAATAAGATACTCGGTCAACAAACAAGCATACTTACAACAATAAAACTTTGCTATTGTATTATCTATGCCACCTCACCAGCTAGAGATTATGTGATTCAGTGATATATGTGAAATGGAAATGATAGTGACGATGCTATGCAGTTCAGCTATAGACTAAGACCATGTTGCATGACAGGTTTTACTCTATGTTTTCTTTCACAACATATTCTGGTATCAGCTAGGCCCCAGGAATACAGATGCCTGTGGAGTTGGTCAAGAAATTTGAGCAACTCCTTCAGTGATTCATTTGTGAAGTTGATGACACTCGATTGTGTGGTCCTGATCTTACCAAGCTCATCACATGTTTCATGTCTGGGTAGGTGCAACTGAGACAGGGAAAAAAAAACAAAAAAACACCATGATCTGAACAGACAGGATCTGAACCCAGGGGTTCCCAGTCACTGGTGATTAGGACTAACCACTTTACCACAGTGACTGATTCTATACAACGTTTCTGTTGAATAATGGCCTCTTGTCCATTGTTTCATAAGGTTGCCCAATTTTTCTCTTTGCAGTATGGTAGATGGTTTTTGATAGATATATTCTTTATATTTACCGTCTTAAATTCTTACGTCACTAATTGCTGTCATTCGATTTTATTGTTATTATTTTGAACATGTGTGAATGATGACTACACCATGATTTCTTGCTGACTTATAATAAAGTTTACTTTCAACTAAGTAACATAACTCTTGAGAGTCACGGAGTTATCTTCCATGTAGAATTTTTCAAACCCAACACAGTTTGCGCTACCCATTCAGCTAGCATAGACGTAGCCACAAAGCATAATAAAGTGGTAAGCTCAGAACATTCAGAATGTTCTGAGCTTACCATTTTATGCTTTGTGGCTGCGTCTATGCTAGCTGAATGGGTAGTGCAAACTGTGTTGGGTTTGAGAAATTCTACATGGGAGATAACTCCGAGACTCTCAAGAGTTATGTTACTTAGTTGATATTTAAAAATTCTCTCTGCTTCCCTCTTATTTCCTTTGGTAAAGTTTATTTGACTTTACTTCTCTATGTTTTAATGTCTTGTTTCTTCACTGGGGTCTCCCATGGCTTTAAGTGAAGTTCCTGTGCTCTGAGGTATTGTTTCTGATTCTGGTTCATGGTATTTTGACAATTCTGTCCACTTTAACAGCTAGATCTAGCTATTGTCAGATAAAGCAATGTTTTGTTGAAAAATTCTGGCAGTTTCTCCTACATAGTCACTGTTTCAACTGTCATCAGTCATGAGGAATACCAGTCACACTTTTTTTATCAACTTTTTTTTTCATCTTTAGAGTGAACCAACAGCAGCTGAGTCCACCACCTCAAGACATAACATTCCTCCGGACAAAGATCCCAAGGCAGGACAGAAAAGTAAAGATAATCAACAGTGCTATGACTTAGCAAGATGATCTTTTTCAGTTCACACAAACATGTATTCACACTAAGTAATCATCACTCATCCAAAAAAAGACAAGGTCAGTCACAGAACCAGTCACTCAGCCTGACAAAGGTCTTGGGACAGACCAGCACATTACCCGCTCAACAATCCATGAACTTGGAATAACATCCCATTTATCATAAAGTATGGCAGAATTAAGTACCAATCCACAGTTATAGACAATCAAAAATGCCTTGCCATGTTTACAGTGGAAAGGCATAATGTAACAATCTATATTTAGCTGCATGTGACAATGACACTTGCACAACCTTTTAAAGCAATCAAGGCACAAACAACATTAATTTGATTATAGTTCACTGATTATGGTAGAACTGTTATATTAAGTGTTTATTTAAAAATTGGTAGACTTGTAATTAAGGCACAAACTTTATGTTTAGTGATTATAGTAGTATATTCTGTTTAATATTTATTAAGCAAACAGTACACATTTTATGTATAAATTCTAATATTATCAGAACAAAATAAAATATTGTACATTCCTACAGTGAGTTAATATAACTCACTGTGATATTTTGTTAAAAACAAACGAACTCCCCTAACTCTACGATCTATATGAGATAGAAAGTTTTCATCTGCAATGTATGATTTTCATAACAAACTGTAAACAATTCTCATCGTTTTCTCTAACCATCATAAGGTAGTTTTATAAACTGACCTGAATGAACACCCTTCATATAAATTTGTATAACAGCATAATTATATGCTGACACAATACAACTCATTTGATCAGAGGAAAAAAAAACTTGTATAATGTACACTTCATTTTTCTGTATTTGGTCAGAAGGAAACAATACACTGTACAGACTTTATGCATTTGGCTTTGAACTGACTGACTGAATATTTTGATTCACGTACTATATCAAACTGGAAATTCTATACTTGGGAAATGTGATGTTCAAAAGTAGTTTTAAGTGATTTAGGCCAGTTTTTATATGTGTTAGTGTACTTATTTGTTGTGGTTATGCATTTGTATTCAGGTGGGCTTTTCTTTGTTTGTTTTTGTTTTGTTTTGTTTTTTCTTGTTTTTTTTTGTTTTTGTTTTTGTTTTGATTTTTTGTCAATGGGATGGAATGGTCACTGCCAGAAGCATATCTAAAGATCATGTGCACAAATCCATTGATATATGTACTTCATTTTCTTTTCCCTTTGGGTTTTTTTTCTTTGAGGACAATGAGGTCGTATATGTCTTGACATGGTTATAGCCCGGATATAGATCCGTGCTGTCGGCTGGACTTTAAACAATAATGATAATGATAATAACGAGTGAATACTTTGATTCATGTATTCATTTCCTTTATGTTTTTTTTTATTAATATATTTCAATTTTCATTTATTCTATTTTACTTATTTTATCTTACTGGCAAATTAAAACTTTTGTGAACACTTTTCTACAATAATATACATATTTATGAAATATAAAATTTTATGTGTCTAAAATATTTTATTCTTTGCCAGTTAAATAGTATAATCAGTATAAATACCAAACAGACAATTTTTTCCAAACACAAGAAACTGATTCAATAAAGTATATAGATATCATGTCATCTCACCCGATGGCAGATGCACATTAGAAATATCCAGCAGAATTGGCCAAGCTAAAACAGCATTCAAAAAAACAAAAAACATCCTTACCAACAAATGCCTATCAATTAACACCAGGAAGAGAGTTCTTCAGTGTTATACTGGTGTATGGATGCAAACCTGAACAATCAACAAGCAAAGTCAGAACAAGATTGAGGCAGCTGAAATGTGGTTTCTAAGAAGAATGTCAAGAGTTCCATGGACAGCAAAGAAAACAAATGAGACAGTCTCGAAAGAAGCAAACACAAAGAGAACAATAATGAAGAAGATAAGGAAACGCCAACCACCAACATTTATAGGACACTTTATGAGGCAAGAGAAATTTGAGCACCTAGTCACAACAGGAAAGCCAGGGGAAACAGAGAACCAGGAAGACCAGGGAGAAAAATTCAGACAATTTCACTGAGTGGATGAGGACAGAAAGGATAGGAGATATACTTGCAGCAAGGGCCATGATCGCCAATGCGGTATGGCATATGATGATGTTGATATGATGTAAATAATAAAGATTCCTATTTACACCCGCCTGTACATATTTATATGGAGGCCATACATGGTATGCTTAATTCATGAACTTGTTGATTTCATGAAATAAGCAAATTTGCATATTTCATGAATTATGCATCCAAAAATTTTGCTTATTTCATGAATTAAGCAGACAGCAAGAAGACTGAAGTCATGGTAATCAGATAAAAAAAACACCAAGAAATCCCCTCATACAAAAATAACAGCAAATTGCATAACATTGAGACAGGTTGATAAGTTTAAATATCTGGGAACTGTCATCTCACCAAACGGCAGATGCACATCAGAAATAGCCAGCAGAATCGGCCATGCCAAAAGAGCATTCAAGAAGATGAAAAGCATTCTTACCAACAAATGCCTATCAGTTAACATCAGGAAGAGAGTTCTTGAGTGTTAATGGAACTGATACTGTTGTATGGCTGTGAGGCATGGACAGTCAACATGCAAAGTCAGAACAAAATTGAGACAACTGAAATGTGGTTTCTAAGAAGAATGTTGAGAGTTCCATGGACAGCAAACAAAACAAATGAGACAGTCTTGAAAGAGGCAGACACAAGAAGATCATTAATAAAGAAGATTAGGAACAGAAAGCAACATTTATAGGACATTTTATGAGGAAAGGGGAATTAGAGCACCTGGTCACAAGCTGGAGGGAAAGTGAATGCCAGGTAGACTCGGGGTGAAATATTGGACAGACTTGCAGGGTGGCTGAGGACAGAGAGGGTGGGAGATGTACTCGCAGCAACAAGGGATAGATTTGTATTGAGGGCCATGATTGCAAATGCCATGCGGCAGAGCACATGATGATGCTGATGAAGCAAGTTCAAAGATCAAGTGTAACATACATATATCTAGACACATGCACACACAGATATAAATATATATGCATATGTATATGTGAGTGTGTGTCCTAATGGCTGATGTGACCTGTATAGTGTGTTGGCTAGTGACTTGTGTGCTTGTCACCTCTTGCTTTCAGCCCGCACCACTGGCTAGCACTGCTGCTTGCAGTTCTGTGAAAAGGAATGCAGAGTATGTAAGTCTCTCTCTCTCTGTCAGTACATAGCCTCTCCATCAACAAGCCCTACATTGTGCCTCCCCACTGCAACACATGGTAACTGAGCACCTCACGCACCCGGGCTAAATTCGAGGTACTCGGAGGTCTGGCCCTAGACATGCAGCACACAGGCCCATCAGCGTATGGACATGACCTGGGGACCACGAACCAGACCTCTACCTATGGGTAAATAGTACCACTGTCTTGCGCTGTCTTGGGAGAGACCAAGGCTAATGGAGTAAACCCTGACAGAAAATAACAACTACTTTGTGGTTATCTCAGAAGAGACCAAAGCTAAGGGAGTAAACCCTCACAGAAAATCACCCCCACAGCCTTGTGGATAGTCATCGGAACAACAAAGGCTAGCAGACAAACCGTTGGACGAAAAATGTTAAACAATCTTCGTTACACAGATGGCAACATTCTAATTGCAGCAAATGGAAAAGACCAACAAAATCTTGTGAATATAACAGAAACAGAAAACAGAAATAAAAGGTTGGAACTAAATAGCAAGAAGACTGAAGTCAAGGTAATCAGTAAAAATTGTAATAGAAATAGAAAACAGAAATAAAGGGTTGGAGCTAAATAGCAGGAAGACTGAAGTCATGGTAATCAGTAAAAATCATGAAATCCCCTCATGCAAAATAACAAAAATGGCACAACACTGAGAAAAGTTGATAAGTTTACATATCTGGGCACAGTCATTTCACCAGATGGCAGATGCACTTCAGAAATAGCCAGCAGAATTTGCCAAGCTAAAACAACATTCAAGAAAATGAAATGCCTTCTTACCAACAAATGTCTATCAATTAACATCAGGAAGAGAGTTCTTGGGTGTTAAATAGAACTGATACTGTTTACAGATAGAAGCGTAGACAGTCAAGACACAAAGTCAGAACAAGGTTGAGGCAGCTGGAATGTGGTTTCTAAGCAGAATGTTCCACGGAGCGCAAAAAAACAAACAAACAAACAAACAAGACAGTCTTGAAAGAGGCAAAAACAAAAAGAACAGTCATAAAGAAGATTAGGAAAAGACAAGGCACTTTTATAGGACATTTCATGAGGCAAGAGAAATTAGAGCACCTAGTCACAACAGAAAAGCCGGAAGTAATAAGATCACCATGTAGACCCAGGGAGAAAATGTTGGACAGATTTGCAGAGTAGATGAAGACAGACAGGGTGGGAGATGTACTTGTAGTGACAAAAGATAGATCTATTCATATAGAGGGTCATGATTACCAATGCCATGCGGCAGGGCACATGATGATGACGATGATATGTGTGTGTGTGTTGTATAAAATGTATAGATATAGATACAATGAGATCATAATAGGTCCAACGGTCAAGTGGTTAGAATGTCAGACTTTCAATCAGGTCTGAGGTCAACTCTGCCTGGATAATGCATGGGAGATAAAGGGCAGATATTTTCTGATTTCCCAAACACATCTACAGCTGTTAATGCCTGAACTTCCTCTGTGCATATGCACACAGAACATCAAATACGCATGTTAAAGATCCTGCAAGCCATGTCTGTGTTTGATGGCTTATGAAAATAGAGTATGCACACCCAGCGAAAATGGAGTACACAGACTGTGCAGCAACATAACACCTGCACAGTGCAAGCTAAAACAACATGCATACAAGCCCTGACAATGTGTACACACAAATCTATTAAAAAAAAAAAAAGGGCTCAATATGTTTTACAAAAAGAAAGAACAAAAGAGATAAAAGAAATTGGGGAAAAAGGAAAACAGAAAAAAAGATGATCAGGTGTACACTAAACATTGGAACGGACTTAGAAGAAGTTACTGATAATATTGACATTAACTGATGAAATGTAATAACATATAAATTCTTCTGTTCTCATGATGCTAACTGATGAAATGTGATAACATATAAATTCTTCTGTTCTCATGATGCTAACTGATGAAATGTGATAACATATAAATTCTTCTGTTCTCATGATGCCTTTATCATGCATATTTGTGTATAATAAGCAAACATATGTAATTCTGCACACACACACACACACACACACACACACACACACACACACACACACACACACACACACACACACACACTACTTTCTCTCTCCCTTTCTCTCTCTCTTTAATTTCAAATTAAAAATCAACTGTCATAAAGTATACATTTTAAGATTACAGTGCTGTGTGGACTGTTTATGAGAAAAATGTAAACATTCCCCTCACTTACTTGACTAAGCACCGTAATTTCCAACCTACAAAATGCACCATATTTAAGCCACATTCTTTTTTTCAGTAAATGACAACTGTAAATGTACCTGAGCCGCTCTGTGAACAGATTGCACCCCTCCAACACAGATCAATCAAAACAGATATTCATGAACCATGACAAACATTCTCAAACACTCAAATTTGACCAAATTTGGTAAGGGAAGGATGCATGGTGTAACGATGATTCACCAAATTTGGTAAGGGGAGAATGCATGGTGTAGAGATGATGAAGAAAAGGTCTATGAATTCTAATTCATTGCATAATGGAGACATTGTTATTAATTTATTCTTTATCATCAATCTATGGTTTCAACTTCAACAGTTTCTTACAATTCTGGCCCTCTTTATCCATCTTTTTAGCAAGAGCTAGGTCTTCATTGCTGATCATTCAAAACACTTTTGGTGATGAAAAAGCCAGAACCCTGACACATTTTAACACCACATAAACACCACAAAGAGCCACAAATCTAGATGTATCCCACAACCACCCCAAATTAACAGCATAACCCCTGAGAAATGGAGAAAACAAGGAGGAACAGACCAGTTTGAGACAGAAAACCATCTAGGAAAATGAAGTACATACATGCCTATCGTCTTTTATAATTCTCCAAATTTAGATCAATCTCAAGAACAATCCATGAAACTTCCATGCAGTATAATGTCGCCACAGACCTGACTCAGTCAAGACAAGTATTAGTAGTGATCATTTAAAACATATATATATATTATGTCATGCTGATACATTACACCTACCTGAACATGTCATCACGCAAGTCATAGTCATTTAGGGAATAATGTAAGTGAGCATCAAGGCATGTTTTAGACCATAATGTTCATACAAAAGCCACACTGGGGTGTAAGACATATAGCTGTAGCAGGTGTCAAAAGTCATCAGCTTTTGTGGAAAAAATGTTATCAAAAATAAAATACCATAATGGCCATTCTAACACTTCTATTACATGTCTCTCGTTGATGACATTTTAAATACAATTAAATCAGTTGAAATACAAGCACAATTTTAAGTCAAAATCAACAATAACAGATTGATATAAATCAAGGCCAATCAATCACTGTGTTGTCTCCCATCAATTATTCTGTCTCTGCTCTCTGGCTTGCCTGCTTCTTCTGTCACTTGGCTCCAATGTATTCAGAATGTATGCAGCTCTACTTACTTGCCCTTCATAAAAACAAGTATGGTCATGTCCCTTCCTTGCTTCAGTTCCTCTACTGACTGCCTGTTACTCAAAAATCTTATACAAAGTCAAAACATTCTGCTATATAAGTTTCACACTTACTTATCTCTTTTACCACCTCCAAATGCACATCCCTGCCTAACCTCTCTTTTCTACTTCTGATGCTATTTGTTTACAAACTCGTCAATACAGATGTTCTACAGTCAGTCACCATATATTTTCTGTGTCTAGCCCATACAACTGAAGTGAGATTCCCCTGTCTCTTTGACAGTCAAAATAGCTTTTTGTCTGGCAGTTATTTCTCACTTTCACCCACCCCACCCCTTCATCCTACTCCCCTCCAGTTAATCCTCCCCACCCACCCCCTAGTGCCTTGTGCCCTAAGGTTGTTTTTTACCAAAGTGAGTGTGTGTTTGAGTGAATAGTAAGCAGGTGTGCTTTAATTTGATTTATACATCAAGATGTAGTGCATTATATCATGGCACTGTATGCCACCATTGTCTATTGCAGATCATTCTCAAATCACCTCAGCAAAATGTGCTCAAAGCTTTAAAACATATGGTAAAAGAAAGAAGACCCACATTACATTCAGCTGACAATCTAAAGTATATGTGCATAATTAATTATGTCAGTCAGTATTATAGTACATCACTGATACTATAATATACATATTATTGCCAACAACTGTTAACTGCAATTTTCCTTAATCTTCATTAGTATTTGTAAGTGAGTTCTGTCAAACCAACATTCAGATCTTATTCATATCTCCAGGAACAAATCTGGACAGATCACAGAAAACAACAATAATAATGACACAAAACTGAGAGCATGGGATATCGATGGGGAGAAGTTTGATATGCTAACAGAGGAAGGGGGAGGGGGAGAAATTTTAAGGTATCAACTATCTTATATTTCCAGCAGGTATACTTCTGAGAGAAGTGACAGTATAGCAATCATGGGAAAACAAAATGTCATTAAAAGTATATCATTTTCATAAACGTCATTGTCAATGTATAGTTTCCGTTTGGTCAGTATCAACAGCCAAGGAATCAAAATCATCAGCAAGATCCATTGGAAGAATAGGCTCTTTAGATAAATTTTGTATACTGTCAATGCCCTGCTGTCTCAACTGCACCAGGCTGTCTTCTAACGTTCTACTGCTCAGTTCCAGACCATCTTCTGCCTGCAAATCCTCACTTAGGTCATAGAAATCCCAACAGGGTGTTTCAGGGCGCGATGCTGGTGAGAATGCTGAATCCTGCAATGGAGAAAACTGTGGGTCTGTTGCATGTCTTGGAGACAACCCTTCAGAGTCTGTAGAGCTATGTGGGGAAGGACGGGACAAAGAATTGGACATGCTACTCGCCTCTCTTTGATGCACCTTGATTTCCCTTGGTAAAACCTTCATTTTCTTTTGTCTGGAGGCTGCCATCATAGGTGATCCATGGACTTGAAATTGTGATGACTGACCAGTTTGAATACTGGCTTGCTGTGGGATTTTTTCCTCTGCTATGTTTTCATGAATATTGTTGTCAATATTCTTTAAGTTGCTTTCCAGTCCAGCTGGAATTATTTTCCGGCGCTTATTCTTGTTGCCAGACAGAACTGAACCTGCGCCAGAAGCAGAAGTTATGCGTGGAGAAGATGAAGAAATATCCATGTTCACTATAGTCTCTTCAGCAGGCATCAACACAACAGCATCCTGGGAAACCTTCACCAGCTCATTAGGAATGATTTTCTTCTTGGTGCTTGGCATAGGTGTGTTTTCCATAAATTTCATGTCTATAGGAGTACTTCTGACATTGTATCCCTCCTTATCTGAGATCACTGTAGGGATATCATCATAATCGTTGTGTTCATCAAGTTCCTCTCCAGATGACGGGATGTTGAGAGTGGTGGTGGAAGAGCCACCAGAACCAACACCATTGCTGACTTGCACTTCCTGTAACCTGTTGTGATCAGATCTCTCAACATCATCACTATCAGAATCCTCATCCATGCAGAGGGAGAGATGTGAACGAAGAAAATCCTCTCCACTCAGCGACACCACATCCTCCAGCTCCACATCCCTTGCCGTCAGGGCTACATCATCAATAGGGGCAGTCTCTCTCCTAATACTAGGAGAGTTTTTCCCCTTGGAGCTTTCCAGCTGTAGCTGGGCAGCACTATAGACGCGCATGTTGTTGGGTATGGTAATGTTCATACATGGGATCAAAGCATACTTTTCACGGATGGGTCGTCGTACAGCAGTACGCAGGGGCATGTGGACCATAGCCATGAGAAAGATGCGATGAGAGCGTTTCTGTGTCATGCACACTTCCAGCTGAAGACCGCGCTCCCTGATGATGTCTTCTGTCACTGATCGGTACAGCAAGGGGGTCCGGAATCTGCCACACAAAATATCAACATCATCAGCACCAGCATCTATACATCAACAAAACACAGGATAGTTAAACCATCTTAATAATCTCTTCAATCCACTTCAGCACCATCAATACATAACAATCGAAGATCAACAATAAATAGTAGTAACTGATGGCTCAATCTGTCTGATTAGATAATGCAGGTGACCAGTTAAAGACTCAGTTGGATGTGGAATAGTATCAGCTGTGGCTGAATAGGCTAATTCTTGAAAGACTGTCCCTGACACAGCTGAAGCACATGAAGGCTGATGGCTGAGGCTGAGTGGTAACTGCTACAGCTTTGCTCTTTTCTCTTCTGTCCAACCACAGTCCAGTTTGTTTCTCCTCTGCAACGGTGAATCCTGTGTGCACAGCCTGTCGCAAGGTACAACAGTTTGCAGCCATCTCTTCCCAGGTGTCCACATTTAATATCAACAGACTTCAAGTTACATTTGCAATCTTCCTTATATTACAGCAGAGGATGTCCTGTGGGCTGGAATCCCACAGCAAGCTTTTCCTAAGGAAATCTTTAGGATACAGTCATCCTGCAGGCAGTGGACATGGCCAAGCCAGCACAATCATTGTCTGTACAGATGGCATACATGCCTGGACACACTGGCCAGGTCCAGGACACCCATATGTGGCACAAGGCCCTCCCAGAAAATGCCCCCAGAATTCATCACAAGCACAGCAAGTGGAGCTACTAAGATGGTGCTCTTAGCACACTAAGGCTGTCCAACTCTTCCTGTCAAAGAAAAGGGTACTCAATATGTAGGCTCTGTACACTGCAGTCTTGGTAGCTATGGTGAGCCTGTTATTTTCCCATACTCTCTTGGACAGCTTGGCCATGGCAATGCCAGCTTTCACTATTCGCCTGTTGAACTCTGGGATGAGGGACAGGTTGCTTGAGACTATCCATCCTAGGCAGGGGAAAAGTGGCAGCTTTCCCTATCCATCTGCTGAGCTCTGGGTTGATGGACAGGTTGCTAGAGACAGTCAATCCTAGCATGTGAATTCATTTACCACACGGAGGGTGATTACCGATGCTGATGCTGAGGTCTTTGCTGATGTTCTGCCCCATGATCTCTGTGAGGAGGCATGCACTAGGGAGTTGACTGACCTCTGAAGACCAAGTTGTGTGTGAGATGCCAAGGCTGCATCATCAGTGAAGAGTATTTTCTGGATCAGGATCTGGCACACTTTGATCTCGGCTCAAAGCATGCAAGGTTAAAGAGCTTGTCATTGGATATAGTATACAGGTATAGTCAGTCGCTAGATGTTCTGAAAGTGTATGACAACATGAGAGCAAAAGAGATTCCCAAAGAACAATGAAGTGAGGGCGTAGCCCTGTTTCACTCCACTCTAACTAAATAGGAAATGGCTCTGAGTATGATCTGTCAAATGGCACTGTTACCTGCATACTATCATGGAAAGAGATCACGAGATTCAGCAGCTTCAGTGGGCATTCGATCTTCTTCAGGAGTGTGGAGAGGCCTCTTCTGCTAACCAGGTCAAAGAATTTGGTCAGGTTGATGAAGGCAATGTATAAGACTGCCTCTGTTCCCGGAAATTCTCCTGTAGCTGTCTGAGCGAGAAAATTATATTGATTGTGGGTCTCTCTACCCTAAAACCACACTGGGACTTGGCAGCAGATGTGGTCTGCTAATGTTTGCAGTTCTGGTCGTGACCCATCTCTCCATCTGCTTGGCACAAGTCTTTGTTGACTTTGCCATCCTTGGACTTCAGCGCAGTGATCTTGACAGTGTTTGCCCAAAGGCTCTCTGCATCCCTCCATATATGCTTTGCATGATGCCATTTTCGGTGCACAATTGGATGTTCTGATACAGGGTCTGCCAGTGGTCATGTGTGCAATGCCTAGACATTTACTGAGTATTGTGTCTTGCTGTTCAACAAATGCCTATCAATTAACATCAGGAAGAGAGTTCTTGAATGTTATATAGAACCAATACTGTTGTACGTTGTGAGGCGTGGACAGTCAACAAGCAAAGCCAGAACAAGATTGAGGCAGCCGAGATGTGGTGTCTAAGAAGGATGTTGAGAGTTCCATGGACAGCAAAGAAAAGAAACGAGACAGTCCTGATGGAGGCAGACACAAGTAGATCATTCATAAGGAAGATTAGGCAAAGACAGGCAACATTTATAGGCCATTTTATGAGGAAAGGGGAACTGGAACACCTGGTAACAACGGGAAAGCTGGAGGGAAAGAGAGCACCGGGTAGAATCAGGGAGAAGATACCATACGGACTTGCAGAGTGGCTGAAGGCAAGAGGGGCGGAAGAGATGCTTGAGGCAACAAGAGATAGAGACAGATGGAACTCCATAATTGCCAATGCCATGTGGCAAGGCACCTGATGATGATGATAATGTTCTCAAAGCAGTGAGATTTTTGTGACTTTTTTTTAAAAAGTTTATCAGGACTACTCTCCTATCATCAATGGGTTTCATCTCAAATAGGTGAGCCACAAACCAATCTTGGCTTTTCCGCTCCCTCTTACCCAGGTGATAACATAGTGGTGTTATGAATCGTGCCATGAATGAAGTGTCATCATTCCTCCATGACTGGGGCTGCCTTTTACTTTGAAAGCCTGTTACTTTTGGTCTTTGAGATCTGTTCGAAGCTCTGGGTTGGCTCCTAGCGGTGTTGATGCATGGGCATCTTTCTGCTTGATATGGTGTATCCTCTTTGCTTTCAGCCAGACCTTGCTGTACACCATGTAATGGTCTGTGTCATAGTTGGCACAGTGGAAGCTGCATTTGAGAAGCACACTGTTGAGGACAGCTCTTCTGGTGAAGATCATATCCAGCTGATGCTAATGTCTGGATCTTGCATGTCTCCAGGAGACTTTATGACAAGACTTGAAGAACATGTTGGTAATGAACAGCTGCAGTAAGAGCACAACTCCAGCAGACGTCTGTGACCACTGTCACTCATCTTGCTAATGCTGATGAGACAGTTTGGCCATGAGCTGTGGTCAACTCCAACTCTAGCACGGAAATCACCAAGCAGAATGACATGTTCAGATTCTAGAACCTTGCTGATAATAGCATCAAGATTCTCATGGAACTGATGTTTTGTTTTGGGATATAGATACTTGGGACATTCACTTTGTCAGACAAAATTGAAAAGCTGAGGGAAAGGATGAGTTCTGCAACACTGCTGGGAGGGACCCTCATGAGTAGCAAGCTGTTCTTGGCTCCATGGCCAACACCTTACACGCAAGGTTCCCCAGGGGGTCTGCCCTGCCAGAAGAGGTGTAGTCCTTCTCCTGCAGCATGCTGTCTACAGCTTGCCTGGTCTCTTGCAGTGCCGCTATGTCAATTCCATCCACCTCTGCTCAGAATCGATGATTGCCTTTTTCCTGCCATCGCAGATCTGCTGCAGGTTGTCTGAGAGGCCAGGGCACATGGTCCTGACACTCCAAATGGCCAGTCACTTCACTGGTGGTTTCCTCTTTATTTTCTTTGATGCAGTGAAAGCTATCCGTTTTTCAGTCAATTCTAAGCTCTAAGTACCCACTGAAATTGGCAGACAATGGCAGATCAGCATCTTACCATCCAAGAGCTGCTTGGATTGAGGTAGGCGATAGCAGATCAGTGAAATGCAGTGATCTCTCATTATCAGAGGCAACCTGTATTGCTTGGATGAAAACATGAACTGTAATACATTCACTGTTAAAGAAGCAATAAAAATGAATTATATGGTAAAGTCTTGTTTGTTTTATGTCAACATGCCCTGCACCATGTGATAAATAAGATAAAATTACAGTTAAAAATGCCTCACACACAATGTGTATAAAATATCTGCTCTACTGTTTTCATGACCTTTCAAAAGGATCACAAAAGCTTTCAGTGACAACTGAGCATTTGACATTTTTAGGCTTTGCTGGTGAGACATTTTTATTTGTTTTGAATGGCAAAGCCAACAGACAACTTTCATGCTTAATAAAACAACAATAGTGCCTTGACAAAGTCTCATAAATACACTGTTTGACCAGAGACAGACTCTGCACTGACATACAGAAGCATGTTCCATGACATGTTCTGTCACACTACATTACTATAGCCTTGCTTCAGATGGCAGTTACTCTGTTTGTCTTTTCTGGCTTATCAACTGATGATCAGGGCCAAAGGAAAATACAAATCCAAGTTTTTTGATTCAACCAGTGACTGTAAATCATTTTTGAATGTGTAATCAAGATCTCTAAATTAAGCAATCTAACAGTAAATAAATATACTTACATATAACAAACAAGTCTTCTGATATATATGAATACATTGGTGAACATTCTATGATCTTTGGTTTCCATTATTACAACAAAACAACAACAAAAAGGAAGGAAATGCTTTACTTCAGGAGGTATATAATCCAAATGTGATAGCAACAACTACTCCCAGTAACATAACAAAACTCACAGCAACTGAAACTCATGAACAAGTGTGACTACCACAGAGTTTGCAAATCTCGTCTGTCTCACCTGTCGGCATCACAGGGTTCGGTGTTGGCCGCTGCACACTTAGACACCACCATCTCCCTCCAGGTCACTCTGTCTTGACTTTTGTGGACAATTTCTTGAATATTTAGGCCATTGGTGTTGGTTATGTTCTCAATGTTTGAGGTCTTCTTTTCTTCCTTTTGCTTGTTTTTCCTTGAAAGATGGTTGCCATGTTTGTAAATAAAGACTCAAAATAGTGAAAGACTTCATACTCTCACACACAGGCCTAGCTGGTGAAGAGGTAGAGCTCCTGTGTTTCAATCTGACAGCGTTGGTTTACATGGGTTTGAATGAAGTTTGAAAGCATTTTGATCAACAGCCTCAAATCCATCTTACTGCGAATGAGTACCTGACAATGATCTGGGCAAGAGAAGGTAAAGCAGAGTCTAGGTGGGGGAAGGTAAAGCAGCAAGGGAAAGTCCTCACCCCCCCAACTCAAAAAAAGTGGAGGTTTCCACCAAAATGTCCCATATCACCTTAGACTACCTTTACCTTTTACTGTCACAAAACATAAAAATCTAACAGACCTTATATACTCACTTGAATGAAGAAGGAGTGAAGATGTGCTGGATGCCAGTTTTTGGTGTCTCCACACCACTGAATTCAGGAGTATCGATGATGATATCCTCTGTGCGACGCTGACTCTTGCGAGCCTTGTCAGGTATAAAGTATGCCCGCACAAAGATGGAATGGATCATAGAGATCTGGGCTGCAGGGGAAAACAAGTTGAAAACAATCTCAGTTTCACAGGCTAAACAAAATAATTTAGTGTGTAAAATAATTCATATATTTCACATTGAATCATAGTTTGTATCACTAGCCTAGTTTAAAGTACCTAAAACAAAATAAAATGAGAAAATGAAATAAGCAAAAAAGTTTTTATTGCAATTTTATGTTAGGCTAAATACTGGATGCAAGTTTAGATAGCAAAAAAAAGGAAGACAGTAATCTTTGGGACCATAGGTTGATACTCTGCAAAACAACATGTATTTATAATGAAATGATCCTTATAATAATAATAATAATAATAGTGAACATTTATGGCGCTTAATCTAAAAAAAGCCCTAAGCGCTTACAGTAAACACACACACACACGCACACACAACACACGCACACGCACACACACACACACACACACACACACACACACACCCGCACACACACACACACACACACACACACACACACACACACCCGCACACACACACACACACACACACACACACACACACACACACCCGCACACACACACACACGCGCGCGGGCACAGATTTCAAGGTGGCAGCTGAAGTAAGAGTACAGAACTACAGGCTAGGATTTAAAAAGAGTGGTTTTTAGACTGGACTTAAACGAAGAAAGGGTACAGGTAGAGCGGAGAGGAAAGGGAAGTTTGTTCCAAATAGAGGGGGCCTGATAAGAAAAAGCACGTTCACCAAGAGTTTTGTTGCGGACGCGTGGGATTCTAAGTAGGTGGGCATCAGTAGAAGAGCGTAGCTCTCTGGAGGGAATGTAAACAGTCAGGAGATCAGAAAGATAGGGGGGAGCTAGACCAGCCAGAGACTTATGGCATAGGAGGGAAAGTTTATAGTCAATACGCTTTCGAACAGGAAGCCAGTGTAGAGTTCGAAGCAGAGGGGAAACATGAGTTGACCTTGGGCATTTCCGTACAAGGCGAGCAGCGTTATTTTGAACTTTTTGCAATTTGGATAAGAGTGTTTGGGGGCAGCCAGCAAGAAGCGAGTTACAGTAGTCGAGTCTGGAAAGAATGAGTGCAGAAATGAGAGTTATAGTGCTTTCTTCAGATAGAAGATGACGCACAGAACTGATCCGTCGAAGTTCTAAGTAACAAGCACGACAGACAGAGGATACCTGGCTGTGGAAGGAAAGAGTTTGGTCCAGTACAACTCCAAGATTATGACTGTAGGTTGATACACAACCCTGTAATACTATTCATAAGAAATATCAAGATGACTGCAAGTCGATACTCAATTATGTGATACTACTTACAATGAAATGATTTTTACCACAGTCAGTTATCAAGATGTAACATTTCAACACTCAGGAAGAGTGTTGGCTGTAGGGACAATAAAACTAGCACAGCCACACAGCCAACAGTTGTCCTGACAAAGACTCTGAGAGAGGTCCAAATGCTGACAACTTGATAACTGACTGACTCCAATAAGGATCACTTCATATGATGAATAACCTTGGCATAAGCATCGTCACATTTTGGGGTGCTCTGACCCACGGTTTATGTCATATCCAAACAAATGTATCTCTTTATTCTGTTACTCTGAATCTGCTCCACTGAGCTGGGCTTGGGTTGAGCAGGCAAAAATCTATCTCTGAAGTCAGTCAAGAAATCTTTGCCAACACTTTCTTTTCTAGACACACACACACACACACACACACACACACATATAATATATATATATATATATATATATATATATATATATATATATATATATATATATATATATATATATATATATATATGCATACACACACACACTCAAACAAAGAGTCACACACATGCAGAGTCACATGCATGTACAGAAAGACAAGTACACAAACACACACACACACACACACACACACACACACACACAACACACACACCACACACACACACACACACACACACACCTCTGACACAAGTGCATGTGAGCACTAACATATGCACATGTGAACACACACACACACACACACACACACACACACACACACACACACACACACACACCCCACACACACACACACACACACAAAGAGTTCAAATTCTTTAATCCCAGGACCCCTTGTTTGGTTACATGGAGGATAACAAAATCATCATTCATGTAAACATAATGCAATGAAACAAATGAAACAGTGTGCAGAGATTAAACAATGTTCCTCAATTTTACATAGTTTATTCAATGGAAAACAAACAACAGACATGCTTATATAAAAATGACTACATAATGAAAACACTCAGTGTTCATGTCAAAACTGTGTGTCTACCTTCTTTAGTCATTCTGTGATACTCCATTCTGCCAGGTAACTCTCCATATACTTACAAAAATATTATTTAAACCTAAACCTGTTTTTGACTTTGTTTTTATGACATTCATCAATAAAATTGAAAGCACTTTCTAGTGCATGCACACACATACACACACACACACACACACACACACACACACACACACACACACAACACAACACAACACACACACAACACACACACACACACACACACACACACACACACACACACACACACACACACATACACACACACACACACAAATATTGATTTAGCTCTTTTTGGAAAGTCGGTATCTGACCTCAGTTTAATTTCTGTTTCTGAGATGTTTTCTACGGTGGTGTTTCTTAACAAAAATTTAGTAGAAGCGACTTTCCTTTGCTCATCAAGTGGCAACAGTTAGATTTCATTATATGTCCGAAGACAGGAAGCAAAATTACAAACAAGATCAGAAATGATTCTGGAAATAAGTCACTCGATTCATAATTTATCTTTAAGAGGCACTGATACTACTTTCTGCTGGATACCTTCTCATAGTTCTTTTCGTTATAATGATAAAGTTGACTGGGCTGCCAAACTGGGAGCTAATAACTCACCAGATTCAAACAATATCCAGCTTTCTCTCTCGTTGCATGAGAATTACACTTTAGTGGACAACTATGTCTGGAAGCAGTTCCAATTAAAACAGAAAAAGTATGATAAATGTCACATGAATTTTGAAGTTAGCAAAATACTTAAGCAGCTTCATGCCAGCAGAATTATACAATCCCTTATGTACAGATGGAAACTTGATGCATTCAAAACAAAATATACCAATAACACAGTGTGTCTGTGTGGAAAGAAGATAACACATAGTCATATTCTTTCTTGCGTTAGGGTAAAACGACATATTCCAACACTATCTATGAGTACAGTTTCTGACATATTTGCCTCATCATCATTACTGTATGAAGTTTTTGTGAGCCTGTTAAAAAGTCCTATAGCGCATTACCTTTAAAATGTTATTTCACTTGTTCACTGTTGTGGTTAGTCAATTATTACTTTTATTTTTAATTCATTTCTTCCAGATACTTACTAATTTTGTTTGTTAGTTTGTTTGTTTAAAATCGATAATTATGGTAACATTATTTGTTAGTTTTACCTTCCCCTTTTCAAAACAGTTGTTTTCTGGATCATCTTTTCTCAAATTCAAAATTGACAATTTTCAAATATCCTCTTCACTCCTCCTCTATCACCCCCCCCCCCCTTTTTGTGTGTGTGTGTGTGTGTCTAAGATCACTTTAGTGAATAGACATTAAATCAAAGACCACCACACACACACACATACACACACACATGTGTGTAAACAGTAGTGAGTAAACACATGATGAATGCAGTACATGGACACATATACATGCACACATACATCACACACACACAACATACGTGGAGGTAGAAGAAGATCACTGATTTGCCAGACACGCACTTTCAGTGCCCCCTTGTGGTATTCAAATGACAAGTGGAGATAACCCATTTCTGAAAATAAAGTGTTGTCAATTAAAAACTGCATTACATCTTGAAACAGAATCAAAATATTACTAACTACAAGTAATAACAGATCAGTATTGTGCCCATTACCTTAAAACTGAAGATATGGGTGGGAAAAAAAGAAATAAAAGACCAACACATACTTTGTTAGTTTCTTTTCTGTTTCAAAATTGTACTTAAGAAATCTTCTCTAAAAAGAAATCTGCTCTTAACAGAAATCTGCGCTTAAAAGACTTGCTGTGTAACTGTGACCATGGAAACAGACTACTTTAATTTCAACTTATAAAACTGCACTATCATGAAGTCAAGTGTTCATCACAGGGAAACTGACCAACTGTTTTTCAGGTCACCAAGAAAGAAGAATTAGAAACAGACCCAAGTTCATGTGTATTCACTAACTTGGTAATTTTTGCCAAGACTTACTGGTCACAGTGCACCTTAAATAATGCAAAGGGCCAACAACTAGAAGGTTGTGGAGTCAAATCCCATCAGTGTTGTCAAAAATACTTTCTCGCTCAACTTGCTCCTTCCCAAAGTTGAGCTGCTATGTGAATTTACAGGGAAGAGCTGTCCGTCCAAAGAAGGCTGACATTATCAGTAAAAAGTCTCATCTGAACACTGTGCGTTACGCATTTCCAAGACATAGCATAATACATATAGAAGTATTGAATTGGTTTAACATGCACACTTGCAACGGTGCGTGCACACGCGTACACACACACAAATATTCAAACACATAGGCCTACATGTGCACAGATAAATATAAACATACAGTCTTTACCCATACACACACACAAATATTCAAACACATAGGCCTACATGTACACAGATGAATACAATCATACAGTCTTTAGCCATACACACACATACCTATAGACATAAACATACATAAATGCGAGGGCAATGCAGCATGATCAGTAATGACAGATGACAGTACATACTTGTGGAAATGTAAGTGTATAACCAAGCATAATGAATGGAAGGCCTAGATGAACAATACTTTTCAACTATGATTTGAACTGAGAAAGGCGAGTAGATCCCTCAGATCAGCTGGCAATGAGTTCCAAGCAGAGGATATAAGTGTGTGTGTGTGTGTGTGTGTGTGTGTGTGTGTGTGTGTGTGTGTGTGTGTGTGTGTGTGTGTGTGTGTGTGTTCGTTTTTTTAGTGTCAAATGTGTTTAGAGTGTGTGTTGTGTGTGTGTGTGTGTGTGTGTGTGTGTGTGTGTGTGTGTGTGTGTGTGTGTGTGTGTGTGTGTGTGTGTGTGTTGTTGTGTGTGTGTGTGTTCGTTCGTTATTTCTTTTAACGTCTATTCACATATGTGCTTTTAGACGGGGAAAAAGAAAAAAAAAAAAAAGGTGCGTAAGGAATGAATGAATCTATGTAATCATGAAGGCATTGTAACAATTAAGGTAACAATTAATGTAACATCAAACAAATTAACGAACAAAAGAAAAACAATCAGAACATTATATCAGTCAGGCTTCATCGGATTTCTCGGGGCTGTGTGGGAGTTACAGGTATAAAACACTTGGGCTGAATCAAAGGAAACGACCTACAGGACTGTGAAGTAAACATCTAGCAATGTGTAAATACAGAGTGAAATCAGTATGTTTCTGTTTTAAGTTTGTAAATGACGCAGGGAAATAAAGTCGCATTCGCTGACAACACAAAAGGTGATCAACTGTTATAAAATCACCACAGATACATTTGATGGTTTTACTAAATTTAGTTCGAAGTGAATTGAGAGTTAATCTGTAAGCTAAAGTTAGCTCTTGTCTTGTAAAACCCTGGTAATTTACCGAGAAGGGGCGAAGGTCACATTGCGCTTTTACTTTGTTTTCTAATATAGCATTCATTTCATGTTAAGAGAGTGGTAAATCAAGTTTAGTACTGCCAGCCCTATTCATTGCTGCATTTTTTGCTATTCTGTCGACCCGATCGTTAAAAAGGATACCACAGTGTGATGGGATCCAACAAAAAGTAACCTGTGTATTATTCGTTATTAAACAATCAATTAGAAATTTTATCTCAAATATTAACGAACTATTTACTTTATGTTCGCAACATTTTAAGGATTGTAATGCAGATTTCGAATCTACACATAATAGGATACTAAACAAAATTATGGGTAGATCTACTATATATTTTAGTGCCATTAGGATGGCAACTAATTCAGAAGTGAAGATTGAATGTCCCTGTCCTAAAGAGTAAGCCTTTTCTACTTTAAATTTAGGAATTAGAAAGCCAGCGCCTGCTTTACCATCATCTAGAACAGAGCCATCTGTAAAGATTTTTAAGTAATGTGAATATTTTTTGTGTAGATGTGACAGAACATCAATTGCTAACAAGTGTGGATTAATATCTTTTGTCAGGTCAGTATCAGTGTAGTTGATATCAAAAATAGTATTGGACAGTTCCCAGGGGGGTAGAGGACAACATATCATTTTATGTGAAACTTTGTTAGGTAATACGTGAGAAAGTTTGAAGAGCTTATTTGTGTAAGTGGATATTGTTTCTTGTGACTTTATTGTTCTTGCTCTCTTGGGGAAATGGATGTCGGACCGAATTTTAAGTTCCGTACTGGCATAATTAGCTACTGCATTTGCTCTAACTATATATTTAGCAGTTGATAACTTCCTCCAATCTTCCAAGGGAAGGATGCCGGCTGTTTTATATACTTCTTGTGTTTTTGTATACACCGGTACCCCAAGAGCACATTTAATAGCTTTACTATCTAAGCTTTGAAGTTTTTTCAAATAGCATTTTGGAGCTGAAAAATAGACCTCTTGACCATAAGCCAACTTAGATCTGACTAAAGCTGTGACAAGATGTAATAACGTTTTAGTGTCCTGTCCCCAGGACTGTTTACTAATAATTCTTATTAAATT
>JAPXFY010000015.1:31781843-32129343 GCA_030674185.1 Monoplex corrugatus
TCCTTAGGAATTGACAATGTTCCAGGAGAATTGTTAAAACATGGTGGAAAAGAAGGCCTAAAAGCAATGCACATCTTTGTTGTAAAATCTGGAATACTTATCAGTGGCCAACAGATTGGAAACTTCAAGAATGTGCGATGCTTTAAAAGAGTGGCATTGCCGTAATCAGCCACACCAGTAAGACTTTGCTCATAATTATTCTCATTAGATTGAAATCCAAGATAGAAGAACTATCTGACTACCAGGCATGCTACAGATCCAACAGAGGCACAACTGACATGTTATTTGTGTTACAAGTACTCACAGAGAAAATAAAAAGCACTGATGAAGAAGCTTTTGTCATCTTCAAAGACTATAGCAAAGCATTTGATAGCATCATTCATCTCCACCTATTCAACACAATGGTTAAAATAGGTTTTCTTAAACATCTCATTTCATTAATTGCCTCATTATATGAAGACCAAAAGGCTACAATTAGATGGAACAACCAGAAATGTGAATTTTTCAACATCCACAGGGGAGTTAGACAAGGTTGTATCCTTTCACCGTATCTCTTAAACATATGGAACAAGTCATGAGAGTTGTTGGTATAGAAGGCATGGGTATAAAGATAGGAAGAGAAAAATGTACAAACCTGCTCTATGCCGATGATACTACACTATTACCAGACAACATCACCAGCATGAAAAGAATTCTATACAGGGTGGATGCAGCGGGCAAAAAGGCTGGCCTAAAATGGAATGCCGAGAAAACAAAAGTGCTAACGTATTAAAGGCAAAGACAGTGAAAACAACCAAGACATCTTTATTACTACAGTTCCTTTAGAAAATGCTAAAGATATTAAATATCTTGGTTCTGAAAAACTGATGATGGAACCTGCTCTAAAGACATCAAAATAAGAATTGGAATGGCAAAGCAAAAAATGGTCCAACTCAACAATATGTGGAAAGACAGAGGCATACCAAATGGCCCGAAAATTAAACTTTTAAAAAACTTTTCAAATGTTTGATCCAGCCAATCATGATTTATGGCTGTAAAGCCTGGACTCTCAGAAAAGCTGATTGCAAATGATTTGAGGCAGCAGAGGTGTGGTTTTATCAGAGACTACTACATGTCAAATGGACAAATAGAAGAACTAATGAAAGTGTCCTGGATGAACTTATACCACCAGAAAATTACAAGTAGACATCAACAAGAGAAGACTAAAGTACATTGACCATGTGTCATGTAGCAAAAACAGACCTTCTGGCAATCATTTTTTCAAGGAAAACAATGCAAAATGGAATAAAGGCAGATCTCCAATCTCATACATCAAGAACATAACCAACATCAGTGGCCTAAATAATCAAGGAGTTGTCCACAAAAGTCAAGACAGCACCATATGGAGGGAGGTGATGTATCAATGAGTGAAGCAATCAACACTGAACCTGGTGATGCCAACAGGTGAGACAGGTGAGAGTAGTAGTAGTAGCAGTAGCAGTAGTAGTTGTAATAACAGCAGTACTACTACTACTAGATCTACTGTTATTACTATTCATTGATACTGAATGTATCAATACAGTATTACTACTACTATTATCATTATTACGGTAAATAATTTGTTGATTGATTTCTATTGGTTTTGTGAGTCTTGTGGCATTGCATCATGTAAGAGGAAACGATCCTGAATAAGTGCATCTATTTAAACCATACACTGCACCTGTCCACACGACTGACAAGTGTAATCTACAAAATCAGACTCCGTAGTTTCTAGACTAGGTCACAATCACTTATCTTCCCTGTTCTATAAAAGTAGATCCAGTGCTTAAATATTCAAAGCAGGTCAGCTTTACGACCACATGCCTGATCAGGGTGAGGTGAGAGGTATCGAGATGGGGGGGGGGGGGGGGGGGGGACAAAATGGTTGTCCCAAAACCTGAGGCCGTGGATTTAAGTGGTAGACACCCATGATCCAGGGTGGATCAGAGAACCGAATAAAGCATCGGTTTCTCACAATGCTTTAAAATTATTGAAGGCTTCTTCAAACAATTTTTTCGCTAGTCCTCGTATACTCTAAGAATGGTAGGACTTTAAAACTCACTCAACTAACATTCAACTAAGTGGTAGAGACCTCAGGCCGGCCTCCCTCTCCCTCGTGTTGTTTTACCTTCCCTAACTCTAAATACAGTCAGGTAGCCTACCCCAATCACAGCTAGTTAAACAGTGCGCTGAATAAGTAATATTTCCATCTTTCAGACACACCCAAAGTAATACAGCAGATCCAGGTAAATCTATAGCCCTAAAATTTGACGGCTAGGCCATACTAATGGGACTGTCCTGTACTTACCATGTCAGGTAACCTATCCGTCGGAATGGAGGAAACAGCTGTTCAACAAACTCAGTGGAGTCTATCATAAACAGTCACAGTTTGGAAAAGTTTCGCACAGGCCTAGGCCAACCCTGTGCAAAAGGACATCAGGCCACGGTACATGTAAAATTTCAGTTCAGGAGCGGTCAGGTATAGCGAGATGAACATGTCAACTGTCGTGAAATACAGCTTAACTCATCCTCTTGACTTGAAATTACTAGGGGCACTTCCTGACCTACCCACCCTCCCTATTTACAATACCGCTTCCTCCCTAAACGTCATCCACGTTACCGTAGTTCCCCTGTCAAACCATAAACTTCGCTTAATGGTTCTTCTACGTTCCTAGGTTGCCCCACAGACATCCTTATACCTATATGATGTCTGTGGTTGCAGCTCTCACTATAATACAAGTGTGTGTGTGTGTGTGTGTGTGTGTGTGTGTGTGTGTGTGTGTGTGTGTGTGTGTGTGTGTGTGTGTATGGTGTGTGCGTGTGTGCTTGTGCGTGTGCGTGTGCATATGCATGTGTGTGTGTGTGTGTGTGTCCGGCATATGCAAAATTAAGATGCAAAAGGGACCGAACACTGATATGGCTGATAGCTGATAGGATCTTCAATATGTGTATTTGATGTTCGACTGTGTGCGTCCCAAGGGGTTCAGCCACCAACAGGTCTGCACATTATTATGTTGACATGGGAGATTGAAAACGTGTCCACCTTTTTGCCACCAGGAGCTACCAGGCATGATTGAACCTTAGCACAAACACTGTAGACTTACACACGATCGAGCTAGACGCTAGTGATCCGAGCGAAAGAGTGGCAACTGTGTTGAGTGTAAAGTGTACAGCCGAGTTACAGAGACACCAGCTCTGACGGACTCTTCATGTCTGATCTACGTTCACCTGCCAATAACTGAACTCGAAGTTCCAGGGTTTGTTTCCCGTTGAGGCCTTAACTTTTCTCTTGACCTGAAAATCGAACAGAACGTCTAGTCCTTCAGAAGGGGGTGAAAAACAAGTCAAACCCGTGTGCCTTCTGGCCTGTGCACACTAAAGATCTCAAGGCAGTTGAAAACTGTGAAGAGTGGGGCATTCCCCCGGCTGCCTTGGTATAAAATATTGGAGAGATATGTTAATTTCTCATGTTCCTCCCACTTAAGGCCAATAAGCCTTCTTACCTTGCTGAAGTCTTTGTTAAAAAAAATGGGTGGCGCTGCATTGCGGCGACATTATCTTAACAGGAGAGAGCAGCCCGAATTTCACATGGTAAATACATTGTGACAAGAAGAAATGAAAATGGAATATGGATTTACATCAGGTACGAAAGCAGATGAAGTAACCGAAACTAAGGTCACTGAGAGACCACGGCATGATGGGCCACAGAATCTGGGAAAATTGTCACGACGCTATGATGATTTCATGATAATGGGGATGTTGACAATGATGTGGAACTCCATCTGGTTTAATACCAGACTGCGTGACAGGGCTGTACTCTGCACTTGTTATTAAAATGTATCCTGGCGCCAACCAGGTCTGAGAGATACAAACACCTATAATGTTAAGAAACATGAGCAACACTCTCAGTAACATGTCCGTTAAGTGGATGGGACTTCACTACATGATCCCCAATCTTCCCAAAGATCTCAAGCATGCTCAGTTCTGGGTGGAAGCCGGCCAAGGAAAAAAAATGCACGACGAATTTCTTGGACTGATGGGGCTCAAACCCATGACCTCTCAGTCAGTAGTCTACATTGCTAACCACTTCGCCATACTGACTTAACCATGAGACTGTTGAACTGTCCCATTCTGAAGGAAGTTACTTGGGGGGAGGTTTGTTCGTGTGTTTGTTTTGGAGTTGTATGTGCATGTATGTGTGTGTGGGGGGGGGGGGAGGGGGTTGCCTAGTCCACCTGTGCATCTCATCAGGACTCAAGACAATGAGATATCTGTTGGTTTAAAAAAAAAAAAGGAGGGGGGAGGGGGGTCAACAGAGCTGAACCAGTGAAGAAATGGTTTCCTGTATTGAAGTTACAGATTCCTGTCCAATGCTCCCTGAGAGCTATCCATGGACTGTAGAAAATCAGAAATGAATGAAATGATAAAGATGTTGTTTTCTCAATTTTAAAGTAATGAAACGAAAGATACAAACAGTTTGTGCCCTGCTTACTGATCCAAATAATGTGGATGCATCAAAGGCAGATCAACATGATGCTAAAAACATGACAACTACTTGTGGTCAGTCCTGCTGTAGACATCATGTAGACTAGGCAAAAACATTGTCAGGCTGATTTAAACTTGCTCTTGGGTCTATGAACTGAGGATGCCATCCTCTACTTTGCTGATCAGTAAATAATTCAACAACTGAATAGGCAGAGGAAAACAACAATAAAGGATATAACCGTTGACCTTCCAATCAAGAATACATTAGGATGAAAGCTTACACACAAACACACACAAAACACAGGTAGGTAGGTAGGTAGATCGCTAGCTAGCTAGCTAGATACCGTGAATGTGTGCGTGTGTGTGTGTGTGTGCGCGAGCGCGCGCGCGTGTGTGTGTGAGAGAAAGAGAGAGAGAGAAAGAGAGAGAGAGAGAGACAGAATTTCTAGCCTTTCACAAACCGAAATTTCCGATGCAAATTTAGCACAGATTTATGTAAGTTATAAACAGCTGATACATTCTTGCTGATAATGGGTTTTTTACCACCACCACATACATGCATACTCCACACACATACATGCATACTCCCAAACACAGAGTTGATTTTTATCCTTTTAAAATGCATTTTCTCAAAGAAATTTAAAAAAGAAAAGAAAAGAAAAGAAATCTGAGTGCTTTTTACACAAAACGTTTCACAGAGGAAATACAGTATCCACCCCCAGTCGTCAAAGGTGACAGTAAGATATTTGACATTGAGCCTGGGAATTCTCAAGGCCTGCAACTCATACCAGCCACACACACACACACACAAGATACATGTCTGTGGCCACACGCTCGTTCATATCCTGCAGTATCACGCCGTCCTCTCAGTAGGCCTACCAAGAATATTGTTTCGCTTGTGCTTGCCATTTGCGGGGCATTTTTCGCCAGAGGACGCACACACACACGCGCGCGCGCGCACATAGCATGCAAACTATTGCATGAAAGTATAAACTTTTTCTGAAAGAAAAAGGAACAGACTATCCATTTATGACACTTTAAAGATTATTTGACAATTTGGTTTGTGAAGAATGGCCCATACAACTGACATGAACACATTTTAGACAAGTTCTTGTTAAACATTATGGATTAATAGTGCAAGAAAAGAATATTCCTAGAAAACAAAACAAAAAGATAATGGAAATATGTCTCCTTACCCAAGGGCATAAAAATTACTGAATAGTAATACACGCACAACGACAGGGAGAGAGAGAGAGAGAGAGAGAGAGGAGAGAGAAGAGAGAGAGGAGGAGAGAGAGAGAGAGAGAGAGAGAGAGAGGAGGAGTTTTCAGTTTCAGTTTCAGTTTCAGTTTCGTTTCGGTTTCAGTGTCACTGTGTGCAAATCCATATACTACACTACACCCACGGGCTAAGTCTTGGGAAAAAATTGCTCTCTCTCTCTCTTTCTCACACGCACACGCACACACACACACACACACACACACACACACACACCACACACACACACACACACACACACACACACCACTGTGACATCACTTTCTTTGATGTAAAAAAGCTTACGATCAAGTTTGGCATAAACGTTTATTGTTCAAGCTAAAATCTGTTGGTTTATCTGGCAATATGTAAAATTACATTAAATCTTTTTTAGCTAATAGAACAATACAGGCTAGAGTGGGAGCTAGTTATTCTACTTCACGGCGCCTCGACATGGGGATTCCACAAGGTTCAGTGATAGCACCTATTTTATTTAATATCCTTATACAGGATCTTCCTAAAGCTTTTTCAAATCGTGTTGTTTTAGTACAGTATGCTGATGATATATGCACTTGGATGAATATCACTTTAAAAAAGACAACTCCACAGAGAACACGGAATTACATCAGGAAATTGTATCAAATTGATCTTGATAATCTTGGAAACTATATGTTAGAAAATGGTCTGTCGTTGTCGGCAGAAAAGACTAACATGATGCTGTTTGATCCTGGTGGTAACTCAAATAACTTGCTTACTTTCAAATTGCTTGGTGAAGTGTTAAATTACAAACAGGTCGTAAAATTTCTGGGAGTTTACATCACTTCGAAATTAAGCTGGAATGTTCATTTTGATTATATTTTAACAAAAGCACGAAAAACCTTAAATTTTCTAAAGATAATAAGCAAATTACCCTGGGGAATGGATACAAATATACTGATTCATCTGTCAATAGCGCTGGTCAGGTCTAAATTATCCTACGCGCAAGGTTTTTTTCAATGCACCCAAATATTTACTAAAAAAGATTCAGAGCTTGGACTGCAAAAGTCCTAAACTTGCACTGGGTGTACCAACTCATGCTTCTACTCTGGAAACGTACAAAGCTGCTGGAATTCTACCTCTAAACAACCATCGTGAGCTAGCTACAGAAAAGTTTGCAATTAGAACTACTTCACAAGCGAATAATTTTGTGAGCAAAGAAATTAAAATCAGGTCTGATATTGACTTTCCAAAACGAGCAAAAAACATTTCATCACAAATTACAACCGCAACTTACATATCTGACCTGATCAAACAATCCAGCATAACTATGGATGAAATAGCCGAAAAACCAATGTTAATGCCTATCCCTACATGGGAAATGTTAAAGGCCACGTTTGATCTCGATTATGCAGACGTTAAAAAAGATGATAATGTCAACATTACGCTATCCACAGCTTGTGAACACATCGATGAAAAGTACCGTACCCACCTCCACATTTTTACTGATGGGTCAGTCTTAGCAAATCAGAGCGCTGGAGCAGCGTTTTATGTTCCAAAATTTAACATTAAAAAGTCTTTTTTCATTGGGGCAAATGTATCTATATATACAGCAGAATTGGTCGCTGTTGTTCAAGCGTTGCATTATTTAATAAGCCTTCGGCCTGTGCCTTTCAAAGTAGTTCTGTTTGTTGATTCAAAATCTGTATTATATGCCTTACAGTCTTTTGATACAGACACAAGACCTGATTTAATAATTGAGGCAAATCATCTAATACACTGTTTAAAGATAAATGGCTCGGAAATCAGTTTATGCTGGGTGCCTTCTCACGTTGGTCTTCACGGCAACAACGTAGTTGACAGAGCAGCTAAATCCGGTGCACTCCGTTTTGAAAATTCCATAGAATTACATGTTAACACCTCGGTAAAAGAAGCTTACAACTCGCTAGAATTAGCATCATGGATTCGATTTCATGAACATTTAAATGAAAAATTTGTGTCTCAAAAAAGAATCAAACTTTCAGTTCAAAATATCTGTAAAAAAATGCAGTATTCTTCGATATATCATTTGAGATTAATTGTTACCACATATTTTCGTATTCAACTGAACGCTTTGAAAACAAAATATTGTAAAAACGTTTTATGTATTTGCGGTGAACAATTCACATTGTATCACTGTTTGTTTTACTGCAGAAAGCTTCGTTATTTTTTACCAAAGATGTTTACACAAGGAAACTATCTTGAAAAGCATTTTAAAGAAGTGATATCAGATCAAGTTCTGTTAGTTAAAATTTCAGAATCATTGGTTCACAGTCCTGTTAATGCGTTACTTTAAGGTTATTATTTTAATTATCATTATCTTATTTTGTTTTGTTTTGCTTTTTATGACGATTTTTCTTTTACATTTGATGTTAGCGTTGTTCTAGTTTCATTTCTCTGATCATCCATATCATTTTTCTAAAGACCTTGCCGGTTCCTTTTAATTTTTTTTCCGTCTCTTACTCTGTTCCCTTCTTTCCCTTCCTCCCTCCCCCCCCCCCAAAAAAAAATCATCCTCCATGCCATTTTTATCCAATATCACTTATAGTGAAAAGACGTTAAATCAAGGAACGAACTGTGACATCACTTCACTCTACTTCAACCAAAGGATATAACTCTTGAGAGTCAAGTAGGAATTATCTCCCATGATGTGGAACTTCTCAAATCTAACATAGTTTGCGCTACCCATTCGGCTAGCATAGACGCAGATACAAAGCACAAAAACAGTAAGTTCAGAACACTCAGAACAGAGCTTATGTTTTTGTGCTTTGTATCTGCTTCTATGCTAGCTGAATGGGTAACGCAAACTATGTTAGATTTGAGAAGTTCCACATCATGGGAGATAATTCCTACTTGACTCTCAAGAGTTATGTCCTTTGGTTGATATTATACACATTCACCCTGCTTCCCTCTTATTTCTTTGGTATTCACACTACTTCGTTTTCAGACAGACACAACAGCAGAATACATAGTATACACAATCCACTTTTTTGCTCTGAACCCACGTGTTTGTTCTTTGCATGAACGTTGGCCAGCTGATCTGCTGGTTCACTGCTTGTAACTGACTGATCATTGTAAACAGTCTGTCGATCTCAACCTAACTCTACTCCTATGTGGCCGACCTGATTGACAAGCAATAATATTACTTGGTTCAAAGGCTGTCTATCGCAGATCTTGTACAATTTGTCCAACGCATCAGTTGCAGATTTATAAAACTTGTCCAGTCCACCTGGCTAAAGAAGATTAGGACTCAAGATGTGATGTTTCCTTGGTTTTTTCGCTGGTACCTTCCATTATAAAAATGGTCCAACTCACCAACATCTGAAAAGACAGAGGCATATCAAATGGCCTGAAAGTTAGACTTTTAAAATGTTTGACCTGGCCAGTCTCGATTTATGACTGCGAAGTCTGGGCTCGAAGAAAAAACTGGTTGCAGAAGAATTGAGGCAGCAGAGATGTGGTTTTATCGGAGACTAGTACGTGTCAAATGGACAGACAGAAGAACTAATGAAAGTGTCCTGGAAGAACTTGATACCACCAGAAAACTACTAGCAGACATAATCAAAAGAAGACTAAAATACATTGGCTATGTGTCACGCAACAAGAACACCGACCTCATGACAACCATCTTTCAAGGAAAAACAGTGGCAAAAAGGAAGAAAGGCAGACCTCTAATATCATACATCGAGAACACAACCAACATTATGTCCATCAGTGGCTTCAATATTCAAGGAATTGCCCACAAAAGTAAAGACAGAGCGGCTTGGAGGGAGATCGTGGTGTCCAGATTTGCAGCAGCCAACATCGAACCCAGTGACGCTGACAGGTGAGACTGAGACCTTCATTATACGGTCTTTTTTCTTTTTTTACTTTGTTTTACAAGGTCCAGCAGTCATCGGCTCTTCATTTTTCCAAGTCTGAGTTAGTGGTTGTGTTGATGTTTTGATTGGAAAGTAGCGTGGATTTTAAGGAATTGACAATGGAGTGGAGGTCTGGTTATGGACCATAGCAATGTAGTAAGCCCTTGTTCAACTCTGAGTTGTAGAGGTGGAAACAGACCATCTAGTTTACACGAACTCTGACAAGGTTTTGTCGACTAAATCTTGATAAAGATCCACTCTTACAGAGCTGAGGAAAACTTGGTAACACATTTTTTTCAAAGACAGACACACGGTTTTCTCTAATTGACATTCTCTCCTCTCCCTCCCCTCTCTGTCTGTCTGTCTGTTTCTCTCTCTTCTTCTCTCTCTCTCTTCTCTCTCTCTTTCTCTCTCTCTCTCTCTTTCTCTCTCTCTCGCTCTCTCATATTTCTGTTTAAAGTTTTGTTGTTGTTGAGATAAAATCACTAGAGACGCAATCCTAACCATCTCCCTTTACAAACAAAATTATTACACTAAATCCAGATTGTGTACTTCTCGAAGTCGATATAAACTTGAAGAAACTTCAGTTGAAATAACACTCGACTGTGTATCAAGAACGATGTAGACTGTCACAACAGTGAAAACAGATCTTAATTATTGTCAGAAGTTCTTGAGAAAGGGCTGTTCATGTACATTCCTTGAAAAGTGCTCATTTTTATGCGCTGTTGTTTAGTACGTGTAACCTACCCTGATGCATTACTTTCCAAACTTGCGTTTTCCAGAGTCATCAACAGTGTACACCTTTGACCAAAATTAAGCAACTGCTTTTCTTGGGGCGAGGGTAGAGGGGCATTAGCTCAGTTGTTAGGGAGCCATTCTCATATGCAGGGGCTCTGGGTGGGCCTTGTTTTCATGGGCTGGTTGATTGGCTGGTTCATACAGCCGTGAACTGAAGATCTGATATCTTGAGTTCAGTCCCAGTCTGCAATACTACAAACTGGACAGTTGGCTGCCCATCTTAATGTTTCTATCGTTCTGTGATATGAGCTTAGTGTTTCACAGGTTGTTCTCCACCATTCCTTCCCGATTTAAGATCCTGCCAGCGCATAGGGTTTCGTGCAGGCTCATGTGTCTACCTGATAATTGCTGGCAGACGTATATGTAGGTGGAGCGCATAAAGATTTGTCTGAATGTGATCAAGCGATTTTAAACTAACTCGAAACTTCAGACTTGGTAAAGGTCCACCTATAAAGAACAAAAAATCTTGTTTACACATTTTTCTTGGAAACAGACACAAACATACACAGACACCTATTTCTGGTCAATATGAAATAATCTCCCTTTCAAAAAAGCACCCCAGATGGTCAAGCCATTCCAAAAAACAAAACAAAAAAAACCCTCACTGTTTACACAAAGGTTATTAGAGGAAATCCAGATTTTACCATTATCAAGGTCACTGTGACCTTGGACAAAAATCATTTGATATAAAATTAATTTGATGTGAAATGAGGACAATGGTAAACTACCACAACTGTGAAGATAAACTCTAAACATTGTCAGAATATCAAAAAGTGCTGAGGTTAGGCATTTCTTGAGTCTGTACCCTTGACCTTGGCACCTTGTCTTTCAAACGTACGCATTCACATCTCCTCCCCAAAACTGGTAAAGATATATTCATAAACAGCTAAGAAAATCCAGCCCACACATTTTGGTCACACACACACACACACACACACACACACACACACACACACACACACACACACACACCACACACACACACACATACACACACACACACGCACGCACGCACGCACGCACACACAGGACACGCATGAGCAAGCAGGTGTTAAGCTATGATTATGCATTATTGGCACTGTCAGCATTTACAAAGCATAGCATGTAACATGTTTAATTCGAACAATGCCGCCACAAATACTTGTGCACTACTTTTCAGCGACTAAAAAAAAGTTTCATTCCACAAAAGGTGACTCATCACCAAAACGTCCTGTCATCGCTTCCTCTCTTTCTCTATGTTAAGAAGTAGGACATCAAATGTAGTGGGTGGGGAAGGCAAGATGGTAGGACAAAATGACAAAAGTGTGGAGGTGATGGAACAAGCTGGTAATGTCACGCTGAAAATCCCTCTTTACTTTCTGTTCTGTAGCCTGCTAACACATCTACAGCGCAGTACCCTTTTCAGAATTCACTTTCAGAATGTCACTTGTTTTGATGATGTAGTAATAAAGACTGAATAGACAAACACGCACACACATGCGTGCACACATACATACATACTCATGCACGCACATGCCTACATAAAACCAGATAACATCAACTCTATACTGAGGGCCACAGATGGGCCACTCCGTTATATTTGAATAACTTCTGTTAAAGAGGAAAGAACTTTCACCACTAGGAAAAGAGTCTGCTTGCATATCTACCATTATACCACGACATATTACCAACACAAATCACCATCAGGTCATAAAGCTACATCACTATAGGACCAACATGTTTCTGAACGATGGTGGCTGTTGGTGGTTCTTCTCTCTCTCTCATTCTTGATCATGCCCCCTACACCCCCCATACCACACACACATACAAACACATACACACACACACACACACACACACACACACACACACACACACACACACACACACACACACACACACACACACACACACACAGAGTTGAGCATTTTACATCTTCAGAAGCCATATCTTTGGGATGAATTTACTGGATCTCAGAATGCTGATGCTGAATGTTCCTTGGACTCAGTATGCTGAATGGTTAGTGGCAGACTTTCAAGCGCTGTGAAATCTTTCATGCGTTTCTCAATTATTATCTTTCATACATATTTCAGTAATGACTGCTGGATAACTTGTATCTTCTTTATCTTCTGTCAGCTCCTAGCACAGTACTGGTTGAAGATCCAAGAGACAGCTAGAACACTGGGCACCAAAAAACAAAAAACAAAAACAAAAAAAGAAACCCACAGAACTTTGAGCACCAGCAGATCCATCTTTACAACAATGGGGGAACATTGCAGGGGCACTAGCCATGACATCTCTTGGAAAAATATCAACCGGCTGAGGGAATAACACTTCCATAATAAAGATCAGGGAAACCTTGGAGACACTCAGATAAGTCTATCTTTGGGATACAAATTATTTAACATGTACCAAACAATACCCACAAATACTATTTCAAAGCGCAAAAGAAGATTACTCAGTTCCACCTGATGAAAGGCTCGACATGAGGCAGACAACAGTCAGTCATGGTATTTTCATGAAAATATGATGTAGGTGTTTTTGTTTGGTCTTGTAGACTTTTCTGTGAAAGATATCATTAAAGCGGTAAAGTTAAAATTCTATGTCATTGTTGATGGCAAGGTCAGGAAACAATCTTTACCCTCATAATTGCAACTGAGGTTGATGGCTGTGTTATCTTCATACTTTAAATTGAATCTCTCTCTTTTCTTTTATTGCTAAGATGCTTGCTGTTTTTATGTATTGCAAGATACTTTACGGCCTAAACGTGAAGTACTGCACAGTGCAAAAATGCCAAAATGAATGCAATCTTCAGTCATGTGTGTGTGTGTGTGTGTGTGTGTGTGTGTGTGTGTGGTGTGTGTGTGTGTGTGTGTGTGTGTGTGTGTGTGTGTGTGTGTGTGTGTGTGTTGAAAGAATATGTGTCTGTATTATATAAGTGTGTTGTGTGTTTTGTGATTGTGCATGATTGAAGCACTGACATGAAATACTGTAATGTATATATGTGAGAGCTTGTGCGCTTGCATATTAAGGTTTCTGCTATATGAGTGAGAAAGACAGACAGACACATTATGTATATAAATATACATGTGTATGCATGTTTGCGTTCTTACTCAGTTTGGAAACAGTATTTCTGTGTTCAAGGGGAGCAACTTGCAGACACGTTTTTCTTTCAGCGTTGTGCAGAGTTGCATTTCCTCCATACTGAAGCAGAAGACGCAAGCAATCAATGTGGCCTTCTTCTGCTGCAAAATGTAGTGCAGTATTCTGACTGCATAGTCCGTCGCGCAGGTTTGGGTTTCCTGAAATTGACACAGAGTGTAGTACATCAAAGTGTGAGAAAAACTAACAGTGTTTTCGGTTTGTTTCATTTTAATTTAGATTGTTGGTTGGTTAGTTAGGCCTACTTGTTTCTTGTTTAACTTCGTTGTTGTCGTTTTACTCTTAGTCCGTTTTTTGCATCATCTCTCTCACATAACTGTTACTGGGCCAAAAGAGAAGTGTTAAATTAAACAAAAATGGTGATAGTTTAGGATGGAATTATCATCTCCATCTTTTGCCAAGAACAAGTTCTTTTGTTTCAGACAAAGGTGGGCATAGCTCAAGAAGAAATACTAAACACATCACACAGTTCATTTGCACTAACATACAGTTATTCATGCGTCAGGAATATCATCATGATGTTATATTTTCCATCAACTTCAGCTAACAAACTGGCTTCAGATGAAACACTACGTGCATGCATTGAGAATGAGATCTGCTTGGTAAAGTATCCAAAGCAAACAACAGCACCAAATAATGATAATACTAATAATATAGTAATAATGACAGTCATCATCATCATCATCATAATCATCACAATCATGACCATGATCACAATATTAATAATAATTCGTTTGTATAGTACAAATAGCTCATGTCAAACTGCACACTTATTACTTTAGATAGATAAAATAAGTGAAAAAGAGGGGTGGGTGGGTTTAGTCAGATACAGACATAAATGAGTGTAAACATAGATTCATTAATGCATATACAGATCATAAAATAAATGAGCAATAGTACCACTAGTACACAAAAAATGAATATAAGAAAGAAAAATGATTAAATCATTTCATATTTATACAAGTCTTTCAAAAACACAAACACACGAAAACACACACAAACATACAAATACATGTACATGCACACATGCATACACACACAGAAACAAATCTACACACACACACACACACACACACCACACACACACACACACACACACACACACACACACACACACACACACACACGCACGCACACACACACACACACACACACTCACACACACATATACACGCACATGGGGGTGGGAGGAGGGGGTCACTACCAGGTCCATACATTAATGTAGTGTAAGCAAAGACATTAATGCACTATCCAACTGAGCAAAGACATTAATGCAGTGTAAACATAGTCAAATCATCGAGAATAACATATAATCATAACATCTAATCAGAATTAAGTAATCACGCAAACAACGAAAAAATACACACACATTCACTTGCAGACACATCCGCACACACAAAGATAGTCGCAACGTATCCAGACTCAGAAAATTTATAAGTATCTCTGCCCATAAAGAGAGAAGCATTTCTTTAGAACTACATGTAGTTTGAGAAAACCGAGGTACGGTCAAGAGAAGCTCTTTGAGACCTGAGTTTCAAAAAAAGTACAAACGACAAAACACAAGAAAAAAACCAAAACACATGACAAACCATAAAACACAAGAAAAATCACAAAACAGTATGAATCACGAAATAAACCACAAAATACAGTATAAATCACAAAACACAAGATAAATCACCATACACAAGATAGTCCACAAGACATGACCTAAACCACAACACAGAAGATAAATCACATAAAATAAATTATCACAAAACAAATTTTTAAAAAAACATAGTATAAATCACAAAGCAAGATAACCCACAAAATACAAAATAAATCACAAAACACAGTATATATCACAAACGATAAACCACAAAACAGAAGATATAATCTACATAACACAAGATAAACCATAAAACACAAGACAATCCACAAAACACAGTATAAACAACAATTCGAGAGAAACCACAAAACACTATGATAGTGTAAACCACAAAACACAGTATGAACCACAAAACACATGACAAACCACAAAACAGAAGATACACCACAAAGCAGTATAAACCATGAAACACAAGATAAACCATAGATCAATGAAAACGAAGGTCCTCTGGCTGATGAATCATGGTAGAGATCGTGGCTCTATGTACCTGCACAACGGAGGTGTTAAGGTCGAGTATGGCTGGATTTTCGTGAGGAATGCCAAAGCTTGATTGGAGCAGAGAATGATTCCCGAGGCATAGCCAGAGAGGTGGAACATGCAAAAGAAAGTTCAGAAACTTGGATAAGTGGGCCAGATAGGGGCCACTAGCATGAGAATGGGAGAGTCTTCACACATTTGGTTTAGAACCTTCCCTATGATGGGAAGAGGGGGGAATGCATATCCGCTCAGGCCCCTTCACGAAATAGGGCGTCAAACTACCTATGTCAGAGGTCTGGAACTGGGGATGCAGACACCAGGAGGAGATGACTGGACCTATTTTCGGAAAGGTCCACAAGGTCTAAACCAAACATCCCACATAGGCTGAAGGGAATAATGGACTAGGGTCCACTCCGTGTGAGGCATCATGTCGGCGCAGTTGAGGGAGTCCATCAGAATGTTGATCTTGGCCAATCTTCTGATATATGCAACACAATAGGAGACCTTCTGTCCTTTTTCGGAATGAGTGCGACCAACCCCCTCTCTCCCCCCCCTGCTTGTTCATGTAGCAAGCAACTGTGAAGTTGTCCATGCAGATTAAAACATGTTCGCCTGGAAACTGTGACTGGAAGTGCTGGAGCGTTGGGAAAACTGCTTCCAGTTCCAAGCGATTGATGTGACAGGATATCTGGAGGGGAGACCACACGCTCGATGTTGAGAATCGATCTACTGATCTGAAAAGTTTGATTTGAGGGGGCGGAAAGTTAATTGACACCCTAATCAGTAGCCACTGCTCTGGTGGGCTCCAAAGCCAAGATTCGAAAGTGATCACCTGATCCCATGCTCGGTGGGATTTACATCACCTCCACCTGAATTGTCGCTTAAAACTGCCTCTTGTGGAGACGCCCTAAAGGAAGCAAAGGAGGAAGAGACTCCATATGGCCCAAGTAGTGGCCTGTTTGGCATAACGAAGGTGAAGGTGAGAGAATGTAGCCAGCAGTTTCATGACGCAATGGACAGATGGGCGCACCCACCACCTCACCGTATCGAATGACGTTCCCAAGCCAAAGTTTCTGACAGGGCTCCAGCTCCGACTTCTGGTTGAGAATGAAGCCCAGCGAATGGGATATGTCCAGAAACTGCCAAACGTGTTGGTGGCAGAGATCTGGGCAGAGGCTAGGATAAGCCAGTCGTGCAGGTAGGCCTGAAAACTGAACCCTTTGACTAAGATGTGGAGATATTTTTTTTGGTAATTCTGATGAACAGCTAAAGGGTCGGGGCCAACCCAAAGGGTGGGGCATGAAACTATCAGAAATAGACAAGAATATGAAAGTAAACGTCCTGTAAATCTTTGGACGTTCCCTCGTCCCCAGGATAAAAAGTGTCCCTGAAGGGCGCAACTATTTCCATCTAAAAAGTGACCACTTTGAATGGACAGATCAAGCACCAGGTACCAACCCCCCGAGTATCTGGGAACAACAAAGTGACGTCAGTAAAAAACCTGGGAGGCCAGGTTGCCAAACTCTTCGGTGGTGCCCTTTGTAA
This sequence comes from Monoplex corrugatus, assembly GCA_030674185.1. Lineage (NCBI taxonomy): Eukaryota > Metazoa > Mollusca > Gastropoda > Littorinimorpha > Ranellidae > Monoplex > Monoplex corrugatus. Next base: position 31,799,085 of record JAPXFY010000015.1, read on the forward strand.
AGAGGGACACCACCTCCTGATCGAGAGTGCAAAGAAGAGGAAGAAGAGGGGAAAGGAGGAGGCAGTCGAAGTGTGAACAACCAGCTGAGGTGGGCTGGGATCAGAAACCTTCCGCATCTTAGCATGGTTGCCAAATTTTGTGACGTACTCTTTCCCTTTGGAAGAAGACATAATATGAAATGACAGCGTGGACAACAAAATGGTTGAATATAAACAGAAAACAGAATTGACTTTTTAACGGCATGCACTCTGTATGTAGATTTGTGATTTTCACATATAGCTGGGTAATTGGTATGGGATAGGAAAGCTGCCGCTGCCAACTATCTGATAAGTGTGACTGGTAAGTGGGTTTACAGAATGTTATTTTCAGAGCACGATTTTTATTAACCAGAAAAAAATAGTATACACAGAATAAAGACCAAAACACAGATAAAGCATAAAACACACGATAAACCATAAAGCACAAGATAAATCACAAACTACAAGACAAACTACAAAACACTATAAACCACAATAATATAAAACCACTGGTATCAGCTTTCCACGCTATGAACCTGAGATTCTTCTGTTTCTTCTGGCCTGAGAGAATTTCAACCCAGGATAAACAACAACAACAACACAACAACAACAACAACAACAACAACAACAAAACAAATACTTGGCCGCAGAGGATCTCATACAAATGTAGCCGTGCACACCCAACGGCGTGTAACAGATGTCTTTTTCTTCTCAAACAATTTTGAGTACAATTACTTCCCCTGGTTCAGTGATTCTCAATAACATTAGGAAATTCTATCATTTAAATCCTTAAAAGCTAGGAAATAAGTAACTTGTGCATTCTAGAAAAGTATGTATTTCTTATGGGAAATGTCCTCGAGGTGAAACTTCCCCTCGTTTCCCTGAAATCAATAATTTTGTTGTTCGATTGTTCGGTACTAGATCTATTCAAATTTCCGACCTGTGAGCCATGACAATAATCGGAAATTTGTAAAATAATGAAATAAATTGTGGAAATTTTCAGATCACGATTAGAATGTTGATATTCTAATCTTTCATTCGAACCACATCACACCTTTAATCATTAGATATTAAGCTTGCATTAAAGAAAGTTCAGGCCAAATCTAAGTGCGACAAACCGCCAAAATGACCGCCATCTTGCCGGGATGTAGAATCTAATTATTAATGTTTAAAATCTGATTTAGAATACATAATTACATTTACATTTTTGCTCCTTTTATAAACAGAACTGATACTGCAATAAAATATTGCTAAGCAGTAAGGTATTAGAAGAGATTCTGGCATTCCGTATTGTGGTCGGACTGCGCGTGTCCATATTAGGATCAGTTGTGTTTTCATTCGCCTGTTCATCGATCAATTTCAGCACCGAAAGGTTGATTTACCTATTCAAAGTATGTCCACATAAACTTCTCGGTTATCGTCTATTTACCCATTTATTTGATATTTTCATGGATTAATATTAACTGATTAAATACGTAAAAATTCGGCTAAAACCCCTTTCAGCAAAGTGTAAACATTCTTACATTGACTTAAATCACTCATAGTTTCGATCTAAGTAAATATTATGTAAAATGATGTAAACCACAAAAATCTGTGTGCTGTGTAGATTTTCGTGATGTATAATATGATAATATTGTTATGTGGATCGCAAGATAAACACCGCTGAGCTTGCACGAGGAAACACAAATCTGGCCTCTAAGGGGCCCCAAATGTAAGAATGTTTACACTTGCTGAAAGGGGTTTTAGCCGTATTTTTACGTATTTAACATGAAGAAGGCTAAAATTCAATGTAATAGAGTAATAGCACAAGCAAAGAAGTCTTACTGGACCAGTTTCTGTAATGATGAAGTATTTGAATCAAAGGATATGTACAAAGTGTGGAAAAAACTAAAAGAAATGAAACATGGTTATACACTGCCAATCTACCCAATTAAGTTTAAAGATAATTTATTTCCAAGTTCCCTTGAAAAAGGTAACGCCTTTCTCAATCTGTTTTCACATAATAGCCGATCAGTTAATCTACAGTCAACTATCGGTAAACACAGAAGAGAACAGGACAAAAATGACATCTATGTTGATCCAATTTCTAAGGAGAGTCATTATATCAATTCTCCCATTCAACTGGACGAATTCATGGAAACTTTGGCGTCTTTTTCATCCAATAAATCTTCTGTTGGTTTAGATGATATTTCTTATCAAATGCTAATTCATTTGCCTCTGAAGTGGAAGGAATTGTTACACTCATTTTTCCAAAAATGTTGGTTTAAATTAATGGAGCTCTTCCAAAACTCTGGAAGAAGTCCGTGATAATTCCCATCATTAAGGAAGGCAAATCAAGGTCACTTATTGACAGTTACAGACCAATAGCTTTAACTTCTCATATCGGGAAACTGATGGAAAAGATTATCCTCAAGCGTTTGTTCCATTATTGTGAAAGAAATGATATTATTCCACCTCATCAGGCAGGATTTAGGAAAGGGCGATGTACAACAGATCATTTAGTAAAACTTACAAGTCAAATCAAAAAGCAATTTTGTCGTAGAAAAAGCACTTTGGCTACGTTTTTTTATGTGAAGAAGGCTTACGACACTGTGTGGCATTCAAGACTGCTTTATAAATTAAAGAGCATTGGTGTAACAGGTAAAATGTATTATTACATTAAAGAATTTTTATCCTGTAGATCAATATGTGTAAGATTAGGGACTGTATACTCTTGATTTAAAGACATAGACATGGGGATCCCTCAGGGGTCAATCCTGTTCAATATACTTCTTTATGATTTACCAAAATATTTGTCGAAGAACACTGTCGTACAGTATGCAGATGATATTGCCATCTGGATGAATACCACTCTTCAAAAAAATACAAACAAACGGACAATCACCCATGTACAAAAGCTCTACCAATGTGATCTTGATAACCTGACTAATTACATGAAAGACAATGGTCTAGAGTTATGGAGTGAAAAGACTTATCTTATGCTTTTCAACAATGGAGAAAACCCTAAAACTCTCCCTATATTATTACTGGATAGTAATCCGCTTGTTTATAAGCCCACCGTTAAATTTCTTGGAATGTACTTAACACGAAAATTGAATTGGAGGCACCATATAGAATATTTAATTACAAAAGCAAACAAAAGACTTAATTTCTTAAAAATAATCAACAGACAGTCCTGGAGCCAAGACACACAAACTATGTTACACTTAGCGATTTCTTTGGTTCGATCGAAACTGCTCTATGGACAAGAGGTATATTTTACTGCCTCGACTACACTCTTAACAAAATTACAGAGTGCAGACAGCAAAGCTATTACATTGGCTCTCCGTATGCCCGTTCATATAAACACAATGAAGTCTTATAAAGAAAGTAACATTTTACCCCTTACAGATCAACGTGAATTAGCGGTGACAAAGTATGTTATTAGAGCTCTGGCTGTAAAGAACTCAGTTAAGGATGAATTACTATACACGTCAGAAACTGACTATCCCCAGAAAGCTCGAAAGGTGCATACTCTTCAACCTATTCGAAATTTTGCAGATGTTCTCCTAAGCAAAAACAATATTGATGTAACTAACATTCCAGTAATGCCACTTATTCCATCCATACCTCCCTGGGAACTTGAAAATGCCAACTTTGACATAGACTATATAACTCTTAATAAAAAGAAGAAAGAAATATTCTAGTATCAGAAGTCAAATCTCATCTAGCCACCTGTTATTTTAATCACCTAAAAATTTACACAGACGGGTCTGTTTTAGATACATCTGATAACGGAGCTGGATTCGTCATTCCTGCCTTAAAGGTACAAAAATCTTTTTACATAGGTAAAGGCTACTCTATTTTTACATCAGAATTATATGCGATATTGATGGCTCTTACCTATATCAATAGCCTCTCATACGATATCTGCGATATACTATTGTGTGTTGATTCTAAATCTGTGTTACGTAGCTTGAAACAAGCAGAACACGTAATACGAAATGACATTATCTTTGAAATCAAACATTTGATACATTGTATTTCATCCAGCGGTGTTGGTATAAATTTTTGCTGGGTTCCGTCACATTGCGGACTCCATTGGAATGAAGTTTCAGACCAGTTAGCAAGAAACGGAGCATCCAAAAATGCCAATACCGTAACATGCCATAATATACGACTTTCAGTTCATGAACTTGGTTCTGTGCTAGAACGTTCAGTTTATACAAATTTCTCCAATACCCATAGCCTGATACCTTACTGCCCCAGACAGCTAGCGTCCTTGATATACAAACTAAGGCTTAACTCTTGGAAAACGAAATATACACAGAATGTATGTATTTGTTCAAAAACATTATCAGTCCACTATCTACACTTTGAATGTCCTATTTTACTTACGACATGTAGAAATAACAATCTTGATTTTTCATGTACTGACGCTAGAGATATTCTTTACAACAAAAATAATGGTATTATCCTGCTAGTCCAGCTGATTCTCAGATCCCCTGTTGGCAGATTGTTATGAAGAGTTAATTAATTGTTGTATGTTATTATTTGACACTGTTAATTCATTGTTCTGAATTATTAATTGCACTTGTTCCCCTTCTTACATTCAAACTTCTATTACCTTTCCCCATACTCATCCTCCACCCCACCTTTGTGTGTGTGTGTGTGTGTGTGTTGTGTGTGTGTGTGTGTGTGTGTGTGTGTGTGTGTGTGTGTGTGTGTGTGTGTGTGTGTGTGTGTGTGTGTGTGTGCGTGCGTGTGTCTAAAATCACTATTACATTAAATAAAAGATTCATTCATTCATTCAAAGAGTCGATTCCTCTGCGGATTCGCGGTGCTGTCTATGCGGTTCACTTGCCGAGTATATAAGCGGATGAGTGTGAGTGTCATGCATGCTTTTCTCCTCTGGTCTGGTCTTGAACGTTTGGGTCAGAAGAGAGAAACACCAGCTCTGCCTTCCACGGGTCTTCTTTGCCAGGCTGCATTACCATCTGCGCTCTTCTGCCTCCTGTCTTCACCTTCATCCTTACCACCACACCATCACATCAAGATAAAACATGCAAACAAACAATTAGCCACAGATGATCCAAAACCAGACTAATGTGCAAAGAACCAAACGGCCACAGACGATCTCAAACCAGATTAACAAACAACCAAACACACACTTGACCACAGATGATCTCAAACCAAAATACCAAACAAACAAATGCCCCAGATGATCTCAAACAAGAATAACCAGAGGATTTCAAACCAGAATAACAAGATTTTTAAAAAGAAGAAGAAGAAATGATATTGAATTTGTTGATAGTAATTTGTGTGTGTAATAACTTTAATGATTGTAGGTAATGGTAATAAATTTTCCAGTACAACATCAGTTAATCTGACAGAGGGATTGTGCCTGCCCCCTTTTTGTCGTACTTGTTGATATAACAGGCAACAAGGGCTTGAGACCACCTCTCCCAGGACGCCTTCTGAGCAACACTTGCAGAGACTGCTGTCCTTTCAGGCCACCGACAGTACATGTAGTATATATGGTAGAAAGAAACTCTAGGGAGAGCAGAAGGTCTTCAGAGAAGTAACCCCCTTTAGACAAGTGTTTCGGCCCTGAATTCCTTACACTCTCGGGGGGCCGGGCCACATCCAGGTCATGACTCCTGGATGCCCTTCTGCTGTTGTCTATTTTTTTTTTTTTTTTCCCCACGCCGGGGAGCGAACCTGGGCGATTCTGCGCTTCAGAACTGCGGTACGCGGTTTTACCAATGTGCTAACGGGGCACACATCATCTGTAGGGAATTTAGTCCTTATGAAGTTCACTTTTGGTTCCTCCTTGCCCAGATCCAGCTTGAGCTCCTTTCTGCTGCCTCTGCCATCGCTTTAAGGGCTCTAGTCCTCTTCTTCCCAGAAATGGCGAGTTGTTTCATGAGATCATAAGCGGAGGTGCCCACAAACCCTCTTGCCCCGACCTCTATGGCGAAGATTTTGACCCGCAGACCTGCTTTCTTCAGGGTGCTGGCAAGACCGGCGTATTTTTCGGTCTTGTAGATATGTGCTTCTTCCATTCTGCTTTCGTATGGCACAGTGAGTTCTATCAGAATCACTTGTTTCGAGGAGTCAGAGTGGAGAGCGATGTCTGGTCTCATGCCTGTCTTGCTGATGACATCTGGGTAATTTCTCCACTCTGGGAGGTCTGCTGTACACTCCCAGTCGACTGCTCCATCCAGAAGACCCTTTGGCAATGTGCTGGTTGTCGTAGCACTTTCGGGCCAGACCTGTTTCCCTCCTGCTTTGTAGAACGTTGTCATAGCAATTGGTGCGTTTGGGGTCATGGTTTTTTCGCTAACCACATCTGTGATCACTTTCAGAACTTGGTTGTGCCTCCATGTATACCTTCCTTGGGCTAGCGCTACTTTGCAAGAGCTTAGGACATGTTCCACTGTTTGTTTCTTCTGACAGAGCGGACATGCTGGGTCGTCTGATTTCCCCCATTTCACTAAGTTTGCATTCGAGGGGAGCAGGTCATATACAGATCTGAGGAGGAAGCTTATCCTTAGAGGAGCCATGTGCCATATATCGTTCCAGCTGAGACTTCTTTGGAGTGCACTGTCCCATGTTGTCCATTGCCCCTGTTGACCTTGCTGGACTGCCTTCTGCACTCTTTTGACATCTTCTTCTTCCTTCAACTCCTGTATGATCATGTCTCTTTTTTCCTTCCCTTTGGCTTTGGACCACCACTGCATTTTTGTTGCTCCCAGTCCCTGTCTGTTGGTTTGCGTGTGTCCAATTATTTCTTTGATGCTGAGGTTTCTCTTGGCATTGTTTACAGCCTCTTGGACTTTCCACTTTCTGCCAGTTCTCAGCTTTGGATGAACTGATCTCACGATGTTGTCTTCCGATTCCTCCAGCATGCTCAACAGTCTTGCTTTTCCAACTTTGTATTCCTCCACTATGGATTTAAGAGGTAGCTTCAGCATTGCTTGACGACAGTAGAATGCAACATGAGTGAGACCAGGTGGGACACCGAGCCATTTTCTTGTGTATTTGTTGATTTTGGCTTCCATTGCTTCGACTGTGCTGGTGCAAATGTCATAGATTAGCAGTGGCCACAGCAGCTTTGGTATCAGCATGAACTGTAGACACCAGACTTTGTATTTGCCTGGCAGTCCGCAGTTATCTATTTTCTTCAGGCCTTCTTCTGCTGTTTGCTTGGTTTCACATCCCCTTTGTGTGTCTTTCAGGGAGTCATCATACCATCTTCCGAGACTTTTTACTGGCTCTTCTGTGACAGTGGGGATGGCTTGGTTGGCTACCATGAATTTGACTGAATCTGCCACTTTTCCTTTTCGCAGTGAGAGACTTCGGGATTTCTTAGGTTTGAACCTCATTCTTGAAGAGGCCACCAGCTCATCCAGCTGCTTTAAGATTCGGTGTGTCTCTTCCTCATCCGTGGACAAGACTGTTGTGTCATCCATGAAAGCTTTCAGAGGAGGCATCTGGTATCCATCTCCCAGATTCACTGGACCTGAACTCTTCATTGCAGCTTTCAAGATGACTTCCATTGCCAACACGAACAGTATGGGAGAGATTGCACAGCCCATTGCAATGCCCACCTCTAGGTCTATCCAGTCCGTGGTGTATTCTTTGGTAGAGAACCGCATTGAGAACCCTTGGAAATACTTCCTCAGCATTGTTCGGATGTTTTCTGGGATGTGATACATTTCAAGAGCCAGCTGGATCATATCGTGTGGAACTGATCCATATGCATTCGCCAGATCAAGCCAAACTACGTCAATGTCTCTCTTCTCTGTTCTTGCTTTTTGGATGGCATCCCAAATCAAAGTGGCATGTTCCAAGCATCCAGGCATTCCTGGTATGCCTCCCTTTTGGACTGACATATCCAGATACTTGTTTTCAGTCAGGTATTTTGTCAATCTTGCTGCCATAACAGAGAAGAAGATTTTCCCCTCGACGTTCAGAAGTGATATTGGCCTGAACTGATTGATGCTGCTGGAGTTCTGCTCCTTCGGAATGTACACTCCTTCAGCTCTCATCCATTGGTCGCTGATCTTCTGGTTCCTCCATGCTGATCGAATCATCTTGTGGAGCCACTCGAGCACTTTTGGGCATTTCTTGTAGAGCAGGTATGGTATTCCGTTTGGTCCAGGTGCTGACTTGGCTCTGGCTTTCTTTACTACGTTCTTCACTTCATCCAGTGTTGGTGGTTTGTTATTGAATTTTCCTTCTGGCGCTGCAGGCCAAACCAGATTCTGGATTTCAAGTGGTGCCTCGCGCTGAGAATCGGAATATGTTTCCCTGAGATGCTGCTCTAGGGTTTCCTTGCCCACTGTGAGAGTCCCTGATTTGGGTTGTTCAAACAGCTTTCTTGCAAAGTCAAAGGGATCTTTGAAGAAACGATCTTGAGTCTTCTTCTTTTTGCTCTTTCTTCGCCTTGCTGATTCCACTTTGCTGAGAGCATTGTGTTTGGCCTTCAGATCTTTCCAGAGTTCCAGGAGCCCTTGCTTCTCGAATTCTGAGGCAGTTTTCATTCGCTTTTTAAGCTTCCTTTTCTCCCTCCGGATGCTCTCCATCTGTTGCTGTCTTCTGGATTTCTGGGGAGGCGCTTTTGTCTTTGGCTGCTTCACTCCATAAGTGTCCCTGCAGATAGAGTATATGATGTCTCCGTATGTGTCAAGTTTGTGTTCCAGCGTACTGTTCCCTATTAGCGCATTCAGCTTAAGGACAAGTTCCTCATCTAATTTCTCCCATTGTTCTTTTGCACCGGCAGGCGGCAAATTGAGTTTTCCATGTTTGGCGTTAAGAGCTTGTGCAAAATCCGCATCAGAACCGTCAGCGTGGATGTCCTTGGCACTGTGGTTTAAATCCTGGCCTTGGTCATCCAACGTCTCACCTGCTATCGCAGTGCGCTGCTGCTGGTTCGTATGTGTCTTCAAACAGCCCATTTTTGTCCTGTGGATCTTCATGCCGCGTTTGGTGGTGAATCTCCTTCCACACGCACACGGAAATTCCAACTGGTCATTAATCATGGTCCGTTGTGCGTTTCCAGTCGTGATGGAGTCAGTGCCGATGGATTCATCATTCTCTCCCCCTTTCGGTGAATCCTGGGAGCATCTTTCATTTAAAGAACTCGTGGCATGTTATCAAAGGCAAGGTGGGAAGCCAACCCACAAAGCCCGCAGATCTAGTCTTTCCCAGTGTCCTTCGGTCTTTCCCGAATGTCCTCCGAACTATTCCCGGAAGTCAATGGATTGACCATGTGCAGGTAGAAAGAAACTCTAGGGAGAGCTAGACAACAGAAGGTCTTCAGAGAAGTAACCCCCTTTAGACAAGTGTTTCGGCCCTGAATTCCTTACACTCTCGGGGGGCCGGGCCACATCCAGGTCATGACTCCTGGATGCCCTTCTGCTGTTGTCTATTTTTTTTTTTTTTTTCCCCACGCCGGGGAGCGAACCTGGGCGATTCTGCGCTTCAGAACTGCGGTACGCGGTTTTACCAATGTGCTAACGGGGCACACATCATCTGTAGGGAATTTAGTCCTTATGAAGTTCACTTTTGGTTCCTCCTTGCCCAGATCCAGCTTGAGCTCCTTTCTGCTGCCTCTGCCATCGCTTTAAGGGCTCTAGTCCTCTTCTTCCCAGAAATGGCGAGTTGTTTCATGAGATCATAAGCGGAGGTGCCCACAAACCCTCTTGCCCCGACCTCTATGGCGAAGATTTTGACCCGCAGACCTGCTTTCTTCAGGGTGCTGGCAAGACCGGCGTATTTTTCGGTCTTGTAGATATGTGCTTCTTCCATTCTGCTTTCGTATGGCACAGTGAGTTCTATCAGAATCACTTGTTTCGAGGAGTCAGAGTGGAGAGCGATGTCTGGTCTCATGCCTGTCTTGCTGATGACATCTGGGTAATTTCTCCACTCTGGGAGGTCTGCTGTACACTCCCAGTCGACTGCTCCATCCAGAAGACCCTTTGGCAATGTGCTGGTTGTCGTAGCACTTTCGGGCCAGACCTGTTTCCCTCCTGCTTTGTAGAACGTTGTCATAGCAATTGGTGCGTTTGGGGTCATGGTTTTTTCGCTAACCACATCTGTGATCACTTTCAGAACTTGGTTGTGCCTCCATGTATACCTTCCTTGGGCTAGCGCTACTTTGCAAGAGCTTAGGACATGTTCCACTGTTTGTTTCTTCTGACAGAGCGGACATGCTGGGTCGTCTGATTTCCCCATTTCACTAAGTTTGCATTCGAGGGGAGCAGGTCATATACAGATCTGAGGAGGAAGCTTATCCTTAGAGGAGCCATGTGCCATATATCGTTCCAGCTGAGACTTCTTTGGAGTGCACTGTCCCATGTTGTCCATTGCCCCTGTTGACCTTGCTGGACTGCCTTCTGCACTCTTTTGACATCTTCTTCTTCCTTCAACTCCTGTATGATCATGTCTCTTTTTTCCTTCCCTTTGGCTTTGGACCACCTATGTATTATAGGTATGAGAAAGTGAAATTCCCATGTTTCCTCTTAGTGACCAATCTTTTAAAGTCACGACTGTCTTTCTTTTTTTGAAGGTGTTATAATGCGTCAAAAGGGGCGGTTACAATGTCCCTCAATACTGAATTTTGGGGAGTTACAGGAAATTCCATAACTTGCCATTGGAAGGTATTCATTTTTGGCCCATCGTGTGGGTATGTCATACCCTTAAAGCGCTCTGTTACGCACGAACGTAGTAGCCTTTCCTTGTCTATGTGAGACAAGGGGACAAGTCAGTTGTTTCCTAGACATCAGTTCTAAACTATGAAACTTCATATAGCTTAAAGTCAGCGTGAGCAGAACGAATTTTATGTGTTCTGTGTCAGGAGAGCACTTTCGGGAGCCACGTGGTGTCACTGCTATGTTTTGTTTGCTGATTCAGGAAACGTATTTCATACGTTGCAATGACTGGGACTTGTTCGGCCAGTGTGTAGAGGGCAAGTTAACCACCAAAGAATCGGATTCAGTTCCAGCTTCCTTCGGTTCCAGGTGTCATTCTGTTCCAGGTGTCATTCGGTTCCAGCCTTCATTCAGTTCAGCATAGAGCTGAGATCTGTGACCAACAGACCACCAAGACAGACTGGGCCATCGCCTTCTATGAACATCTTGCAGACCAGAAAGTGCCTGCATGGCAGTGCACTTTGTGCTACCAACTGAGCAAGGACTTGGACTAATGGACTTCTTCATCAATAGTTAACTATTATTACATTTTATAAACAGAACTGCGATATTTTTTTTTTTCAGAAGCAGCAGCTGCTATCAAACAATTCACCCGAATTCACCCGTGGTATTCAAAACATTATTGTGCAAAACATTGGCCTGTTATATGTTTAGTACAAGTTTAATCAAGAGCATTAACTAAATCAATTGATAATACCAAAGAAATAAGAGGGAAGCAGGGAGAATTTTTATACTATTAATCAAAGGACATAACTCTTGAGAATTATCTCCCATGTTGTACTTCTCAAATCTAACACAGTTTGCGCTACCCATTCAGCTAGCACGGAAGCAGATACAAAGTACAAAAACAGTAAGCTCAGAAGTGAGGAGTGTTCTGAGCTTACTGTTTTTGTACTTTGTATCTGCTTCTACGCTAGCTGAATGGGTAGCGCAAACTGTGTTAGATTTGAGATGTAGAGTGTTCTGAGCTTACTGTTTTTGTACTTTGTATCTGCTTCTATGCCAGTGAATGGGTAGCGCATACTGTGTTAGATTTGAGAAGTACAACATGGGAGATAATTCTCAAGAGTTATGTCCTTTGATTAAATCAAAGGAGTTATTATTCAGTAACGCTGGTATTTAGAGTTTACTAAAGTGGATTTTTTGTTTGTTTGTTTTAATTTCTTTATTAGAAAGAATCAAACCTATGGTGTGGGATAGATTGTTGCACAACCCAGAGAGATAGAGACAAAGCACAGACAGCAGTTGATTTGAGGCAAATGGAACAAAAACTTTGCTGTGAAAAAAAAAATGCAGGAATCAAGATGAAGTCTGAAGAAATGAGAAATAGGCATGCGTACGTGACTACCCACTTATGGCTATATAGACGCAACTGGCATTCTTGTAGTGCTGACAGCACAACTGTTATTTTGTTTCAACGCAAAAATACCTAACAGTCAGAAATTACAGTAGCCGTGGTTTAATCGTGTCATTCATTACATTCAGGTTTTGGCTAGCTTTATAACCGAGTGCTGAATAAACTAATACCGTACACAGGCGTACTTACATATAACAAACACAGTAGATCAGAAGGTCAGGGTCAGGCTCATAAAGTCTATATAACAGTTTTCTGACATATTTTATATTTAATAATAAAATCTCACGTTACCGTCCGGATGAAAGAGTACTCACCCCCGTGCTGAAGCAAGTGGAATAAGATGTCCCTCTCCCCTAATCGCGCGGCTTCCTGTACAGGTGTCCATTTTAATAAACCCAGAACATTTGGGTCAAAACCGTTTTTCAGAGCATCTAAGACACCCTCACTGTCACTATAGCGAACGGCTTCATGAAGTTTAGTGTCCATATTGGATTCAGCCGCAATATGTGTGTGAATTTAAATTCAATTTTTCGTACAACCCATTTCCCCCCTCCTTCTAATCCAGAGATGTCGTAACTACAGACGCCTTGGTATACTTCCTGTCACAACTTCCGGTCAGAATCACCGAAACGAACTATGGGATAGGTTATGGCGGCGTGAATGTGAAAAATATATCTTCTGCAACAACGCAGCACAATATTTTATTTTGCTGTGAACAAGGGACCTAGTCTTACTTCGCTTGTTATAGAGAGCGTATTTAAACAGACATTTACCAATGCTCACCTACATTGGTATGGGATTAAGAGGATTTTTTGTTCTAGCCGCGAAGATATGGAGTTTTATTTGTTACATCTTCAGACGGCAAATTCGGTCGGTAAGTTCAAACCAGTGGCTTTTTGTCATTCAATTAGTTGTTTACAATCTTCGGAGTCAGTTCTGGAAACAAATGCTCATGAAGCGTATGACAAACACGCACAAAACGTTGGTCACCAGATGTCTTCTTTACCCCCCCAAATCAGCTGATTAGTCTAGCTAATAACGTGTGAAATAAGACTAAAGTTAAGTAAGCCACTGTGACTGTAGGCCTAGGCTATACTACATACTAGCCTACTGTATAAGTTGGTATGTGCCAGAATTTTTCATTTTTTGAGAATAATTATAGGCCTATTGCTAGTTTAACCGAAAAAAGAGCTTTTAACAAAAATTACTTGAAGTGAACTAGTTACTAAAATCATGATTATCATCATCATCATGTGCCCTGCCACATGGCCTTTGCCGCATTGGCAGTCATGGCCCTCCATACAGATAGACTATCCCTTGTCACTGCAAGTACATCTCCCACCCTCTCCATCCTCAGCCACCCTCCAGGTCTGTCCAGTGTTTTCTCCCAGGGTCTACCTGGTGTTCTCTTTCCCTCCAGCTTTCCTGTTGTGACCAGGTGCTCCAATTTCTTTCCTCATAAAATGACCTATAAATGTTGCTTGTCTTTTTCTAATCTTCATTATTAATGATCTTGTGTCTGCCTTCATCAAGACTTTCTCAATTGTTTTCTGTGCTGTTCATGGAACTCTCTACGTTCTTCTTAGAGACCACAATTCAGTTGCCTCAATTTTGTTCTCACTTTGGGTGTTGACGCGCCTCACAACCATACAACAGTATCAGTTCTTTATCAAGAACTCTTTTCCTGAAGTTAATTAAAAGACATTTGTTGGTAAGAATGCTTTTCATCTTCTTGAATGCGGTTTAGGCTTGGCCGATTCTGCTGGCTATTTCTGATGTGCATCTGCCTTCTGGTGAGATGACTGTTCCCTGTGTTTAGACTTGTCAACCTGTCTCAAAGTTGTGCTATTTGGTGTTATTTTGCATGATGGGATTTCTTGATTTTTTTTAGATTATCATGACTTAAGTCTTTTTGCTATCTAGCTACAGCTTTTTATTTTTGCTTTTTATTTCTGTTATATTCACAAGATTTTGTAGGTCTTTTTCATTTTCTTCAATTAGCACGGTGTCATCTGCGTATCAAATGTTTTTTATCATTTTTCCTCCATCCTTTTATCCAAGGGCATTCTTCTAGGTTTCTTATGTTGGTTTCACTGTAAAATCTTTTCCATCAATAGTGAGCCTTTCTAGTTCAGTAGTTGGTTGATCAGTTCTTTGTGTCTGACTTGATCGAAAGCCGTGGTGTAGTCAACAAAACATAAAACTGTTAATAAAAAATATAGATCTCCTTATTCAACTCGACTGACCTCTGTATGAATATGATAGTTCTTAGGATGTACATGAATATTTTGTTTCCTTTCGACAGACCCACACTGTTCTTCTGCTATTTCTCTTTTAATTCTGTTCCTTGTCCTCATGATTATTCTTAACTCTCTCCATACAATGGAACGCTATAGCTTCCTGACGTAAGGCACGGTTTCGGACGACAGAACGCTATAGCGGTTTCAGTTATTAAAAATGTTTCGACGCTTCCCTCGTGACGTGGCATGCCAACCGAAGCTACACTGGGCATTTCAGACTTGTCAAGGGTCAAGTGGAAAGTTACTTCTTGAGATTCCGTAGCAATACACTCGTCAGGAAACGATTGACTTCGGCACCCCACACCACTGGCTAATCTGCATTTGTGTCGAATATGACATCGCAGGTGAGTACGAGTTTTGGAGCAAAGTAGATCATGAGAGCAGCATTTTACTGCTGCTGAAGTGATTGAAGTGCTTCAGACTGAAGGATCCGACATCGACGAGTATGATGAAGATGATGGTGAATGTGTTTCCAGTATGAAAGCTGCCAGCAAGAAGGTACTGACAATGACCCAGTTTCAGACGACAGTGAAATGGGAGAGGGAGGTGGGCATACACGTCACGAGAGGCGAGCGGTCAGCGGGCCAAGTACATGTACAGTGAGTCACATGTCTGATGGAGGTTTCGTTCACTTTCTTATGCGTGACTGGCACTTTGCCTCCATTCTCTGGCTCTTGTGACCTGCATGCCCCAGCTGAGTGCCACGCCCCCATTGATTTCTTCAATCAGTTTGTGACAGAAGACTTTCTAAATTCTATTGTCATAAACATATATATGCATAAGAGAACTGAGTGGCAAGCAGAATGAGTGCTTCTCCTGCCCTCTGCCACTCATCCCCAGCGGCAGGAAGAACTATAGGAAGTGCCATGTGTGTAGTGCTGGCAGCAGGAGACACCCGGAGGTTCAACTGCGGCAAACCCCCAACCCGGAGGTTCAACTGCGGCAAACCCCCAACTGGTGTAAAAAGTGTGGGGTTGCCCTCTGTGACAAACTATGCCAGCCCAACAAGACCATCATCTACTTCCAACTGTATCACTCAGTGCAGAACTACATTGATTATTAGGAAAATAGTACATAGCGACTGAAGTATCTGGTGTGCTCCTTTTTTTTTTTTTTTTCCCAAATGCCCCTGTGTAACAATTTGGTACATTTAGTTATAATAATGTCACTAACCTATCATAGAGAGGTCAGTCAAGATGATCGGGTAAGACATGAAGAATTGATCAACCAACTAGAAAGACTCAATATTGATGGAAAAGATCTACGAATAATCAGAAATATGTATTGGGAACAAACAGATGCAATGAGAATAGAAAACGATATAAGCTCTTTCCAAAATATCAAAAGAGGAGTCAGACAGGATTGTGTTTTGTCACCAGATCTGTTTTCACTTTACAGCGAAAACATCATGAGAAACCTAGAGGAAGACCCTGGATTAAAGGTTGGAGGAAAAATGATAAACAACATACGATACGCAGATGACACCGTGCTAATTGCAGAAAGTGAAAGGGACCTACAAAACCTTGTGAATATACTTGAAATAGAAAGCAAAGGTAAGGGGTTGGAACTAAACAGCAGGAAGACTGAAGTCATGGTGATCAGTAAAAAACATGAAATCCCCTCATGCAAAATAACAGCAAACGGCACAACCTTGAGACAGATTGATAAATTTAAATACCTGGGAACGATCATTTCACCAGATGGCAGATGCACAACAGAAATAGCCAGCAGAATCGGCCAAGCCAAAACAACATTCAAGAAGATGAAAAGCATTCTTACCAATAAATGCCTATCAATTAACATCAGGAAGAGAGTTCTTGAATGTTATATAGAACCAATACTGTTGCAGGGTTGCGAGGCGTGGACAGTCAACAAGCAAAGCCAGAACAAGATTGAGGCAGCCGAGATGTGGTTTCTAAGAAGGATGTTGAGAGTTCAATGGACAGCAAAGAAAACAAACGAGACGGTCTTAATGGAGGCAGACACAAGTAGATCATTCATAAAGAAGATTAAGAAAAGATAGGCAACATTTGTGGCCATTTAATGAGGAAATGGGAATTGGAACACCTGGTCACAACAGGAAAGCTGGAGGGAAACAGAGCACCTGGTGGACCCAGGGAGAAGATGCTAGATGGACTTGCAGAGTGGCTGGGGACAAGGAAGGTGGAAGAGATGCTTGAGGCAACAAGAGATAGAGACAGATGGAAGTCCATAATCGCCAGCGCCATGCAGCAAGGCACCTGATGATGATGAATGTCACTAATAATTTTTTTTTTACCCTGAGCAAAGTCTACTTTATTCATGTTATTTTGTGCATTCAAAGACCTTCTCACCTTTGACTGTGTGTTCATTGAGCTGATCAAAGTGTGTGACTGTACGGTGATCCTGACCACAAAATTGGAGGTATTTTCAACATGGCACATGATGATGAAGAAGAATTATTCAAGGAAGAACTTTAATATTTTGGCATGAACTAACCCTGCATGTAAATATTCAGCTCTGAAAGTTTTATTTTGTTCCTTTATGTTTTGTATTTTTTGTGATTTTTTTCCCTAACCCTTCAGAATGGGCTGTCTGTGGGGAAAAACAAGGGGGGAAACTCTCCGTCCCAAGTGAGTTAATAGGATTTTTGTTACATGACTCATCAGGTTGATTTTACGATGGAGTTCACATTCTATAGCCCCCGTATTCTTTGGAATTTCAATGAAAATTGATTTTGACATATCTTTGGGGATTTCATTTAGGAATAAGAGGACTGTTATTTTTTCAATACCAAATTCTTCTTGGGCCTCAATCATTTCTCTAGTAATATTGTCTGCCTATCATTTCTCTAGTAATATTTTCTGGTCCTGGGGCTTTTCCTGGTTTCATTGTTTTCAGTGCTGCTCTGACTTCATCTTTCATTATGGGTGATCCTTCATTGTTCTTTCTTGTAATATGTTCTTTGTTTCTGTCATCATTGAAAAGGTCTTTAATGTACTCTCCCTATCTATCAAATATCTCGTCTTTTTCCATGATAAGTGTACCATCTTTTGATTTTAAGCAACCAGTTGATGTGCATGTTTTTTTCCTGTGGGCAATTTCTTAAGTGTTTCTGTAGGTAAACTTGGGGTGTGTTTTGTGTCAGTCTTTTATTTCTTTGCACTTTGTTTCCCACTAAGCTTCCTTAGCTTTATTACACCTGTTCCTGATTTCCTTGTTTATCTTTTTGTATTCTACCTCTTTTCCCTTTGCCTTCCTCCATTTTTCCATCAAGTGATCAAACCTAGAATTTCTTTTGTCATCCACTTCTTATTTGCTTTTCTTTTAACTCTTAAGCCAGGATATCGTCACAAGCGTCATTTATCGAGTTTCTTAACTTTGTCCATTGTTGCACACTGTCACCAACATCCTCCAGAGCACTGAATTTGTTTTGAACATGTATGTTAAATTTTTCATGGGTCACTTCATGTCTTTTAAGAGTCCAAGATTTAGTTTCATGTTACTTTTAGTCTGTTTTCTTTTCTTTAGTTTCAGCCTATACCTTCCCATTAACAGGATTGTGGTCACTGTTGCAGTCTATGCCTGGTAGTGTTTTTGCTGTGCCCATTCAACAAGTTTCTCTCCCCTTTATTTTGTCATTTGTGTGCCAAGGCATGAGGTCCAACTATGCCCTCCACTTTCTCCTGTCCCATTTTAGCATTAAAATATCCCATTATTACTGTAGTATCCTGTGATTTGCATTGATCCTTAGCCATCTCCAACACTTCATAGAAGTTGTCAATTTCTTTTTGAGTACTTGCAGATGTTACATATATATATACTTGGATGATGTTGATATTAAATGGCTTGCCATCCAACTTAACTAGCAGAATTGACACAGACTGGTATCCCTTGTTTGATTTTGACTTGTCCCTTCCCATTACGATGTCTACTCTTCTTTCATGTTTGTTTCCACCAGAATATATTATTGCATGCTTGCCAGATGTTATTGTGCCTATCCCCTTCCATCTCACTTCCCCCAGTCCTAAAATATTGATGTTAAGCCTTTCCATTTCCAGCTTGATATTTTCAAATTTTCCCATTTGCAGCAATGTCCAAATTCAATAATAGCTAGACACACAGATTCCACACACAGATTCCAGATATTAGTTACCATGATTAACTATGAGTATGATTAGTCATAATGGTTTTGGTAATCAGCCCAGTAATTAAGTAATTAATCATTTTAATTAGTAAAAAAAAAAACTACATGAGACTGAGAGTCTATAAACCACTGTAACTCCTGTAATAGCTGTTATTGTGGCATGTAATTTGCTGTGCACGCTGTGTGACACAGACTCCAGGTAGTAGTCATCATAAAAAAAAAAAGATTAGTCATAATACTAATAGAGCTCTATGGTAACTAAACCAGTAATCAATGAACCAGCTGAACAGTCTTAAGAAACAGTGTAGAACAGTCCTTAAACCATTTAAACTCCCATCACATTTGGAACTCTGGCTTGTGATTTGCCACATGCAGACTCCAGGTACTACTCATCGAGAAAAACTATGATTAGTTATAATAGTTTAGACATTTAGCCCAGTAATTAATTAACTACCTTAACGAGCTGAGGAAAAACCTTTCACAAGAGTCTTAAAACATAATAATTTCCACAATATCAGTAGCTGAATTCTGGCTTGTAATGTGCTACACACACACACTCCAGATATAAACAATTACATGCACCCTCATCATTTACCAAAAGCAATCACCCAGCAGTAACCAAAACTCTGGATGCAAAATGTGAAGGAGGACAACCGAGTGTGTGGCTGTCAAACAGACGGGGGAAGATCGTTCCACTTGTATGGATAATACAGAAAAAGAAGACAATTGACTGTGGTACAGTTGTATCAAGGAATTTGGAGAATTTGTTTTTGTGCAATCAGTGATTGATGGCATACCAGCAGCGCCGCCATGTCTCGCAGAGATTAAAGCTAAACAGCAGGAAGACCAGGTCTGCAGCAAGGTTATACAGTATAGTACTGTCAAGAAGGATGGCTAATACTAGTAATACTAATAGTCAAGTCAAAGGTGGAAATTGAAGTTTGTCCATACTACTAGGTCTGAAGTGATCTTATGGTGCAAAGTGGACTGTTAAAGGACATCTTTAAGAGGATACATGAAGAAACAGTCAAATTTTGTGCTCTGGCATGCTCATCTGTATGGTGGCCAGGCATGTCTCAGCAAATTCAAACCTTTATTGAGAACTGTGCTGCCTGTGAAAAAGAACGTTGTAACTGACTAGAACCGTTAAACTTAAAGCCTAGCAGCATCCCAGGTTACCAACAGCAAAGAGTACTAATGGATTTATTTGACTGGCAAAGACAGCAGTACCTGTTGGACCTTTGTAGATTACTTTTCAAAGAACATTGGCACACCAAAATGCTGCCTCATCAGAGACTGTCATAATGCACTGCAAGAGTATTTTTGCAAGGCATGGCATACCTGAGCAGGTCAAATCTGACAGTGGACCTCACAGTGGACCTCAGTTTTCTTCAAGAACCTTTTCACAGTTTGTAGAGAAAATATGGATTCACCCATAGGACCAGCAGCCCACATCATCCAGAAGGAAATGGTGGAGCGGAGCATGCAGTGAAAACTGTGAAGAACTTTCTAGTCAAATCAGAGGATCCATACCTAGCTCTACTTCAGTACCGAGCCACACCACTCCAGTGTGGATACAGTCAGTCAGAAATGAATGTGGGACGTCGCCTACGAACCAGAGTGCCAGTGATTTTGTCTTTGCTGATTCCTCACTGGACGAAACTAATAGATATGAAGGCAAAAGGAGCAGCCCTGAAGAGTATACAGAAGAAGAATTTTGACATGTTACAAGGCAGCTCAGTTGCCAGTTTTGTTGTCAGGAGAAAAGGTCTGGATAAAACAACCAAAATAGTTGGAAGTTACTGTAAAGAGGGCAATCAGTGACAGGTCCTTCATTGTCCAGATCCCAAGAAGAACTCTATACAGGAACAGGCAACATCAAAATTGCCGACATACAACAGTGGACATTCCCAATGTCAATCCAGCTGTACCCTTTATAGTTTATACTCTCAGACCCACAGGAAAACATGCAGTTAGATTATGACTATGAACCTGAATCAGTACAACAAACTATAGTGATGCAGTCTTTCGCCGCCCAAGTCTAAGACGAGCTATCACTAGAAATGATCACTTGTCTAAGCCACCAGATAAGCTGAACCTGTGAAAGTAGACAGAGGCAAGAGAACAGAATTTGTAAATGTGTTAATGTGATTTATTTTGACAATTGGAAATTTTGATTTCATTCTAAGAAGTTAAACAGTTTGAATGCGGCCATTTCAGTTATAGTTTTCCAAGTTAAAGTGTTGTTTCAGATAAGGAAAAAAGGGAAATGTAAGGTTAGCGCTTGTGTCAGAGATCAGCTTGAACATAAATGAGTATCCGGGGACTTGACTCAGAGGATGGGGGTTGAGAATCTCAGTTTGGCTAGCTCCAGAGTGCAGATTGGTGTTTTATAATATTGTAACTTTCTTGATATGTAGAACCAACAGAAAGGTGACTGATGCCACACTACTCCCCACTAAAATTTCATATTCAGCAGTCAGGATTAGCGGAAAAAAAACTAATAACAACTGTGTTGTGGGATGCAAAAGATGTGCTGCTCATGGACTTCCTATGGCATGGTCAGACTCAGACTGAGACACTTAATCAAGTTAATGCAATCAGATGCTGTGAAACACAGGACAGCCTGAGGGAAGCTGTTCATTGAAAAAGACCAGGACATCTGCATAATGATAAGGCCATTAAGGATTTCATACTGCTGCACGACAACCACACCCTCCACAAGGTCAGACTGACAAAACAGTGATTCCAGTAATATGGTTGGGGTATTGCATCCACTACATAACCCTGACTTGGCTGTTTCAGATTATCATCTGTTTGGACCATTGAATGGCATTTAACCTGTAAGCAGTTCAACACAAATGACACAGGTGACGCTGTTGTTGTAGAGGTGCAAGGGTGGCTCCAGTTGCTTGACACCTCATTCTTCAAGGAGGCTGTTTATGCATTCATGCGCGGTTGGGAGGCAACTGTCTGGAAAAGTAGTGGAGTCGTGCTGGTAGTATAAGCATATTTTTTTTATTTGTATCATGATAAACATGTTGGATTAGTGAATGTTTGTACCTTATTTTTCCCTCATACATGTTTGTGCAGGTGGTGCAGCACCAGACTGTGAAATATGAAGCTGTGCCTCTGTCTCCATTGTCTAAACACAGGCTCAGTAAGTACTGTTGTCATTTTTATCAGTTGTAATAAATCATCCATTTGGGCTTACTGCACACTATACATCTGCGAAACAAGTTTTCAAGAAACACCCGAGGGTGCTGATGAGATCCAGAGCAGCAGTGTCTCACTGAGTCACTACCGGCCAGACAGTTTTCTCCCACACAGTTTTCTCCCAGCTTCTGATGCCACACAGTAGCCATTTTGCCAAGTAAATGAGGGCTGTCTGTGGTTTGCTTGACCCATTTAGACCCTGTATCAGTTGACAGATCGCTCACGAACTGAGCGGACGTGTTTTTGTGATCCTCTCCTCAGTTGTGCTTTTCGTTTGGATTTTCTTTGAAGCCTGATGAAGTCTATCTGTGTTTGTAGCTACTCTTTTACAGTTACAGAACCAAGAAATAATGCTTCTTAAGACAAGTGAAAAGTTTTAAAACATTCCTGAATATCTAAAATTACTGAGGTTAGAGGGTTCACAGCAGTATTCACGACTTCTCTTTTTTTTCCGCCATGGTTCTGGTTCATACCTCCTTTGGACTTGCCTGTCATAGTGCGGGTCAAAGTGGCTGTACCACCCATTGTGGCAAGAAAAGCGTACGTGCTATGCGCGAAAGGCGTCGTAAACATTGAATCGCCAAAGCACTTGAAAATCAACTAAAAAAAAACTGAACTGTTGGCTGCCAACCAAAGTTCGTCTAACCCCGCACTCAACAATCTAATGTGAAAGTTGGATCGTTCGTTCATCAGTTACTTTGTTCACAGGCCAAATGACACTGATGTATCACACAAATGTACACATACATCAGAATATGTTTATTCTCATTCATACATCTGTACACACAAGTGATACATACTAACAATGTCAAAGCATCCTTGTGCATACCTATGACCCTAAATGTATGTATACATACATATGCATGATGTACTTGATGCCACATGGATGAGCAATTGATAGCTGTGGATGGCCTAGGTGAACCTAGGTATGTATGAGTATTTATTTTAAATTTTTAAAGGAGAGTGTTTCATATCAACCAAAGAGCGGTGTGTCTATTTGTGTTTCTTTGTTACAAAAATGTTTTTGGCAAGATTTCCTCATGTCTTTTTACAGTTTTAGAGAATATGGATCAAACTTGGATCACAGAAGTGGGGTGTTGAGGAGGTGCAAAGCAAAAGTTTGGAAGTCATGGTGCCAAATTCAAGGTCACACAAAAGGGTATAAAATTAGCTATTTTTCATGAAGTATTCTGTTTTCACTGTTGTGACAGTCTACCATAGTATTCTTGTGCTCACTCTGTTTCAAAATTTATTTCATCAGTTGCTTTTTCAAGGTCACAGTGACCTTGAGAAAGTATAATACAAAATCTGGATTTTCAGTAATGTATGTAAAGGGAGATGTTAAATTGGCTTGATCATCTTGTTGTTTTTGTTTGTTCTGTCTGTTTATATTTGTTGTTGTTGTTGTGTTTAAGAAAAATATGAATGATTGCAGGTGAGATGAGAAATAATTGATGAAAAGAAAGTGCACTCTACTTATCTTAGGACTGGAGTGTTGTTCAAACAAAAACAAAAAGAAACAAAACACTTATTGATTTTAGTTCTTGGGTCTTCTACAGGGTACAAAAACAAACAAAGAAGGGGAGGGTGGAGAGGTGGACATATATGACAGGACACACATTGTGGGTAATTGTGATGAGAACACAAAGTGAGGGGAAGATAATGTAAGTATGGTGAAGGGGATTTGTCGAGTGTGTCTTTGTGACAAACATATTGTTGGCAAAATTTTATCAGCTGTTTTTAGAGATTACAAAATGGCCTTTTGTTATGGAATGATAATTTCTATTGTTGTGTTATTTAAACAGAAGATTGGTTTTACTCTTACTGTCTTAGAGACACTCAGGGAGGCTCTGTGAGGAGAATGAAAATTGCATTCACAGCCCATTGTCACAGTGTGGCAATATGATGTAGCTACTTAATGACAAGGCCCCTTTGAAGGGCATTTGGTTTTTCCTCATTTGTTGCATGTTGATACCTACATTTATTTCCCATGAAACTGAAAGACTAGAAACAGTTTTAGAGGGACTTTCACAGGAGCTCAAGAGATATATAGGCTCCACAATACAGTCAGCTTGATAATCTATTAAGAATAGACTAAAGCAAAATTTTGGAAAATTGAAAGGGAGAGAATACTGTAATTTGGTGCAGCGTGTTGTAGGGATGTCACAACTCATTTCTGTCCTTTTAATCTTTCCACCAATTGCTATTATTACTTGGCCAGTTTGGGGGACTATTAGAAACAGAAAATCAGATTCAGGGTGGTGGACCAGTGTTGGACTTCATATAGGCTGTTTTCGTGAGCTACAGTGTTTTGGAAGACTTAAAAGTTCTGAATGATCGAGAAAGTGAAAATTTTGAAGGACCAAATGACAGCAGTTCCGATGAAGGGAAGGGGAAGATGGACAACCACCAATACTGCCTTCTTTTGTTAGACATTGGCACAAACTTTGAACCTGATAAAAGTGAAAATGAGGACAAGGACCAAAATCAGAACAGAAATAGCAGAAGAACAGTGTGGATTTGTTGAAGGGAAAGGAAGTATTAATGCCATATACATCGTAAGAACTCGCATGTAAAGATCAGTTGAGTTGAATAAAGATTTCTTTTTATGTTTTGTTCATTAAACATGGCTTTTTATCAGTTAAGACATGTAGAATTGATCAGCGAACTTGAAAAGCTCACTATTGATGGAAAAGATCTAAGAATAATAAGGTATATATATTTGGAACAAACAGCAGCAATGAGAGTAGAAAATGATATAAGCTCTTTCCAAAATACCGAAAGAGGGGTTAGGCAAGAATGTGTTCTGTCATCTGATTTGTTTTCATTTTGTAACAAAACCATCATGAGAAAACCCAGAATAATGCCTTGGCATAACATTGGAAAAATTATACAGTCTTCGTTATGTAGATGACACTGTTCTAATTGCAGAAAATAAAAACGGACCTACAAAATCTTGTGAATATAATAGAAATAGAAAGCAGAAATAAAAGGCCAGAACTATAAGTAGCAAGAAAACTAAAGTCATGGTAATCATTAAAAAACAACAACAAATAAATGAAAAAATGAAACAAAACAAAACAAACAAAAAAGAAATCCCCCTCATCAGGCTCATGTAAAATAAAAGGAAATGGCACAACATTGAGACAAGTTGATAAGTGTAAATATCTGGGAAGAGTCATCTCATCAGATGGCAGATGCACATTAGCCAGCAGAATCAGCCAAGCTAAGAGAGCATTTAAGAAAAAATGAAAAGAATTCTTACTAACAAATGCCTATCAATTAACCCTTTAACTCCCACACCCTACCTACCAACTACAAAAACTTAACCCTTTGATTCCCTCACCCTATCTACCAGCTTTTGCTTTTCTAGCATGGTTAACAATGCAGGATGCTAGTGGACAGGGTGCGGGAGTCAGAGGGTTAACATCAGGAAGAAATTTCTACAGTTTACATAGAACAGTACTGTTGTATGGATGCAAAGTATAGACAGGCAACATGCAAAGTCAGAAAAGATTGAGTTAGCCGAAATGTGGTTTCTAATGAGAATATTAAGAATTCCATGGACAGCAAAGAAAACAAATGAGACAGTCTTCAAAGAGACAAATGCAAAAAGAACATTAATGAAGAAGATTGGGAAAATGAACAAGCAACATTTATAGGACATTTTATGAGGCAAGACATTTGAGCACCTAGTCGCAACAGAAAAGAGCACCAGGTAGACCCAGGGAGAACATATTGGACAGAATTGCAGAGTGGATGAAGACAGAAAGGGTGGGAGATGTAGTGACAGAAGATAGATTCTTATGAAAAGCCATGATTACCTATGCCATTGGGCAAGGCATGTGATGGTGATGATGAGTATAGGTCACTATTTTGTAAACTTATGAACTCAAGAAAAATGATTGTTTAGTCATCTTTAGTCTTAGCCCCTTGTTGTGGTGTGTTCAGGTTCTTCAGAAAAGGGGAAATCATTGGTTAAAATTGATTGAGCCCTCCACCCCCTCCCCTTTTTTTTTAACAGCAAGTTTAAAAAAAGAATGGCTTGTAGCTACTAAATGTTAAATATCTATTCTGTTGTTGGAAAATAAAAACATCATTTTTTTTATCATGTTTGTATTACCAAAGGAAATAAGAGGGAAGCAGGGAGAATTTTTAAATATCAACTAAGTGACATAACTCTTGAGAGTCACAGAGTTATCTCCCATGTAGAATTTCTCAAACCCAACACAGTTTGCGCTACCCATTCAGCTAGCATAGACACAGCCACAAAGCATAAAGTGGTAAGCTCAGAACATTCCTTTGTATGTTTTGTTTCAGTAATTTTACTCTCTAAAATTAAGAAGTCTTTTTTTTTTCATTTAGTTTTAAATATTGCAAAAGGTCTGTGCTTTGTGGTTCCATGTAGACCATACTTTTGTACAGCTACTACACATTCATTATGATTATGATGGGTCACTCATTGATGAAATTATGGCTTGATTTACTTTAAAATGAAATATTGCATGATGGTGATTTAGGTAATTGTATACCACTGATTTTACTAATACTTTGAGTACAGTTGTGAAAGATGTTGGGTTTTGGAGATAATGGCATCCTGGTTTGACATTCTTTTGCATTTTCTTTCAGTCTTTCAGTCATAATAAATGGTTGTGTTTCTTAACCTGTTTAGTTACTGAGAGGTAGAATCAAGAATGGGATGACGGCACAGTGTATAGTCATCTTTGACTTTGTTTTAGTGTGTTGGTATTCAAAATTTCGAATCGGACATATTTTGTCAAATAATTGTAATTATGCAGCTGAAGACATACTGATAATATAACATTTAATTAAAGAAAAAAAAACTTTCATAATTCGTTAATTTCTTGATATCATGTATGAGGTGTTCTGAACAGAACAGTGCTGTTCGTATTTTGTGTGGATTTACTCTCACATACACGTACGCATGCACACACACGCACGCACGTGCGCGCACACACACACACACACACACACACACACACACACACACACACACACACACACACACACACACACACACACACCACACACCCTTTATTCTCACACACAGAAAAAAAAAAAGTGAAAAGAAAGCTAAGTTTAAGCTGTATGTTGTGAAATTATCCATGTTTAGTTTATGCAATTGATTGTACAGGTATGCTGAGGAGAAAAACCTTGGTGTTAGATCTGGATGAGACTTTAATCCATTCCCACCATGATGGAGTTCTCAGACAGGTGAAGCCAGGTACACCTCCTGATTTTGTGCTAAAGGTGAGATTCTTGTGTTTCTTCTCTACCAGATTCTGCAGTGCTATTCCATTACCACTACCATTGATAACGCCTGGCAAGCATCATGTCTGCTGCTTTGTGTTGACCATTTCCAGTTTTCAAAATCAAATTTTGATTATCTTATTGACTCTTGTAGCAACATGTCATTAATGTGAGTAATTAAATTGATGCAACCAAATTAATTATTGTAGGATTTTTCAGTTCCACAATGGCTCCTACTCAGAGTAAGCATGTTATGGTCTTATTGGTAATATTGGTAAGGCAGGGACTACATGGTTGAGTCTCATCCGCTGTATGGATGCCTCATTGAAGGTGTTGCTCACTTTTCCTGTTCAGCGTGGTAGGTGTCTATCCTTTGAGCCTGGTTGATGCCAGGATGTATCATAAAAGTAATTGAATATTTTAGCCATAATGATCAGGATTCAAGATTAGTTTATTGTCTGTGCATGGGTAAAACATTTAATTTCTGTACCTGTGTATAGACAATAAATCAGTCTTGAGTCAGTTATGATGGTCAGGTACAAGGTACAAGGAAAAACCATGCCAAAAATCTAAGAGAGATCATAATAAATGAATGAGCATGAACAGATCAGTGAACATACCTGTCATGGCAGTTTTGTTCATTTTTTCTCTCTCTCCCTTTTCTTCTCATTGGGGACAGGGGTGTTTGGTTAGGTCAGTGTGTGTGTGGCGTCTTGGCCAACTGGGTCAAAACTCACATGTCCAGTTATGGTTTACCTATGCCTGTGTGTGTGTGTTTTATGTGATTTTTGTACTTTGGCTGTGAATTGATGTTTCGCCCAACCGCTGTTTATGGCCTAAGTTATGGTGTACGTGGGTCTGGTGTGTGTAAAATTTTGTGTGTTTTTGGTGCTGGTTTTTGTGAACAGTTTTCTGAACTTGTTGTGTTAGCTTTATAAGAAAAGAGCTCCCAATTGGTGTATGGCCCCCCTTATGCAACAGTCGGTTTGCAGTTAAGGCGGGTGGGGTCTGGTCAACGGGTTTCCACTTGTAGTTAGACTTTATGTCTTAGAAGAGAAAGAGTTTTGTGTCTGTGAGGATGTTAGGAGTGAGATGGTGTTTGTGCCCCTCTGCTACGGATGGTTTGCAGTTGGGTGGATAGGGCCAGTTGCAGGTCAGAGTCACCACTTGTAGATGGATTTCATGTCCTAGAAATGGGTAGAGGTCTATATTTGTTGGCATGTGACCAGGAGTGAATCGATGCCTGTTTTTTCGTCTGCTACAGTCGGTATGCGGTGGGTACAGAGGTCAGTCATTTCAAATTTTGTCAACGTTGTTATATGAGGCCTAGAGTGACTGTGTCTTGTTGGCATGTAAACCAGGCGTGAATCGACGCCTGGTTTTTATTTTTCCTCTGCTACAGTCGGTATGCGGTGGATACAGTGGTCAGTCATTTCAAATTTTGTCAGCGTTGTTATATGGGGTCTAGAGTGGCAGTGTCTTGTTGGCATGTAACCAGGAGTGAATTGACGCCTGTTTTTTTTTCCTCTGCTACAGTCGGTATCCAGTGGTACAGTGGTCAGTCATTCAATTTTTGTCAACATTATCATATGGAAGTCTAGAGTGTGAGTGTTGTTGTCAGGCATGCAACCAGCAGTGAATAGTTGTCTGCTCTCCTTTGCTGTAGTTGATGTGTGGTTTGGTGGCTAGGTTGGGTATTGGCTTGGTTCGTCGATATATTTACAAGTGAATAATTTTTGCTGCCGTGTCTAATCATAGCTGTTTATATACCTACGGGTCAGTAGGGGTGGATGTGTTCGTAGTTTCACCAGCGTGAGGGGAAAAGATCACCAGTGTCCTGCACCAGTTCGTCGTTGCTGTCCATGTTGGTCCTGGCTCTGTGAGGAGGTGCACGTTCCGAGCTCTGGTAACGTTACAAGCGTCCGAGGCAGGTGCGACTAGTGGGGCTTCAATGGCTCATTGGCTGCGTCTTCCGGCAAGATCTGCGGTACTTCCATGCCACGAGCCTACGGCCCAGCTGTTCTACTCGGCTCGTTTTCTTGGCGCCTCCCTTCGCAGGACTCCACGTCTGCTGTACCAAGCATCTTCGTATCTTTCGGTGATTGTTTCATTCGGCGCCTGTTCGCCATGCCAAGCGTCGAGAGCCTCATTAGAAACTGGGAACCCTAGCATCAGGTCTTTGTATGGACCGTGATTGTCACCCTTGGTGAACCTATGTGTTGAAGATTATTCGTTCCTCCTCATAAGGGTCACTACACACGTGGGCAAAGGACTGTATGGCAAGCAGAACTTATGTATGTGGTTAACCCATGTGTTCTTTCCGACATTTGTTTTCTGTGAGTGTGAGCGTTGATGATTTTCTAAGTGAATTCTGGTGGGTTTGTTTTTTTATGATTTGAAATGTATACAATGTTGGTTTTGGGGTGCCACCTCTAGCAATGCTGTATCCTTGTTCGTGATCTGTACGAATGATGCGTCATGTTGTCTTGTTTGTCAGTAATAAAATTTGTGTAACTGTACTTTGTCCAAGTATTTTATTCATTTAGTTCGTAAAATGGGGTGTTATAGCTGATAGGTCTGTTTTTCTGTCTTTCCACTCCAGTCTGAGCCTTAGCAAGCTTGACAATACCAAAGAAAGAAAAATTTTGACCTGGCACACAACAATACCAAAATGCTATTGTACCCTGGCGGTTAAGGGGTTATATGAAATTGCATTCATAGGTGACACAGATACAGACTTGCCTACTGTCATGAGGTACATACATATTTGTCCTGGAAAACCATATATTTTGGCAGGTATTTTTGGAAGTACAGTTACAAACAGCGTGTTCTGTAGACTAGAAAAGTGGCCACCCCCTCCCTACCCCCCACCAAAATATTAATAAAATGAAGAAAAGAGTGAAGGAGGTGGAATGGAGAATGGGAGTTTGAAACAGTTTCGCAATTTAGAAATAGATTCTACCATGACAGATTAGGAGCCCTTCTGAGAGTTGAGTCCAGACCAGGTGATGCCCTTCAGAGGGAATATACTATCAGGGCAGTGGCAGTGCAGATTTCAAGAGTGTGTTTTTCAGGTCTTTTTTTTCTCCTGCTTGAGATCACCAACTACAATTTCATTCATGAACATAGTGTAAATTAGCTGAGCCTTCCACTAGTTCCAGTTATAATTCTATTGTTGTTGTGTTTGGGTTTGTGGTTGGTGTGATGCTTGTGATCCTCTTTAACTGCTGTGTTCTTGAAAATACATGACTCTTACTTATTTTCAGGGAGATTGTTCGTGAAAGCATTTTTGGGGGGTAGGCATGTTTAGATGACATGGAAGCTGTTTCTACTATATTCAGTTATTATCATATATGAGAAACAGTGCTGGCTGCTGTCCCTCAACTGGTACAGATTGGGCACTGGAAATGAGTTCTTCACTTCTTGATGCAGGGGTGAGCACTGTTATTTGATAATGCTGTCTGGTGGACTGTTTTGGCTGAGACACAAGCCATTCCTTACATACCAGGACTATTGAAAAGATGTTTTGAAATAGTCCACAAATTCCACACCAGTCTATCACAAGTCCATCAATGCTTTCATATCACAACTGGGACATGTCAAAGACAAAAGAATGTGCAGTGGTTTACCATAAACCTTGTGATGATTGTGACAGTGAGTCTGTAAGAAAAATTAGCAGAACGCTAGGCATTTGAGTCAAAAACATTGAAACGCTATATAGGCCTCATAAACAGCAGTTGCAGAATGCTCCTAAGAAGTTTCTTCACCACCACCACCACCACCCTTTTCCCCATCATGTTTACATTTTATGTCCTTTATTTGAGATATTTAAAGCCCTGATTTGGCTTTGAGCAGTCAGGTGGGCTTTAGCACTAATGATGGCAATAAAACAGTGATTTCCACCTTGGCTTGTTTGTTTCAGGTAACCATTGACAGACATCCGGTCCGATTTTTTGTTCACAAGAGACCGCATGTGGACTTCTTTCTAGAACTTGTGAGTCATTGCTTCAAATGCAACCAGCTCCTTCCTTTTTTGACACCCCCCTCTCTGGAATCTGTTGGTTTTTTTTTGGGGGGGAGGGGGGGGGGGAAGAGATTATTTCATATTGATTAAACAGAGGGTGCATCTGTTTTGGAGTGTGTGTGTGTGTGAGAAAGAGAGAGGGGGTGTGTGTGTGTGTGTGTGTGTGGGGACACAATTTGCTCAGCTGTTCCTGGGTGATCATTACCAAATTTTGGTCAAAGATATGCACTGTTGAGGAGACGTGAAAGTAAAATTGGAAGGTAAGGTGCCAAGATCAAGGTCACATGGACCAAAACAGGGCTGAAGTGCAGCACATTTTGAGGAAGATGTGCGAACAGCACTGTTTTGAGAGTAAATAGGCTGCAAAGTAAAGTCTGGATGAGAATCAGTTTTTAAAAAATCTGTGAAAGATAATTGGTAATCAGATTTTGATATCAATGAAAAGGGAAATTATTTATGAAATTATACCTTGACTTTCATTCTCAGCATGCATCTGCTGTTTCAAAGTTTGGCATCTGCAGTTATGAAAACATCTCAAAATATTGAAAATGGTATTAAATGTTTTCTGATTCTCATGGAAGCTGAACATTAGCACATTCATAGCTACATCTTGAAGAGTTCCCTAGACCATAGCTACATATTAAAAAGTTAGATTATGTTGTCCCAAACCATAGCTACATGTTAAAAATTAGATTATGTTGTCCCAAACCATAGCTATATTTCAAAAATTAGATTATGTTGTCCCAAACCAAAGCTTCATATTAAAAAAATTAGGTTATATTGTCCCAAACTATAACTACATATTAAAAAGTTAGGTTATATTGTCCAAACCATAGCTACATTATTAAATAGTTAGATTATGTTGTCTCAAACCATAGCTATATAATTAAAAAGTTAGATTATGTTGTCTCAAACCATAGCTACATAATTAAAAATTTAGGTTATGTTGTCCCAAACCATAGCTACATATTGAAAATTTAGGTTATGTTTTCCCAAACCATGACTACATATTGAAAAGTTAGGTTATGTTGTCCCAAACCATAGCTACATATTGAAAATTTAGGTTATGTTGTCCCAAACCATAGCTACATATTGAAAAGGTAGGTTATGTTGTCCCATACCATAGTTACATATTGAAAAGTTAGGTTATGTTGTCCCAAAACATAGCTACATATTGAAAAGTTGTGTTGTCCCAAAGCATAGCTACATATTGAAAAGTTGTGTTGTCCCGAACCATAGCTATATATTGAAAAGTTAGGTTTGTTGTCCCAAAACATACCTACATATTGAAAAGTTAGGTTATGTTGCCACTAACCATAGCTACATATTGAAAAGTTAGATTATGTTGTCCCAAACCATAGCTACATATTGAAAAGTTAGATTATATTGTCCCAAATCATAGCTACATATTGAAAAGTTAGATTATGTTGTCCCAAACCATAGGTACATATTGAAAAGTTAGATTATGTTGTCCCAACCCATAGCTACATATTGAAAAGTAAGGTTATGTTGTCCCAAATCATAGCTACATATTGAAAAGTTAGGTTTGTTGTCCCAAACCATAACTACATATTGAAAAGTTAGGTTATGTTGTCCCAAACCATAGCTATGTATTGAAAAGTAAGGTTATGTTGTCCCAAACTATAGCTACATATTGAAAAGTAAGGTTATGTTGTCCCAAACCATAGCTACATATTGAAAAGTTAGGTTTGTTGTCCCAACCATAGCTATGTATTGAAAAGTAAGGTTATGTTGTCCCAAACCATAGCTGCATATTGAAAAGTTAGGTTTGTTGTCCCAAACCATAGCTATGTATTGAAAAGTTAGGTTTGTTGTCCCAAACCATAGCTACATATTGAAAAGTTAGGTTTGTTGTCCCAAATCATGGCTATATATTGGAAAGTTAGATTATGTTGTCCCAAACCATAGCTACATTTGAACCAGTTTCCTGTAAGAGAATCGAAGAACTTATCTCAATCATGCCAACGAAAAACTGTGTGCTTGACCCTCTTCCCACCTCCTTGCTAAAACAGGCCATTGTGTGTCCACTTCTTAAAAAGTCAGGACTTGACCAGAATGAGCTAGAGAACTGTAGACCCATATCTAATCTTCCCTCCCTCTCGAAGGTTCTTGAGAGAGTTATACTAAAGCAACTACAAAATCGCTTATCTGCCAACGACTTGCTTGAAGTGCACCAGTCGGCATATCGTAGTGGTCATAGCGCGGAGACCGCTTTTCTGAGTGTCCTCAAAGGTCTGCTAGTCAATGCGGATAAAAGACTGGTGTCTCTATTGACGTTGTTGGACCTCAGTGCGGCGTTCGACACGCTTGACCACACTGTTCTGCTCAAGAGACTGGAATTGACCTTTGGTGTGCGTGGTCCAGCTATTCACTGGTTTGCCTCATATTTAGAAGACTGGTTTCAGTCAGTCTCTCTTGGTGGTGTTATGTCTGCTCCACACACCCTGGTTTATGGTGTACCACAAGGGTCCGTACTTGGACCAGTGTTGTTTGCACTATATTTTCAGCCTTTGTCAGATGTTATAGCCTCTCATCAGTGTAATTTTCATAGATACGCTGATGACACTGTACTGTCAAAGAATGGAACTGCTGAGGGTTTTGCCTCTGTTCAGACAACTGTTCAGTCTTGTGTGGGTGATGTACTCAGACCTGACTACTGCTACGATTCGGCCGTAGCAACTACGGATTTGAGGGGTCTGCTACGGAGCTACGATGAGCGCTAATTTTGCTATGTTTTTTCATAGTCAAGTCGATCGTGGCGTTTTAGTAGATTTTGCGCTTAGTGAGTAGAGCAGTTCGTTAGACACGAGTGTTGAGTGGACTTGGTCTTCCTGTTCCTATCGCGCATGCGTGCAAGTTATTCAGTCTCTTCGATAATGGCGGCACCTGCGAGCGAAAGCGATTGTGAGAAGATTTCAACACCTCCACGACCTGGTGAAAGACGGTGTCTCGAGGGAAGTGAAACGAGCAAACGTAAAAGGGTTCGTGTGGCAGAGCAGACGTTTAGGCAAAGTTACACCGAAGAATGGCCATGCATTGTGAAAAGTCGTGATGGCGATCCACACTATGCGTACTGCAATTTGTGCAAAGTTCAGATCTCGGTGAAACACGGGGGCAGGAATGATGTCTTCAACCACGTAGAGACGAACAAACACAAATCTAATGGCAGAATTGTCAAGCAGAACAGAGCTGTTGGATCGTACTTTGTGTGCCAATACGACCAACACACACTGCGAGTGACAAGCGCAGAAACCACCATGGTTAGACTAATTGCCGATCTGAATCTACCACTGAGTGTAGCCGATCACATCACAAAGGCTGTTAAGAAGAGCCTGCCTGAGGGCTTCCTTGCTAGAGACTTGAAAAAGGAACAGCTTGTTGCTGTCAAGAAGTGTTTCTCTCAGACAGTGCACAAGCACTGAAGTACAGTCAGAGGTGCAAGCATTAGGCTCTGCAGACTGACCTCAAGACTCTGTGTGTGTGTGTGTGTGTGTGTGTGTGTGTGTGTGTGTGTGTGTGTGTGTGTGTTGACATTTAAATGATCAGGAGTTCTCTGAAAAAAAAAGTATGTCCATTTGATTAATTCTTGTGTACATTTTGTCTGTTATTGATCATGAAATGTTTCCAATGTTTTAACAGTGGTTTAGCTTTTGTTACACTTTTTTCTTCACTTTTTTCTTCATATATTTTGATCTATACAAAAACTTTTCTTCATTTTTTTTTTTAATCTGTTTGTCTCTCTCTCTAACTTCTAAGTAAGAATGATGTTTCTATACATTGTAACATGGTATTTTCTTCTTTGGTCCTAATCCTATGTGTTTCAGGTTTGTGCTGGATGAGAATTCATTAATCCAATAGCAGTAAATTAAGTTATGAGCTCAAAATTGAGTTTGTCATTGTTGTAAGGTAGTTTAAATGTGTGTGTGTGTGTGTGCGCGCGCGCATCTCTCTCTCTCTCTCTCTCTCTGAAATGAAGGCAGTATTTACTATTACATTACTAAAGCAAAGAAACAGTTTTTTTCATTTATGATTAGATAGCAGTAGTTTGAAATGAGCCCGCGGTAGTTTGAAACCTGGTCGAGGTAGTAGCTACTGGTTAGAGAGTCTGGCTACTGGAAACAGGAGTCTGTGCTACTGAAAATGGTTTGCTGATGTAGTCAGGTCTGTGTACTGTCCTGGATGAACATCAGTTATTTGAAGCTGAACACAGACAAAACTGAACTCATGCCTGTTGGTGCCTCTAGTCGCCTTGGACTGGTCGGCAGTAACTGTGCTTGCATAGGCGATAACAATATTCCATTCGTGTCTTCAGTTAAATATCTTGGTATTACGATTGACCGAACTCTGTCGATGCAAAATCACATCAGTAGTGTCTGCCGCACATCCTTTCTCGAACTCAGACGCATTGCATCAATCCGTCGTTATCTTTCAACTTGTTCTGCATCAAAGCTTGTTTCAGCCATGATCATTTCCCGGTTAGACTATTGTAACTCTATTTTCGCAGGTCTATCCGACGAGCAAATTTCCTGTTTGCAGAAAGTACAAAACAATGCAGCTCTGCTCGTAATGAAAAAGAAAAAGAGTGATCATGTAACACCATTGTTAAAGGTACTCCCAGTCCGCATTTGTATCCAGTACAAAATGTGTGTGTTGGCTTACCGTCATTTTGATGGCTCATTCAAGTCATTGCCTCCTTACCTGTCTGACACACTGTGTACTTATCAGCCGTCACGCACACTCCGCTCGTCTCAGGAGAAATGCCTAGTACCCCCAAGGTTTAACCCTCTTAGCTTCATTACGACCGCAGCCGACAGTTCCGCCCGCACTGCCTAGCGCTTCGTTACGGCCGTACCGACCGTAAAAGTCGGCCACGAGGTTGGGCTATTTTGATCACGCACTGATCACATGTTTCTGGCCCTGGGAGACTGACAATTGGTCAAACATTCTTGGTATCATCCAATGAGATGATCTTAGAAAAATTAGCACTACACACACATCCATTCTCTTATGCTTGGGCGCGAAATGTAGTTGGGGTATTTTCATTCATGCCTCGTAACGTTTGAAAAAATGGCGATGCCCTTTGTAGCAGACGGTTTTCAGGATACAGATGATTCTCCAGATTATTCAGAGGAGGAATTAAATACTACTGTTTGTAAATTAGGAAAACACGAAGAAGATGTAGCTGAGTCAGATATTGAGGTTTGTGAGGGGGAAGATGATGAAAACTGTGATTTAGGAAAGCAGACCGACACAGAAGATAACGCGCCGCTGGCCGCATTCCAGCGAACGTGGCACCCATCACTGGTTCTGCTGACAGTAAAGAAATTTGATCTCTGGGTCGGACCAACTTGTATACTGCCAGCTGATGCCAAACCTTTAGATTATTTCTTTTTGTTTTTTGTACAGACAATTAGTAAACTGTATTTAGCAATGCCGTGCGAACCGAAACGCGACGTCAAATTTGTGGCACCAAAAACTGGGCAAAAACGGGGGCCGGCCGCAAAACTGGGGGGTCTTCAGTTCAATCAAGTATTACTGCCTCTTTAAGCGGTGTTTCATCCTTATTTTTTTTCTTATATGAATCAGAAATGAATAAAGATTTGAATGATTGCCATTTTATGTACTTACAGCGAAAATGGAATTAGTTATTTGATGAGAAAGTCGAAAATCCGCATTTCGGGCGTAATCGCGGATATGGTATGCGTTTAGAATCGAAGTTTGTTTGGAGTGCTTCACTATTTCGGTCGGTACGGCTATATTTGTGAACCAATCACATTGTAATTTTGCAACCAATGAGAATCAATGTAACAAAATGATATATCCTGACGAGAGCTATGTGTGCCAGTTTCGAACCGAGATCGATGCTTCCAAAGTTTTGCTTTTTTTCATCGGAAAAGTTTGCAGGCAAGTCGCCATTTTTGGAACTTCTTGTCGGCGGGATTCGATTTTGCATACTTTTTTCTATGTGCATGTGTAATATGAAATCAATTTGATGTAAAATACGGCCGTACGCCAACTTTTTACATGAGGATCTGTTCCAGATCAGTAGCAAAACAATGTCGGAATGTGCCGACGCCATAGGCCTACTACCGGCGTAACAGAACGCTGTGCAAGTTTCAGCTCGGCAAGTTTTACGTTGTCGGACAAAGACTAGATCTAGCAATCAACAGATCAAGTTCTGTTTTATCTGTGACGTATTTTTGAAGAAAAGGACAACTGCGTTTGAACTCGATTCGGAGTTGTCAGCCGAAGCTAGGTTCGTCAACCATTTCCTCCCCGAGATCATGCTATTTGCATGTCGCAGTGTAGATCTGCTCACCCCATGACGGGCGAGCTTACTACTAAAAATACTATGTGGAAAATGGGTTTGCCCAAACAGAGGGGTGCGCATACCCGCCTCCCCAACTCTCTCTCTCTCTCTCTCTCAAATAAATGAATGAATGAATAAGTCTAAATATTTTTTTTTCAAATCAACAAACAATTCTGTGCAAGTTATTGTACTTTCCTTGACATTAATCTCTCTCTCTCTCTCTCTCTCTCTCTCTCTCTCTCTCTCTCTCTCTCTCTCTCTCTCTCTCTCTCTCTCTCTCTCTCTCTCTCTCTCTCTCTCTCAGAGAACAAGAAATGAATAAATAAGTAAATAGGCCACAATACATTCATATCCAAGTTGTTAACAGGCATGATCCTCTCTCTCTCTCTCTCTCTCTCTCTCTCTCTCTCTCTCTCTCTCTCTCTCTCTCTCTCTCTCTCTCTCTCCATCTCTCTCTCTCTCTCTGACAACACTCTCTCTCTCTCTCTCTCTCTCTCTCTCTGACAACACGCACACACACTAACACACACAGAGATTTAGAATGTCACAAAACAAAATCTTCTGTTCATTGTTATAATATTCTTCATTTAGGTTTTGAAACTGAATAGAAGGCTATGAGTTGTATTATTTGTAAAGTAGGCCATCCATTAGCTTATGTAGTTCTTTCAATTTGTAGTCAATATCTGAAAAGGATAGGCCCATTGTCATTAATTTGTTTTAAAGGGAAGATTGCATCTTATTTAATAGTAGCCTGTTGTTATTGATTTGTATTAAAGGGCAAGAGTACACCAGAAATACTTAGCAGGATTGCTCTGCTTTGGTGGATTTTTACAAGTAATATGCTAAAAATCAAAGTCGCGAGTTTGGGCTTAATGTTAAAGTAATGTTAATGTGAAGACTATGCATTATGGTTTCCTTTCCTTTCCAATCTCTCAATGAATAGTATATATTATGCAGAAATTCACATATTTCTCTATTGTAGGAGTTAAGTGACTGTTGCTGAATGGTGAGTGGTCCCATATCCTTCCTGAAGTTTTCTTTGGACGCTGGCTGTGCTAAGTGTTCGGGGACTTGACTCATCCACAGACAGTTTAGTCTATTTTTTAAAGACTGATGTATAAAATAAAAATCAAATGTACGTACATAAATCTTGTCTGTTATGTTTTTCTCTGTGTGTGTATATATGTGTATATGTGTGTACATGTGTATGTGTGTGTGTTTAGTTTTTAGTAGAATTTTGATCGGATGATATTTTTGGATAGACTGCAGCATAAAAGCATGCAGTAATTTTTAATATTTCAATTATTTAAGTGATTCCAGAAGTCATTGATTCTCAGATGTCCTTTTATATGTACAGAAACTGATGAAATATTAAAAGTTATTCATAAGACTACTGAAGTAGCGAGTCGTGACTTTTTTGGTTTAATTTGCAGTAATAAGACACTTGAACGATGAGCAAATTGATTTTATATCTATCTCTTGAAATGATTGTTTTGTTTCTAGCTTCATTTTTGTCTGTTATTAATACAATATGGGCAATTATTAATGAAACACTGATAAAACATCCAAAATATCACATGTTTCCTATAATAAGACAAAAATGGCTCATCACAGAGTTCCAATAATGGTTTTATTCAATTCGGCACGCCAAAATACATCAACGACCAAAATTTCATGACTTTTGATCCAGTCTGTCTCTCACAATTACAAAATGAATGTCATTTCCAGCAAAATCAGCATACCATGCCATTTGATGAGTTTGTTCTGTGACACTGGTCCTTCTTTGTCCTACTAAAACGTGGTACCAAAATTTAAGAAATTTTTGATGCTTCAAATTGGAATATCTCATGAACTATTAGTCCGATTTGAAAAATTTAAACTGCTTTTTACTCAGAATAACAATATCTTCAAAACCATATAAATTTTTTAACTCAAAACCCAATTTCAATTTTTCATGCGGCATTGCTACTGTATTATGAACATTGAATGTAGTTTTGTAGTGGAAAGAAAAATAATGATAAAAACTACCTGAACAAACTGTGTAAATACCTGAGGAGCACTTGGTGACATTTGGTGACCACTGAGTACTATCACATGGAAATGCTGTTAGACACTTTAGCTAAGCCATACTCTAATTCATTACTTATCTGTATGTGTTGTGGTCACGTATAGGTGTGCTTCTCTTGTTTTCATATATATGTCACATTCATTCATGTTTGGTGACGTCTTTGGTGACAATGACACGACAAGCAGTGGTTAGAAAGACATACTCACTTGGATATGGAAGTAAAGCATGTTTACCGACACCTGACAAATTTCTAGCATT
This sequence comes from Monoplex corrugatus, assembly GCA_030674185.1. NCBI lineage: Eukaryota > Metazoa > Mollusca > Gastropoda > Littorinimorpha > Ranellidae > Monoplex > Monoplex corrugatus. The sequence continues at coordinate 31,838,751 of JAPXFY010000015.1, forward strand.
ATATCTGATTAGACATGCTCACAGTGTACTCATGAACAGAGTAACCCTATTTTGGGGGGAAAAGCTTGAGAAAATTCGAAATCTAGGGGCAGTTCAGCTCTCTAGAATGCAAATACAAGAGGGTTAATATAAAGACTGCAGGAGACTATTCATTTGGATACACCAGGTCGTCTGCGTGGAATGAGTTGCCGACCAGTCTAAGAGATGTTCCAACCCTTCAAGCTTTCAAAAGAAAACTCAAAACAACTTTTGTTTCTGCAAGTATTTTCATAAGTATCCCCCCTCCCCTCTTTGTGTGTGTGTGTGTGTGTGTGTGTGTGTGTGTGTGTGTGTGTGTGTGTGTGTGTGTGTGTGTGTGTGAAAAATGATGTTGGTATGTGAGTGAGATTATATATGTCAGGTCAGATAGATGTATCCGCTACTGGTAACCTGGAACCCAGTACTACCTGTCACAGGGTCGAATTGCTGGCGACTAAATCAGCACCCCCACCAGTCCTCTCAGGAGGATGGTGAGGAGGGTGGCTAGAAACCCTGGTGGAAATAAATTAGATCCATCAAAGGGCGCCAGCTCTGGAGAGCTACCCGCGGCCATCTAGCTAAGGGAGTAAACCCTGACTATAAATCCGGTGTGGGGCCCCTAAGGCGTTGGATGGCAAACTTTGTCACTTTCCGGCAGCTCCTGCAGCTGCGTTGGCACCAAAATGTAACAGCCCTGCTGTTCCTTTGGATCTGTCAGCGAGGTGGAGAGGGGGGACAAGTTGCATGGGCAACAGCCTGTCTTCCATACTACACTGCCCAGGCTTACATCCGTCCATTCATCCACAAACACTCTGCACCTACGACATGGAGAGACACTCCAGCCTCACTACTAACACTAGTGTCGGCACAACACATGAAGCAACAGATACCGGTGATAAGTCATTGCTCAACTGGCGTAGAGCTGACGCCAGGGATTGCTTTTGACGGTGGGAGAGACCTTCGTGTCTTACTGGACAGTTACCGCCCGCCTAAGCTGGGCAGCCCCCAGCCAGTTAGGTGCTGTCCCGCCACGACCTGCTTTCTTCATTGGATGCATGAAGATTAGGAGAAAATCTGACAAGCAGGTCGTTAATTACCGCACCAGGCAAAAAGAAAAATTCAAATTCAAGAAACGGATCAGGAAAAGGATCAGCAGTGAAACTGGGCTGTTGGAATGTCCGAACAATGATGCCCGGGCTCTCCCAAGATCTGCAAGACATCAGCGACGCCAGAAAGACCGCCGTCATAAACAGCGAGCTAAAGAGGCTCAATGTGGACATTGCCACTCTGCAGGAAACACGGCTGGCTGACTCAGGAGCACTAAAGGAAAGGGACTACACCTTCTTCTGGCAAGGAAAGAGTTCTGATGCCCCAAGAGAGTACGGAGTAGGCTTTGCAGTAAGGAACAGCCTGCTGAACATGATTGAACCAGGCAGCGGCGGTTCAGAGCGACTCTTGACTCTCCGCCTCAACACCACCGAAGGCTATGTCACTCTCATCAGCGTTTATGCCCCAATTCTGTCCGCCTCTCCAGACGCCAAGGATGAGTTCTACGAAAATCTTGCATCAACCATAAGGAACATCCCCAGGACAGAACAACTTGTTCTTCTGGGCGACTTCAGCGCCAGAGTGGGTGCAGACAATGACTCATGGCCCTCCTGCCTCGGTTCCTTTGGAGTGGGGAAAATGAATGAGAATGGACAGCGACTGCTTGAGTTTTGCGCCTGCCATGAACTGTGCATCGCCAACTCCTTTAAGACAAAGTCTCCTGGAGGCACCCCCACTCAAAACATTGGCACCAACTGGATTTGATCCTAGTAAGACGTGCCGCTATCAAAAACATTCTCCACACTCGCTCTTATCACAGCGTAGACTGCGACACAGACCACTCTCTGGTATGTTGCAAGATCAGGCTACAACCAAAGAAGTTCCACTGCTCAAAGAAACAAGGGAACCCTCGCATTGACGTCAGCAAGATGTCTCAGCCAGATTTTTTAGAACAGTTCGCAGAGGCCTTTCAGAGAGAATACGATGCATTGCAGCCCAGAGACTCTGCCACAGAGAGATGGGAAACGCTACAAGACACCATGCACCGCATTGCTATGGCCACCTTTGGGAAGAAGACTGTGTAGTCCCATCAGAGATGACTCCCACTGTTGAAGCCAAGCGCGCCGCACTCACCAAGTATAAGCGGTCACCCAGTGAGAAGAACCTGCAGATCCTCAGGGCTGCCAGGAGTAAGATTCAGCTTAACGCCAGGCGCTGCGCAAACGAGTACTGGACAGAGCTCAGCGAAGAGATACAGAGTGCTGCTGAAAGAGGCAACATGCGAGGAATATATGATGGCATCAAGAAAGCACTGGGACCAACACAGAGCAAGATCGCCCCCCTCAAATCCTCCACCGGGGAAGTAATCGGCAATCCTAGCCAACAGATGGAAAGATGGGCGGAACACTACTCCGACCTCTACTCCACACAGAACATGGTGTCCCCCTCAGCCCTCGATGCCATCAAGTGCATGCCGGTAATGGAAGAACTTGACACAGAGCCAACTGTGGACGAACTCAGCAAGGCCATTGATAGCCTGGCATCAGGCAAGGCACCTGGCAACAACGGAATTCCCCAGACCTCATCAATTACTGCAAGACTTCTCTTCTGCACCCTTTGCACGCAGTCCTCTGTCAGTGTTGGAATGAGGGAGCTGTACCATAGGACATGAGGGACGCCAAGATCGTCACCCTGTATAAAAACAAGGGCGAAAGGAGCGACTGCAACAACTACAGAGGTATCTCGCTCCTCAGCATTGTTGGCAAAGTCTACGCTCGGGTCCTCCTAATCCGCCTGCAGAAACTGGCTGAACGCGTCTACCCGGAATCACAGTGTGGTTTTCGAGCAGAGAGATCCACGGTAGACATGGTCTTTTCCCTTCGCCAAATCCAGGAGAAGTGCAGAGAGCAGCGGATCTTGCTTCAATGTATGTGGCATTCATTGACCTCACCAAGGCCTTTGACGTAGTCAGCAGAGATGGCCTTTTCAGGGCTCTCCGAAAAATCGGCTGCCCCCCCCCAAACTGCACAGCTTAATTGAGTCCTTCCACACCAACATGAAAGGGACGGTGCAATTCAATGGAAACCTTTCCAAGCCCTTCGATGTACGCAGCGGTGTGAAACAAGGCTGCGTCCTGGCCCCAACCCTCTTTGGAATCTTTTTCACTTTCCTCCTGAGGCATGCGTTCAGCACAGCGCAAGAAGGGATCCACCTGCGGACCAGATCAGATGGCAGGCTCTTCAACCTCGCCCGCCTCAGAGCAAGGACAAAGGTCCGTGAAGCCCTCATCAGAGACATGCTATTTGCCGACGATTGGGCCATGTTCGCTGCATGGAAGATGGTCGCATCCCAAAAGACATCCTTTATGGTGAGCTTGCCACAGGGCAGAGAAACATTGGCCGCCCACAACTGAGATACAAAGACGTTTGCAAGCGTGACATGAAGGCGCTTGAGATCAACATTGAGTCCTGGGAGGACCTCGCAGACGACCGCAACAGCTGGAGAACCACTCTCAAAAAACAGCTGCGGATTGGTGATGACAAACTGTCAGCTGCTGCAGCAGAAAAGCGAGTTCGCAGAAAAGGGATGACAGCCAACAGACCAGCATCAGCATACACATGCGACCGCTGCGACAGAGACTGCCTCTCTCGCATTGGTCTCTACAGTCACAGGCGACGCTGCTTGGACCAAGCAGACAACCCATCTAGACATTAGAACGGATGTACTTTGACCATGGTCAGCCATGACCGAGGGAGGCCTACAAAAAAAGTGCAGTGAGTCGAACTGAGAATAGCGATATACAAAAGCTATTTATTATTATTATTATTATTACATATTGAAAAGTTAGGTTATGTTGCCCCAAACCATAGCTACATATTGAAAAGTTAGGTTATGTTACCACTAACCATAGCTACATATTGAAAAGTTAGGTTATGTTGCCCCAAACCATAGCTACATATTGAAAAGTTAGGTTATGTTACCACTAACCATAACTGCATATTGAAAAGTTAGGTTATGTTGTCCCAAACCATAGCTGCATATTGAAAAGTTAGGTTATGTTGTCCCAAACCATAGCTACATATTGAAAAGTTAGGTTATGTTACCACTAACCATAGCTACATATTGAAAAGTTAGGTTATGTTGCCCCAAACCATAGCTACATATTGAAAAGTTAGGTTATGTTACCACTAACCATAACTGCATATTGAAAAGTTAGGTTATGTTGTCCCAAACCATAGCTGCATATTGAAAAGTTAGGTTATGTTGTCCCAAACCATAGCTACATATTGAAAAGTTAGGTTATGGTATCCCAAACCCTAGCTACATATTGAAAAGTTAGGTTGTTACCACTAACCATAGCTGCATATTGAAAAGTTAGGTTATGTTGTCCCAAACCATAGCTGCATATTGAAAAGTTAGGTTATGTTATCCCAAACCATAGCTACATATTGAAAAGTTAGATTATGGTATCCCAAACCATCCCCTCACGGTAATCGACTCAGCAGCGGTTCTGTCGATTCCGTACTCGCCCCCTCCGTACAGCCCAACCCCGGTTCAGCTGCTACTGCTTCAGCCCCTATGGCTGAAGGTCGACACGGGTACGGGTCTCCTTTGGGAGGCAGGCAGGCCAGCACTTGGGCAGAAAATGGCTCACCCCCTGGTTCGCCAGGCGGGCCAAGGGAGACAACTCCCCTATTACGGGCGTCAGATCGTAGATCCGCCCAGGTTGTCTCCTTTCCTCCCCTGCAGCCTGCTTGTGCCCCCGCTCCAACCTCTTTGTCCCATCCGGACAGAGTGCTTGGTCGCCTTGGCAAATGCCAAGCGACCCACTGCGGGCTGGCACATCTCTGTCCCATTGTGGACAGAGCGCTTAGTCGTCTTGGCAAATGACAACCGACCCCCAGCAGGCTGGCCCCTTGGGCACTGGGGATCCGGGGACTCCATCGGCTCAGCCCATGACACCGCCCATGGCACCGTACATGGCGCCATGGCAGCACTTCCCATCTATGGGATTTCCCCTTGCCTCGTTTGCAGGGTATACTTGGTGGCCCTGCTTTATGCCCGGCGCCCCACCCACGCAGGCGTCTGCCCTGACCACCACTCTGGATCCCCCCCCCCCCCCCCAGGTCGGATTTATCCCCAAGGGGGCCTCCCCGGGGCTTCTGACCCCAGTCCGTTGGAGTTTGCCCACACTTGGGCACTCCACAGTCCATCGCCTCCTCTGTAGACGGGCCGGGGGTACACTGACTCCACAGCCCCAGCCTCCCCTTTCCTAAAAGAGTCAGGCTCGGTGATGTGAGGGGCACTGAGGCACAGGACATCCTTCCAGGCTCTGTGCCCGACTTCCTTGGAGCTCTGGCTTACGGGAAATTCCTGAGGCCAGAGAAACTCCCTTTCCACAGAGTGGTCCTCACGGTCCATGAGGCCATTCCAGAGTCGCCACTCTCCCTCACACAGGATAACCTCCTCTTAGCGCAAGAGAGGTCTCAGGCCCAGCAGCGGCATATCTCCCTCTCGCAGCGCTGCCTGGCAACTGGGAGGAGACTGCCAGGAGGGGTCTGGAAGTGGATCCAGTGGTGGATTCCTTCTTGGGTGCGGTCTGGTGTCCGCTCTTCAGGACCCAGACTACGAGCCCGCTTCTCTCCGTCAGTCACCTGTCTCTCCCACAATGGTTGCTTCCATTCACTCCATGGTGGAAAGAGCTCAAGCACTCAACCAATGCCCTTCGCCAGATTGTACCTCAATTCAGTCCTGTCAAGGCCAAATGCAGTACTCTTACCATCTTTGGTCACCCGCTCTTCATCTGCCAGAGCTTCCTCAAGAGCTGTGCCACTTAGGTCTGGTTCCCTCTTCGGGACCCACGTGCAGGCCACTATCAATCCGGGTGGGGGGCCTACGTGGGCCTGCTAACAGCAGCAGGTCAATGGTCACAAGACCTCCTTTCCTGTCACATCAACATTCTGGAACTGGAGGCAGTTTTTTCAAGCCCCCAGAGACTTTCTCCCCTTTCTTAAGGGAAAACATGTTCGCATCGACACGGACAACACTACTATGGCTCGTTACATCAACAAGCAAAGGGGCGCTCGCTCCCACTCCTTGTCTCGGAGAGCGGAACAGCTTCCACTCTGGTGTGTAGAACAGTCCTTTCAGATCTCAGCGATGCATGTCCCGGGAAAGATGAACATACTTGCGGCCTCCGTCCGCAGCTCCCACACGATTCTTCCCTTAGAACAGGCACTGGTCTGTGCAGTTCTGCAGCCAGTGTGGGCAGCATAGTCCAATTCACAAGTGGACCTGTTTGCCACCAGATTCCACCGCCGCCTTCATCTGTAGGTCTTTCCAGTCCCAGATCCTTTGGCTTGGCCCGTGGATGCTCCGTCATCCCACGGTCAGTCCTGTCGGGCTACGCCTTCCCTCCGTTCCCCTAACTGGGAAAGTTCCGCGGAAGGTCCGGGCAGACTCTGCCACGATGGTTCTCGTGGCGCCTCGATGGCCTGCCCAAACATGGTTTCCGGAACTGCTGCACCTGTTCCATGTGCCTCCAATAAAACACTGTCACAGGCCGGTCCTTGCTTCAACCAAGATCACGCATTCTGCACAGCAACCCGGAGGCTCTAAACCTTCCTGCTTGACTGCTGTGCAGGCCTCAATGTCTCCATTAGGCTTGTCCCTGGCAGTGATCGGCCCTGTGGTGCAAGCACACAGACCGGACACTCGGGGAACGTATAGTGCCCACTGACACAGTTGGCCTTCTGGGAGCTCCTCAACTTTCCAGTCACCCCCGCGCTCGCAGTGGGCCAACTACCACGGCCTTCTTCGTCGGGGAAAAACCTTTTGTCCTCAGTGAAGGGACGCAGGGCAGCCATCTGCAATACCATCAGCCAGTCGGGTAGTCCTTCATTCGCGGACAACCCAGTCCTGCTGGATATTGTCCGTAGGGCTTCCCTTCGGGAAGCCTGACTCCCCGCGGCACCCGGCCAGGATCTCCTCGTCCTCTCCTCCCTTGGACTTTCGCCTTAACGAGCCCATCAGGGAGTGTTCTCCCAACTTCCTCTCATTTCGGACGGCCTTTTCGGACGGCCTTTCTACTCACTCTAGCGTTGGGGAGGCACTGTAGCGAAGTGCACGCTCTTGGCGGACTCCCCGGGGATGTTGCTTTTGAACCGGAGGGCTCAATGTCTCTCCGCCTACTCCCGGACTTCTTGGCCAAGAACCAGTCGCCAGGTTCTCCTACTCTATCTCCATTCATCCCCTGACGTCTATCCTTGCTCCGGATGACGAAATCTTCTCGCCAGAAGCAGCACCACCTGTTTCTCTCTTACAACGAAAGTTATAAGTAGGCCATTAGCCACGCATCCCCCTCTCGATGGCTGTGAACAGTCATCAAGGATGCGTATGCCAGGCCGGGCTCAGATTCGGCTGTTTTCTCCCTGAGGCCCCATGAGATTGGAGCATGGGCCTTGTCACTGGCGTTCACTCAGGGCCAGCCCCCTGAGTGTCCTGGACACCACGCATTGGCGTTCTCTGGGCACGTTCATTCCATCCTACCGGCGCGATGTATACCGTCTGCGTGACGATGGATCTAGGGGTATCGCTTCCGCTGTGGTGGCTCAACACCCCATCTCTGCTGCACGCCCTGACTTGTCTCATTCCTCCAGGCGTTAACCAGGTAAGCCCTCCTTCCGGGTAGTGCTATTCTGCATTAGTGAGCCACGGTATAGTATGTGTAATTAAAAGGAAATTTTCCTTCTAAAATTACGTTTAATCTAACATACTTACCGTGGCTCACGCAGAGTCCCTCCCATCCTCCCCGCCTTCCTGGTTCCTTCCGTTCACAGTCAGGGTCTTGGTTTCCTCGAAAAGAGGAAGAGCACATGCGCATGCGCAAGACATGGATACTCTCAGAGTTATGGTCCCTTCAGACTTTATTGTTTATGAGGCAGGAATGGCAAATCGCTGCCGCTTATTGCATTAGTGAGCCACGGTAAGTATGTTAGATTAAACGTAATTTTAGAAGGAAAATTTCCTTTATGTTACCACTAACCATAGCTGCATATTGAAAAGTTAGGTTATGTTGTCCCAAATCATAGCTACATATTGGAAAGCTAGCATATATTGCCTCAAACAAGTTTTGTTGCTATATCTGTATCAAAATATGTGTACCTATGTAAAAAAAAAAATGCTTGGGTTCTACTGTGAGGGTGAATTTCTGGTGATTTCATGTACAGAGACATTATCGGATGGTTTAAAACGCCACTTATTCAGGAATACACTGAGAGAAAGTTTAGATTTACAAGGCACTCATAAACTTATATTCTTCTTACATTTGTATCAAAAAATGCATCCTCCAGTTTCTAGGAATTTATTCCATATGTGTTATCGCATCCTTTCTGTGAACAAACAGATGTAAACTTCATTTAAAGACTTTGAGCATAATGACCCATTAGTAGGTTTTCAGTGACATCAAATGGTCCTGTTGACCCGTTTGTCAAAGCAGATCACATGTTTGAAGTTGACAGTGCTTTTGCTACATTGTTATTGGTGTGTGTCTTACAGGTCAGTCACTGGTACGAGTTGGTGGTGTTCACTGCTAGCATGGAGATATATGGGGCTGCTGTGGCCGACAAGCTTGACAACAACAAAGGAATTCTCAAACGCCGCTATTACCGACAGGTGGGAAATCACACAGCACAAACCTTGGAGAAAAAAAAAAGGGTCTTTACTTCCAATCTTCCAATTCAGTCAGGATATAATCAATAACATGACACCTTTTTCCCAGCAATGATTTCCCTCTCTACATGTTGATCATTTTGCCCCACAGCCCTCCTGTCCTTCCTGTCCAGTTTGTGTGTGCTTCGTGCCCTGGAGTTTTAGTCACTGTTGGGTGATTGCTTTGGTGACTGATGAGAGTGTACGCTATGGTTTGATTCTTGTATGAATATTTGGCGCCTTACAAATGTCATTATTGTTATTATAGTCTGAGAAAATGTTAGGTATTACAGAATTCAAATGCGTTTTTCATCTGCAAGTAAAGACAGCATAGAGATTTGCTTATATATCTACAAAGTCATTGAGCGGGATTGTATCTAATGTTTTATTCAATATATTATGATGTAAACATGAAGATAGTAGAGTAATAACCTCTTCTCTTCAAGGCCTGATGATTTCAAATTCTGCAGTCTGTATTCTGTAGCTAGAACCTTTCTTCATTTGTGTTAGAATGAATGATTAACTTCAGTTTAGATATTTTCAAATATCTGCCAACTTCAAACAATTTCAGAGTTGCCAGCAAGCTTTTCAGTCACTTAATTGATCTCAAGTTTCGTAAAAGAAGATCATGACAGAAAACTGGCAACATTTGTAGCTGGGATTTTTTACTTGTGTTTAATGAAAGCAGCACAACACTTGACAGGGAAGGGTGTGTGTGTGTGTGTGTGTGTGTGTGTGTGTGTGCGTGCGTGCGGGCGGGCGGGAGGGCGTGCGTGCGTGCGTGCGTGCGTGTGCGTGTGTGTGTGTGTGTGTGTGTGTGTGTGAGACAGAGAGAGAGAAGAAAATGTTTCAGCATCGATTTTTCAGCTGTTTATCAATATTTATTTCTTAGTAAGTGATCTGGTTTGTATATTTTTTGACTGAGTAGCATGCTAGTGAATGCTTAAGTATGGATTGGGCTTATCTAGTAATGGTTCAAAATATGAAATGTTTGATAGAAAATTCATCTTTCACAATTCCAGGAGGAATGGGATTTCGTGATTTCATATATATATAAATATATATATATATTTCATGATTTCATATATATATATATGATTTTTTTTTTTTTTTAAATGAAATAAATGAGCAAAAAACACAGTTTCCACAGATCCAAATTTTATTAAAATCGGGCATTCCTTTTCAAAGTTATGGCCTTTTAAAGTTGGATATGTGGAAAAATGCAGATTTGAGAAATAGCAGTTTGAAAATGTCACACTTATGTCCATAGCAACCAGGTACTTCTAATAGAGCTACCAAAATGAAATTTGGCACACACATTTGACACATTAAAATGCACTTGTCCCTAAATTGTCAAGAAAAAATACTCATTGTAACCTGAGATATTGACATAAAACAAATGTTGATATCGCAAAACGAACAAAAAACATAGACTTACTTTATTTCAGCTTTGCTTCTTTTTAGGTGTTTTACCATACAAGTTATACTGTAATTCAACACTGTAATAGCTACAAATGTCTGACCAAGCAAGTACAGTCTAAAATATACATGATTTCAGTAAATTTACCAGTCTAAATCAATGTCTGAAATGCATAATTGTCTCAATCAGGGCTGGTTGATACAAGTGCCATAGTTTACCACATACAAGTTTGTAATAGCTCTGGCTGCTCAATCAGAATGAAATCTGGCACATGTACACACTTAAAAATGCAATTGTTCATAAAATCTTAAGAAAAAATATTGAACCTCACCTGCAACACTGACATATGTAATAAATGTTAATATAGCATGATGGGTGTAAAACACTGACTTACACTATTTCAGCTACAGATCTAGGCTTCTTATTTTACAGATATTTTATAGTACAACTTCATGCTGTAATTAAACAAATGTAATGGCTAAAATAAATGAAATTACAGGCTAAATAATAAATACAAGTCTAATAAATGTTTCCAGTGAATTAAACCATTCAAATCAATGATCTGAAATTGTTAGTACTTAACAATCTCAATCAGGGCTGGGTGATACAGTGCCATAGATCCCCCGCTCCCCCTTCCCCAAATTGTTTTCAGCTGAGACAAGTGTCAACAGAACATTTTCATTCTCATGGGCAGAGCAGGTCTTTTACCCTTTCCCTAACATAGGGATGGATATACTTGTTTTGACTTATTCTGGAACAAAAGAATGCAAGACGTAGTTCACTAAAACAGGTTTCATTTCAGGCATGTATGCACACGATCACCATCGATCACTGATCTCATAACCCGGGCTTAGGTTGCTTAGGCACCAATGATGATGTATTAACAATCTTCCGCCACTAATCCCGGTCATTTACTGCACTTTGTGACTTGTATGCAACTTGATCAATAACACCCTTTAAAAAAACAAAAAACAAACAACAACAGAGATTAAGGTCACACACCCATGATCAAATAACAGGTAGGTTTAACCTCGATTGCAGGCTGGCCTACAGAGTGAAGAGAGTAAACTGATGCAGATCCAGATTTTGTCAGATTGCAAACACGCACCCACACCCGCTACACACACTTTGAAGTGAATCTAATTCAAGATAACTAGATTAACTATTTAAAGAATAAAAAGTGACACATCAAAGAAAATACCACATACCCATTTATGAACTTGAAAGCTTCTCTGCATACAATCTTGGAGTCAACGGTGTATCCTCTGAATCAGTGTCTTGACTCATCCCTTTCCGAATGTTTACATTCTTCATTAGGCCTATGGCTATGGCTCTCATCACCCACGTCACTCCCGTCGATTGAATCCCTTTCCTCATCACTATCTCTCACAAAATAGTCATCAGTGAGTTCTTCCAACTCACTCTGATCTTCGTTGCTGAAAATATTTGCATCATGCGCTGATTTTGATGAAGCATCGGCTCTTTTTTCCTGTTGCTGACCAGGCTTATGCTCTTTTGAAGACGCCATTGTTGTAGAATGTGCTTGGAGCTGATTGGGTTATTAGGTCACGTGATCAAAGTTAAACAATAGTAGCTGCGGGATTTCCTTTCCTAGTGATGTTTGTTTGCAAGATTTCTCTTATTTTGAGCATTATGTTTGGGTACCAGATTTAAAACCGATCCATTGGTTTGAAAGCTCTGACGTTGCTCTTTCCAACGGTATGCGATTTGACGGTTCATTGTCAGAAATTTAGGGTTGCGCGTCTATGAAGAGTAGGCAATTTTGGCCTTGTTTTAGCTCGGAAAACAAAGGGTAGGGTGTTTTAAAAACACTTTTCACCTGTTTAGAAGATTAAATAAGCAAACATATTTTAGCAAGGCATATAATAATGACCACAGAATTATTTTCAGTGAAAATCTCAAAATTGGTACCCTAACCCCTCTATATGAACTATCGCTGCTGGCGAAAAAGTGGGTCAGGTGCAATCCGACTCATTTCGTGGTGGAGGGTCACATGTATCTGTACATGGCTTTATGCAGGGCAAAAGTAAATCAGCATGTGGATTTTAGAGGCAAACATAGTGAATTGACCCATGAAAGCTGTGGGCAAAGGGAAAAGGGAGCATTTATGGATCAGCTGTTCCAAAACCAATCCACATAAGACAAGGATGTGGTTCTAATCGTGTTGAACACCATGGGCATCTGTGACAACTATTCCTTCCTCAGGATGTGTTGGTTTTTTTCCTAAACGCCAACCACAATGCATGCAAAGATGTTTTATTCATAAAAATAGAAGCTGTAGATTTATGAACAGCAGAAGTAAACAGAAAAGACAAAGAAAGCAGAAAAGAGGAAAGCTGCAGGACAAGAAATTACAGAATTGAAAAATAAGAAGCAACACTTAGAAAATGATATGTGCAGTCTTCAGAAATCACTAACAGGGCAGCTGAGGATGCTGAGAGGAAGAGAGAACTATCAGTCATAGTGGAGATGAATGCTCAGAGAAGAAGAGCAAAAAGAAAAGAGTACTGAAATTGATAATCTGGACAAGCTTGTGACTGAGAAAGAAGAAGGCCATAATGTTTTCATTTGACTGAATAACTGTGTCTGTGTGTGCATATTATCACTCATATAATGCCTGAATTTGAAGTTAGAACTAAAACCTGAACAAGCTGTTGACTGACTTGTATTACATCTTAAATTATAGTTACATGGTAACAAAAAGTGGACAAGCTCCTGACTTGGTAAAGAAGCCTAGAATGTGTTCTATCTAGTCATCTAGTGTGTACTTGCAGCATTCATTGTTCATCTTGTATATGTGTGTACGGGAAATGAATGAAAAAACAAAAACAGACATCCCCAAGAAAACAGTCTGTGTTAGCAAAGTGGTCTTTTAAGTTATGTTATGAATTTGTTTGTGAATTATAGGGTATGAACCTTGTTGAAGAGTATAGCTTTATTGTTGCCATGTAGTGAAACAAAGCGCAAAAAAAAAAAGAAAGAAAGAAAGAAAGAAAATGGGTTCTGTTGAACTATTCGGTCAACCTCCAGAGACCATCCTCCAAGGAACAATATAAGGAAAAAGGCCAGCCAGAGAAAAAAAAAGGACAGACATTGCAAGAGTTTTGGTTATGTGTGTATAAACTGGATTACTACTAGCATGTTGTGTGTGTTGCAGCACTGTAACCTAGACTGCGGCAGCTATACCAAAGATTTAGCGGCTATATGTCCAGACCTATCTAGCATTTTCATCCTCGACAATTCCCCTGTTGCCTACAGGCAATTCCCAGGTATTGTTTTTTTCCTCTTGACATCTGTATGTGCTTGTATGGCAGGGGTGGGGGACAGCAGCTGAAAAACTGGTTAGATGCTTGTTGGAGTGACAGTGACTGATATGAGTGATTGATATACTGAAGAGGTTTGTGTAACTGTAAGAGGGTGTACACATGTATTATCTGTGTTTTATCATATGTGTGCATGTATTTTGAAATTGTGAGTGTTTAGGACAGTGTTAAGTGAAACATTATTGTTATCATTAATTGTGGGGGGCTGTTTGGAGATTGTTGAAGAGGGATTCATCGCACTCGGACTGTTCCATATGCACTCCACATGGATCTGCCAGCAGTCATCTGGCAGACTCCCTGAGCCTGTGCAAAATCCTGTGTATTGGTAAGGTCTTGAAATGGGGCTTTTTGTCTTGTCATCAGACAATGCTATTTTTCGTCTCACTGTGTGAACAGTTCTTCCTCCTTTGTGAAGGCAGCCCATAGGTCACATGTTGCTTTTACTAGGTTCGTCATGTTGTTCTAAAAGAGAAGTTGTCACATCTGTTATTAGTGTTTGATCAGTGTGAACGGCTGGTCTGACATGTGCGCGGTGTTCAACCTGGGTTAGTGTGTGTGATTGCTTTACAGATGTAGATACACTTTGTGGCTGAAAAGCAACATTGTACTCAGTTTGGTCAGCAGTGTATCCTCATTTTCTCGTTGTCTGGTCACTGTGTTCTCTGTTCATTTTCTTCTTCTTTTGTTTTGGTCTAAAGGTCGACCTCCGTTTGCTTGGCAAATAAACTGACAACACACAGTACGCTGTCTGGCACTGATACTGGAATCAGACGGGGTCCATGGGATATCATTCCTAGCGTTTTGCAGTGTTTTCTCTGAAGGCAAAACTGGATTCTTGAGAGTGTTTATTCTCTTATATTACTTGGGGCAAAAACAGTTTGAAAATGTTACACCATGTTTCATCAGTGACATTAATTTGATGACATTTCACCAAGTCACAGATGTAGTTTTTACACAGTTTCAAAGGACACCTCATTTTTTCCCTGGAACGTCCACCTCAAATTCTACAGAGAGAATTGAGTCTCTCAAAATGAATTGTTTGTGAATGTCTTTCTCCTTTGTACACACTGCAATAATAGACACACACACTGACACATACTGTTCATCATTCCACTAAACACTGTGCATTAACCCCTTAAGTGCTGTTATTGTAAAATTTACGGAGCTCTCGGAGCCTTCTGTGGTACCTACAAACGTATAATTTACGGAGGTAGTTTAACACATTTCATCCTAATGTAAATAGGAGAGAAGCACTGACTGATGTTGTCAGTCTCAGAGAGGGTTCATAAAAGTGACTGGCTTCTCTTACATGACTTTTTGACCTATGCAACCCTCACCAGATCGGTTTTATTTATCTGAAAAGAGAAACTGATTTTCAGCAAAATGTTGACACCAGGACTGTCTTGCAATGCTGCATGTTTTCAGCCTTTGAAAGCATGTGAGTTGAGTCAAGAACTTATAAATGACTTAGGATGATTCAGAAGACAATTCTGACACAAGAAGAGGTTGAAAACAGCAGTAGTTACTCACTGTTGGTATGAAGTGTGCACCAGACAGACCCAACACGAAAAGTATTGATTTTACGAGAATGTGACACAAAGGGTTTGTGGCCCCAGGCAATACTGGCAGCTAGCCAACAATTTCACATGTTCAGACAGACATGAGAATACTGCAACACTTTCAGTGAGTAGTATTAGAAGTGGCAAGGGGAGGACTAGGGTGATGGAGTGGGATGCCGGTCAAGCCACTTAGTGGACTAATACCTTGCAGCTCTTTGTAGCTCGTCGGCTGTGGACTAATACCCTGCAGCTCTTTGTAGCTCGTCGGCTGTCAGTGATCTGTCAGTAGGAGGTCAGCCAAAGTCTGAATACTTTCAGATTTCATCAGGAGGGTCATATCTACTATTTTTTCCTTTGTTTGGTTGGTTTCTATCTTGAGCAGTTATGAGTTTTTTATGGGAATTTCCACAAAATATTACAAATATCAAGAAATTACTGCGTAAATTATCTGAAAGTACATTTAGTCATGCCTATTGCATCATTCTCTGTAATTTCATGCATAGATTCCCATAAATATGGAAGCAACAGTTGTTTTATTGTGCATGGTATGATGCAACATTTTCCCCGGCACATGGAAAACACTGGATGTCAAAAAACATCGGCACTCAGGGGTTAAAATCATGCTTGATCAAAATCATATTACAGTAGTTATGTTTAAATTTGTATCCAGCAAACATTCAAACAATGTTTCCCCAAACAGTTTGGCTGCTCAAACTGGGGTTGTGGGGATAAAAGCGTAAAACACAGAATACGTGTGAAAAACACACAGCTTAGGCTGGCAGCAACAGGGGGTAAAGAAGCATTCCATTCTCCAGATTCTGATCTAAATTCTCGCAAGCACTATGGGCAGTGTGGTCAGGGAAGGGTTACAGGTGAGGGGGCAGCTGACTAAACTTCCAGATGTTGAGCTATATGCGGCTGCCGTGTTATTAAGAAACACCTGAGGGTGCTGGATGGGACCCATCACTCTCCAGACAGTCACCTCCCAAGCTCCCATCGCTACTCAATAGCCAGCTCATCAAGAGAGAACGAAAGAGCATTTTCCAGCCCCACTTCGCCTATGGGGATGCTGGGGGCTTTTTCAGTATAAAGAGTATTCCCAACTTGGAAATTCTGTGCTAGAAATTTCCTCTTCTCTGTCACTGTCTTTGTTTGTACCATGTTCCTTTGCTTTCTGTCTTTTCTTCTTATCATTTTTTGATTTGCTGGTCCACTCACCTGTGTGTGTTGGATAAAGTCTTCAGTACTTTCTCTTAGGATTGCTATTTGAGTACATGTATTTGAGTGCATTTTTTGCTCTAGGGAAATGAGATATGTGGAAACAATTTTAGGTAATTTGGGCCCATTTTTATGTTTTAGCGTCCTTTGTTATGTAGTTATGTTTGAATTTGTATTCAGGTATGTTTTTTTTTAAATCCCCTGTGTGATGAATTGGACAGAATGGTCAACACCAGGGGCATTTCCTTTGATTGTGTGTGTGAGTGCATTGATATGTGTATTAATTTTCTGTCCTTTTTTGGCTCCTTGTTGAAGTAGTATGTTTTGAAATGGGTTATAGCCCTGATATGGCTCTACGCAGTCAACTGGGCTTTAAACAAAAATAAAATTAAAAAGTAACCCACCCCACTCCAGGCCTTTATCTCTCCATTGGGCAGTCTGCCTAGCCACCAGCTCGCATGGCTACCAGCTCTTTTTCCCTTACTAGAGTCTTGACAATTAGCAGTCAGAAGCTCCCAACATTTCTTTTCTTCAGCTACAGAGGGTCTTCAGAAGGTCGCGAATGTGGCCAGGCATGATACTCTAACTTTGCCCATTTTGCTGTTCAGCTGAGTGTACAGCCCCTAAAGGGATCCCAGGTTTACTCTTTCCAAGCTGTCAGCAGGTTTTTCCATGTGGCCATCAGGCCTGATTCAGCGTGTAAGCCACAAGCTTATTGTTGTTATTATCGTGAAATGATCCTTGCCAGTGGCTGTCATCTGACATGAAAATATGTTTGTAGCAGCCAAGGAGGGTTTGTCATCACTAAACAGCTATGTCAGATTTGATCTTCATCATCATCATCATCATCATCATCATCAAGTGCCTTGCCACATGGCATTGGCGATCATGGCCTTCCATCTGTTTCTATCCCTTGTTGCCTCAAGCACCTCTTCCATCCTCTTTGTTGTCAGCCACTCTGCAAATCTGTTCAATATCTTCTCCTTGGGTCTACCTGGTGCTCTCCTTCCCTCCAACTTTCCTGTTGTGACCAGGTGCTCCAATTCCCTTTTCCTCATAAAATGGCGTATAAATGTTGCCTGTCTTTTCCTAATCTTCCTTATAAATGATCTTTTTGTGTCTACCTCCGTCAAGACTGTCTCGTTTGTTTTCTTTGCTGTCCATGGAACTCTCAACATTCTTCTTAGAAACCAAATTTCGTCTGCCGCAATCTTGTACTCGCTTTGCTTGTCACGACTGTCCACGCCTCACAACCATATAACATTATTGTTTCTATATAACATTCAAGAACTCTCTTCCTGATGTTAATTGATAGGCATTTGTTGGTAAGAATGCTTTTCACCTTCTTGAATGTTGTTTTGGCTTGGTCGATTCTGCTGGCTATTTCTGATATGCATCTGCCGTCTGGTGAAATGATCGTTCCCAGGTATTTAAACTTATCAACCTGTCTCAAGGTTGTGCCGTTTGCTATTATTTTGCATGAGGGGATTTCATGTTTTTTACTGATCACCATGCCTTCAATCTTCTTGCTGTTTAGTTTCAACCCCTTACCTTTACTGTCTATTTCTAGTATATTCACAAGGTTTTGTAGGTCCTTTTCATTGTCTGCAATTAGCACGTCATCTGCGTATCCTCCAACCTTTAACTCAATGGAGTCGCAGTCAAATAGTGCTTGTCTACCCCTGAAATTGCGTGTTTTCGGCCATTTTTAAAAAAAATATTGAAAAATAACCAAACAAGATAGCAACAAACAATAAAGTGCAAAAGAAAGGCAGAAGCTTGCTACATTACATTCTATTCACAGTTTGTGTGCTGATTTCCCACTTGAATGTAGAAATTACTCCAATTAAGGTATCCAAACAGCATTCCGAACAAAAGTTTTGAACCACATGATCCACCACATAGCAATGTCACTTAGAGTAGGTAGGGCAGCCCCCAGCCTAGCCTGCAATCAACTGCCAAAAAGTGTGAATTTCGTCATTTTCCACAGCTCCGTACTCAGGCATCAGAGCACAGACTGATGTCAAGTTCACACAAAATAAAGTTTGTGTTCGGTGTCTGTACTTAATAAGCGAATTAAAAAGAACGACAACGTCATTCACCGTTTTCCCGGATTTGGCAAGATTACGTCGAATCTCCTGATTCAATGTTGTCCGATCATCGGCTTTCTCGGCCGTGCTTGTGGGGTATAGAGGTCGTACATAGCTATATTTAGTACCATCTTCTTCAGCAAAACACGAGGATTTCAAATATATGAACCAGAATATTTATAATCTTAATGTGAAAATGCAGGATCCAAAAGTTTGTGTTCAGTGCCAAACTTTTGTCAATAAAACGAAATTCATCGCTGGGAAGGGCTATCTGTTGCATATCAAAATGATCTACAATCAATTCTCTTTCGATTGGAAAAGTAGGTTAATGTATTCAAGCTCTGTCGTTCACAAGCCAGCCAATCAAAACAAGCAGGTGAAAACTTTCAAAATTTATCTATGTGTCATCGGGGATCTACACTTTCGACGATCGCAAGTTCAGATGGCGACCACTTTCACACGATATCGGCGGCCAAATCGGTAAGTTGGTTGCTTTTTTACTCACAGATTCTTTAGATTAGTGATTGAGGAAAAATTTACAATTGATACTTTTATTTGACTGAATGAACAAGATTAGAATTCAATGAATAACACTGTCGACCAAGCACTAGGAAAGCGTGACCGGAAGTGATGAAGCGAAGCTCCAGTTGATCGTGATTAATTGCAATTTTCTCAGTTTCGGGATTGTTTTCAGTAAATTATGCACGTGTTAGGTAAACATTAAGACTCTATGCATATAAGACATTTTTTTCAAAGCTGAAGGACGTCGGACAATTGTTATATTGAGATCGTTTTTGCCCAGGTGGGTAATGCCATGGGGCAGTTTCCAGCTCAATGGCGATAGTATAAACTAAAGCTCAAAGTCAAAGCAATAGGTGAATGTCGAGGAACAAGTTTACTAAAGAATTTAGTCGTTCGTAGCGTAAAGATTGTTGTAAAAGTATACAGAATAGTACTCAGAAGTGGAGGAAAAGATCTCAACTGGGAGGAAGGACGAATTAGAGGCTTATTCAAATTATTGTACTTAAAAAAAAATCAGATTTGTCACATTTTTTATGTTGTAACAAAAACCACTAATAATTATAATGATGAAAAAAGAAAATAAACCAAACCTGATATGGAATTTTACTGTTTGTGATCTGCTCATATTGTGGTATTGTCCTTTAATGATTGATAATGAATTTTATTTTTATTATTAATTCTATTTTATGCTTCAAATCCTCCTTTCTTTTGTTTTAAAATTTTTAAAGAAAACCATACATGCATGTCACACCACATGTCAAGTCAAAATGATCTTTATTGATGGTAAATGTCCAAGCAAGCTTACAATATATTTTTTTTTTCATCTTGCCATAAAAAACAAACCAAAAAGCAACCCATCAACCCCTCCCCCACTCTCCCCTCCCCCCCCAAAAAGTATAAAATATATAAAAAGAAGAAAACACTTAAGAGCAAAACAGAATTTAGAATGAACACACACACACACACACACACACACACACACACACACACACACACACACACACACACACACACCACACACACACATTTATTGTAAATGGTGAATTAGATGATAAACATTTATTTTATGTGACAGACACGGAGGATGCACAGTATCAGAAACTCACGGCTGTATTCCTGGCCGATGGAAGAGGGCGATGTCCCAGTCTCCCTGAATTTGAACTCACACATAAGCTGCTGATGCAGATGCTTCATTTGAGAGATGTGGGAGGCAAAACATTTGATGAGACAGCTCATTTTCTTCAGGAAAGACTGTTTCCCGACATAGCCTTTTCAAAATTACGATATCGGCTGGTTTCTATGTCATCCAGAACAAAACAGAGCCAAGAAGTACCCAGATCTGTAGACCTTCCTTGCAGCAATAGTGAAAGTGACAAAAGTACTTTATCACAGCCGCTGGATGTAGAAGAATCCGGGGAGTTTTTAAAAGGTTTACGCCACCAGGATATATTATCTTCATCAGATGAGCATGTGATATCTCACCGACCATCAAGTTATGGACTTCTGAAAGATGATCTGAACTTTAAAAAAAATGGAAGGGAAGACCTATGAAGATCGAACATCTGTGCCAGTGGTGGCAGCATCTGACTGGAAATCTTGTGAATGAGAGTCAGATGACAAATGCAGCTGCCAAGTTTCTTCAGAAGAACTCAAAACTACAGCCTTCTGCACATCGGGCAAAAGGGAGGGAGATCTACATCGAGTTTCTGGCATCATCACCATTTGAAGTTCAAAGAGGGACCTCTGCCAGTACTAGTACTAGTACTACTACTAATACTGGTACTGCTACTGGTAGCACTGCAAAAAGTGATTCCGATAATATCCATCCAACAGTGCAGTTAAATGTTGTGGATACAGCAGACATCAACCTGGGTGTGAAACTGGCTGAAGCTGGAAAACAGTTGGCAGCTGCTGTTTTTGGGGGGTTGTCTTTAAAGTTCTTGCCCATACTTATGTCTTAAATGTGGAAAGAAAGGTATGAACTTAAATAGTTCTAACGAAATGTCATATACATGCCTTTTTCTTTCATGGTGAGCACTTGCGCTGACCTTTTTTCCCCCAAAGAAACTGATGCCTTTGTTTATAATTTCTTTGAGAGTTATGAGAATAGTACTTGATAAGAATGCTACTGGGTGCATAGTATTTCATTTCCCCAAATTTCAACTAAATCCATTCAGTAGTTTAACCCTTTGACTCCCGCATCCTGTTCACTAGCATCCTGCTTTGTCAACTATGCTATAAAAGCACAAAATTAACCCTTTGACTCCCCTCACCCTATCCACCAGCTTCCTACAGGAAGCTGATGGATAGGATGATGGAATAAAAGGGTTAAGTTTTTGTTGGTGGTGGATAGGGTGCGGGAGTCAAAGGGTTAAAAGTTATGATGTTTCAATTTTGTTGCTGACTAGCGTATTTTCTTAGTTACTGTGTACTGTATGCTTTCTTGGATCCTAAATATACATAGTTTCCAAAATTTTGATTTAGTATTTGACAGAAGTATAGCCTATCATGTAGTCTACGAAGCATCCAGATTTCAAATGAATTCAATGAGTCGTTTAGAAATTATTGTAATTTCTGTTTATGTTTGAGCTAAGAAGGGCCGCATTTTGCAAATTGGTGTTTTTCGCAATTTTGAACCCAGACATTTCCTTGAAATCTGACTGAAACCTGCTTGAAAACATTGGGCATGATCTACATGTACTAGCAAATGAAATTACCAAGTTCCAGGCTTCAGTCTGACATATTGTACATACTGTGACAGCCTAAAGTTACCACTCCATTCAATTTTGTATACTTTCGATTTGTTTTTTTCCCAATCTTTGCAGGGTAATAACTTCTACAAATAACAAGCATATACTCTGTAATTTCTTACATAGCTTCTGTGTGTTCTAGTATTTGCATTTTAATGAGATGAGCGCTGTCAGCTTGTTAAAAGTGCTGATTTGGGGTTCTTGAAAATGGCTTATTATGCTGTTTTTGCCAGTGTCGCGTTGGCGTCGGTATTCAAATGGGCATATTTCAAAAACTAATAATGGTATTCACTTACTTTTTTTTTTATTTTGCTTGTTATGAAAAGTTCTTTAAAAGTAACAAAGAAAATAAGCCCCATTGCATGAAATAAATTTTGGCTGCCGCTACCTACTTAGAGCCAAACAAGGGACAAACTCGTCATCTGAATCCAACAAATCATCCCTATCTTCGACAGATAATTCACCAACAAGATCTAATTTATCATCAGATCCTTCAGCTTGGATGATATCGATCGCCTCTTGCACAGAAAACATACGCCGGTTCCGAAGTCGCCTTGCTGCCATTGTGAAAAAGTAGGTGAATACAGCGTCGCTTACTGACTCCAGAAACTTAGTTACAACAAAGGCTGTATGATGATTAGATACGGTCTAAGGGAAGCAATCGATGCATAGATGATTATACTTTGACTTTCAGGAGTTTTCTCCCTCGAATGCAGCTCATGTTTAAATAAAAAAAATAGCATTTATCGACGGCGCTTGCCTGCCGTCACGATTCAAACCATGGTACAAATGGATGACACTAGTCTGCCGTCAAGATTCCATTGAGTTAATCCAGGGTCTTCCTCTAGGTTTCTCATGTTGTTTTTGCTGTACAGTGAAAACAGATCTGGTGACAAAACACAACCTTGTCTGACTCCTTTTTTGATATTTTGGAAAGAGCTTATATCGTTTTCTATTCTCACTGCAGCTGTTTGTTCCCAGTACATATTTCTTATTATTTGTAGATCTTTTCCATCAATATTGAGTCTTTCTAGTTGGTTTATCAATTCTTCATGTCTTACCCGATCCAAAGCGTTGGTAAAATCAACAAAGCATAAATGTAAATCCTTATTCATCTGGATTGACCTCTCCATGATAGTACTTAGGATGTATATGGCATCAATAGTTCCTTTCCCTATCACAAATCCACACTGTTCTTCTGCTATTTCTGTTTTGATTCTGTTCCTTGTCCTCATCATGACTATTCATAATAGAATTTTTGTAAATGACTCATCAAACTGATTGTGTGATGGGAGTTCGCATTCTGTAGCCCCTGTCTTCTTTGGAAGTGAAACAAAAATTGATTTTGACGTATCTTTGGGGATTTTTCCAGTGTCATAAATTTTATTTAGGAGGACTGTTATTTTTTCAATACCAAATTCCTCCAGGGCTTCAATCATCTCTGTAGTAATGTGGTCTGGTCCTGGGGCTTTTCCTGGTTTCATCTTCTTCAGTGCTGCTCTAACTTCATCTTTCATTATGGGTGGTCCTTCAATGATCCTTGGTCCTTGATCGTCATGTTCTCAGGAAACATGTTCTCTTGTCATTTGACTGGATTGATCAAACAGAGACAAGATAAATCACAAAATCAACACTCCTGGAAAAAAATATTGAGAGAAGCTGAAATGTTGATAGGTGGCCATTTGGTAAGGATCACGTCATTTCAGACAGTATGACGGGGTCTGGTATTATTGTTTTTGTGTCATGATGATTTCTGTACATTTTCAGACAATGCAATACCCATCAAATCCTGGTTCAGCGATCCTCACGACACCTCTCTCCTGGCTTTGCTTCCCATGCTGGATGCTCTTCGATTTTGCAATGATGTTCGCTCTGTTTTGGGACGCAATTTACACCAGCAAAAGACTTGTCACTAGGGACAAGCGTGTGCACATACACACAAACACACACACATGCACACACACACACACACACACACACACACACACACACACACACACACACACACACACACACACACACACACACACACCACATGCACATACAAGGTTAAACACATGCAGTGTTTTTGCCATTATCTCCAATTTCGTCCTTTCATCAGTTTCATATGTGACAACAGGGCGTGCTGTGTTTTGACGAATTTAGTCGTGTTCATTTTTGGTGCAGACAGAATCATAGGTACACATTGCTGTTGTGCCTGAGTTATATAAAAGTGTTTACTGCATGGCCATTGTCTTTTAGTGTTGGTTTTACTTGTACAGGTTTGGTCTGTAGGTGCACATGTCAACTTCAAATGTTTTTTTACTGTGTGTGTTATGAGAATGACTTGGGTGAAAATATTTTTTGTATGACTGGAAACCCCATTGAATTTTGTGTTAGGATAGCATTTTAAGCAGTTTGACCTCTGCTCAAGGTCATATACACAGGGTACTGATGAAATTCTGCAAAAAGTTGTCCATAGAATCATATTTGTTACCAACGTAGTTTACAGTATGATTGTGGTTGAATTTTTGCATCTTTCAGTTTCATGATGTGCATCTAAAAATTTATTTCCAGTAAATGTTGAATTCAGAAGTGTTTCAGTTGTACGATGTTCTCATAGAAATTGAATTAAAAAGCGTATGTTGAATTTATTAATCTTTTACTTTCATTGTGTTAACAATTGAATTAAAAAATCTTTGAGGAATTTATTGATCTATTAATCTGTTGGTTTTAAGAAGATAACTTCAGATTATGAAATTCAACGGTATTAAAATAACATTTCAGCTGTGTATTAAATTTATAAAGTTTTCAGTGTGATGGGTTTATAAAACTGAAACCAAGGGAGGTAAGTAACAAATATCAGTGGAGAAGGGGAGATCCAGTATTGCTCTACATCATCTGCCAGAGGATTGTTAGGATTGTTGACTGTTTTAAGTGGAGTGCAGATAAAATTGTCTGAGTGTGGTGGATCCCTTTTTAACAAACTCCAAAAGACTGAAGAATACATTTTGTGTCAGAAATGTGATTTTTGCAAATGATATTCAGAATGAGTATGGATCTATTTTTGACATTGAAAATGTATGTATGTTAATCAGTTGTCATCATCTCAGATCTGTTATTGAAGGCCACAAGTACATCATTGTATGTTGGAAGAATTAAACAATGAGATCCAGATAGTTTGTAATTTTAATGATCTGTTGTAAATTTTTGTGACGTGAACACAGGTTGCTGCAATATTGTTTAAATACCATTTTGTTTTAATTAATGAAAAGGAGTGGATTTGACTACCACTTGTTATGGAGAGAGAGAGGAGTGAGTGAGTGTGTTGTGTGTGTGTGTGTGTGTGTGTGTGTGTGTGTGTGTGTGTGTGTGTGTGTGTGTGTGTGTGCGTTTACCGGTTTGATTGTATAGGCAAGTTTTTAACTGGACAGATAATGTTTGTTTAAAGCTTGTTGATTATGTAATGAAATCTTAAACAAAAAAATATTTTAAAGCTAGGTGTAGATGACATCAAACACACATACACACATGCACACACACTTCTTTCATCTTCTCTCCCTTCTCTGATTATCCCTTTTAACACATCTGTCCAAGTGATAAACTAGTAGGCTACTTTAATGGCAGGTATGCACATTGTTGATGTTAGCAATCTTAGAATGAAATGAAAACCGCAATGGAATCACTGTATTAACTGTTGAGCTCCTGTATACAAGGAGGGGGAAGGGCATTTGTGAATAGGCAGAGATGCTGAAGGGTGAAGCAGTTGAGAATTTGGGGAGGTGCAGAGGGAGAAAAGAAACTCGGAAGTACAATCAGTTTTTTTTTCAAAAACACATAATCAGTTTCTGATGATTCCATTTTGAATAATTTGCCATGGAGAGTCTACAGTAGTGTAAATAAGCTGTTCTTCCTGGAATTGGGGACAGAAAGAGAGAGAAATAAGAATAATAAATTGAGAGTAGTGCTTTGCGCAAATGAAAAAATTGTGTTACTGTAGTGCATTGTTTTGAATGAAAAGTGTAAAAGAACAAACCAGTTACCATTTTTGGCTTATATGACTAAACTTTTAACCGGGTTTGTTTCTTGTGAGTTGGTGAGTTAGTGAATGAGATAATGTGTGTGTCAGAGGAAAGGATGAGTCTGTCATTAGTTTCCCAATTCTGTGGACACCAGCTTCTCAACACATGATAAAACCGAGACTAGTAACAGACATCAGTTTATGTGTGCACATTTAAAATTGATAGAGTTTCTTCTTATTGTGTTTTCTATTGTCTGTCTTTGTGTGTATTGCACGCGCGTGCGCACACACACACACACACACACACACACACACACACACACACACACACACACACACACACACCACACACACACACACACACACACACACACACACACACACACACACACACACACACACACACACACACACACACACCACACACACACCCCACACACACACACACACTTTTGAAAAGATAGTGCTGACAGTGGGGAAAAAAAAAGATATTTTGTGTTACAATTTTCCCTGTTATTTAAACATGAACTACAGTCTTGTGAAGATACAGCGATTTAATGTTGCAGATTATCTTGTCTAACTTTTTTTTTCTGCCTCAGTTACATTCTTGCTTCATTATTTGTTATAACTTGAACCCCAAACACATGTAAATAGAGTGAGAACCCTATTTCATAAACAGAATTGTCTTGTTTTGTTAATTTAAAACACATGTGTTCATTTTGTTTTTGTGTGTCTGGTGTCAGATTGCTTTAATACAGGCAGTCATTTTGATTTACACTTTGTTATAATTTCATTTTACTGTTAAATATACATAACTTTTTTTATATTTGTTTATTTCTTTGCTAATATTTTTTGCTCCTCTGTTATAAATTTTCTGTAATCTATTCATTTGTTCACATATTTGTTGATAAATAATACATGTCCTGAAAACTTCAGATCTGAAACTGGTAACATCGTCTAGTCACTGATGTCATGTCAAAATCATGGCATATGCCATAAACCTACACATGCAGCCTGTGTAGATTTATAGTGTATGCCATCATTATTTTAGATTCTTTTCCATCATATGCCATTTGTGGCATTAGCGCTTACAGAATTTTCTGAGCACAGAGTTGCTGTCTTGAGGAAATTGAAATTCATACTAGTTCAATGGGCTTGTTGTCGAAGTTGATAGAACCATGGACAGATGCCACAAGTTTAACCCCAGCCCACAAGATAAACATCAGCTTGCTTGTTTACACATCTTGATATAGCAGCCAACCCCGGTGATGTCATTTAGTGTTTGATAAAGACCTAATGCTCCTGTCTAATAAAGACCTTAGGCTTCTGTTTGATAAAGACCTAAGGCTCCTGTTGGATAAAGACCTAAGGCTCCTGTTTGATAAGACCTAAGGCTCCTGTTTGATAAAGACCTAAGACTCCTGTTTAATAAAGACCTAAGGCTCCTGTTTGATAAAGACCTAAGGCTCCTGTTTGATAAAGACCTAAGGCTCAAATATTCAGTTCAGTTGAAGACCTCATCTGTGTATAGTGTTTGTATAGGTTTAGTTAGTCATTGCTTTACTAGCAGATTTGGTGAACATATGTGAAACTGCCCAGAGCTATGAAAAAAGTCCAAAATTCAGAAGGTGTACAAGTGGCTGTATGTAGTCTGATGTTGAATGTAAGTGGAAGGATTCTGTGATCTCTCAGCTCTCTTCCCATTGGAATGAGATGCTATTGCAGTATGTTATATAATGCTGTGGGGTATTAAGTTGTTTGAGAAAGATGATCAGAGGTGGAAAATGTCGTGCAGAATCAGAGTCAAATATAGACCAGGTTATGGGTTTTAATTATAGACCATTGACACAACTGAAATGGGGTGGAAGAAGAACTCACAGTTGGGCAAATTTTTGTTTTTCTAGCTGAAACGTATTTGAAAACACATCTGAGAAAGCATATGAGAAGCTTGCCAAATACGATGACAGGACAGCAGGTGACAGATTTTCAAAGTGATGGGTGATAGAAATCGAACTATACTAATACTTATTCTCATCACGTCTTTAGACATTTTTGGTATTTGTGACATTTCAAAAAAGGATGATACACAACAGAGCCATTGTTGCTGAATCATTTAGTCACTGTCTCTTCTACAAATCCAAACGGAGGGGTGGTGGTTAGAAAATGAAGGTGATCGTACTGTAAACGCAGAATTGTTGCTCTTAATGATGGTATGGTTCAGTCAGTCCTGTGCATAAAGACCATAATTATGTGGTGCCATAAAAATGCTGCTTAAGTCACATTGGCAGGAACATTTCACCCTTTCATTTCCTCATCCTGTCTGCCGACTTCCACCATCTTTCAGCAGGAAGCTGGTGACAGTTGGCAGATAGGGTGAGGGAATGAAAGGGTTTATAATTTAACATTGGGAACAATATTCGGCTGATTCCAAAAACATTTTGATGACCGAGCTGTTGGCCAGATAATGCTGTTTACTGAATTGAATGTGTCATTTTGATGTGGTCAAGGATGCATAAGGTCTTGTAAACTTACATTTGAGTCTGAGTGCGATTTTCATGAATAGTTTGTCAGTCCGTGTTAAGAGCTGTGCAGGAAAAAAAAAACCTGATCCTTAAAACACTCCATTTGAGATTTTTTCCACATATTTGAATTCTGCAATGTCAAATAGTTCATATCTAAAGTAAAATGTAAATCTGTGACAAATTGCTTCCTTTGTTTGGCTTTTTTTTCATGAGAAAGGTGTGTGAGTACTGCCAGATTTTAAAGAGTGTTTTGCATTGATTGAGTTACTGATGACCCAGCATTTCAAATACACGTATCTCAGAAACTAAATTAAGATGACATGAATTCTGGAGGAGGAGGAAGAGAGAGAGGAGGGGGGGGGGGGGGTGAAGTTTGGTCGGTTGGAGTTTTGTTGTTGGTTTTTGTTTTGATGTTTTTGAAGGGTGCATTTTGTTCAGATTGTCTTGTTGAAAAGATTGTCTTTTCTTATTGAAAAATTAGAAACCTGATTTTGTCAAAATTATGCAATATCCGTGATATAAATATGCATTGCCAAATACAAACCATGATATGAGAATGATGTGGTGGATTTTCTACAGTGTGCCAAGAACCAGATATAGTAATAGTAGATGATTGAGTTGACTTGTGTAAATCACTTGTATATGAGTATGGCTAGACACATGAAGTGATAACAAATGCTTGTAATCAAGTGATACCATGAATACATGAAAAGAGATATCCACACCATCATGCCAATGTTGATGAAATGATTAAAAAATGTCATGATTAAGATATATTCACTGTATTGATGCACTTGTTTGAATTAGTAAAGAATCCTACTGTACAGAATGAATTAAGTGATGATAATGTGCTGAGTATTCAGAATCTAACAGTGATGCCAGTCATGTGAGTGATTTGCTTGGAAGTAAGTCAACATACAAGCATTTATAAAGTGATAATACCTCAAAGTGATAAATCAGAAACATGTGATTTTAAACTTGGCATTTGAATGGAGCTTCAGTGTGTACATCTGGTATGGTAAAGCCAAATGTATCTATAAGGAGGCAGTAATCCTTTCAATCCCTCACCCCTCTCATCCTATCCAACTGCTTCTGTGATCTCTCTGCAGGAAGGGATGAATAGCATGAGGGAATTAAAAGGTGAGTCAAATATTTTTGTTACAGGAAAGCAATAATTAAAGTAAACAAAACTGTTCTGCTACTGATGTATACCATTTCTTGCTGTTACATGGGCCGTGGTGGATTTAGCAGTGGGCAGATGTATCCCTGAATCAATTGCAAAGTCAATGGGTGTATGTGGAAATAAAGGAATGTTTGACTCCACCACCAAGTTGGTATGTGAGAATGAGAAACATTTTGAGAAATGTTGCCTTCTCAGCAAACTAGCAAACTGTGAAGGAGTTTCCACCCATGAGTCATTATTGTTGTCAATGTAGGAGGCTTGGTAAGTGGTGTCCTAAGTATGTTGGATCACAACGGACATATGCTGCGTAACTCTATTGAAGTGGCCAGGTAGCAGTGCCGAGTCTTCTGTAGTAGGTTGATTTCACACTGACATGATAGCTCTTGTAGACTCACTGGTAATAATATGGGATCTTTGAGTGCATGAACATGAGTGTGGTGGTGTTGCAGAGGCCACATGAGTGGTGTGAGCGGCCACTAAAGCTGTGTGGAAGTTAGGCAGACATGAATGAATAAATATATCAAAGACTATAAGTAAATTTGAGGTGCGCTTTGCTGATCATACAGATATGACACACAGGCTTTTGTCAAATGTCATGTCATTATGGGTGCTTATCAGTAGTTTGCAATTTTCCATGAAATGATAAAAGTTTTCTTCTTGTTCATAAAGGTAGTTTGACTCTTAGTCCAGCGCATAGGACAAAATCTGTGTATAAAGTATGATTGGTGCACAAGTGTTGGTCATTTATTTCTTTTAACGTCTGATCTCATACATGCTTCTAGACAAGCAGGTGTTGGTGATGGGTTTGATACGTGAAATATGTGGCAGTCGGATAACATGATGATGTCCCCAGTAACACAGGTGCAGCATGGCAGTCTGATAACATGATTACCCCAGTACCAATGGGTGGAACATGGCAGTCTGATAACATGATGACCTCAGTACCAATGGGTGGAACATGGCAGTCTGATAACATAATGACCCCAGTACCAATGGGTGGAACATGGCAGTCTGATAACATGATGACCCCAGTACCAATGGGTGGAACATGGCAGTCTGATAACATGATTACCCAGTACCAATGGGTGGAACATGGCAGTCTGATAACATGATGACCTCAGTACCAATGGGTGGAACATGGCAGTCTGATAACATAATGACCCCAGTACCAATGGGTGGAACATGGCAGTCTGATAACATGATGACCCCAGTACCAATGGGTGGAACATGGCAGTCTGATAACATAATGATCCCAGTACCAATGGGTGCAGCATGGCAGTCTGATAACATGATGACCCCAGTACCAATGGGTGGAACATGGCAGTCTGATAACATGATGACCCCAGTACCAGTGGGTGCAACATAGGAGTCTGATAACATGATTACCCAAGTACCAATGGGTGGAACATGGCAGTCTGATAACATGATGACCCCAGTACCAATGGGTGGAACATGGCAGTCTGATAACATGATGACCCCAGTACCAATGGGTGCAGCATGGCAGTCTGATAACATGATGACCCCAGTACCAATGGTGGAACATGGCAGTCTGATAACATGATGACCCCAGTACCAATGGGTGGAACATGGCAGTCTGATAACATGACCCCAGTACCAATGGGTGGAACATGGCAGTCTGATAACATGATGACCCCAGTACCAATAGGTGCAGCATGGCAGTCTGATAACATGACCCCAGTACCAATGGGTGCAGCACGCAGTCTAACATGATGACCCCAGTACCAATGGGTGCAGCATGGCAGTCTGATAACATGATGATGTCCCCAGTAACAACAGGTACAGCATGGCAGTGATAACAAGATGACCCCAGTACCAATGGGTGGAACATGGCAGTCTGATAACATAATGACCTCAGTACCAATGGGTGGAACATGGCAGTCTGATAACATGATGACCCCAGTACCAATGGGTGGAACATGGCAGTCTGATAACATGATGACCCCAGTACCAATGGGTGCAGCACGCAGTCTGATAATAAGATGACCCCAGTACCAGTAGGTGCAAATGGCAGTCTGATAACAAGATGACCCCAGTACCAGTAGGTGCAACATGGCAGTCTGATAACATGATGACCCCAGTACCAATGGGTGCAACATGGCAGTCTGATAACATGATGACCCCAGTACCAATGGGTGGAACATGGCAGTCTGATAACATGATGACCCCAGTATCAGTGGGTGCAATACGGCAGTCTGATAACATGATGATTTCAGCAGTGACAGGTGTGATGGCCAAGTGGTTAGGATATTGGACTTTAAGCCAGAAAGTCATGAGTTCAACCCTTCCTGGTAGATAAAGGGTTGAGATTTTTCCAGCCATCTAGGTCAGCATGTATGCGTGTGTCTGAAGCCGTTTTGTGTTTACACACAAGTCAGAGCATGAAATATGTTCCTTGAAGGTTCTGTAAGCCGTGTGCATTTTGAATAGTTCATGGAAACACAGAAAATTCCGTCATGTAGGCGTACAACCCCTGTATCAGTGTATGATTGTCATGTAGTAAAATAGCAATAGTGGCCACATTTGTGTGTGTGTGTGTGTGTATATACATATATATATATATATATATATATGTGTGTGGCGCCATTAGAGTGGGTATGCACATACACACACACACAAACACACACACACACACACACACACACACACACACACACACACACACACACACACACACACACACACACACACACACACACACACATACATATATATTTATATTTATATCAGTTGCCTTTGTTGATCTCATGTATGACAACACCATATGGTTCTTAGCTTGACATGCTTTTGCTTCTTGTCCTTGTCACAGCTTTCTGTTTATGATACTGTGTACTAATGATAGATTACTCTAATCATGAAAACTGTCTCCTGACTGTGCCAGTTACAATGTAAACCCTTTCACACCCATATCTTATAATCAACTTCCTGCAGGAAGCTGGTGAAAGCCAGTGGAAGTAGGATGAGATTTTTCTTGTTCTATTATGTGTCTGCTTGTGTTGTCTTGGGTGTCAGTTTGAGGGAGTGAAAAGGTTACATCTATTTCACGTGCAAAAGTCGTGTTGTTGGAAGTGAGTAACCAGTAAGATTTCTGCAGTTGAAATGGATTTAATAATTCTCTCCTGATATATTCTCTTGGTTTGAAGATTTCAGTTGATGCTTTTATTGAAAGGATCTGTACAAGATGTCAGAGTTTTCTGTTTTCTTATTTCACTTTATTGTTTTACTGTGGTGTAATTATGATGATGATATTTGTTGTCGCTGTTGTTGATGAGGATAATACTCCTGTTGCTTTTTTCATTGTTGTTTTTGTTAAGAATGTTATTACTTCCCAAATGTCAACTGATTTTGTTGAAGAATGTCTGGACTCTTTCATTGACCATTTGTATCTTTTGCCACACCAGTCCCTTACACTTAGAATGGAGAAAGAGCCGTCTGTGTGGGACATTTGTGGGATTCAGCAAGTTGAAAGACATGAATTCTTTGTTGAAGGGAAATCATATTTTCTGTTTTGAAGATTTCAGACTTTCCACTGGGCTAGTGGTATCAGATGCAAACTATTTCTACATCAGGTTTTATCAAATATTCCCAGTCTGAACTTGTCGCGCCATTAGAGTAATTTATCGCCTTGATTTCATGTTTAAGTCTGTTTCTGAAGAAAACCTAAATATGTATTCAGTCTGTGAATGGCTTCCAGTGAAGAGATCTGAGAGTGGTCATTGTATTGTGCCACATTTGGTTGATGCCAACTGGTTCAGTAGATAAATGTTTTATGCAGCTCCCATTCCCTTCTACTATTTCAAGCTGTGGCCTTCACATAAGTTTTCGTGCTGGTTCAAGGAGTCTTCCAGGCTGTCATTGGCAGATTTGGATGGAGCACATATACAACTGTCCTGGTGCAATGAATCCTTTCGTGAATAAATATCTGGTCCAGGTTAATGGTAGTCTTACATTGTTTGAATTAAAGTGATTGACTTCAGTTTGTGAGATTTTTTTAACTTGAAACATATCTGGTCACAGTCCATTAACTTTTTTACACAGCACTGTTGTTTCCAGCATTTGCACCATGTTTCATTATTTCAATCAAGAATTTGTGGATTTCATTGTGTTCTGGAATCTGTTTTTGTGACCGTGATAGTTGGTTTGATTCAGATGAAGATGATTTATCTTGACAGTGACAATCAGAGATTAAATCCCTCATACAGGATGAAGAAAGGAATGGGTTAATTATGTTTGTAACCAGTGGCACCTGTCTAGTCAGAAGCAGTGTGTGAAATGTAGTTGTGTATGTATTGGTTATGTTGTTGGAAGATTGCTAGTAGAGTGAAAAAGTCTGTTCATGAAGACAACATATTGCATACTTGCTGCAGATATATGATAGAGAGAATGGTCAAAGCGTAACAGTAATAAAATTTGAGGCTTATCCAGTGAATGACAAGAATATCCAGATATTAAGAATCATTTCTGCAAGAACATCCAGATTAAAAAAAGTAATTATCGCAGTGCTTTGAAACTTTACAAGTACCTTATCCAATCATTCCATGTTCTAATTATAAAATTACTTGCATATATATTGACATCATTTGTTATGACATCATGTTGGGTACACTCATTTCAAGTGTCAGGGCCACGTTTAGCATTTGAAGAAAAGCGCACTTACATCAAAATTGATTTTTAAATCAGATAGTTGCTATCAACAAAACCTGTGACAGAAGCTATGAGCCAGAATCAAGGAGACAATCATCAGAGTGGCACACTCCTACTTCTTCGAAGCCCATCCAGTTCAGAAAAAGAAAAAATAAATTGAAAGATGATATGTTTCTATTATGATAAGGGTGTATTGACAGAACAAACTGTTGAGACTACTATAGGATGTTTCAGATGAAAATAATCCTAAAGAAATGTAAAACACTGTGAAATGATTGGCCATTGACATTATGTGCCAGTCCACTTGCCATGAAGCAGAGAGGATAACATTACTTGTGACATCATATCAGTGAAGTATCCTGCCACACCCCGCCTATCTTCAGATTGTTCCCCACACGTTGATTTACTCCCCAAGTTGAAAGTACGTCTCACTGATGAAGGCCCTAAGTTTCTAGGATTCATTTAATCTTGAAGTAGAGATGGCTAAGTTGGTAAAACATTTCAGCTGTGGTTGCTGAGCGATAGGCACTACAGAACTTCCGTATGGAGAGGAATGTGTCTTTCGGTGTAGAAAGGATGTTGCATCCAACGAATTTCGAAAACTACCGGTCATTGTCTTATTATTTTACATTTTATAGACATCTCAATGTTTGCTGGATGACATATATTAATTGGTCTGTGTACACATGCATGAGTGTCTTGATAATAAGATGCGTACATGCAAGTAGTAAAATTTTTCAGTTACCCACATGAATATGTACTGAACTATTGTCTGACTTTGTCATATGTAAGTGAATGTAGGAATGTGAGAAAGAGGGAGTATGTGTTTGTGTGCTTGTATATTGAGAACAAAGTTGAAAAGGCTTCTTCTGAAATTTTTGAGAAAACAAAATGATAATGCTTACCTTCTTTTCTTATGCTGTGTTCAGAACACTAATCAATGTCAGTATGAAAGATGATAGACTGCTCCAGTGGTCCTTAATTAATATAATAACAGAAATATTCGAGTGGAAACAACAGCAACCAAAAGATTGCCAAAAGATGTAATCCAGTATTCAGCATGGAACCAGAGTTAATCTCACTATCAGCATAAGACACAATTTTCTTTCTGCATTTGTTTGCTTCTCTTTGTGGGTGTTTACATTTTATGCCACATAGAATTGGGGATATGGTGTAATCAGATCTAGGAGAAGAGGGATGGGTAAAGGAAGAGGTGGAAAAACTGAGGCAAGTATTCATTAGATACAGAGGAATAGACTTCACAAACCAACTAAATGTGAATGGTTACATATTTCAGTGAAAATGTGACCTCTAGGTAGGAGTGAATAAAGTTGTTGGGCTTTTTGTTGCCATGACAACTTCACATATGTGCACATATACACGCATGCATGCATGCTCCCACACTTTACATACACATAGGCAAACAGACATGCTAATGATAGATTGCTTTCTTGTAACATGTAACACTTAGGTTTAACATATTTAATGTTTAGCTCACATTGAGCCTTGACCAGGCAGCCAAGCCAGTCAGCCTGACTGAGTGGTTGGAGGTTCAAACCCTTGATCAGTTCATACCATTACGTTTTTTTCCCCCAGCCTCATCCAGCAGGTACCCAGGGTTGAGCATGCTTTGGAAAGACTGGAGCCACACAGTCAATTCTCATGCACTTCACAAATGCATCTTTGAGGGTGTAGGTCAAATTTCCTGGCCGATACTGTAGGTGTCTGTCTCTCTCAGGCTAATTGTCATTATGAATGTAAGTGTAGATTACGGCCCTAATACATTGTCTCCATCGGAAATAGAGCTCCATAACGTCATCATTATCATCCCATTCTCTTATATCATCTGAGCATTGTGAAAAATTGCCCTACCCTCATTGTGGCCACATGTGTGTTGAGAAAGGTGAAATGAGCGTCATGGGAGCAGGGGCACAAAGGGAGGCTGTGGGAAAAAAAGGAAGGAGAGAAAAGCGCCCTGACAGTCCATACTATCAGTCTTGCTTTCATTTCATGTGTCTCGTCTCAATAATGCATAATTAATCCTGCAGCAGAATATGTTGAAAACTGGATCATCCAGAACTTGTGTGTTTTGAGTGTACAAATGATTATGTACAGTTTTAAACGGAATTGAACTGTTTGTTGGTATCATGTACATGTAGTATATTTGAATGTAGGGAACATATATCTCTGTACAGATGTTTTCATATCGCATTCTTGACCAAAGTGGTGATGATGTCTCTTGATATCTATACATCATTGCTGGATGATAGATAGGAGTGCGTCCGTTTGTGTTATGTCATGCGTGCATTGAACCATGGGACTGTGAATATAAAAAGAAATGCTTGCCAAGGGCTGCATTTGCAAGAACAGGTAAAGAAGATAATGTACTTCAGCCCCACATGAGAGATGATAATATTTGACCTCCTTCAGTCTTTTAGGACTATGGAATTGCATCACTAGATTGTTCCCAGCAAGCCTGGTCATTGTGATATGGAGAATCTGCTGTTGCACCTGCAGCAGGCTTCTCTTTCTGCGACACTAGTGGGCCTAGGGGAAAGCTAAAGCCATTACAGCTTGAAGATGATGGAGGGAGGTTTTCTTTTCTTTTGTTGTTTCTGTTGTTTCATCATGACAGATTTTTACCTTGTGATATGTGGGAAACTGTAGGCCATGCCCACCCCACCCTGTGTTTTTCTCTATATGCGCATATTTTTGTTGCCCTGTGAAAGTGGACTTAAACACAGAATGTTGCCAGGGACAGCTGTTTTGTTGCTGTGGGATTTTTAACTTGTACTAAATGCATGATGCACACAGGACCTCGATGTATCATCTGATGTGCAACACTAATACCCTGGCCACCACTCAAGCTCTAGTGGAGGAAAGATCAGGACATATCCTAGCTGGGTGCTTTATCCACTGAACTGCTTTCTCCACGAACTTGGGCAGATAACTGCACTCTTATGTGGGATTGAAGTACATTAATCTCTCCCCCCCCCCCCCCCCCCCCCCCCCCCTTTACCTCTCCCTCACTTTTATTTTTAAAGTTTTATTGTTCGTGAGACCGTTGCTTACAATTGAATGAATTCAGCACCAGCTTGTCTGTTCGTTTGTATGTGAAATAGAACTGGACGCACATTTTAGTGTTGTGCTTCTGGTGTGGTTATTGGATTTGTGAAAGGAATAAATAACTGATTTTGCAACTAAATTGTTACTGTTGACTGATTTTACATGGTTATGTGAGATTGTTTTGAGTTATTTGGTTGCAGATACACCACGCATTTGTGTGTCTTGGTATTTAGTACAGTTTGATTCACAATTTTCTTCTGTTTTTATTCCTTATAACTAAAGTATGTGTATTCTGTGGTGCATGCATGCATGCCAGAGAGAGAGTGAGAGAGATGTCAGCATGGATTCTTTTAGATATGATGGATGGATATTTAACAAACTTGAATTTTGTAGCATCATTTGAATTAATGGTGTTAATCAGCTTGTTATGGTATAAGGAGTATACATTTTAATGTTGCAAGAAAAGAGATTTGACGTTATTCAAAATCTGCTATGATCTTTTTTATCTCCCATCTCCCGGGATTTTTAAACATTTATAGTCCACCATTTAAATCAACACAGCAAGGGCTTGTCAGGAATCTGCTCAAGCTAAGCAACAGTATCAAGCACTACTTCCAGCTGTAACTACCAATAATGAAATAGTTGTTAATG
Source organism: Monoplex corrugatus (assembly GCA_030674185.1). NCBI lineage: Eukaryota > Metazoa > Mollusca > Gastropoda > Littorinimorpha > Ranellidae > Monoplex > Monoplex corrugatus. Next base: position 31,876,513 of record JAPXFY010000015.1, read on the forward strand.
ATGTACAGTTCTTACTAGTTCTAGAATGAAAAGCATTCCAAGAAATGCCCCCTAAAACAAAACAAAAAAACAATATGTAAATGGTTTCTCAAGATCTTTTTGAAAATATGTTCTGTGTTCTTCATACAATTCATATATGTCTAGGAATTGTATCTCGTCTTCAATTTTTTGGCAGTGTGGACATATCTTTTTTCTGTTGATACATCAAATGATGTATCTGCCTTTTCTGTTTCAAGGTCATGAAAGGAGATCGAAAGTTTACACAAAGACTGTTTTTGTAAAAAGTCTAAATCAGTTTCCAATATATAAGGTTCAATTCTGTATTCTTTAGTCACAGAGCTGTACAACTGAAATTGTGAAATATTTTCATTCTTTAACTTTTTCAAGTACACAGCATATTCGTTTGCTAATGTATGTGTGATTGCTTTGTCAATTTTGGGTGATTGCTTTGACAAGTGATTGCTTTGTCAATTTTGTGACTGTCAAAGGTAAACTGAGCTGTTGTAATACTGAACTGACAGATAGTAATTCATGAACTTTGATTAGGGTCTTGTACAACTATCAGCACATCGTTCTTTGTAGGTCTGATGTAACAACCTTCCTGTGGCAGTAATATGTAAATCCAAAAATTCACAACTTGAAAAATAATTTTTAATCTTAAAGGATATTTACATATTTGTCCAAGCACTGACAAATTTGGACAAATTTACAGTCTTTATGAATTTATAAACATCTTGAATTTCTTTCCAAAACGCTTTTTGATCCAGACTCAAAATTGTGTAGTCAGACAGGAAGATCGGAGCTCTGCCTCTGTGTCTAATGGGCCTCGTCACCAGACAGTGACCGGTTAACACACAAACACATTAAAAAACAGACGTCCAGCACAAAGCAAGTGTCAATGACTCTGTCAACAACAGCTTTATTTCATCAAAAACGGGATCCACTTGGAGGGGGAAAGGTGGCCAGGGTGTAGGGGTGGGTACAGGGATGAAATGCAGGAGAAAAGCTTAGAAGAAGAAACATTGAATAAATCACTACAATGAGAAATCATCGATGGATAAAAACTTTCAGCTGTAACTACCAATAATGAAATAGTTGTTAACGGTGTACAATTTTTACTAGTTCTAGAATTAAAAGCATTCCAAGAAATGCCCCATAAAACAAAATAAACAGTATGTAATCATTAGGAAAAAAAATCATTTTCATTCTTATGCATACACCTCAGCAGCCTTTTTTTTATGAGCCCCTACCCCCTGGTAATGTAATAAAAAAAAATATGTAAAACAATGGAGAAATAAAGATCACTAGAACAGAAATGTAAAAGAGTGGTGACAGTTCACATGAAGATTTCATCTAGCTGTAGGACTTGAAAAAAGGTAAACTATCTTTGGTAATGTCCTGACCTGAGAAATAGAATGTGGTGAAGGGCAATCTTTTATCTCAAAGCATGTATCTCTGGAGACCAGATTATTTCAGAGTTTCAGTAGTGTAGCCATACTGGCTTCCTTATCTTCTAATGTCACTGACCGTTGATGGATACTGATGCCATTTACAGGCTGAAAGTCTTGAATTCTTTGAATTTATATTCACCGCGAACAGTGGATGGTAGGAGCAGAGTACAGTAAGCTTAAATAGTCGTCTAGAACACCCTCATTAACGTGGAAAAACGTTAAAGTCAAGACAATAAGGATGCGAAAGATAGTATATGACTCTTACACCCACTAAAAATGTTTGCAGCTTTTCTGCTCTTAAATATTATGGTGTTATTACAAAATCCAGTCACAGCTCAATAATACACGATTAACATGTCACGAGTTTGAACAGTCAAACAGGCTGAATACTCAATTATCATGCAAAGGCAGAAACAAACATCTCCCTACCAGGTGGTCGAATTTGTTTTGAAAAAGAACATGGAATTACTGACAAGGTCCCTATCCCTGACAAGGTCATCGTCATCATCATCGACAATGATGATGATCATTCAACATCATCATTACATTGATGGTGACGTTGATCGTGATAATAGTAATGATGATGATGGTACTACTACTACTACTTCTACTACTATTAATAACAATAGTAATAATAATTGATAGGCCTTAATCATATTAGGAACATGAAAATATATATCAAATTCCTTATCAATAAAAGATCTCAAAATGTAAGTGGGAGTGAATATAATCTGCAAATTCCAAATTGATATGCCGCTCACAATCCAAATCACTATTTATTTTCGGGAAGTTATTAATTCTGAAAATGCAATTTCTGAAATAAATTATCTTCCTTGAGTGATAGGTTTTATTAATATTGCTGTATCACTGTTTGTTTGTTTGTTCATTTGTTTTTTGTTTCTATTTAAAACGTAGTCACAAGTGATACAATGAAATTGTTTCATGAACAACAAACTTCGTCCTTTTTGTTAAATACGAAAATATATCTAGAATAAAAGGGATGCTTTTTGGCCACAGACATGAAGAATAAAGAAAAGGACAATTCATTTGATAATATTTATTTAATTCGAAGAAATATTGAAAAGTTTGAAAACACTGAAAAGGTAGAAAAAGAAGCAACGACACAGACACAAGTGTGGAGAGGTATGACCCAGCTATACTATCCATGTGTATCACAGTAAGAATGATATTACGAGTTCAAGTCCACAAAAAAGCAGGTGTCCCAATTTGTTTTAAAAGAGAACATGGAAACATCCACATATACATATCAAAGTAACATTTTAATACAAAATAACAATACCTGTTATTCACATGGCAACACAGACTGAAAACCATTGCCAAAAACCTACAAGACAGTGTGGGCGATGGCCATTTTGAACAAGAGAGTGAAACATCAATTTCTGCAGTTTAAAGTCAACAAGAATTTAATCATTCTCTCACCCTAAAAATGAATATTCCCTCACCCTGTCAACCAAATTCCTGCAGGGGTGAAAAGATATGCACAGTACACGTCATACCTCAGTTCATTTCAGTTCATGCTGGTTTTAGCCCAGCCAACCATAAGGGTCACATATATCAGGGCCAACACCACGTCAGAAACAACTCCCAAATCACACAACCACACAAAAGAGACAACAGCCATCAAGCACATGATTAGCTTTTCATGTCTAAAATGCATTCAAAAATCTTTTCAGTACGTATGATCATATAAGATGAAATCTATTGATCTCTTGTCAGTTTTGAAAATTATGTCAGGAGAACATCTCTGAAGAGGTCCTTTAAGAAGTCTACTGTGTAGTGTTTGTGTCTCACGTCTGACGAGGTCCTTTAAGGAGTCTACTGTATAGTGTTTGTGTCTCACGTCTGAAGAGGTCCTTTAAGAAATCTACTGTATAGTGTTGTGTTCACGTTGAAATCCTTAGGAGTCTGTATAGTGTTTGTGTCTCACGTCTGAAGAGGCCCTTTAAGGAGTCTACTGTGTAGTGTTTGTCCCTCACATCTGCAGTCTGGATTATCATAAAATACAAGAGCAAGAGCGTGAAATGAACTGACATTAAACAGTTACACTGTTCTTTCCATATATGAATGAGACTTGATAATGCTATCACCAAGGTTACATTTTTTTCTGAATGATTTTGACAAGTTTGACAGGCCTTGCTGTAAACGTTTTCCTTTTTCTGAATGATTTTGACAAGTTTGACAGGCCTTGCTGTAAACGTTTTCCTTTTTCTGAATGATTTTGACAAGTTTGACAGGCCTTGCTGTAAACGTTTTCCTTTTTCTGAATGATTTTGACAAGTTTGACAGGCCTTGCTGTAAAAGTTTTCCTTTTTCTGATAAGCACAACAGTAAAACCTGCAGCAACAACCACAATGACAGTTCTTGTCAAGCTGAAATTTCTGATATTTGACTTTTGACTTATTCCTGGGGCTCCTTTGAGCAACAATTTTTCATAACAGTAAGTAAAAACCATTTCTTTCGAAATGCATTATGTGGAATCAATGCCACCTAAGAATGGATCATGCTTGGTCAATTTTACACATTCCGTTCATTCAGCATCCCTTTGGATCAGTTCATCTTTGATACACAAAAGTATACAAGCTAAATGTGATTAAGGTCCATCAACACCTGAGAACTAATGACACATGTGAGACACAGACACGCTATTATACATTGACCAGAGTAAGTCTCCTAAATGTCCCCATTATTGTGAACTCTTTCCGTCTGTCATCCAATCAGCCAGCTTCCTGCCGTCAATTTGACTCGATTCATGTCCTTTGCAGCTTCGCCAACCGCTAAGAGCCATATCAGGGCTAATATCATGTCACTGACAAAACCACTAAGGGTCATATCACCATGCCACTGACAAAACCACTAAGGGCCATATCACCATGCCACTGACAAAACCACTAAGGGCCATATCACCATGCCACTGACAAAACCACTAAGGGCCATATCAGCATGCCACTGACAAAATCACTAAGGGCTATATCACCATACCACTGACAAAACCACTATGGCCATATCACCATACCACTGACAAAACCACTAAGGGCCATATCACCATACCACTGACAAAACCACTAAGGGCCATATCACCATACCACTGACAAAACCACCAAGGGTCATATCACCATACCACTGACAAAACCACTATGGGTCACATCACCATACCACTGACAAAACCACTAAGGGTCACATCACCATACCACTGACAAAACCACCAAGGGTCACATCACCATACCACTGACAAAACCACCAAGGGTCATATCACCATACCACTGACAAAACCACTATGGGTCACATCACCATACCACTGACAAAACCACTAAGGGTCATATCACCATACCACTGACAAAACCACTGGCCATATCACCATACCACTGACAAAACCACTAAGGGTCATATCACCATACCACTGACAAAACCGCTATGGGTCATATCACCATACCACTGACAAAACCACTAAGGGTCATATCACCATACCACTGACAAAACCACTATGGGTCATATCACCATACCACTGACAAAACCACTAAGGGTCATATCACCATACCACTGACAAAACCACTAAGGGTCATATCACCATACCACTGACAAAACCACTATGGGTCACATCACCATACCACTGACAAAACCACTAAGGGTCATATCACCATACCACTGACAAAACCACTAAGGGTCATATCACCATACCACTGACAAAACCACTATGGGCCATATCACCATACCACTGACAAAACCACTATGGGTCATATCACCATAACACTGACAAAACCACTATGGCCATATCACCATACCACTGACAAAACCACTAAGGGTCATATCACCATACCACTGACAAAACCACCAAGGGCTGTCACCATGCCACTGACAATACCAATAAGGGCCGTATCAGAAATATCACCATGCCACATATATGTAATTATATGTATATATATATATAGTCATGTATACATACATATGTGTATATACATGTAAAATATATACACACACACACACACACACACACACACACACACACACACACACACACACACACACACACGAGGCACTGGTACGCGCACACACACTGACAGAGAGGGAACGAGACAAAAAAAAAGCATAAAAACATGACACAGTCTCACATGACAATAAGCTGATGAAAGTTTTTTTTGGTCAAGGCTGAACACTTACATACACCACACACACACACACACACACACACACACACACACACACACACACACACACCACACTCACACACACACACACACACACACACCACACACACACACACACACACACACAAAACACACACACACACACACATGAAATGACTTATAATACGTGACTCATCAACTGGTTTTGTCATCAATGCCTTTTTGAAATGTTGTATTTACATTGAAAAAAAGACAACCAAACTTTAATCATAGGATTCGCCAACTTTCCCAGTCTTTTCAATCTTCCCCTCTCACCCACAAAACAAAAGCAATCGACATTTAAAAAAAAAATTTTTTTAAATAAATAAATAAAAAAACTTTGTTCGTTAGACTAATGTGTATTTATTCTGAGGTTTTGACATGCAGTATGCTGTATCATAAATTCATGGGATACAAAAACATGGCCCGGGTGTATCATGGATATGACATTGACAGGGCATCAAGACAAAACACTAATGACAGCAACACAGACATCTGTATAGTAAGAGAAAATTGATCTGAAACAGTCATCACAAAGTTTTCTTTGTCTTCAAAATAATTTGCTGACATCAGCAATGCCACACAAGTACTTTACTTGTTACAATAACAGAACACTTTGTCACAGAAACAATTTGTCACAATGTGAATGCAGAACAGCAGAACATGAGCACTCCACATATAGACACACATCAATGGAATATACATATCTGTCACAACTGACACAAAGATAACCGGTTTGAAGTGACAATAACATGTTTTACATTACCACCTGTTTGTCATAAAACGCATCAGAAAAGTGAAGAAATCGGAGAAATATAAAACAAGTGAAAAAGTGACAGATAAAGTCAACACCGATACAGTAAAATGTACCACAAAAGTGAGGATATTACACAGAATTTTAAACATCTACACAGAACAAATATCAGAAAAGTTCAGAAATGACAGAAAAAGTATCATCTATGCCATGAAAACGCGAGATGCTTGAAGAAGTGACAATAAAACAACAACGACGAATGTATAGTATTGTCACAGAAGAAGATAAGAACAAAGATAAGAACAATCTAAGCAAAAGGCAAGTGATCTAAAGACATGGTAGTGAAATGGAAAACACTGAGAGCAGAGATTTAACATGTTCAAATGACAGCAATGGAATATGAGGATCTACGTCACAAAAGCCGACGATCTAATCACAAGGCAAATGATTCCACAGAACAAAAAAGCAGTGAAATATATACGTCTATGCCCTGTACATTTAAAATGTGAGAGAAAAAGATGGGGAAAATTAAAAACTTGAAATAATCAGCAAACCCTAACAACTCCCTTTGTATTCAAAAATTAATAAAAACATAACAATTATTTGTTTCTAACGCGTGCATTTCTTATAGCAAATATCCATGCAGCTAATAAACTAAAAACCACAGCTATTAACGACCACCAGTTCTATACTATTCCGACATCAGTGCAATTTGTTGGACTTATGCCTGTGAAAAAAGGACAGACAAATACAAAAAATATGGATCATACTGGTCGAAGTTTTTAAATGAAGGTCAAAATATTAATCTGGTTTTACATAGAAGTGATGCAATAATGAAAACAGAATAAATTCCTGAAAATACAAAGATGCGAATTTTGATATTAGTGTAAGAACCGTAGTTTGGGAGGATCTTATCAACAATTTCTGTCAGTATATATAGGCTTACCTGTAGATATGCTGTTTTAAGCCACTGAATTCTCTACTTAAAAGCATCAGAAATTTATCCTTACATTAGATTTTTTCTCATGAATATTTAGGCCTATAATTTGATACAAATGTTATAAACAGCCTAATGTTCAACGTGTAGTTGTGGATATACTATGTTCAGTTTCAGTGGAAATCGGAAGACAATACCACATTTTTAATATTTTGAGAAATTCTCTTGACAGTGAAAGGGTGAATAATTAATGTTATCAAAAGTTGGAAGGCAAGAAATTTAAGCAGGGAGTAAAAGTAAAGGCAGTGAAGTATTAAAACCATGAGGCAGCAAACACCTGTGCTACTTAGTAGGTAAGACTCTTTATTCCGTCACCCTTTCCACTTTCCAGCTGGAAGGAATGAAAGGGCAAAAGTAGACCACGTACTCACTCAACAAAACTCCAGAGATCTAAAGATGTCTACTTGAAATCAAAACAAAGGTCATTCAAGTAAGAGATCTGAAGGTAGAACAACAAAGTATCAGCATGAACAATACTAAACTTCAAGGATTTGACATAAAGAAGACTTAAAATATGTTTGAAAATAATACTCCCTTGATTCCATGGGGTGAGGTGTATTAAACATGGACATAAGCTTAACAATAAAGACTTAAAACAAATAAATTCACTGAAACAGTCACTCAGAACATGTCATGAAGACAGACATTTTAATTCTACTTGATTTCAATATGATAATTCTGATGTAAAAAAAAATCTTTTGCCATTATTCTACTTTTCTGTAACATACACAAAGTTACATCTTGTACAAACTTTGGAACTTTGCAGGTGCCATTTGGAGGGGGGGGGGGGGGATCAAGCACTTCTGTGTATACAATTCATCCATTAAAAACCTACATCAAACAAAATTCCGAAGTAGTTATCAATAATGAACAATACTCTTGCCAGTCACATCAAAACTATCATGCTTTTTCAAAGCCAGAACTTATGGGCAAGTAGTTTGCCTAAAATATGTTATTAAAAAAGTTCATCTTTGAAGGGAAGAGTAACAAATTATGTGAGCATTCTAATCAGACAAATCATCTTCCTTAACTTAAATGATTAGCACGATAGACTGACTGGAAGATTGGTGTGTGCGCGCGTGTGTGTGTGTGTGTGCGTGTGTGTGTGCGTGTGTGTGTATGTGTGTGTGCATGTGTGTGTGTGTGTGTGTGTGTGTGTGTGTGTGTGTGTGTGTGTGTGTGTGTGTGTGAAATCCCCATCTGTTTAAAATTTCATTGTAATTGTTTTAGCCCAGACCAGTTGCTCCCTAGAACTGAATGTGGTAGAGACTCAGTTGGGTAGATATCACACAGTCCAGTATCACCTCCTTTATAAATGTGTGAGGGTGTTGTTCAATTTTTTTACCAACACCCGGATATATAAAGGCAGGAAGACGAGAGTACAGGCTTCTCATACCGTCTCAAAACATGTCAAAATACAATGGAGCTTTATCAAAATGAGCGGCACGGGAAAAGCGACATAGAGATAGTGCGGCGACATAGAGATAGTGCAGCGACATGGAGATAGTGCAGCGACATGGAGATAGTGCAGCGACATGGAGATAGTGCGGCGACATAGAGATAGTGCAGCGACATGGAGATAGTGCAGCGACATGGAGATAGTGCGGCGACATGGAGATAGTGCAGCGACATGGAGATAGTGCAGCGACATGGAGATAGTGCAGCGACATAGATATAGTGCAGTGACATAGAGACAGTGCAGCGACATAGAGACATAGAGATAGTGCAGCGACATGGAGATAGTGCAGCGACATGGAGATAGTGCAGCGACATGGAGATAGTGCAGCGACATGGAGATAGTGCAGCGACATGGAGATAGTGCAGCGACATGGAGATAGTGCAGCGACATAGATATAGTGCAGTGACATAGAGACAGTGCAGCGACATAGAGACAGTGCAGCGACATAGAGACAGTGCAGCGACATAGAGACAGTGCAGCGACATAGAGATAGTGCAGAAGATGGAAAAAAGAAACCCTACACATGTAGTATCATCAGATCATGTCAAAATGGTCCTTCATTCTTCATACTCTTGGGAGTTTGAAATTCATTGCACCAAGACAGTTCTATATGCACTCTAGCCAAATATGACAGCTATTCTCCTTGAACCTGTACATAACTCTATATGCTGGCAAGGTCTGAAATGGAGGTGGGAGGGACAGACGGACCTATGAAGAACTAAGCTGACACCAGAAGAAACATTAAGATGGGCGGCAAACAGGCCACTTTTTAACGGGGATTGAACTCGAGATATCAGATCTCGAGTCAACAGCTCTATCAAAAGAAGCAACCAGCCCACACAGTGACTTAGACCTGAATTCAGTAGTCCTTCAGATTGTCCTTTATAGTGCCCTTAGTCCTTGATTACGTGGCCCTTGACGGGCACTACGGTCAAGTGGGTAAGAAGTCTGACTTCCAACCGGAAGGTCAGGGTTTAATCCTGGTAGTGGATCTCCCACCCACTGGGTACAGAGCTGCACACTTTTCCCATCTTCCAGATTAACATATGCACAGATCTGTTTGCTCCAAACCCCCTGACCCATGTGTATGCGCATGCAGAACATCAAATGCACACACTAAAAATCCTGTAACTCATATGAAAATACCAGCATGCATACTCACAAAAATTCCACAAGAAGCTGCTTGGAAAAAAATCCATCACTACTGTAGGAAAACAGACGGTAATGTCACTTTGACTGTGAGTGACACAAGTCCTGAACTACACAATGACAAAGGACTAGAAACACATCAAAAGGCTAATATCAGACAGTTAAATGAAGCAAAAGTGGTGATTAGTACACAGATCGACAGGAAATCATAATACAGACCGTAATTATCAAAAATAACAATGACCTAAGATAGCCAAGATGATCAGTATAAGTGAGGAATATCTTGAAATGAAGAAATTCAGACAAACAAACAAACGAAAACAGAAAGACATAAAAAATCAAACTGTACTTACAATATCCTCACGAGTTTTATATCTGTTTATCACTGCACCTGAAAGATCGCTCTGACCACTGCTGGCATGTGGAGAGATATCGTGATACACGTCACAGTAACCTATTTTGCTTTGGTTTGTCTTTCCTCGTTTATTTTCTCTGTAAAAATCCCATCCAGAGAAATTCTAACATTTCTAAGACTGTATGTATTAAAACAATAGTAACAGAGAACAGGGAAAAAGGACCATGCCCATTCAAATTCAAGACATCTGCAACTACCCATCAGAAAGGACCTGACTTTAATTTAGTAAAAGCTCCTTTGCTAAACAATAAAATGCTTGTTGGTACAATTTGTCTATGAAGACCTTTGTTAATATTTTATACACACGGACATGTTGATTTCGTTAATCTATCCCCCATCCAACCCCCCTTTTTTCTTTTACAAACATGCATACAACAAACCAGCTATGGTAAGCTGATCAATCTGAAAACAGTTGCTATTTAACAGTATGCTTACGAAAGTGATCAAATGCAAAATCCTTTCAATCCCTCATCTTGTCCACCAGCTTCCTGCAGAAAGTCAGTGGTAGCTGGTGGATAGGGTGAGGAACAAAAGGACCAACAACTGGTGACCAAAGCCAAGGTCAAGCACAAGAATGTATTGCAACCTTCACACTTTCCAAAGGATGCACATCATTTAGTGACTAAGTGATTGTATACAAAATGAAAAATAGCGGTGCCTATCACATGACAAAAATTTGCCAGTAGTGTTTTATTTTCAGAATGTCAGAAAACCCTGTAACAAAATACGTGTTACATCATGGCAAGTTAACCATTTCGCTCCATCACCCTATTCCTCTTCATCTCTATTTGAAGGCTTAACTCCCACATGCAATCCTTCCTTCCTTCGTTCATATTTAAAGTCTTGCACACACAGTGTAGACGAGGACATGCATGTAAGTTTATTTTTTGAAAAGAAGCCTAAAATATTATGGTCCCCTCCCCTGACTGGCAGAGCCAATAAGGCGGGTAAGCTGTAGTGTCGTGACATGCAATCATGTCCATAAGTGGGCGTTTTGGTGAATGCTTGGTGTTTACTCCGCTCTGTAAACAGTCATACTGTTTTTGGGGTACGTGCATGGTATGTAGTTTCATGTCTCCACAGGCCACCCGACACTGATTTGGCATATTGGTAGATCATTTTTCTTTGGTAAAAAAATTTTCGGACAAAATATGTCCATTTTACACAGTGATTACTCAATGTGAGTACACCCATAATATAACCCGACTGCGAGATAAATGCACTGTCTTCAAATTTCATACAACGTATGAACAACTAAAGTGAAATTTGAGAACAAATGGCATGAAAGTTAACTTTTCTCAAGTAACAGAAAGAGCAAGGATTTTGGTTGGTTGTATGCGTATTTTTGTGTGCCAATGCAAATGACTTCAAAGCTTAAACGCATTAGATGTAATCAAAGTTAATGTTTAAGACACAGATTAATGATCAATAATGTGTTATGCAGCTAAATTGTCTTTTACATGAACTTTTCATCACTGAAATCTGTAAAACTGAAATTATATATTAAACTATTTCACAGCCTCACCCTATATACCACCTTCCTGCAACGGATGAAAGAGCGTATCTAAGACCAGGTGTGTTATCACAATTGTAAAAAGTGCACCGAGATTCAGAATGTATCAACCTGGTATATTCTATATAAAAAATGAAAGACGGTAATTATTATGTAACACATTTTATACAGAACATTTAACGTGAGTGAAGTGATTACACACTGAAGCAGTAAGCCACAGTGCATCGTGATTCGCCATGCATTTTTCAACACAATGTAAAACAAGTTAATATTTTAGTCATTTTTAATCTTCCCCTCCTGTAACTTTTTTTTTCTCAATACTGGCAATCACTTCTTTTCACCATCAGAGAGAGACAGAGACAGAGAGACACAGAGACAGAGAGAGACACAGAGACACAGAGAGAGAGAGAGAGAGAGAGAGAGAGAGACACAGAGAGAGAGAGAGAGAGAGAGAGAGAAGACAGGATAGAAAGAATGGGAGAAGGAAAAAAGGGCAAAACAGAAAGAAAATGAAAGAAACTGTCACAATTTTTGTCCAAGATTATTTACCCTTGACCATTTACAATTAATAAGAATCAACACAGCCATCTATCATTCACAAAAATAAGCCCCCACAGTGTGTGCTGACAACATTTCAGGAAAAGTTGGGAAATTATGTCTACTGACTTAGTTTATTTACATCCCCTAAATCATTACAGATAACGTTAATAAAGTACATAAGTTAAACAAGAAGGATCAACATTTTTCTCTGCAACAATTTCATTTCAGAAAGTAGAACAGAACGTAAATGATGTCTGGAAAAAGGTATTATCTGGACAGTTATAGCAGTTGGTCGTTTACAACGCATGAAATGGGAATTTATTCCTCAAATCCTGTTAAGCGATAAGCATATACTGTTTTTATCATGTTAACCCAGCTAGTTCAATACGTCCCGGCCAGAAATTCAGTCAGAATGATGTCCCTGGGTCTCGTTCTGGTCAACCCAATCAATGCCTTTATCGTCTGGTAAGTATTCAGTCAACTTCCTTTGTTTGACACGCAGGCCTGCTAAAAATGTTCCTCTTGAATATAACAGCGAAAAAAGCGAGAACGACTGGGCGGGAAATACTGTTAAAAACGGTAAGAGCATATCTCCTGTCTGGTCTTCCTGCCTCCACCATTCACATCCTACAGCGCATTCAAAACAATGCTGTACGCCTTGTACTCAAAAAGAAAAAAGCTGACCACATATCTCCTCTCCTGGCACAACTTCACTGGCTCCCTGTATCAAAGCGCATACAGTACAAACTAGACACCATGTGCTACAAAAGCTTCAATAACGCAGCTCCCGATTACCTGTCAAGCCTACTTGAGATCTATGTTCCCTCACGTACCCTCCGCTCTGCCTCCGATCCTCTGACTTTTCGCTTTCCACGCACTAAGCTCAATACCTATGGTCCACGAGCCTTCTCTGTTTCTGGTCCACTCTCCTGGAACAAACTTCCTCTCTCAGTCCGTCAGCAACCTACTTTTGTCTCCTTCGAGTCCGCTCTCAAAACTCACCTTTTCTCCTCTGCATAAAATCCTAACCTCACTCAACCCCCCTCTGCAGCCTGTCTCCGCTCGGAGGGGAATCACATTGTTATAATATATAATTGTATATGATATGCTCTCTATAATTTTCCATTGCTTTTATTCTTGCTTTTATTGCTTTTATTCTTTCTCCCCATTTATAGCCATGCGTGTGTGTGTGTGTGTGTGTGTGTGTGTGTGCGTGCGTGTGTGTGCGTGCGTACGTGCGTGCGTGCGTGCGTGTGTGTCTGTTTCAGCGCTTAGATTTGATTTTATCAAGATTTTGCGCTATATAAATATTGTAATTATTATTATTATTATTATAGCTCCAGGAGGATCTCAGAAAAAAATCCCTATTTTAGCTCCATGCACAGTCAGTTTCTTACATGTGCAAATTTAAAGAATAGAGGAGGGGAGTATTGCCCCTGAGATACAAAATTGGAGGCCTACAGACAGAGAAGGTAGGCAGGTTCATGCTACAAATGAAATTCCATGGAAACTGTCTGCTCGATGCAAGCAGAGATTCCAAAGATAGTGGTTTATAAAGGGATTGCCCAAGTGCCAATAGGCTGCTGCTAAAATGTCCTTCGGTGGGACAGAATGATGGCAGGCCAAAGATACAGCCAGGGTCCAAATATCATGGTCTCCGGTATCCAGTGTGCTTTTACCTGTATTGGCCAAACTGTAAGCGTGGGAGATCCGTCAGGATACTGTGGCAGCAGTGATATCTCTTTCGTGGTTTTCGTTGACTGAAATGAAAAGATGTCTGGCCTGGCGCATTTGTTTTCGATGCATTTCCAGTACTATTTGAAACAGCACACCAAACACAAGTAGCATAATTCACTCGACTTATTTATAGTGTTGATAAAGGACAAACAAAGACAAAGAGACGGTTCCAAAGGCTTTATATTTTTGCCCGGAACTCCAGAGGGACAGTCAAGGATATGGAGTTGTCTTGGTGGAAGATGTCTTGTTTAGGACGGACAAGGCTATTCAACTGACTAATGCCTCCGCAGGTGGCAAGGACCAGTAAGAAGGCCGTTATAGCTGGCAGCACTGAAAAGGGGCCTTGTCTGGTGGCTCGTGCAGTGCATTCCTTACAGCAACGAGGACGAGCAAGTGGATCAAAGCTGGGATTTGCTTGGGGTTCTGGGCTTCTTTGGATGTCAGGCCCCATGATATTTCTCATCAGACAAATTTATCTGAGAAGTCTGTACCTCCTATTTGTTTAACTGTGCTATAAAAAATGGCTGAGCGGTAACCCTGAATGGTGCTTGCTGTGAGGCCCCACTCAAAGTGAAGAAGGTCAAGAAATTGGCCAAGCAGTTTTCGGAGTCAACGGATTCCTCGTTGCATTCAGACAACCATGGTTTCCATTTGTGACTGTGGAAGATTCAATGCCTTGAACCTGCAAGTTGAGGTGATCTGTATAGCTTCCGAAAAAGTCACAGTTCTTAGAAGGGTCAATTGGACAAACGTGTCACAATCTGACCTCAAGTCATGGAGGATTTCTGGTTGGCATGGTGGCAGACCCTGTCACATAAAAGCATCCGTGTTGGCAGAGCAACTGAAGACTGGAGTGTATCACTCGTGTCCAGGCTGTCTGAGGAGATCCCAATGAAGAGGTATTCCGCTTTTTCATAGGATGGAGGTTAAAGATTTGGGAATCAAGGTTGAGCTGGCCACTCTGAGGCTATCAGGATTATCTTTAAGTTCTCGTCTCTCGTTTTCTGATCATTTTTGGATGGGGAAAGAGGGCAGGCATAATTTAGAAGGGGACTCTTACTTTGTTGATAAGGTGTTGGTCGTAAAGGCCTCCAAGTAGCGGACTGGAGATACTTACAATGATAGACCTTTACTGAACTAGGTCACAATGTCTATCATGGGCTGGAACCAGAGGTTCCAGGACCATTCTACAGTCCTGTTGTTCAGAGTATACTCGGTGTGAAAAATACAAAGTTACCTTCTGAGGGAGTCCACTAGGACATTCAACTTCCCTGCTATGTAGGATGCTGGCCACCAGGAAGCCGCGTCGGTCCAGGTGGTTGTTGCATCTTGAAACTATTTGCCTGGGGTAAGTATGTTGTACCAGTGGATAGCCTGGGCCCAGCTCCCTGAACATCGTCTTACGTTTCGGGTCATGCTCCAAGGGGATGACGGGAGCAAGAAATTCCATCATGCCCAGAAAGTGGCTGATAGTTCTCGCCGATGCCCCCTGTGATTGTCGTTGGTGAGACAGCAGGGTGTTAGCTCATCTCTATGGACATGTGTAAGAGAAACAAGCATACAATCAATGTTGAATCTCATCCCCAGGATTTGAAGTACTGGCTGGGGGAGAGAGATAGCATTCCTTGTGGTTGCGACGAATCTGAAAACAGTTGCTATTTAACAGTATGCTTACGAAAGTGATCAAATGCAAAATCTTTTCAATCCCTCATCTTGTCCACCAGCTAGGATAGCAATTGACAGAAATAAGTAAGCTGCATGGGTATGAGTCTGACAGAGTTTTTTGACTTTGTCAGGATGGATGCTTTTACTCTTCCTGTCTGGTAAGAGTCCCCTATTGGTTGGTCATTTGAAGAGGGTCTTTATGAGGAAACAGTTTAAGGTAGAGTGGTCATTACTAGGCACCAGGCGCCCAGTGGTTTGGGGACTAAGAAGATGTCTCCTCAAAATCCTGAGTTGAATGGGGCAGTGCAATCCGTGATTGCTTCCTTCTCCAGAGGATCGTACTCTGCTTGCTCTAGGACGTTCCTTGTACAACACTGCGAGTATAATAGGACATTGGGGGGGGGGGGGGGGATTCAGAGAAGGGACTGTGTGCCCTCCCAGGGCAGCTTGTACCCCAACTCTGGGTATCTGTATGATCCAGTTGCTAAGAATTATCTCACACCATGCTTGGGCGGTTTGGGTGAGATTCCCAGTTGGCTGTCTGGAGATGGAGGGGGAGGGAAGGATCATAAGTGTTGAGATGGGGTAAAGTCACTGATGTTGCTGCTTCTTGGGCACCCTGATCTTATGGAGTTGCTGGCATTTTAAGGGAGCAGATCTATCATTATATGCCCATTGCCACGGCCTTTCGACAAATCAATCTTGAGAATTTGGTCCAGGCTAGAATTGGTTGGCGACCTGAAAAGGGCACCTGCACCTGTCAACCACCTTCAAAGGGGGTAAGGGGGGCAGTGGAATCCCTCCTGAGGATAGCTCTCCTATTCAGTGAGTGTACTGCCCAAAGACGGATTGGGGCTGCAGCAGGATGCCTTGGAGAATCGTGTGGTCCTCAGCCAGCAGCATAGAGACGCCCAATAATTTGTCCCTCCTCGCCAGAACAGTGCTAAAGCGGAGTAGGCAGTGAAATCCATGACTCAAGACAGTGCATCGTCGATGATGCATCCCGTAAACCGCATCTAGGCTGTTGTCCTGGTGATGTAGGGATCTGGAGGTATCTCAGAATGAGAATTACGTTCGGGGACCAGGGAGCAGTGGGCCTGCAAAAAGATATTGGCTGATGTACAGAGGAGTGATACCTGACCAGTTAGCCTCTCTCAGTCCGCCAAGATGGAGAAGATGAGACGTGTGGTTGAATGGTTCCTCCCATGTGGCAGTAGGAGGCTGTCTTCCACTAACAGAATGCTTCATTATAGTAGAGATACATAGCAATCAGGACGCGCATGGCTTGAAAAAGTGTCCATTCAATCCACACCTGGGGCGAACATCACGTCTGGTCCAAGACAGGTACGTCGTCGGACTCCTGCACCATCTGCATGTCTCTCAGCTGTATTTCTTAGCATGGAAGGGGATGTCATAACGTGCTCGAAAGATGGGGCCTCTGCGAATTAGTGGTACATGTCCAATAGGGCCTCTGCGAAGTAATGGTATATGTCTTTGCTTGAATCTCAATGATGTGGCTAGGAAGGTATCCTTTACTAAGAACACCAGACTTACTACATGGGGTGTGACTATGCTTGAACAAATACAAAATATCAAAAAACAAAACGAAACGAAACAAACAAACAAACAAAAAAACCGCAAAGAAAACAAAAAAATACAACCAAGAACTACTTTTATACAGTGGAGGTGACGAACACCCATAACACAACTCCAAGTCCTGGTTTTAGTCTGTTGTCAACAGCAAGAAATACATACCTCTGAAGTGAAACTATGCCTACGTGTGTGTGTGTACGTGGAGGGTGGTGATGGTTCAGTGTGTGTGTGCGTGGAGGGTGGTGGTGGTTCAGCTACAAGTAGTAAAAGCTTCAAATCCTACTTAAAATTTTCTTGCTGCGAACAAGGTTTTTCAAAAGTATGTGAAAACAAATAAACGCATACATGAAAAGCACCAGTACTAAAAGCTGGCAATCTTACTGTACATTAATTTTGCTTATTGTCAACAAGGTAAAATACATTTAATTCAAAAGTAATACAAAACCCAAAGTTTCTCAGCCTACTTTATGTCAATAATATTCAACAATTCATTTTCATTTCAGGCAGACTTCATCTGGTCAGCTTGTATTTGTCTGGGTTTGGAAAAGATTAATGAGGCTAACATGGGGATTTTTGGTTTTATTTTATCAAATCCCTGTTTAGCTATATGTACTTATTTCTGTCAATTGCTATCCTAGTTAGCTGAATTCTCTCTCTTGCCAAAATTTCATATCGATTGACTTCACTGGGCAACGTTCCGGTACAGCCAATCAGCGTCCATCCCACCTGGTAAGACCAAATAGACTTCAGTTTCATTCCCATGGCTTTATAGCAAATGTCTCTTGTGAGAACCAGAGCAACACAAGCGGGAATGTCTGGGTGGAAGTTATGGGTTAAAAAAAAAGTATGTGCATATAGCTAAGCAGATTTGAGGAAAAAATCCTCACTTTGGCCCTGTGCACAATTACCATTTCTAATATGTACGAATTTAAAAAAAGGAGGGACACGTTGCCCTTGAGGTTTGAACTGGAGGCACAGGGATGGAGACAGCAGAGTAAGTAGCCACATGAGATTCTTTGGGAACCATCTGACTGAGACAAGCAGAGATCCCTCAGGTAGTGATCTATAAAGGGGTTCTCCAAGCACCAACAGTTTGCTGCTAAGATGTCTTTAAAGGAACAGAATGATGGAGGGCCGAAAATACAGCCATGGCCCAAATTTCGAGGGGTCACAGATTGAGCACACTTACACGTTTCCTGGCTAATTAATGTGTTTGGGATATCTCTTGGGAGATTCATAGGGATATCGTAGTAACGTCTTTTTCAGACCTATCGTTGATTGAGATGAAAAGCCATATATTGCACATTTTAGTGCATTTCCATTCCCGCTGGCGTAACATTCTTCACTTGACCGTCTTCCGAATATTTTTCGTTTGCCCTGAATTCTAGACAGAAAGATAAGAAGATGGAGTTGTCTAAGTGAAAGGCGATATCTTCTTTAGCGCTACCAAGACCATGTTCGCTCATGCATCTGCATCTGATAATATCGAAAAGGGGGCTTTGTCCGCAGGCTGACATGGACCTTTCCTTGGTGAATGAGTAAGAGATCTCAGGCCAGGATTTGTTTGAGGCTCTCAGCTTCTTTGTGTGAGAGGCCTTGTTTTATTTCTTAAAGAAGTTATCCTAAGTTCAGGCCTACTGTTTGTTTACTTGTGATTCAAATGGCGTTACACATATGGCCCAGAGGTAACCTCGGTGAAGGGCTTCAGAAGAAGTTCCGGCTGGAGTGGATCAAACTATTGTCTTTCGATCTGACTTGACTGAGGAGGATTTTTTGGTTGGTTGGTGACATACTCTACCACATAGAGCCATCCAAGAAAGCATAGCAGCTGAGGATTGGGATGTATCACATCACTCCTGTCCAAGGCTGGCTGCGTAGATCCCAGCGAAGAGGGAATTCCATTGTTTCAGGAGGTAGAGATTGGGAGGTCTGGGTACTAAAGTTCAGCTGACCACCATGAGGCTATCAGGATCATCCTTGCATTCTCGAGACTTGCTTTTCTGATCACTTTTGATAGCATGTAAAAGGGAAGGATGGGATCCTGTCTATCAACAGTGCATCAGTGGTATTGACCACCGGGTCATGGACTGCAGATATGCATAATAGAAGAGTTTTGTTCAATCTGGTCGCAAACAGATCTATCATTGGTTAGATCCACAGGTTCTTAGTCATTCCAGTCATTTTGTTTAGAGTCCACTCTCTGTGAAACCTCTAGCGTGGCCTGCTGAGAGTCAGCCAGGAAATTCAGCTTCCCCACTGTGTGTCTCACACACAGGGAGATTCTCCTCTCATTATACCAATTGAAGAGGGACCTGGATTGAAAAAAGAAGTTTGCACAGTGTGCCCCCCCCCCCCCCCCCATACTTGACAAAGAAAGCTACTGTGGTGTTGTCTGTGAAGAGACGAAGCACTTTTCCTCAGACTTCTGGTTCAAAGGCCACCAGGGTTCTGTGGACTGCCTGTAACTCGAGAATATTGATGTGCCAACTGGATTTCTTCTCTGTCCATTTGCCTGTTGTGTGAAGGTTGTCCGTGCCTGCTCTTCATCCTGTTGAGGCATCTGTGTAAAGTGAGAACTCATGGGTAGGCACTGAAATTGGGGCTCCGGTAACCTGTGAAACAGTATTGGTTCATAAGCAGTGGCATTCTAGACCACTGGCCCAGCATCAACGCGGTATCCCAGGGTCGAGCCTGGAACTCAGCGTTTCCTGAATACCCTCTGTTGGGGGGGTTTCAGGACATATTCCAAGGGGATGATCATGCTTAAAAGGATGCTGATGGAACTTGCTGATGCTCTCTCCAACTGTTGTAGGCGTCAATGAAGGGAGATTAACTGTGGGCAAACATTGGCAAAATAAGCAAGAACACAGTGTCGAATTTCATTTCCAGGAGCTCAAAGGACAAGCTGGGAGAGAGATCGCTTTTGTTGGGGTTCATGGTGTATCTGAGACGGGAACAGAGTGTATAACTGAGAACTGAGCTAGCTAGGATAGAACATGTTAAAAATCTAACTGTGCAAGAGGTTAAAATATGGGTTTTGAAAGTGGGTCTATAAAACAACATTCACAGTAAAAGCTCACAACCCTTACTTTAAATCCATTTGGATTTGCCAAAATATGTGGTTAATTAGGAAACACATGTATCTAAAAACACTACATTTATTGAGGTGTGGCAAAGATATCATACATGGGCAATATACAGTCTTTGAAAAATGGGCTGGTGAAAACCACACAGTTTCAGTTTCAATTTCTCAAGTGCTCCGAATGAATTCCATGTGCATTGCTGCCACTGATGCCATATAATGGAATAAAAGGTCCCAAGCCTTCTTTAAAACTGCGTGCTCTAAACTGGGTGAACTATCTAGTATTTACTAATTTTAGAAAACACAACATCCATCCACAACATGCTCATATTACAACATATACACAAGAGCACTTAGAACATTCATTTAAAGGACAACACACATACCACAAGAACACTCAGAAAGCTCACTAAAGTACAACACACATACTCAATGCTCATTTAAAACATCTTTACTGTCAAACAGTGAAAACCCAATCAGAAAACAGTCATGTCACATAAAAAAGGTTCGGTTATTTAAAAAATGCAGCAGATTCATGCAACAATGACAACAATGGAACATACTGCAGTCTCAAATCTTGTTCAGTGAATCGTGTCTAACGCTCTACAGGACAATGGGTGAAAGGGGAAGGGGGTAACAATACACTTTAAGGAGTGGTGGGGGTATGACAACAGCTATTACGGGTATAGAGGAGAAGTAGCAGAGGTGAGGTCATTACATTTTCAGACGATTGAAAAATTGAAAAAAAAAAGTTTTCTTCCCTGAAACCCCTGATTAGCTGTATGCATTTACCATTTCTAACATGTACTATTCTAGCTAGCTCAATTCTATATCTTGGTCAGAATTTCAGTCTGTGACGTCTCTGGGACTCGTTCTGGCACAGCTAACCAATGCCCTTCCCACTTGACAAGCCTCTGTACAACTTGCTTTCATTCACTGGTCTCTTAAAGATGTCCCTAGTAAGAACCACAGCAATATGAGCGGGGATGGTAGAGCCGGAATTGCTGCTGGAAATGTAAAGTGCATATAACTAAAGAGGGATTTGGACAAAAATACCCATTTTACATTCATGCACAATTACATTTCTGACATGTGCAAATTTAAAGAGTGGAAGAGGAAGACAGCTTTTCAATGTTAAATAGAACCAATATTATTATACGGATGCGAAGCCTTGACAACCAATAAGCAGAAACAGAAGAAGATTGAGGCAGCTGAAATGTGGTATCTAAGAAGAATGTTAAGAGTTCCAAGGCCAGCAAACAAACAAACCCAAATAGTCTTGAAAGAAGTAAACACACAGAGAACATTAATGAACTGACTAGGAAAAGACAAGCAACATTTATAGGACATGATAAGAGGCAAAATGGGAGGGGACATAAAGGGTAAGTGACAAAAGGCAGATTCGTACAGAGGGCCAAGATAGCCACCACCATGCAGCAAGGCACGCAATGGTGATGATGGAGAAGGGGTATGTTGCCTTGAGGTTCAAACTGAAGGTCCAGGGACAGTGATGGTAGAATGTGCTGTCACAAAAGAGATTCCATGGGAACCATCCACCAAGACAAACAGAGATCCATAAGACAGTGGTTTCAGAAGAGTTTTCTGAGCGCAAATAATCTGCTGCTAAAATATCCTTTAGAGGGACAAAATGACGAAAGGCTAAAGATGTGGCCAGGACACGAATTTTATGGGCCTGGCATTCAATGAGGTCATGTTCTTACTGAGCAACTGGTAAGCCCAGGAGATCATCTGGGAGATCGATCAAGATACTGGTGCAGCAATGATGTCTTTTTCATGGTACTCACTAAGAATAAAAAGACGTTTGCATGATATGTTTGTTTTCAGTGTGTTCCCAGTGCCAATTCAAACAGTGTATCAAGTACATGTAGTGTTGACCCATCTATCATTCCTTACTTGACCCATCTACACCATTTGACAAGGAACAAATAAAATTCAAGGTGATGGTTTTTTTTTCAGAAGTGGGTTTTGTTCTGGCCTTTAAAAGGAAAGCAAGGAACTGGTGAAAAACGATGTCCCGGTTAGTACTGCTATGACTGTGCAATTGCTGATGCATCTGCCAGAGGTACAGCTGAGTAGAAAGGCTATTTTAACTGATTGTACAGCAATGGGGCCTTGTGTGGAGGCTAGTATGGCGTTTTCCTTAGATCATCAGGGATGAACAAGAAGTCTCAGCCAGGGGCGTGCTTGGGAGTTCCAAGCACCTTTGGATGTTAGACCCCATGATCTTTCTTTGCAGAGAAACTTATCCAAGAAGTCTGGGCCCTTTATCTATTTAAACGTGCTACAAATGGTGCAGCTGTGACATGGGTTATTGGTCAAAGGGATAGGCAAAAAACAAACAAACAAAACAAAAAAATCCCTGCCCAACTCATTGGAGAGATGGACTGACTCTACCAAGATCCAAGTTTTAAGCTTAAGAGGCTGGTACACTATGCCCTGTTCATCAGCGGAGATCCCAGTCTGGGATGTTCCCAGTGGATATCCAGTCGCCTGCTGGTTGTCTCCTGGGAGCTTTGCCAATATCCCTTTGCATGGATACAATGGAAAGGCTCCATAGTCTGCCCATTCCAATCCCCTTCCCAGGGTTCAGGGCAATCCTGGCAAGACCATTTTTGGCCATGGATGCTTCTGGGAATGATAGTGAAGAGTTAACTGAATTGCTCCCATCCAAACATTCCAAAATTTTCAAATTTTAAACATCTGATGAGTTCCAAGTTGGGGACTGTGCTTAAAAGTTCTTCCACGAATCTGAGAAATGGGAACTTAAATCGTTCACTCGCAAAGGAGGAGGTGATGAACGATTCAACTAATTCTTACTTGCACCGGTTTCTTCAGTTGTAGTGTGGTGCACATGCGTAACTAGAAAAACTGGGAATCACATTCAGAATATAAATGATCTTTGTCAATAACTTTTTGTGATCGCCGTTTGAACTCCTCATGACCAAAGCAGGAAACTTTAAAGTCATCAATGGAGTTTGAAAATTGAAGTAAAACCAGAATAGCATGAACACAAGAGACAGCTGAGACATGACTGAAAACCCAAGACATACACATAGATGAAAAGCATGGCCAGGGAATGAAACGAAGCATATTCAGCTAACTTGTCAAGTGGGAAGGACACAGACTGGCTGTACAAGAACGAGGCCAAGGGACGTCACTGATCAAAATCAATCTAAAACATGAGAATATAGAGCTAGGCAAAATGATATGTTAAAAACGGCAATAGTACATAAAACTAAAAACCTCTTTCATTCCTTCACCCTATCCACCAACTTATTGGATAGGGCAATGGAGTGACACCAACAAAATTCTCAAGATGTAGTCACTTGAGGGCAGGGTTGAAGGATTGGAAGAAAAGACACGACATCAGAGAAACCAGAAACATATGAAAATAGAACGAGAATGGAGGAACTTAATAAATTTCCCTTTTAATACACATACGTACAATATCTTCCAAGTGCAGAAACTCAGTGGCCATGAGAGACCATACTGACTACAAAATATTCAATTGGTTGGTCGAGAAGATGTTGAAAAGATGCCTACCGTCAGGTGTCACTGCTGTCGTCCCCCCCATTCAGCTACCTGGTTCTGATCTGTGCGTTTAAAAACCAGTTGGCTGAAAAACTGCGCCCATCTTGTTTTGTCAACAGAACACGCATTCTCATTTTATATTTTTATGTTTCTGGTCTCTGTTTGCTTGAACACTGGCAGTCACTTTAGACTTAAATGACATTAGAGGTAGTGAGGAGAAGTGCATCTACCTATCACAGAAGACATGAACTCATCTTTGCATTGATTACCATTATTTGTTAGATTCTATGTCCATACATTCAATAAACCCTTTCTTTACTGCACCCTATCTACCAGCTTCCTACAAGAGCTGCCGGATATGGCAAGACAGCAAAAGAGTTACCTAGAAAATCAGAATGTTCAACATGAACTGAACTGTAGTGCATATTTATGTTTGTTTGTTTTTTTATTTATTAAACTAAAGACACCCTTGACTGAAAAGTATCAATACTATTTTACAAAAACCTTTTACTTGATTTCGTTTGTGATACACTTCATAAAAGCTTTTTTGTTTTGTGCCGTTTGTTTTGTTTGTCTTGTGATTTTTATTCAACTGTATTCAAATGTGAAAAAATTCATGAAAATTTTGTTTATTTTGTGCTTAACAAACACTCAATAAAACTGAATGTATGCTGTATCTAAGTCTCGTCAGGTGCCTGGAAGTGCTTTGTCTTTCCAAAGATATAAAATAAAACAACACATCTTGTGACACAAAACATCTTGAACCATTTAAAGTATTAAAGAATGACAAGAGCATGTGAAAAACATGGCAGTTTCAAAGAGAGAAAGAAAGAAAGAAAGAAAAAAGACATGTACATATTCATGCAATATATAACACGAAAAAAAAATCAATAAAAACATAATTTTATGCGATACACATTAAGTGAAGGTCAAGCAACAATCCATTAACAGTCTTCAATAAATACGGCCAAGCAGACACACACACTATCACAGCACTTGGAGCAGCTGAAAGCAAGAAACAGAAAAAGAGGGAGATAGGTCGGTCAAAAGAAAATGGTGAAGAAGCAGTACAGAGGCTGAAGAATATACATGGGAGACAGGGTTGGTCAAAGAAAACCGGTGAAAAAGCAATGCACGAACTGACAAGAGTATACATGCATCAATGAAAAAACATACAGGCAGAGACGGACAGATAAACACACAGAGAAAGGAGAGGAAAAGGAAAGAGAGAGAAGGGTGAAAGAGAAATATGGAATCAGGAAAGTGGAGGAGGGAGACAAAATGAGACTTAGACAAATCTACCAACAATATATGGTATCACATGAATATAAACAAATGTATTCCACATGTGTTCCCAAACTCTTTGACTGTACTTATGGATACAGTCTGCATCACTAATAACTATCTACTAACATACACTAAATTTGCACAATACATCCGCATTATTTCCAACCTATCCCAACAAAGTCATTTTGTGATTGGGGGCTTGACCCTTTCACTCCCTTCCTCTATCAATCAGCTTCCTGCAGGAGGCTAGAGGATTGATCAAGGGAGTGAAGAGTTAATGCCCCACATTCAGAAGTGAAAAGTTTATGCTCCATATCCGTTAAAAAAAGTTAATCTCAGAGATAACCAATATAAATCATAAATATCAAGTTTACAAAGACAGCCTGCTTGGAATTGTTGTGCGGTACTGTAGATAGTGCTACGTAAGCTGTAGAGCAAAAATTATCAACATATCACATTAGATTATCAGTGCACACACTTATATGCATGCTACAGTATTCACACATCTGTATAAATGCATGCTAACATTATTACTGCTATCTGTAGGTACAGACCAAAACAGAGGTTTGTTTTGAACATTGGTGCTGCAAGTAAATGACTCAATTAGTATGAAAAAAGTAGCACAATGCGTGTGTGCAATTAGAAAATTGTACACAGAAGGCTGACATACTATAAAGAGGGAGGGGGTGGATGAGTGCATTTACACCTTTGCCTCCCTTTCCCTTAAAACCCTTACAACAAAAGATATCCTTGCAAACGTTCTATCTTTCCTTATGAACAGACTGCGGTACTAGGTCCCTGTGATTTCACTTTTAAATTGGACAGCAGACCTTCAAACTGCAGATTTGTAGCTACTATGTCAGGCCCCAAACAGCTATAAAACATTTGTGGTACATACATGTACACTGTTGTGTTATTCTGAGTAGTTCTTTTTTTTTCTTCTGAAATATGGTACGCGCATGTTGTGTGCGAGAGATAGAGTCAACAGATATTCAACAGATATAACATCTTTTGTGTTAAGCTCATGCCAATTCAAAGATCGTCATGCTGGACCATTCCAGTACCTTTGTTCTGTGGCCGTTGGAACGAGATACAGGGTCTTATTCTGCACCATATAGTATATGTCAATGTGGCAGCCCATTACACATAATGCTAGACAGCTTGGTACAAACCCATTTTCTTAGTAGGTTCTTGATATTACCAAACCTATGCTTGTGTCCTGGAAATCTCTACACAACGCCGCAATTCCATGGTCTTTAGAGACTGGAGTAAGCCAGTCCAATGAAGCATTGTGCTTGTGCACTGCTGTAACTGTTGGCACCAATCAAGCGTGTAATGGTCACCACTGAGACTGTTCTGTTAATGGTCTCCTTATTTTCTTGCATCTGGTTACAATGACAACTAACAAAAACGTATCACCTGCAGCATACTTCTGTGCCACTTATTCAGTTTTCACAGACTATATTACTGATTAAAGCTTATTCAGACAGTAATTTCATCTTCTGTTTTATTTTGTTTTCTTATTCAAGTTATTGTGGCCATGGCCAAGACATTCACTTTTTGCAAAATATTAACCCTTTCACTCTCTCAACATGCCCATCAGTTTCTTGCGTAATTCTGGATGGGGTAAGACAGTGAGAGTTGATGGGACAGGCAATACATTACAGCCCAATACTGAACACACCTCACAATATGAACATGCAGCACAGCCCAATATTCAACACACTTCACAAAGCGAACACTGACATTCACTCTTTTTCGGAGAAACCAACAGTGTACTGAGATTCAGATAAAACTGTACAGAAACAATAAAACAGCACTTAGAGGTAAAAGAACACTGGTGAACAAGATGAACACCTGTGCAACTTCCTCCCCATCCCATCTGTAAAATAAAATATTGTCGTCAGACTGATTTTTCTACTCACATTCTTTGCTTTCATTTTCTTTAACTATACCATCAATATCATACACTGGGGCAACAACAATGGTCAGTCTTGCATGTCATAACCTCCGACAAGACAGCAAATGTATACTTCTGTGCACACATACATCCATGATATAGCGTGTCTATAACAGAACTGATAAATAAATGACAAGGTCATACGTTTGTGACTTCATGTAGGTTACTCAAAACCCAACACAACTGAGTACAAATGATGCAGAAGTCAGAAATCAATTCTCTGGAACCCCAACCTTTTCAAGGCCTTAATCTTTCACTCCTTCACTCTACCCACCAAGTTCCTGCAAGAAGTTTGTAGAGAAGGTGATGGAGTGAAAGAGTTAAATTGTCCTCTTTAGAAAAATGGCTTCACAGTAATACTACTCGCCTCTTTTGTGAAATCACACTGTGAAGAGCAGCACAAATCATTTCTTCCAGCAGCTTATATCAAACAGCAAATAAACTGAAAGTGAAACATGCTGTCTCTAGCCTGCACATTTCACTGTTAAGGTATACCCCATCTTGCTGTCATGTGCTCAACAACTTATATACATTTCTTGTTCTTACTGAAACACAAAGCATAATTCACAAAATAAATCTTATACATTTCTTTTCTTCACATACCACCATCAAAATAAGAATGAAAATAAACAAAAAGACCCCACAACAACAAAAACTTTGTGTACTTTTCCTCTTCTAAGCAATGGAACATGCTGTACCCTTCCAAAACACAGCTTGATTAAAAAGCCATGCAACATAATTTTACAACCCCTCTCCCATACCTTACTGAAAAACAGTGAACAACAACGACACACTGTGAACAACAATGCCAACACTGGAACAACAATATTAACAGTGCATCTCCCCTGCCCCATTTTCAAAACAATAATCATCCTTTTATAGTTGTAAAATTACGTTTTCCCTCCAACTTCAGATATGGAAAAAAAAACAAAACAACAACAACAAACAAAAACAACAGCATTTTGTCTCTTTTTCCTTTCACATCTTATAACACTGATAATGAAAGAAAATTATCATGTTATCAGTTAATTATGTTTTTCCATGTTTTGTTGCTGTTCTTGCGTGTATGTGTTGTTATTATTTAAAGCAATGCTATTACAATCTATGTATTACAATCTATATTTAAAGCAGTGCTATTACAATCTATTTCGTTTCCTGTCCACCAGCTTCCTGTATGAAGCTGGTGGATTGGGTAGACATGTGAAAGGATAAAATTAAAGTTACTTACTGGCACAGCCATAAAAAACATTTCAGAACAGAAAGGACAAAAGACAGCTGTCTGATTATCAACTGTATTTTTTGTTCCTCATGTAAATTTGTTCACTGGCATTCTTGTGGAAGTGGATAGGGTCTCAATTATGTCATAGCTACATAAATGATAAATGTAACATTCATGACTAATAATACAACACATTATTATAGTAAATGTGAATATATACTTTCCCCACAACCAACAATGCAAACACATACTTTCCTTATGACAAACACATAAAAGACCTGGAGCAAAACAGTATCAAAATAATCTTGATCTATTCTCTCCAACATCTGACTTGAACTCTTTTAAAGTTTTATTTCCTCCCCATGTACCTGCTTCCTGCAAGTTTGTCTATTCATGAGACATTTCATTTCAACACTTTCATTCTCTCATCCTGACCATCAGCTTAATGCAAGCTTCCATCTATTCTCTCAGACAAATTATTTCAACGCTTTCATTCCTTCGTCCTATTTATTTACCAGCTTAATGTCGCAAGTTGGAGGATAAGATGACGGAATGAAACAGTTAACACATGAAAATTATGTCCAAGGCATATGTGCTCTTCCCACGTAATAATCAACAATGCTAAGGGTTTTAACTCTACTGTGTGGTTAAACATATTCCTGTAACATTGTGCTCTTTCTATATGCAATCTTAACCAATTGTACAATGTACATTTTCTGTCCAATGATCAACAATGCCAAATTAAAAAAAAAAAAATTCAATGTTATGGTTATACATACCCCAAACTATTGTCCTCTTTCTATAACACCAAATCAAACCCAATGTGTCATTTATCTATCTAATGGTTGATAATGCAAAACAATGTATAAACTTCACTATGTTATTAAACAGTATATCCCAGTAAAATTCTAAGTACTCTTTCTTTCCAAAGTCATGAAGAATATCATAAACAAGTTGCGACTGTGGCCTGATGAGTTGCTTTCAAAGATTTTCACGCATGTGACAAGAAACATACAAAAATTTGTGTGCAAGTATGTGCATAACTGAGAGAGAGAGAGAGAGAGAGAGAGAGAGAGAGAGAGAGAGAGAGAGAGAGAGAGAGAGAGAGAGAGAGAGAGAGAGAGAGAGAGAGACAGACAGACAGAGACAGAGAGAGAGAAATATTGCAAGAGACAAGAATTGGACAACACAAGGTGAATAATGACCAATGGCAAGCTGAGTGTACAAGAGCCCAAGAAACAACATCAAACAAGGAGCCACTAAGGCCCTCACACAGACAATGATACTATGTGACAAGCCATCACAATATTTTACCAATCACAAAACAGGGCAAACAAGAAACAACCACAAAGACTTCCATTCCCTGCCCCCCCCCCCTTTAAAACCACCACCACCACCACCACTTTTATTATTATTTAATGTTTAAGAGTCCAGCTGACTGTGCAGAGCCATGGACACAGCAATCTCAAAAACACAAAAGGACAAAGGGTAACCCATTCATTCCATCAACCTACCTACCATTTTTCCTGAAGTAGGAAGCTGGTAGATAGAGGGAGAGAGTGGAAGGGTTACCATGAACATGTCACAACTCTGACCCATCAGCAAGCAAGCACCATGCTGAGTGAGAGACGAGATCCATCAGACCAGCCGACAGATACAGGGACCAGTCCACCGGAACCTCAATATGGCTCCATGGCCAGTAAAAACAGAGGAGATGCAGAAGAGAGTTTACTTCACTTCAGCTGTCAGTCATCCAGTCCTCAACGATCAGCCAAAGGAGCTGTATGTGTGAGATCACCTTGTCCTATCCAGTGGTTTAATGATCAGTGAGCATCAGCTGGCACTGGTGGCATCGGCGGTGGAAGATTCTCCACCATCAACTGGGGGGCTTAGTTCGTGGGCTAGCTGCTGCACTTCTTCGGACTGGGGGGAGCTGCACACAAAATGCACACATTTTTCTTGTCAGTACAATATACTAAACACCCTGCCAGTGCATACATTTATGAGTAGCAGACTATCTTCAAAGTTTGAGAAGGTAAAGCAGAAAAGAAGAGATGTGCATGCCCTCATAATGCTGGCCTTAATAAAAGTGAAGTCTGTACCATCTCACTCATGCAAGACCTTGAGTGATGGGAAAACTTTTCCTCTACATTTTAGCACATACCACCATTGTCTGGGATCCTTCTTCCATCATATGGCATGCACAGGTCTAGTATTTACGGAATCTGTTTCAAGCACAAACACACTTATCTTGAGAAGACTGATACATTGCTCAGATGTGGTCTTGAAGTTCTATCTTGTTGGAAAGGAACAAACCATAACCCAATGAATGCAAGCAACCCTAAGGTTGTAGAGCAGTGAGGTGACAAAGACCTCAACTTCTCTCTGGGCCAACAATTTCTCCTCTCCTTTGACGATTCATGTTTCCAGTTCCTGAACAGAGGTCAGGCATCCATCTACAGCTGCACAGCCTGACAGTTAACTGCAAAGTTTGGCTGTTGTTGCATTCATCACTGTTTTGTTACAGTTACTGTAAAGTAACATTTAACATAAACACACAGTACACCAGCTATCCAATTCAGGCTACTGCCTCAGAATGTCAGGGCATTCTACACACCAGCACACTCAAAGCACCAATTACGCCATTAAAACCTAAGAGTTAAAGAACACTTGTTTTCAGTCTCAGGGGACAGGTATATCACACACAACAGCAATCATAGGACTGGGTCAGTTGTTTCTAGAGGAGATGGTGGAGGACTATAATACCAAACATGGCCACCAGCACCATAGCTGACAGTGATGCATAGATTTATATGACCGCATTGTTTGTGTCTGTGTAATACTGTGTGAAGACACACTGAACAGTGAACAACAGCAAGTTATATGAACAGGGGCAGCACAAGGGAAAAACAGCTTCTGCAACACAGCTTTTGTTGTGTGTTTTTTTTTTGCATTTACCTCACTTGTGATATGCTGTATATATTTTTTCTCGTGTAATATGGTAAAAACTTTGGCGTATGTCAAAAGACAAAACTTCTCAGTGTAAAAACCTCATCTTTCTTTTCAAGTGAGTAATAGTAAAACCGATGTTCAACCTTAAAAAAATGTTAGAAAAAAATCAGCTGTGAAACTTTTCATAATGGAGGAAAAATGCCGAAAGTCCATTTTTCAGTCATTTAATATCTATCATACAGCACTTAGATGTAGCAAATTCTGAAGTTACATAAATCCTTATGGTATTCAAAACCATCAAAATAACAAAACTGCAAATCACAAAGAACAACCAGTAAAAGAAGGACAAGTGCATAGAATATAAGCTAAAACAAAACAAACAAACAAAAAACAAGAAAGAAACACAGAAAAAAAGTTAACTAGAAGTAGAAGATAGTATATAACAAACATCACCATTAGCAGAAAAATGACACCCACAAAGAAATGTATACACAGACAAAGAAGATATGAAGGCATCAAGAAATAATTTGACATAAACAAAACACTTGCATGGACACAAAGCAAAATTGTTCAGTGCAGTTGATAATGGAAGGAAGCCCTGAATAATGATACAATAATTGCATCATAACATTAATAACCTTAGTTTTCAGTGTTCAGCTTTATCAAAATACCAAAACTCACTGTGTGACTAAGTGATAAATACAAATTCAATGTTTCATCTTTTTTTAATACATCGAAGTTGTAGTGGACAAAATATATACACACAATTG
Organism: Monoplex corrugatus; assembly: GCA_030674185.1. Lineage (NCBI taxonomy): Eukaryota > Metazoa > Mollusca > Gastropoda > Littorinimorpha > Ranellidae > Monoplex > Monoplex corrugatus. Next base: position 31,908,789 of record JAPXFY010000015.1, read on the forward strand.
AGCAAAATAATTTCAAAAGACTGTAGGTTACATTTTGTACAAAGTATTTAGAAAAATCTATTATCTGTTGCACACACAGGTCAATCAAGTAAACTACTGGTATGTCGCACAAGCCAATAAAATTCAGAAAATACAAGATTGCACAGAACTTGGCAAAGACAGTTGCACAAAATACTGAAGCAAAAATAGTGCTGGTATGATCTACTTCAGACAGTATACGAGTGCCAGTTACATTCAGAAAATACAGAACTTCTCAGAACAAAGCCAGAATTCCAGAAACTATTGAAACAAAAAGGTCTACTTTAAGCAATGTATATGTTTTTTTAAAAGTCAGTTCAGAAAACAAGATATGGTGAAGTCCAGTTTAATGTCTGGAACAGGCTCAAGAAATGAAGTGGAGCGACTAGCTATTGCAGTCCCAAAACAAAATTTTATGTAACACCTTTAACAATGACAGAAAGATGAATCAACAGTCAAGCTGATTTGAAAGTGCCAAAGCCTGTTGGAATAAAATGAAGCATGCCCACAAAAAGTGACGAGATTCATTACCCCGTCCATCTATATCTTTTCTGTAGTGCACAAGAATGTACATACTAGCTGCGAGTATTTGTTATACTGAAAGAGCATAATATCCCATGACACCTGGTTACAACTGATATACAGAAGCATCCCTTAGCACTGATAGTCTGTAATGTTCAAGTCTGGCTAAAATACAGGCAAGTGGTTACAAGCACTTGACAGAATAAGAGAAAACTGGTGATGAAAGCAGGAGGGGACATCACAGTTATAATCTTTGTCTCCTTTCACATGCTGCAGATGACATTGTGTTCACAAATATTATCACTGAGTATCTGGCCATTACGCAAGGAAAACCCAACATGTAATCCCAGACTCATCTTATGAAGACCCTTACTTTATCTGCTCCATCACTGCATTACTTGACATGGTTATCCCCCTCCCTTATATAGTCTTAATGCTTCCTTTACATTCTTCTTTTTCTTTGATTATATGTCTGTACTTGACATTTTTTAACAAGCTATCATTGCAACTCCTCGCAATATTGTTTTTATTAAGGGTTGACATGCATTTGCTTTACATGTGTCTGTCTTTGTCTCCAATGCTTTTGCATAGTATATCTATCTATCTATCTATGTGTGTGTATATATATATATACATACACACACACACACACACACATATATATATATATATATATATATATGTGTGTGTGTGTGTGTGTGTGTGTGTGTGTGTGTGTATACACAGTGTGTCCACAAAAACACTACCCGATTTCAAGATGTTATGATATCTAAACTAACTCAAATATACTGATAAACAAGTAGTGAACCGATTCTCTATCAACAGTTATTTCATTTTTTTAAGGTGATTAGACATCTTTGACCTGAAAACCACAGGAGTGCAAGGAAATCTAAAAATGGCCGCCACCCCACAGCAACGCAGCCGATGTGTACTGGAATATGCAAAAACAGACAGTGTTGTGACCGTGCAACGTGCTTTCAGACTCAAGTATCGTATGACTCCATCTACACACAAGTCCATTCGGAAATGGTACAACGATTTTAGTCAGAAAGAGTGTATCTGTGATCAGAGAAAGGGACATTCTGGCCGACCATCAGTCTCAGAGGAAGTTGTTGATCGAGTCAGAGAAACATTTATGCGCAGCCCCAAAAAGTCAATACCAAGAGCTAGCCGAGAGTTACACCTCCCAAAAAGCACAGTTGGCAAGATTCTACACAAACGCATAAAGTTTAACCATTACAAGCTGTAACTAGTCCGAAAACTCCACCCACAAGATAATGCAATGCAATTTGCATTTTGTGAGAATATCCAGCAATTAATGGAAGATAATGATAACCCGCTGTCAAAATGATTTTCAGTGATGAGGCGACATTTCGCAAGCCACCCAGGAAATTGGGCGAGACTCACCAAAAGTTAATGTGTTTTGTGCTATATCAGAGCGGACAGTGTATGGCCCTTTCTTCTTTGAGGGAGGAACTATTACTGGTCAAAGTTACCTGGAGATGCTGACCAACTGGATGTTTCCACAACTAGCTGCTGAGGGTGATGACTACCTTTTCCAACAAGATGGTGCTCCGCCGCACTGGCATCTCGCTGTCAAGAGATTTCTCAATGAGCACCTGCCAAGCAGATGGATTGGTTGTGCTGGACAAGATGATCAGGTGTTCTGCAAGTGGCCCGCGACGTCACCGGACCTAACTGTTTCTGACTTCTTTCTTTGGGGGTACATGAAGAGCACAGTTTACATACCACCACTACCTGCAACCCTGGAGGAGCTGAAAAATTCCATCACTGAAGCAGTTCGCATGATAACTCCAGATATGCTGCAGAGAGTCTGGACCGAACATGGACTATCGCATCGATGTTTGCCAAGCAACCAGAGGGGTGCATACTGAGTGTCTTAAATGCCACCATGTACCACATGAAACTGAATGAATTCCTGCATCTGAAGCTACTAACTGTGAAAGATTATTACAATAAAGTTATTGTTATACCTGTTTGAAATCAGGGAGTGTTTTTGTGGACACCCTGTGTGTGTGTGTGTGTGTGTGTGTGTGTGTGTGTGTATACATATATATACACACACACACACATATATACACACACACACACACATATATATATATACACACACACACACATATACATACACACACATACATACACACCACACACACATATGTATACACATAACTAAATATTATGTCACAACTCATCTTCATAACTGGTTTTACATTTTATGTGTTTTTGTTCATCTCTTTGTTTTTTATGTGCTTACATCACGTGTGTACAGAAGCAAGTATTAGTTGTTCGATATGGAAAATGTGCCCCAACACCATCCTTGATTAATAAAGTGTTCTCAGGTCTGGAAGCACTTCTCAGCGATGACAACCTCTAACTCAACAGGCAAGCCTGAAACTCTCAAACTAAATCCACTTAAAGAGTGGGTTCTATTTCATGTGCACTCACCAAAGTGGAATGCACAAAGCCTCCCTAACTGGAAACTTTTAAAGGAAGACATTAACTTTTCATCAAGTACATATTCTTCATCTTGTCACCAGAAATATATTCTGTACATTGTCATCAGATACATGTTCTAAGTGGCAACAACTGCAGCAGAACAAAGACTTAGCTTGATATACAGATACACATATGTGGCTATGCATGAGCAAGTTACAGTGTATACCTGGTGCGTTAATGGCACATGGGCCCTGTCCTACAGTCCTGCACACACACACACACACACACACACAAACATCACTACACGCAACCACAAACACTAACTGGTTCTGGTTGTCACAATCAGCACTACCAAACTCCACTTCCCCTTCTCTAGCCCCTTTTCCAGTAATTATTAACCCTTCAATTCTCTCACCCTATCCCATGGCTTTTTGACTGAGTGAGGGAGTGAAAAGGTTCATACATACCAAACATGTAAACATAGCATGCAGCAAAGTGTGGACATTACCACAACACTTAGCATTACTGTGCTCCTGTCCACACACATATACACATAGCATGCTACAACAATCATGGAACCCACAAAGAATACCACAGTCACCTATCAGCATGAAGATTTGTTTCCTGACAAAAAAACAACAAACAAACAAACAAAACCCTGCTCACCTGCAGGATCTAATAGCCAGCTATTTTCCACATCACTGGTTCAAAACAATAATGGTCAGCCAAATGGTTAAAATCAAAACAAAACAAAACAAAACAATAACTCAAATGAGAAATCTTATACTGAATTTTCAAAACATCATGTCTAAGTAACACTCCAATGCAGGACATGTGCACAAGTAAAAACAATTAGAGGTGCGGTGATGGGGGAATACTGTAATCAAATTTTTGAATCATTAGGTCTATGCTATTTTAGTACCGAATGTGTGCTGACAGAGAATATAAAGCTGTTGTGAGTTTTGTCATTATCTTCAGTGAACAGACAAAGTCAACACAAAGCTGCCAGTCTCATGTTGGTTCAACCTTTCTGGTAAAGAAATCCCTCAGTGACTCACTTATCCTTTGTTACTTAGCAAAAAAGGAGCATTCCATTTCTTACCCACTGGACGAGGCAGCAGGGAAGTTTTTAGTCCCGTTTTTATTATCCATTGTTTGGTGTCTGTGATCTGTTTGTGACCGTGTGTTCGCGCTTGACAAAGGCTAGTTGGCCGAAAATTTGCCCTTGTTTTGTTTTGTTTTGTTGGATACGCGCTTATATTGGTTTTCTTGTTCTTCTGGTTCCTGTTTGCTTGGGCGCGGGCAGTCACACTTGTTTTGGATCTTCAAATCCCTGTTTAGCTATATGTGCTTACCATTTAGGCTTAGCTTTATGCACTTACCATTTCTAACATGCTATCCTACCTAGCTCAATTCTCTGTCCTGGCCAGAATTGCCGTCAAAGTGACATCCTTGGACCTCCTGGTGAGCCTCTAATTGACTTCTTTTATTTCATTCACTGGCCTTGTAAAAAAAAATCCCTTATGGGAACAAGAGTGATACAAGCATAAGCTAAATGCATTAACGCATAAGCTAGAAAAGGACTTGAGGAAAAAAATCTCCATTCTAGCCTCATGCATCTACTACCATTTTTAACCTCACAGAATTTAAATAATGGAGGAGGGGTGTGTCGTCCTTAACCCTTTCAGTGCAAAATGTAAACATGTGCTTCCCCATTGCCAGGGAATTTTGAGGATTCGAGGGTAATAATTAACAAAAAATTCTAGTGCAAAAACTATAAGAGATACAACAAAGAAACATAAGTGTTTTTTGAAGGAAAATGAACGAGGATTCTGAATCTGGGCTTATTTTTCTCTTAGCTTGATTGCAAAGACCAGTCCAGGCATTCCAAAGTGGAAATAAATTTTTTGTGTTGTCTAAAAAGTAAGTTTCCATCTCTACAGATTGATACCCAACACACTCACAAACAAAAAAACAGCTGAAAATGACTTGTTTGTTGTCAGTTTACATACATAAATGAAAACAAAACATATGACATCATAAAATGTTCATGAAATGATTCTAAATTCATGCAGACAAATAAGTAAGTAACCGTCCCAACAATGATAGACCTGGTTTCGGTAAACATAAAAGTGATTGTACTAGACACTGAACAGACACTGAACAGTCAAACTACATGACAGTCAGTGTACTCAGACACTGAACAGTCAAACTACATGACACTCATGAATTGGTTCTCTCTGTTCTTCAGGTTCTGCTATCAAAACAAGAGAAAATAAGCCCAGAATCAGAATCCTTATTCAAATAAGTCAATCAGCTCATGCTCATCAGTGAGAAACAGCTTGAAAAAGCATAACACATGTCCCCAGTTCCCACTTTCAATCCTGGATTTCATAAAAATTGAGGAATGTCTGACTGTTGTCCATTTGGAGGCCAACAGATTTTCAGGGAGCGAAACACTTCGTTGATCGCCACGCCCCCTGCCATGCCTTCTAACTGGGGCACAGCTCCTCTGCACCTCTCCTCTCCCTCTTCTCATCTTCCCCCCTTCCCCACACCACGAACACGTGCGTGACCCCTCTCACCATCACGTTCACTGCTGTTGGGTCCAAAGTCCGAAGTGTCACAGCCTGCGCGCTCGCCACTCGCACTGACCACGGCAGTCGCGGTCTGACTCGTACTTGTTATCGTCTGCTTGCATCGATTCAGCCAGCACGCGTTGAATGTCAAGGTGGTCATTGTTACTTTCTCCACCCTCATGTTGAAGCGAATCATCAGATAACAAATTCTCTCAATCGTCATCATGCTGTAAAATCATTTGAATGGGCTCTAGAGTCGTGAAAGTCCGCTGACGTGAGCCACTGTTCCGGCTTGTCGAAGATTGCGTCGCCATTGTGCTCCACTTCACGTGGTCCAGTTACCAAATCAATAGCGACAATAAAGGTGTCTTCCCTATGACGTATCCTAATTTACATCCTATTTTTATATTGTAGACACTTATAACTCACTGTGCAGCGTTCCTGTGTGCTTACTGGCTCACACAGTTGTGAACGAAAAATCGGAAAACTACGACGTCAGCGGATGGCTTATAGGCAATATAGCAACACCTTTTGTACGACGTCAGCTGACGGCTTATAGGCACTGAACTGGTTAAGATTTTAAATGGAGAACCGTCTGAGACCAGTGAAGATTCCTAAGGTAGTGATTTATACTGGGGTTCTTTGAGCACCAATACCTCTTGCTCAGATTAAGATATTTTCTAGAGGGATAGAAAGATGGAAGGCCACAGACATAGCCAGGCTTTTAATTTAGTGGGCTCTGGGATTCTGTTTACTTACATCTTTCATGGCCGATTGGTAAGCTTGGGAAATCCATCAGGATATCATGGCAGTGGTAATGTCTCATTTTTTTCTTTTATGAACCAGTATTTGGTTATCTAGTTTTACATATATTGCATAAATCACCATTTATATTGCTCGTGTTATGTTCTGACTGTGATTTTGAGCTAAGAGGTCATCTGGATTTTCTCAAAAAGTGCCTTGAGCATTTCAGAATGTTGTATGTCTTCAATCATAAAATACCTTTGGAGTAAGACTTTTCAGTTGAACTAATGGCAATATTCTTTTTACCTAATTCAAGTGCAACTGATCTTAGAGTGGACTTTCAGTTATTTTTTGTACGTTACTGTGCATGCTTGCTATTTGCACTTGTAATTATTTTTTGTGCACTGCTGTGTATGCTTGGGACTTGTGCTTGCAATCATTTTTGTGCACCGCCATGCATGCTTGCCATTTGTGCTTGCGATTATTTTTTATGAATTGCTGTGCACATCTGGTATTTGCTATTTGCATATGTGATTGTATCTAGTCCTTTGCTGTGCAACTTTACTGCAATTTTTTTCAAATTATTATTTATGCTTATTCTCTTTTATATTGCTTGTGGTGCATACACTTGTTCACTGCAAATGTTGTTGGTGTAAGTGCAGAATTTTTGCATATGCTATTTCTGATCTAATTACAGTTCTTCAACCAAGCCGCTTTCTCTAAAAAGGTCTGAATCATATGTCAAACTAGCAGAAAGCTTGGGATATTCAGACACAATATCCAAACAAATACTGAACATGCCTTTGATAGGACCATGAGACAAACAGAAAGAGAACTAGAGAAGTTGAAGACAGAATATAGAAGCGTTTGGTGCAACTGCAGGTAGGTTATCCCTAAGCAAATTTCCGTGGTCCATCTAATCACGGAAATTACCAATAATCCACCAGGATAAAGATGATATATATCCTTTCATTTTTCATTCTGATTCACTAGGATAAGAATGACATACATGCTTCATCTTTTGTTTTGAAGCTCATGCCGACCTATGTCAACAGGAAAGGTCTGTTTGGCATGTATAGTTTTCAACATGCTTTCAGGAAGTTCTTTTGTCATTTTACCATTCTCTGTGTACTGCAGATACAATATCATTTCATGAGATTAAAGTATTTTCTCAAAAAAGTTCTCTGCAAGGACGATGGCTTTAGAGCATGTTTCTGTGCAGCAAAGCCAGAAGTCAGAGAGCCTTTCCAGTCTTATGTGTTTAGACAATCACACTGTTTTGATAAATGGTTATGAATCTGGAGGTGTCTTCTAACATCCTGCTCCAACTGGTTGAGACATATGGCACACCGAACTTTGGCACACTTGGACACATTTTGGTGCTGGGGTATTTGGGTCACAGCAAATATAATAGGCCCAAAATGTCCATTTCAACTAATTAGCCACTGTACAACTAAACTGCAAATTGTTACATGTGGCCAGCACTTTCATGGATCAATAAATGGTAAAAGGGAAATGACTGCTGCATGACTGAAAGCGTATTTCCTTAATACAGTTATAATGCATCATTTCTGTTTACTCAATGTTCATTTCTACAATATGATGTCAGCTTTGAAGGGGGACAAAATCAACTCCTGGAAAACAAAAATCCATTGCTTGCAGACAGTATTTCTTAGCATTAATGAACACCAAAGCAACTCTGGATGAATATTCAACATGTAAATTCTCATTCATGAGTATGGATTAGAGTGTCCCTGTGAATGGATCTATTTTCTGACAGCTTTTTGTTTACCATCCTCAAGTGAACTGACAAATACCTGCATATCACTTGCAGTTCTACTCTATTCTTTTGCTATAAGAGCATAAAAATTTCAAAATCCACAGAGGTTTACATTCTGTGCTAACAGTTTGATTTGGGAAATGTTTAGTTCCTCAAAGCAGGCCGTCACACAACTAAACTGGATGTGTCAATCAAAATGCTGACTGCATTTAAACAAAAGATGCAGCTTCTTCACATAAAAGACTTATCTGTGGTGTAACACATCAAAGACATACCTGTTGTGTAACAAGTCTAAGACATACCTGTGGTGTAACATGTCTAAGACATACCTATAATGTAACACATCTAGGACATATCTGCAGTGTAACACATCTGAGACATCTGTAGAGTAACATGTCTAAGACACCTGTGGTACATCATGTCCAAGACATATCAGAGGTACAACCAAAGACATACCTGTGCTGCAGTAGTGCAACAGGTCTAAAACATATCTAAGGAACAAAAGATCCAAGACATACCTGTAACGCAATAGTCTAATACCTGTGATGCAACAGGTCTAAAACTGCTGTGCAACAGGTCTAAGAACCTGTAAAGCAACAGGTCTGACATTTATAGTGCAACAGGTCTAAAACATACCTAAGGAGCACAAGGTCCAATACATATCTGTAGTGCAACAGATCTATGACATACCAGTAATGCAACAGATCTAAGACTTACCTGTAGTGCAACAGCTGTAAGACCTACATATAATGCAACAGATCTAAGACATACCTGTGGTGAAAAAGGTATGTCTAGTTCTGGGGAGCAAAGTCACAGAAACAAGGATGGAAATCCGAACACTAGCAGCAATTAAAACCATAATCAACACGAATAACAAAAGGACAGACTGGAATGAAACTGAACTACGGGTATATACTTTTGTGATCTCAAACTGGAGAAAACGAGACAGAATTACAAAAATGAATTATCACAAAATCATACAAAGGACACAGAAAACACAGCATGGTTTAGAGTAAACATAGTGCACGTATATAACAATAATACTAGCTACCTCCACAACACTCTTCATAAAGAGTACGCAGTGTGCTAACATGTGAGGGGACAACTTTGACATCATAGTGACACATCTCACCCACCCTAATGATATGCATCAGATTCCAGAGCTCTCTGGACAGGCAGGCATTAACAGAAACATACACTGTCATTAGAAAACAACACAAAAACTGAGTCTTGAAACATTCACTCAGACAGGAAGTCCATACATATCATAAACTTAATCCTCATGCAAGCAGCAGACTGTTGACAACATGACCCTCTTTTACACAAAGCCGCCTCAAAGTGTCATAATATTGCATATACTAATTTACATCAATGGACATCCCTAGCTACATGCACACCAGTTCCAATTAAAACACAAACCTGATACTAATGGCAATGCTTAAAAAATCGGGACTTTTTCCCTGAAATCCATGTTGAGTTATATATACACCTAACATTTCTAACATGCTACCCAATTTAGCCTAATTCTCTGTCTCGGCCAGAATTTCAGATGGAGTGATGGCCCTCGTTCTGGTGCAGCCAATCAGTGTCCATCCTGCCTGGTAAGCCCCTCATCAATTTCTTTTTTTTCATTCACTGGCCTCATAACAAAGCTCCTAGTGAGAACTGTAGCCATATGAGTGGGTTGGCTGGGTGGAGTTACTGTTAGAAACAGTACGTGTATTTAGCTAAACAAAGATTTGAGGAAAAAACAAAACAAAAAAACCCACCCAATTTCAGCCTCAGGCACAATTGAGTTTTAACATAGTGAATTTACATAATGGAGAAGGGGCATGTTGCCAGTGAGGTCCAAAATATGGGCCCAAGGATGGAGACGGTAGAGTTAGCAGCTACAAAACATCTTGCAGAAATGACAAGAGCCAGAGAGTCCACCATGCCTAAAAGGGTACTGGTTACCTTGCAATACTTTCTTCAACTATCATAGGCAAGACAGACAGGTGGTAAGCTGGTCTATGCTGGCACGTGTAGGTGAAATAAGTATGAATTTTTTGTTGGAAAGATTGAACGGATCAGAAGCAGCTTTGACCCTGATACACCATGCCCCACTGATGCTGTTGTGTTCTCTGGTACACAGCTAGAAAATTTTGAGCTTATGTCTGAGGGTTGTGTGAGAGAGATACTGAAGAAAATGCCAAAGAAGTCCTGTGACCTTGACCCTATCCCTGCCTCTATCCCATTTGATTGTCTAGATGAAATTACTCCAATTGTCACAGATATTATGAATAAGTCCTTGTCATCTGGTGTTGTGCCTCAGTGCTTTAAGCACGCTCTTGTCAAGCCCCTTCTGAAGAAGGCAAATCTCGACCCAGACTGCTTGAAGAATTATCGGCCAGTTTCCAATCTATCATTCCTATCAAAGATGTTGGAACATATTGTACTAGAACAGCTTCTGCAGCATCTGGAATCTCACAACCTGCTACAGCCATTCCAGTCAGCCTACCATAAGTGCCATAGCACAGAAACCGCTCTATTGCGTGTGGTCAGTGACCTCCTTCAGGCTTCAGACAATGGGAGTGTGTCTATCTTGTCACTGCTTGACTTGTCAGCAGCATTTGACACCATAGCATCCTCATAACGCGGTTGCATACCACTTTTGGCTGTTCTGGAACGGTTCTGGTCTGGTTTACCTCCTATTTGACTGGCCGTACCCAGTCTGTTGTCATTGGCCACAAATCAAATCCATCTGTGCTGAAATGTGGTGTCCCACAAGGTTCTGTCTTGGACCTGTCCTGTTCACTATGTATACACAACCTCTCAGCGCTATCATTCATCAGTCAGGTCACTCATACCACTTCTTTGCGGATGACTCACAGCTGCATAGCTCCTCTGCCCCATCAGATTTTGATGCTCTTGCGTGCAGTCTGAGAGATTATATAGAGGATGTCTCCAAGTGGATGAGTGAAAACAAGCTGAAGATGAATGATGATAAAACTGAGCTTATTGTTACTGGTACTAAGTCAAAGGTCAATCAGGTTACTCATGCCCCCATGTCTATCTCTGGTTGTGATGTATCTTTCTCACAAACTGTTAGAAACCTTGGCTTCTACCTGGATGAAACATTGTCTATGGAAGCCCATTTCAAACAGTTATGCCGTACTCTGTACTATCAGCTACGCAGAATAGGTAAGATTCGCTCCTTCCTTTCCACTGATGCTACCAACAAGCTTGCTGTCTCTTTCATACTATCTAGACTGGACTATTGTAACTCTCTATTCGCAGGTCTCCATGACAATCAATTATTTAAACTTCAGCGCATACAGAACCATGCGGCTCGCCTTGTTCTCCGCAAGCCCAGGCGTGAGAGTGCAAAATCTCTGCTTAGAACACTTCATTGGCTCCCGGTAAAGACTAGGATTCAATATAAAGTTGCCTGTCTCTGCTTTCAGTGTATCTATCACGAGAACATGCCATCCTATCTTGCCAACCTCCTGCAGGGTTACAAACCTTCTCGAACGCTCCGCTCTTCTGACACCTCACTGTTGACTGTTCCTCGCTTCTCTCTAGACACCTTTGGTAAAAAATCTTTCTCTGTCTTTGGCCCAAATGTATGGAACTCTCTACCGCTGTCTCTCAGAAAAACTAAGTGTTTCTCAACCTTCAAACGGCACCTGAAAACCCACCTCTTTCACACTCATCTAACCTGAAGAGCCTTAGTTTGCAAGTCTGTCATCAGACTAATCTCTCCTGCCTGTATAACAGTATTTTGTATAAGGGCCTATAGAGCAAGGTGTGTGTGTGTGTGCGTGCATGTGTGTATGTGGGTGTGTGTGTGTATGTGTGTGCTTGAGTGAGCATGTGTGTGTATCACTGTATGTGTACAGGCTGAGGAGGGGATAGGGGAGAAATTGAGTGGGAAAGAGACTTTAAGAAACTTTTTAAAATCTTTGTATGTAAATTGTGATGTATGATATGCGAATAGTTTATAATTTGTGAGGCAATTTTGATTGTCAAAATGTTAATGCTGTAATACTGAAGTTATAATGTTTTTCCTATATATGGATTAGAATTTTTCTGTTTTTATCTTCATTCAAAATATTGATTATAATTTTATGTACAACTATTGCATCCATAAACACACACACACACACACACACACACATTCTTACATACACACACGTGCACAGCTATGCACATGCACGCACACACGTACGCAAGCACAAGCAATATATAAACACAGTATGCGTCTTTATTCATATGAAAAATCTGTTAATCTTTCTTCATTACATAAGTCAGTGTTTAAATTTTAATATTCTGTGGTTTCTTATGTGTCTTCTTACTTGTATAGCTTTAATGTTTGTTGTTATCTTATTGCGTATGTAATTGTGAACATTTTTTATCACCTTTTGCCTTTCTTGCGAAATGTAAAGCGCTGGTGAGCATGTTTTTATATGGAATATGCGCTATAACAAATAAACATCATCATTATTATTATTATTATAGACAGTGTCAAAATCTCAAACCCAGGATTTCAAAGGACTGGCTGAGGTAGAGGTTACTGTTTTTCTGGGTTCCTGACGAATCTATGATAGGACCAGAGAGTCATGACTGGGAGTGAGAATGGTGAAGGGTTTCTGACTCAGCCAGAGTCGGTCAATCGTCCAGACAGCAGTGATGATGGACTGAGTCTGCTCTTGCTATTATGGCAAATTCTTGCACAACCACCAAGAAAAAGAAGGAAGCGAGGAACAGTCTGACTGAAGTGCTTGAAACTAGAAGACATCACACCAAACAAACCTCAGGTAAGGACTGTGACTAAGGTGTAGCAAGATGTGGATACAGGCACCTTTGAGGTCCACAGATGTTGACCAGTCAACCTGTCTGATGGAATCACTTATTGGGCAGGTCGTCTCCATTTTACAGTGGGTTTTCCTGAGGAACTTTTTCAATGACGAGAGTTTATTACCGGGCACCAGCTGCCTAATGAATTGGGTACTATGAAGATGTCTATATGGGATCCTGGGTTGAATGGAGTGCTCAGTTCTGTGATTACTTCCTTCTCCAGAAGTCTATGCACTTCTCATCTGGGCCCTTTCTTTCTCCACACTGAGAGTAGAAAATACTGGTGTGGGGGAGGGGGGAACCTGTACTCTGACTCTAGCACCTGTACAATCAGCTGTTGAGACCCATCTCGCCCCATGCTTGGAGGTTACGAGCTAGTTCCTGGTTGGCCATCCAGGGGGGTTGTTATAGATGCTGAGATATATTAAGTCATTGGGAGTGCTGTGTCTGGAGCACCCTGGTCTTCAGGATTGCTGGCATCTAGCAGGGGCAGATCCTTTAGTCTGTTCTGACAGGTGGATCCTCTCAAAATGCCAATCTGGAGGATTGGTCTGGGACAGGGTTGGCTGGTGTCCTAGAAAGAAGAGCGTTGTTGCTTTCAGTCCCCCCCCCCCCCCCCCCAAACTCCATTTTCTGAGTGGGACATTGGAGGTCCAGAGCAGTGGAGTCTTTCCTGAGGGCAGTCCTCCAATTCAGGAAAAGGTGACTGTATTGCAGAGGAGTGTGGCTGCAGCAGTAAGGCCTGAAGAACTCTATGGTCCTCTGCAGGCCATTTGGAAGCTCCCACTAATTCGTCCCTCATCACCAGATGAACAGGAGAGGGAGAAACATACAAGCCTCTAGGAACATCTATTTCAAAACTAAGTCTTTGGCAAGAGTCCAACAGCCACTACGGCTGCATGCCTCTTGTTAAAGGGCTGGTGGACTCATAATTTCAGTGATTGTCTGATTGGGACATGGAATCAGACTGGGGAGCAGTTCTGGTTGGAGCAGTTGCATTGGTAGGACCTCTTCCGCTTAAATATTTTAGACGATTAATACCCAAATGAATCATCACCTATGGGAGACTGACATGGGGGTCAACCCTTTCTCTTCTGTGCTAATGTAGTGCATATCTGAAACAGATCATACTGTAAGATCAACCAACAAACACAGATGGATAAACTGACACAACTCAGACAGAGAAAGAGAAAACCAAGATGTCTGCACAGAATGAGAAAGAGGCAAGGGAATGAAAAAAAATGGAAGTCAGTTAGGGGCTTATCAGGCAGACAGGATGCTGACTGGCTGTACCAGAAGAAGACCCAAGGACATCACTGCATATGAAATTCTGGCTAAGACCACACTGAGCTAGCTAGGAATAGAAGATATTTGATACTGATTGTGCACTATCTGAACATGTAATAATGAAAACAATCTTACAAAACACACACACACGCACACACACACTGTGAAAACCTCTTGACAGTTTTAAGGTAATCAAAAAGCATCAAGCAATCACCCCCACACATGCATGTTAACGTTCATTTTCCATTTCACTCATGTCACTCCCGTTCAACAATTTTCATTGCATTGTTTTTATCACACCGTCTTCTACATGAAAACAATCTCACAATAACAGCATTAAGCATTACTATACCATTTCAAATAAATGGGCCCTTTCTTATACTTGGGAGACAAGGAGTCTTAACATATGTCAAAAGGTAGGCAAATATGACAGCACAAAAAAATGTGCTACAGGATGATAGATAATGAAGGCAAAACCAGCTCCATGAAGATAGAGTATGTTAAATTTATCAACATAGAAGGCAAAATAACAGAGAAAAAAAAACAACATATAAAACTAAACAACAGCTAATCACCTATCAGGGGCCTCTCCAGAAGCCACCCCCATGGCAGCCCCTCCGTCCTTGCCATCCAGAGATTTACGTTGGTAGTGACTTCTGCAATGTTAAAACACAACCTGCAGGTACTATACCATCCATTTGATCTTATACACACTCCAAACATTTTTCTGACTTGGACTTTTTCGCTGTACCACCAATACGCATTTTACACAGGTATACAATCCTGTTACATCCAACATGCTGACATTTATTTCTGAGTTAGTATATCAGTATACATGCCAACTCTTGAAATGGCATATGAGGAATAGAAGTCTTTAAAAAAAAAAAAAGATGAATCAAATTCATGTGAAATGTTCAGTCCTTCAAAGTACTCTCCTCCCCTCTCTCCACAGAGAATTTCAGGCCCCTCAGCCAAGAGTGGAAGGCTTTGGTTAGTCTGAGATACAGTAACTAGCTCTGATTTCACTGCTTATCCCATGTCTTGGATTTCTGAAAGCTTTCTGTCAGCAAGGTTTTGCTACAATTCAGTTCATGTTATGTATAGTCCAGCCAACCATGAAGGCTATATGAGGGCTACTAACACCATGTTATGTAAAGTGAGTAAGGAAGAATTTGAATGGACTGCTCTTGTAGGTAAGGTCACAATGACCTTGGCTTTATGAGCACTTGTGCTGTCATATAAAAGGAGCGTTTTGCTGATACCCACATTTGGATACAGCTCATGAACAGACTGCATACCTTTGGGCAAAACATGTTTAATGTACAGTAATATACAACAGTAAGTGTAGACTGTTCAGGCAAATTATCCAACGTTACTGAGTCTTAGGAGCTGAAGAAAATGGTGAAAAGTTTCTTCTGGCTTTGAAAACTAGGCCTCAACAGGACAAGTCTTTCATCATTAGAGTCCACCTACATCTAATTGGACTGTTTATTCCCGATGGTAGAGAAGATGATCTACACTTCATCACCTATGATCACGTCATATAGACGTTTGAGGTCTTCTGGCTCAAACATTTCAAGCGATCATTTAGAACTCTGAACTCTGTTTTTACTACTCTAGTCAGAAGATGAGGTATCCATCTGACTGAAATTTTCCTTATCCAAAAATCATACTGTAAGACCTGTTCAGCTGTGCCATATGAAACACTGTAAATTTCACTTATTTCACAAACTACTGTGTGGATCCTCCTCAACTACTCTGTTTACTAGCAAACAGCTTGCTCGTTCCAGGCCTCTCTTGGGAGTCCACACTGGTACTTGTCTTTGAAGTTGGTTTTTCCTTGTATGAAACTATCAACCAACGGAAACTGTCCTGTATGACTCACACTTGTATCTATACACAACACTCAACTTGGCATGAATTTTGACCAGACGCATCCAAGTTTGAGCCTTGTAAAGACATAGCATCTGAGCTACTCTATGGTAGGATAAATTTTTCAATGCAAAACAAGTTGCTTCACATTTTCAATAATGTCGTAACTTAAAACTAGATATGGCACCATTATAATTCTGTGCATATTAATAGCGCAAAGATTATATCTTATCTCAATCAAAGTATTTACTGTAAAAAGTTCAGAAATGACAGCCTAACTGACAAGACTTTTGGATAAGCCCTTGTAATAAAAGACATAAAATACACCTCAGGGGGAAACAACCAGCAAGTAACATTATTCAGCAATTGACCAAAAATAAGAATGGAAATAACTGGTCACTGTCTATTTACAGCACACACATGCATGCGCACACACAAAATTATATATGGAGGAAAAGTTGCTTGCATCTGAGAGGTGGACTTTGACAGGCATTACAATTAAACCCATTTTCTACCTGGCTAATAAAAAAGTAATATGCCACATCACAGCTGTTAAGATTATATATAGATTTGAAGGTAATCTTTTACTTTTTCTTCAATTACTTATTTCCGTTAATTCTTTCATCAATTACCATTATCAAATCATAGGAAAGACCACATATAAAATCCCTCAGCTTTATAAGTAAAAAGAACACAACCCAAATGTGAATGGGCTTAACAGAACAAGAGGGAAGTCTATGTTATTTGCTATATTTGGTACCTTTTTTGTGTGTGTGTGTGAGTTTGACCATAGTTCAAATAGTTCAGTAGTCTGGATGAAGGATGTGATCTTTGCAGCATTTGGCAGACCTCAGCTGTCCATGCTAGTCTGCACTAACAGTGTATGCCATCCAAACAGTGTGAGTTGTCAAGCTGTGCATCCTGACTTTGATGGTGGTCTTAATTTGCTGTCATCTTTTGTTTGTTTATCTTTTTAATGCTTGACAGATGCCATTAGGATGGAAACCTGTGTTAGCTTTTGTTCTTATCTATAACCTGTGTTAGCTTTTGTTCTTATCTATCAGATAAGCATTCATACTTTCCACATTGTTGTGCTTTTGCTATGATTTATGTGAACACTATCTTCACTTTGACTTGTGCTTCCGAAGTTGTCTTGCCCTCTCTCTCACTTCTTACCTAAATCGCTGCTGAATGATGACAGACTGGTTGCGTCCCTTTTTCAGTCGCTCCAGTTCTCGACGGGAGCCCTGAGTGCTGCCCCCCAAGTTCTTCTTGCGTTTTTGCGCTGAATAGCTGCGAAACTGGTTCTGTATCAACACTGCAGCGTGCGTCATCTTCTTGTAATATGCGTACTGAAAAAGTGTGTTGGGAAATAAATCTTTTTTCTCTCTTTTTGTTATACACATAACATACTCCATTATAAAATATGTACAAAATCCATGTGTACACCTGGAATCACTATAAAATATTTATGTTTAATGTCTGCTGGTTCCTTTTCTTCTAACTTTTTTCTTCTTTCCTTCAATTTGCTTATTTACGAGCCAAGTACAGTATTCTTTCTGCACTTAAAACATTAACAGAAATGAAGACAACAAACGTGTACTGGCATTGCATGCATGCGTATGTGTGAGGATGCATATGTTTCAACATATAGCTGCAATAATATGAAGGACAGGATGAAGGACAAGACACTGTACGCATCTATATGAGATGTTCAGTCTGATAAAGGAAATTTCAAAAACTGTCCCTTCACAATATTATGAAGGACATGATGGAAGGACAAAACAGAGTAAGCACCTGTATGTGATGTTCGCTCTGATAAAGGAAATTTAAAAAAAAACATCCCTGCACTTTGGTGGCATGAATGAAACTAACAGACAAAACGTGTTTCAAAAATGGTCAACTGAAAGTAGTAGAAGGAGAGCTGCAACCGCATCACCTTCATCAGACTTTGATCCATCAGTGAACATTTTATAAGCCGATGATATGTACTTTTTCTATGTCAAAGCAAATGACGACTACAGTGCATGCTGTTTGTTTAGAACGGCATTACAAACTGTAGTCTCAAAGCGAATTAAATAGTCGACTGTGAAGTGGTGCTTATTGAAACCCACTGCCATTCAGCCAGAAGAGCATCTATCTCAAGTTTCCGCACAAGTCTGATGCAGACCATTTTTTCCACCAATTTGCAAAGACAACTAGTTAAGGCTCTTGGGCAGTAAATGGAAGACTGAAACAGATCTTTACCAGACCTAGGTATAGGGATGGTGAGTAACCTTAGGGAAGGATGATATTCACCTACAAAGGGAAACTTACACTCCTTTTTGAATTCTTGCTGCACTTTCCATGTAAACAGTTCCATGGGGACAAAGGATGACTGTTCCAGCAATTAACACAGAATGCTGGTCCATCACATTCATCTGAGCTGCCTTTGAGCTCACTCCACATATTTTAAAGTACAAAGGGGATGAAAGATATAGGATCAGTTCACTGTCAGGTATCCTACTTTGATGACCTGTGGCAGTCAGACAGCTAAAGAGGAAGAAAAAAGTACTGGTTGGAACCTTGTATAACACTTTGTAGATCATGACTGACTACCTTAACAATGCTATAAGACCTGAGCTCCCTTTCATTTCTTCATCAGATACTCATTTCAATTATGGGCACTTTTTTGTGCTGCTCAGTCCTGCGTGAGGTGGTATCTTAATTCCATGGTCAATCATTACTAAGCCTTAAGCAGTCACTCAGTGTGCTTTCTGGTACCACATTCAATTAAACTTGTTTTAGAGTTTTCGGATAACTTTGAGACTGCCTGTGCAGACAGTAGTTTGTCTTTCAGCCATCCATCCCTTCCACCATCACCTGGTATGGTTCAGGTTCATATTCCTTACAGTCCAGCCAACTACTACAGCCGTATCAGGGCTAACACCAAGTTAAAAACAACACCAAAGTTACCAAAATTCAGGTAAAAAGAAAACAGTTAAAAACCAAGCTCGCCATTAACTTAATCGAGTCTTGCCAGTAAAAGATAGCCGACACTTGCCTTTACTGCTTGGAGACGTGACATCGATTTATCGATGGCGGACATTTGTAATTCTTTTTAACGTCAGAAGGGTCAGTCATAGGGAAAACCCCATTGGGAACCGAAACTAGGGTATGTTTACAGCAGTTATTTCCCTTAGACCGTTTGTGGCAATGTGAAACAAAGACAATAGTAGCCTTTTTTCAGTGCTACCCACGACATGCGAATTTCGCTAAATCCAAAATGGCGTCAAGGAAAGTACGTCGAACCAACACCACGCGGGAAGCGCTTGAAATAATAATGCAAGAAGGGTCTGACGAAGAAGAAGACATTGTTTATGCATTTTCCGACAATGCAAAGGGCAAAGACACAAAATGCCAGTCGACAGCAGCTGAAGAACACCACCAAGCTCACATCGTACCAAGTCATCAGTGTCAGAAGCCCTGTGCATCGAACCCTGCTTTGAGATTTACCATACGAAAGCAGACTACACTTCACTGTAACTTGAAGAATAGGAGAAAAAAAAAAAATTTCACTGTTTTATTGTGCCTCCTCTCTGTAGTGTTAGTTTTAGACCTAATTTGAGTGTTTTATATCTTGATATGTGTGCTTTCAAACTACTGTACAGATTTTGTTCCTCAGCGTCGAACAACAAAATTTTACGGTAATTAATTTTGTGAATATTTTTGTGCTCTGGAGCAACTGTATGCAAAAAGTGATAACTACCAGTAATCTTGTGTTTTTCAACATGTGAAATCAGTGATTTAAAACATCCATGGCATGGAAATTATGTTCTGGACTTCATCTAAAACTGTTTCACAGTGTGTGTTCATATCCATCAAAAAAAAACATTTACCCCCCTTTGGATACCTCATCACCTACAAGTATATGAAATATCATGAATAAGGTAAGATTATTTGTAAAGATCTAATCCTGGTCTTTCTGTGTCACTTTACTTTGTCTAAGTTATTTGGTTGTTTTTCTATATCTTTTTAAAATGTGCTAAAAATCTCGCAATTTGAGGGGTTGGAATGACCCTGAAGACTGCGACTCGATTGAGTTAACCTTTCAAGTGTAAAATGCATTTAAAAAATCTTTATGAAGATGCTGATGATATGTGCATATGATAACAAGGGTGTATTGATGACACATCACAATCAAGTGGCACAAACTTATCAAAACTACTACATGGAGTTTCTGATCCAAAAGAAACACAAAACATTTAAATGATTCATTACTGATGTTCAACACATCATGTTACAAAGCAAAAAGGATACCATTACTTATAACCTCATATCAATGGCCTGCTCTGCAATAACCCTGCCTGTTCTGCAAATGAGTCCCCCAGGTTTTGATCTACTTTCCAAGTTGAAAAGACCCCTCCGTGGAATACATTTCTATGAGTTAGATAACTCTGAAGTAAAAGCAGCCAAGCAAGTACAACATATCAACTCTTGTTGCCTTGTAATAGATATTTTAGACCTTCCCAACATATGGGAATTTGTCATTTCAGAGGAAGAGATGTTACATCCAAGGAATATAGAAAGGTATTGATCATACCTGATTTTTTTACATTTTCACATGGACATATATTCTCTTTTCACTGGATGATCCTTGTAACATGGACTGCACTTTCCTACAAACTGAACACCCATTAGCGGCTAGTCCACTCATTTTTCAAACAGAAAATACAAAATAATCAGAGCTGTACCTGTTTATAGCGCCTGTAATAGCTCTGAATTAAAACCGCTGCCTCAATCTCTTTCTGCTGCTGCTGTTGTTGTTGTTTGTCTCGATAGTGGCGGTAAGCATTCTGAATCACCTTGGCTGCTTCGTACAGTTTCCGTTGTTCTTGATCTGCATCATAGCAATAAAAAGTGATTATACTGATGACAGAAGTATCATAATCACAACTGTAAATTAGTGTAACGACTAACAGAAACAAATGCTTTATATGTCAAAGTGTGTGCATGTTGAGAAAGAGAGAAAATGAGAAGAAAAGTCTGTGCGAGTTTGCGCATCAGCACAAATGTAAGCCAAAGGAGAGAGAAGTAAAACAGAGAGACAAAGATGTCTCTTCCCAGAAACACACAGAGATTTCTTCCCCCTTGCAAAGTGTTTTCTCTTTTTGTCAAAGCATTATATACATGAAATACAATTAGTACACTTCTTTAAAAAAATCCTAAAATAGTATAACGTCAGCATATACATGCACAGCCTTTGTCAACAGTACAATGTCTGTGAAGGTAGACAAACAAGCTACTTACCAGACAGAGTGAGCTGAGAGAAATCTTTCTCCATGTAGGTGGTGGGAGCGTTGAAGTATTCTGTGAAGTCTGCAGTGGTAGGAGGTGGGGAATCCAGGGCAAAGCTGTAAGGACTGTATGGACTGGGCAGACAAGTGGAGTCTGGGCTCAGAGATGATGCTGGTGTTCCAAAGTCTGTATATCTGTCGTGCAAGACAAATCAGTGCCTTAAAGTGTTGCACAAGAACAAGTGCTTCAAGGTAAACATTTTCATTAAAATATGCTGAAGAAATCTAAAACTTTCTGGGCATTATACTGGGGTTGCATCCATGATGCATGGATGAAAGGATAAATGTAATCTATCAAAAGGACATAATAAATGATGTTCTGACAAGACCAAAGTTATTATCTGATAAAAAAAAAAAATCAATAAATGACTGATCGACACTTTAACATACTATGAAACACTAAAAGAAATCAGTGCTGAATTATGTTTTTTACCTTTGCTGGGTGCATGTCATCGGTTTTAACCTCTTGAGTGCCGTGTCTGTAAAATTTACGGAGCTCTCAGAGCCTTCTCTGGTGCCTACACATACGTGAAATTTATGGAGGTAGTTTGACGCACGTTTCAGCCTAATGTAAATGGGAGAGAAGCACTGACTGATGTTGTCAGTCTCAGAGAGGGTTCATAAAAGTGACTGGCTTCCTTTACATGGCTTTTTGACCTATGCAACCCTCACCAGACTGGTTTTATTTATCTGAAAAGAGAAACTGGTTTTCAGCAAAAATGTTGACACCAGGACTGCCTCGCAATGCTGCATGTTTTCAGCCTTTGAAAGCAAGTGAGTTGAGCCAAGAACTTATAAATGACTGTAGGATGATTCAGAAGACAAATCTAACTCAAGGAGAGGTTGAAAACAGCAGTAGTTACTGGCTGTTGGTATGAAACCTGCAGTAGACAGGACCAACACCAAGGTATTGATATAGATTTTTCGAGCCCCTGACATGAAGGTTCTCCCCCTCCCACCCCAAGGCTCAGTGTTACAAGCAATACTGGCAGCTAGCCAACACTTTTCATGGACTACACTGTAGAATTATATAAGCCACACTGTCAGTGAGTAGTGTTAGAAGTGGCAAGGGGAAGACTAGGGTGATGGAGTGGGGTGGGGTGGGGGGAGGTGCCTCAGGGGACAACTTGACCTGGTCAAGCCACTCAGTGTACTAGCACACTGTGGCTCTTTGTAACTTGTCAGCTGTCAGTGACCTCTTAGTAGGAAGTCTGCCAAAGTCTGAATACTTTAAGATTTCATCAGGAGGGTCATATCTTGTATTTTTCCTTTGTTTTTCTGCTTTCCATCACGAGCGGGTATGAGTTTTTTTACGGGAATTTCCACAAAATATTACAAATATGTAGTAATTTCAAGAAATTACTACATAAATCATCTGAAAATACATTTAGTCATGCCTAATGCACCATTCTGTGTAATTTCATGCATAGATTCCCATAAATATGGAAGCAACAGTTGTTTTAATGTACATGGTAACGATGCAACATTTTTTCCCCTGGCACATGGAAAACACTGGGTGTCAAAAAACGTCGGCACTCAAGGGGTTAAGGGCTGTGTACTCAGATCACATCTTTAAAACGGCAGTTAAAAATTGAGTACTACCAGGAATTGGATGAAAAGGCTTCTGACCCCAAACAGTTTGGCACTAAACAATGGTGGAAACTAGTAAAACAATTTATGGATAAAAAAGACATTAGCTCCGACAATATCCCACCAATCAAGCACAACGGGAATGTTTTTTATTCCAACAAAGATAAAGCAGATATCTTTAATCACTTTTTTTATTCAACAGTCAACATTAGAATCTAATAACGATCCACTCCCTGACTTACCTCAGTTTGAAAATGAAATCGTTTTAGAGGTGCTTACTTCGACTGAAGTAAAAAATGTTATATTAAACCTTAATAAAAAGAAAGCATCAGGACCAGACGCAATTCATAATAGACTTCTTATTGCTGCAGTTAATCAAATTTCAGACCCACTCACCTCACTATTCAACAGATCACTCCAGGAAGGACACTTTCCAACACAGTGGAAACATGCACATGTGACCCCGATTTATAAAAAAGGATCTAAAGAGCTTTGTAACAACTATCGACCCATCTCCTTGCTTAGCTGCCTTGGTAAAATTCTTGAAAGATGTGTTCACAAACACATAATCTCATTCCTGAGAAATAACAATATTTTAACTCCATCACAGTCTGGTTTTATTCCTGGAGACTCAACTGTCAACCAGCTCTTAGATATTTATAACGATTTGTGTTCCGCTTTTGATGAAGGTATAACAACACAAGCTATCTATTTTGACATATCAAAAGCATTTGACAGAGTATGGCACGAAGGCCTTCTTGCTAAACTTAGATCTGTGGGAATTAGAGGTAAGTTGTTCACTTGGTTTCGTTCTTACTTGTCTAACCGTTCTCAAAATGTGGTTATAAAAGGAGAAAAATCTAGCACAGAAACTGTCAAGGCGGGTGTCCCACAAGGATCTGTCCTGGGGCCTCTTCTGTTTCTAGTTTATATAAATGATATAGTTAAGGATATAGCCTCTGTGATTAAACTATTTGCAGATGACACTAGTATGTCTTTAGCTTTAAGAGACTATAACGTTCGGGCAACAATACTTAATTCTGACCTGGAAAAGATAAGCGGGTGGGCAAAACTCTGGAAAGTGAAATTTAACGAACAGAAGACTGAACTTATTAACTTTGCCCGAGATCAAAATCCAATGCCAGTTCTAAGATTCGGCTGAGGTTTCCTACAGGATGTCTCACACCATAAACACCTAGGTATTACGATCCAAAATAACTGCAAATGGGATGAACATGTCAAAAATATTGTAAACAAAACCCATCTGCTTATCTGTTGCCTTAGATCATATAAGTATAAATTAAGTAGGAAAGCCTTAGAGACAATGTATAAATCTTTTATCCTGCCCATTTTTGATTATGCAGACGTGATATGGGACAGTTGTAGTAAAAAACTTTCTGATGAGCTGGAAGACCTTAATTTAGAAGCTATCAGGATAATCATAGGGACTGTTCGAGGAACAAGTCACGAAAAACTTTACCAGGAATCAGGACTCTGCCCTCTAAAAGAGAGAAGACGACGTCACAAGTTACAATTCTATCATAAGCTAGTCAACGGTAACGCTCCTCAGTACTTAGTAGATCTTGTTCCACCACTTATGTCCACTCAAAACCCCTATCATAGACGAAGACCCTTAGAAAGAATAACTCCTCGTTCTAAAACTGAGGTTCATGCAACCTCATTCTTCCCGTCTACAACTAGATTATGGAATGAACTTCCAGAACACATACAAGCTAGCCCCTCCATTGGCCAACTTAAACACTTTCTTCACATGGAGACCAAATTTTCACATGGAGACCCAATAGTTCCTGCATTCCTTTACTACGGTAAGAGGATGCAGCAAACTATTCATTGTAAATTAAGATTAGAAATGAGTGACCTTAACTCCGACTTGTTTAAAAGACATTTGCTAGATAACCCAGCATGTATTTGTGGCCATCCTAATGAAACAGCGAATCACTTTCTGCTTTTTGTCCGCGGTATGCAAACGTTCGCCTCCAGACGATTGACTCTCTTCCTCAGGAACAAAGAAGAACAAAAATACTTCTGAATGGAAGTGAACAAGTAAGCCTTCAAGAAAACGAAAATATATTTAAACTAGTTCATAATTTTATTGAAAATTCTAAGCGTTTCTAAGTTGTCTACTTGGATGATCTGCGGTGGTGTGCCGGACCTCTAGTAAGCAACTCTTATCTATCTCCATTCCTCCAGCATGTTGGAACTAAGTCTTACTCTTTTCATCTATCATTTATGTTTGTAGTAACATGTGATATCAATTGTGGGTGTTTTTGCCTGCTTTGTTGGGTTTTCTGAGTTTTTCCCTTAGTTTGCTTTGGTTCATTTTGTTGTTATTGTTTTCTTTCATCTAGTGTGCTAAGGATATAATTGTAATGCTTTTAGCTTTTTTCTTCATTTCTTTCTTGTTTCTTGTTGGTTTAAATTTCACAAGTTGCCCGCATTTGAGCCAATAGTGTGTCAATTGTTTTTGGGGAGGGCTAACATAAGCCATTGCTTGATGCCCTGCCCATGCTTTGCTGTATATATGACTCTTCTTTTCTTGAATAAAGTTTTGTTTAAACCAAGGGCTGTGTACGGGGTACTGCTTGAATTGCAGGACTAATGTATAAGGAAGACTCATTTTCATCACACATGGATGGGAATGGCCGAAAAGGAAACAAAAGAAGAAATCGGGGGGGAGCATCCCCCCCCCCCAAGAAAAAAGTTTTATGGGGATAAAATCTGTGTAATCTGGTGCATTTTAGACATCAAATTAGACATTCAGAGTGCTTAAAAAGGTATTTTCAGCATCATTTATTTTCTACACAAGTACATATTAAATCACAAATTATTATGCTTACTCTGCTTTGAAAAAAGAATCTGGACATGGATTTTTCGAGGAAAGGTTCGATGTATTCTGAAGAAATGATTGATTTGCCATGGAAATCCATGAATCCAAGGAGAATTCCCGTCCCTAACCTCTATTTAGTGAGACTTCAGAGCCAGTCCCTTGTCATCTTTGAGCAGTTAGATTAGAGGGGAAGCTCTGGATTTTCTTTTTGAGCAGTTAACCCTATCAGTCCTGCCTATCTAGGACAACCTCTTCCCTTCATTCCTATGTTTCTCAGGAACAGCAGTTCCTTTCATTCCTGAGTTTCTGGAGGAATTCGCTAAGAAATGTGAGGTAGGCGTTTTGTCACTGACAGAGATGAAGCCATGTAGAATAGGTATACTAAACCCTCTATCACTAGGTGCAGCAGTGACATGGCAAAGTTTCTGATGGTGTTTGGATGTCCTGCTGTCCATTTGGTGACACAAAGGTGACAGTATTGGTGACACTTATTCTTTTGACACTTATTCTTTTTTCCTAATAGTTAATTGATGTCAATTATGCCATAATAAAACAAACTGCTTACCGGTACTCCTCAAAAGCCAGGCTGTCTGTCATGGGTGTGGAAATACCAGAATCATCACCAAAAGAAGAGGAGGAGGGTCGGGGTGAACCCTGAGAAGGGGCTGAGGAGCTGTGAGATTCTGAGCGAGTGCGGATGGAGCAACCGTCATCCTCCTCATCCCCCTTGGACGGAGACAATTTGATTCGTTCAGGCATGGCAGCAATTATCTGATTGGCCAACGTCACCATCTGGTGCTTAGAGTCTGTTACAAACCAAGACACGTGATTACAGTCTGTTACAAATAAAATACATATTTAATAAATAATACACAGAACGATACAAAACATATCTCACGCTGCCACTAATGGTACCTCCAGTTCTAAAGAAAAGCCCTTCGAAATTACAATCTTTTCTCCCTTGTGTTTTCTTCTTCATACTGTTTTTATTTTCCTTTTTTCAAAATAATTCCCCCTCCCCCCATTTTGCTTTGAAGGTTTTGTTTCAAATATCCAAGGTCAACGTGCGTGCAGAGCTGCCAGTGCCTACAGTTCCTTCCCAAGTACATGCAGAATATCAAACTTGCATACTAAAGATCCTCAAGTCATTTCAGTGCCTGGCTTATGGAAATACAAAATACCCAGCATGCACGTCCACTAAAGATAGAGTATGCAGACTGTGCAGCAACACATGTGTTATTGATGATATATCTCAGGAAAAATGTGTACCTAGCTTAATGCAAGATGATTTTCACCTTAAACTCTGAAATGCAGACGTCTGTATGACTTATTACATACCATATATTATGGAATGAGGAAGTAGGTACATGTCTTATGACAAAAAACAAGCAAAAATGTAATAATAACAAGTTTGTTCAATAACTGCTTGTTGATGTCCATTTATTTTAAAACAAAAAGAAATGAATAAAAAAAATTTGTAAGTTTGTTCAGTAATGTCTATCAATTAAAGGCATGTAGTAGGTACAAACAGCATTCGATACGCAGATGACACCGTACTAATTGCAGAAAATGAAAGGGACCTACAAAACCTTGAGAATATACTAGAAATAGAAAGCAAAGGTAAGGGGCTGGAACTAAACAGCAGGAAGACTGAAGTCATGGTGATCAGTAAAAAACATGAAATCCCCTCATGCAAAATAACAGCAAATGGCACAACCTTGACACAGGTTGATAGATTTAAATACCTGAGAACGATCATTTCATCAGACGGCAGATGCACATCAGAAATAGCAGGCAGAATCGGCCAAGCCAAAACAGCATTCAAAAAGATGACAAGCATTCCTACCAACAAATGCCTATCAATTAACATCAGGAAGAGAGTTCTTGAATGTTATATAAAACCAATACTGTTGTACGGATGTGAGGCGTGGACAGTCAACAAGCAAAGCCAGAACAAGATTGAGGCAGCCGAGATGTGGTTTCTAAGAAGAATGTTGAGAGTTCCATGGACAGCAAAGAAAACAAACAAGACAGTCTTGATGGAGGCAGACACAAATAGATCACTCATAAGGAAGATTAGGAAAAGACAGGCAACATTTATAGGCCATTTTATGAGGAAGGCGGATTTGGAGCACCTGGTCACAACGGGAAAGCTGGAGGGAAAGAGAGCACCAGGTAGACCCAGGGAGAAAATGTTGGACGGACTTGCAGCGTGGCTGGGGACGAGGAGGGTGGGGGAGATGCTGGGGGCAACGAGAGATAGAGACAGATGGAAGTCTATGATCACCAACGCCATGTGGCAGGGCACCTGATGATGATGATGAGTAGGTACTAGCAGCCAATGTAAAACCATGACACATTGTCAAATTATGAAAAAATGTGCATCTTCAACTCTCACTGTAATATCCATATGTTTGCTCAAGAAATGAAAAATATATACATATATACTTATTTTGATCTTTAATCTTTTATTTAAGTTGGAGTATATATGTGCTCTGAAACATTAACCCTCTGGGCCCGAATGCGACCTACAGGTCGCAACGCTTTGTGTGACCGTATTCCGAGTGCACGCTGTACGTCGCCACAGCACAGTGGGTCAAACAGCCGGGTCTCGCTCTATTTTTATATTATCCAATCAGAATAATTCCTTCCCAGTCGCTGCAGAACACTTCAATTTGCACATGGCAGCCTCCATTGTGATAATTTGGTGTACGTTTTGTCAGTTTTCACAATGAAAAGATCAACTCCTCAACCTTCGACCTCTCATGAGGCAAACAAGCGCCAGCGTTTTTTCACCACTGAGCAAGTGCTCGAAGCTTTGTACGATTCCGATTCAGATGAGCAGGATTTTGCTCAAAGTTACCCAGAGAGTGATCTCGAAAGTGAAAACAGTGATGATGGAGGTGTAGGCGATTCAAACAGTGACAATGAGGATCGGACTGGCAGAGAAGGTAGGCGTGGCAACAGTTACGTAAACAGACCTACAGGGGATGGTGGTGATGCACAAAATTTGAGTGAAGGGTGGAATAAAACATTTGTTCAAGGCGATTTAGGTGTTGAGTATGACAACACAGATGTGGGTCCACAAAATTTGCCAGACAACATTACTGCAGATTCGGATCCCATTGACTTTCTGGATCTCTTTCTTGATGCAGAATTTTGGCAGAATATAAGTGAACTGACAAACCTTCGTGCAGCTCAAGTGAGGGAGGAAAAGCCAAATGGCTACTATGCTAAACGTTTTCATGATACCAGTGCAGAGGAGTTCAAAGCCTTCATGGGTCTTCGCATGTACATAGAAAATAGCATCAACAAAAACACATATGCTTCATATTGGCGAAGTGATGGCAAACATTTTGTACTTGAAACACCGGGTTTCCCAACTGTAATGGAAAGGGACAGGTTCCTAGGAATCTGGGCATTTCTCCACATCATCAATGAGAGAGATCAGAATATTGACAAAGGGGACAAAATCTACAAAGTATGGCCATTTCTGAATGATTTGTTACAAAAATCGCGTCACTTCTTCAAACCAAACAAGCATCTGAGCCTCGACGAGGGAATGATCCCATCAAAGAACAGGTTATCTATCAAACAGTATTTGAAAGATAAACCCGTTAAGTGGGGGGTGAAGTCATTTATGCTCTGTGATGGAGAAGTGGGCTACATTTACAATGCAGAAATCTATGTTGGACAGGCTGAGATGCCCTACCCAGAACTCGGTTCAGTTGGTAATGTTGTTGTTCGTCTGCTCACGGGTGCTGATGCTCACAATAAGGGACATGTACTTGTCATGGACAGGTACTATAATTCAGTGACACTTTTTGATCACTTGCATTCAGTGCAGAAAACTAATGCTGTAGGTACTGTTATGACAAACAGAAAACATTTCCCCAATGAAATGAAAAAGAAGAAGATGAAAACGCGTGGAGAAACTGACTTCATGTGCCGTGGCCACATCACTGCCATGGTATGGAATGATAGAAAGCCCATTCATTTCCTATCAAATTTCCATGATCCAAATCAGGTAGAGACATCCATGAGGAGGAACAAGGATGGTACTCAAACTGAAATCCCCACACCTACCCTTGTGAAAACCTACAAGTTCATGGGAGGCTGCGATTTGAATGATCAGATGACCCGCCTGTGCAGGTCGCGCCGACATTACAGATGGCCACGCCGCCTATTCATAAAATTTGTGATGTGGGCCTTCTACAATTCATATGTGCTGTACATCCACATCAGCAATAAGAAGAAACCATCATTCAAGCAGTATTCTGATGACCTGTGTTCGGCTCTCATTGGTGGATATCGCTCGCCACATGTTCGAAAAACGAGACACACAAATGTGGATCAACGATTGCTCAATGTTGTCCTGCACCACCCTGAGTTTCCTGCTGAAACCTCTACAGGCCACAACTGTTTTGTCTGTTATCAGAAACATGAGAGATTCAGGAAGGCAAACCCAGGAGTAGCCTACAAAGACATACCAGTGCCCAGGGCAAAGAGCTGTATTCGCTGTGGACTGTGTAAAGCTTACCTGTGCATCAAGAGAGGGTCAACCTGCTGGGTGGATTACCATACCAAAGTGGAGTATTGGAGATAACTTCAAGGTAGTCCTTTCTGTAATACTTTTACACTGTTTTTTGTGGTTGTTTGTCAGTAGTTTGTCTCTTATGCATGCATTACTACGATGGAGTAGATTTTCAGTGCACTCTGCTCAGGAGCCCAGGAATAGTGTATTGTATGGCTCAGGGGGCTAGGGCTCAAAGGGTTAATTAAACGGCAGACAAATACTATAACAAAAGTGCACTTCACAAAAAATGTATGTGCCATGCTTAGAGGATTAAATGTCAATCATGCTTAGAGGATTAAATGTCAATCGTCTTTTCCAGTTCGGATGTAAAATTGCTGAACAGAGAACACTTCCATATCATACATCATTTGAAAGAGGAGACTGAATACTAAACAATGGCCAGAGGCATGCAGCAAACTTAGTAAAAAAAAAAAAAAGTGAACAAAAAGGTGTTTTGTGTAAAACTCAATTTTTCTGCACAAACCCTGAAAACAACACACAAGCAATCCTGGTTTAATTTGAAAGCCCATTCTATTTCCTGTCTGTTGCGCAACTGGTTAGAAGCAGTGAATGTAAACAATTCTTAGTGGTTATTTCTATCCAGGAAGTCTGCACACAAAGCTTCATGGTGATGCCAATGCAATGTTTGATTCTGAATGCACAGCTGTCTGTACCCTTCTTTCCGCTTGCCTACTGAAAAGAGTGGTGCCATGTGACTGACCCTGGCTGTGACCTGACCGAGTTCCAGGCACTGCATGAACTGTGCCAGTGCCACCTTATCTAAGGCTTCTTTGTCTTCACTCAAGAACTGATTTTCAACTTGGCCTTCTTTATATATATTGAAATAATATTCTGACTAGGTGCAGTGTGTGAAAGTGCGTGTGTGTGCAGTATAGCTGATTGGCATTGTTTCGTAACTTTGATTCTGTTGCTGGTGTGCACAGTCAAGTGTGTTATGTGACAAGGTGTTGAGACTATATATACCATGGTGGAGCAGCCTGTAGAACACTGTCTGTATCTCTCGGGCCTGGTTGATGCCAGGACATATTATGATAGTAAACAGCTTTCACCTGCACTGCCTTTGCCATGTTCTCAGCAACAACTGGAGCTACAAAATACCAAACGCCAAGGTCCTAGCATGCGCTGGTCTCCCCACCATGCACACACTACTCGGACAATGCAGGCTGCGATGGCCTGGCCATGAGCATTGGATGGAAAATGAAAACTACTCTCCAGGAAGAGATCTGTTGGCCACCCCCAGTTATGATACAAAGACATCTGCAAGTGTGATATGAAAGGTCTGGACATCAACACGGAGAGCTGGGAAGAAGCAGCTGCCGACCGCAACCAGGGTTCATACGGATTTCCAGACAAAAAATTTAAGGACTTTTTAAGGACTTTTGAAGCACTATTTTTTAAAATGCCTTCACACGAACGAAAGCTGTAATGACTTGTCACTACTTTTAGTCCACAGTACTTCAGCTTTCATTGCCTCTGTTTTAGTACGGCTCAGGCTGTTCACTGACATCTGAGTTTGAGCAGAACAGTTGGTTGATGAACTGCAGGCTGACGAACTGCTAGAAGTGATGGGATCGCTCATTGTAGAATTTTTTGTAAAAAAATTCGAAAGACGAACTGCAGGATTTGAAGCCTTCATCAGGTCGCAGTGTTTTTTCCCCTTTTCCATGGGTATTTACAGCCGATTCTCCCATTGAACGAATGTCTAGTCTTCTTACAAATGCGGCAAAAAGCACCTTGCATCTGTCTCCACTTGGGTCTGCCTGCAGCCATTCTTTGTATTCGTCTTTTTCCAGCCAAACCGCATTAAACAAACACTTCTACGCCATGTTGACTTCTTAATTTCAAAATGGTGGAACATTCTTTCACGTATGCGCATGCGCCATGAAGGCCCGTAACTCTGGTGTTTTGACCTATAGCAGACGACGTATCGGTGAGATTGTCGATCAGACTTTCTCTCTCTCTTTTTTTTTTTCAATTCAATTTCAACCTTTTTTCTTCTTCTTTTTTTTACAAACTCAAGATTTTACACAGACTTTATTAAAAATCATAGGCAGTGACAAAACTTAAGGACTTTTTAAAGACCTTTCAGCAAAAGCCTGATTTTTAAGGACTTTTAAGGCCTTAAAAAGCATGCCCTCAAAATCAAGGACTTTTAAGGACTGTGCGAACCCTGGCAACAAATGATGCAGTGAGCTCCAGAAACAAACTCAGGTAGGGGGAAAAGAGGACCCAGACCTCAGCTGAGGAAAAGAGAGTCAGGTGAAAAACAAACTCCTGTGAAGGCAATCCTATGGCCAGCATCCATATATGCATCTAATGTCAAAGAGACTGCCTTTCTCGCATCGGCCTTATCAGCCACAGCCGATGGCGCTCCAGAGGCGTCAACTCGACTCGACATGACACTGGGACACATCATCCACAGTTGACACCAACTAATGAGGCCTACTACTAGTACTAAGCATAGAGTACAGCCCTGTCATGCAGTCTCAATCTTAAATGAAACTCCATAGCATCATGATTATCATACTCATCGCCATCAGTTATCACACTGAAAAATCTGTACCAGCTTCTGTGGCCATTAAAGTGGTATAGAAAATGGGGGGGGAGCACAAAGATAATTTCCCGAAGTACGATGATCCTATAAAAATAAAAAAAGTTGCTGGGTGCTGTCTGAAAAAACTTACCATCTTGTTTCTCTGCCTCCTCATCTGACGAGACCCTTTCCACATCAATGAAGGACTGTCACTCCTTCCTGACCCATCATCTACACAAGAAGGAAAAATACTTCACAGGTAACTTCCCATAAAGAAGTAAATATACATGCATGTGTACCTGTACTCTGCATGTGCACACATATGCACACTAATGTATTTATGTTTTTAAAGGTTTTAAAATTAGTATTCCCTTTCCTTTCTGTTCTCTCTGACTTTTGGGGAAAAAAATCAGGATGTTATTGTTATTTTTGTTTAAAGCCCAGCCGACTGCGAACAGCCATATCAGGGCTATAATCATTTCAAAACATACACAATATTTCAACATGTAAATAAAGGAAAATAAAATAAAGTACACATATCAATGTCTTCACCTACATAATCTAAGGAGGTGCCCCTTACACTGACAACTCCATCCAATTTATCGCACAGGGGATTTAAAAAATACCTGAATACAAACTTAAACATAACTAAGGCTACTAAAACATATATAAAAATGGGTCTAAATTACCTAAAACCGCTTCCCCCAAAATTGCACTTATTACATGAACCCGATTATCAATCCTAAGAGAAAGTACATAAGAGTTTATCAAACATATACAAGTAAATGGACCAGCAAGGCAGAAAATGATGGAAGATATGACAGAAAGCAAAGAAGGAAGAAAGAAACATAGACAGTGACAGAAAAGAGGAAATTTCTAGCACAGAATTTTCTTCAGGTGGGGATATTGTTTATACTAAAAGAGCCCCCGACATCCCCGGAGGTGGGGATGGGTGGGAATCAGGATTTGGGTCTTTTGTTATTTTAACCCCTTCAGTGCCAAAGTGTAAATAAAGAGGTAAATCGCCTGTGCTATGGAGTTTTAAACGTCTTGACTTAAAATAAAAAAAAAATCATATCTCTTAATCCAGCCCAGAAAACCCCACAACACTATATATTTTCTTGTTCAGTATATTTAACAACACACCAGGAGCAGCAGTACTTTTGTTTTTACTATCACCAGTGCTTGTAATGTCACTCCAACTCTTATCTGGGTCAAGTCTTACTTCGGACGCCAACATCGAATTATCGCCTGCATGCGCCAAATTATCGTCATTTTCACTCTTATCGAGTGAATCAACAGACTGCAAATCAGAATCAGCTCCACAATTAATGATTTCTGCAACTTCTTTTGCCGTTTAAGTTGTTTTTCAGGCCCAATCGATGCTCGGTGTTGAAGCCAGTTCGTCCGCCATTGTTTGCAGTTGCTGAATAGTAATCAGCTGTAGGGGGTCACCTTTTCGATCGCACAGGCAGAAAAGTCACACATACATAATTAGCATCTATTTATAGAGGGAATCCTGAAGTTTCCATTGATGTCTCACACATCACTGAAAGTGTTGGGGTTTTCTGGCTAAAAATGGGAAAGGTCGCCGACCAAATATTCGGTCAGTGGCACTGGAGGTGTATGTTTCTTCAGACCGAATATTCAGTCGGAAGCAGTGAACAGGTTAAGGGTCCATTTCATAGGGCTTATTGAATCTGTTCTTTGGAGAAATTCAAATCCCACGATAAACCCCACAGCAGCAAAACCTGCCAAAGAGACCTTTGGGCTTCATTTACATTTGTGATTATTGAACTACACAAAGTTCATGTAATTTTTGTCAATACAGTCATTACCATCAGAATGCGCACAAAGGAAGTGAGAGCAATTTCTGATGAATTCTTTATGCCACAGTCCTTGGAATTACAACGCATGCAAAAGCATGATAACAAATATGCATACATACATAAAAAAAACTGAATGCAAGCGTGTAACTGTCAAGCAGAAATGTGGGAACCACAGAAATTCCAAATTAACATACACAAATTAGTGATGATGTTGATATCTGAAAAGTAATTACTGTTGGCAAATAGGCTAACATATCACAACTTCACAGCATGTTTGATGCCTTGATTTTGATGTATTATCCCCTGCCCCTCCCCAAAAAACGTGAATTCCATAGAAACAGAACTTAACCCTTTCATTCCTAATCATGGATATAGCCGCAATTCAGGGGGTATCGCAAAATTAAGTCTAGCTGGTCACATGCTTACGTTCAATTCCTTGCACATGGTGGGCTGCCTTGCAGAGTTTTTGAAATGATTAAAAGGTATGGGCATGGTTGTTTTGTAAAATCTTGGTTATCTGTCCATGCAAGTGAGTTACCTAATTCTGTGAACACTGAAAATATAACTACATTCACTATTCCTTTTTTCCCCCCAGTTCTGCTCTGTCCTTTAGTTTTCTTTTTAACTCTTCCTGTACGCTAAGGGTTTTCAGACTGGATGCAGGGTTCATCTGCGACCTATTTTGAAACAGGGGGTAAGGTCAGTAAAACACTTGTACTTGTAGATATGTTTGTATTCAACATCGAACAAAAAGGTTGTTATTGGGTTGTGCAGAATTAAATTCTAAACAACATACAGGTAATAACATTATGATAATGTTCATTGTATAAAACTTGACCTGTGAGTTTTGCATGCATACTATTTGATGCAGATAATGTTTCATGTATACAGTTAGTACTAAGCTCCAGCCGACCAGGTAATCCATATAGCCCCAAAATCAAAGAAGAAAAAAATATTCCTCAACATCCATTAAATGAACACAGCACCACAAAAAAGTTCATTTATCATATAATATGAAGTTACTTAACACTGATCATTGTCAGGTCACGCACGTAAAATAACACAAAACTATTATTATTACACCACTGTCCATCCTGGGCTTGCACTGGTGTTAGGCCTACTTTGAGCAGGCCTGCCTCTATCCTTGTCACTCTCCCCCTACAACCCACATCACCACTGTCACCAGGAGAATCAGCCGATCTGCCTTGTTCCTGCCCCAATGTGTCTTTAGATGATGTAAAAGAAACAGAACAGGAGAGGCGTGGTCTCTTTGCAGAACAAGAAGGCCCTTCACGATCGTCAACACTGCTTCTTCTGACTCGGCACTTGATGCACTATCAACAAAGCTATCATCACTGTCACTTGCAGCTATTTCATCATCACTTTTGTCAACAATTTCTGAAAAAATGCGACAGCCTGAGCAGCAGTGAGCCTAACAGGACGCCCGCTGCCTGACGCCATGGCAACTCAACTTACGAAAGTGAAAACATATCAACAAACGAGGCGCACACACAAAGACAACACATGGAATGACAAAGCAAAAGGGCTGAAAAGGAAAAGGAAGTATCCGACTGTCGTTATCTGCCGTCATGCAGTTGTATGTCGCTAAATGGGGAAGAAACGCAAGTACAAAGTGACGAACCGTGCCGAGCCGCAGTGTGCGGCTCGCCGGCCATTTTGAAAGTCAGCCAAGCCGCTCACTGCGGCTCGTCGGACAGAAAGTGTTAACTACATAATTTCTCCATTGTCTATCCTGAGTAACACTCACTCACTCTGTCCCCTCTTTCCTTGAACTGTTTTCAATACTCCTCTGTCATTTTATTTTTCACTTGACAAAGGGCCTGGGCTCGAAACCTCGTGTCTTATACTCTCAAGGATCCTTTACAAACAAGGTATTTTTTAATATTTTGTTTTACCCTCAAGATCCAGCAGTCATATTCTGTTTTACCTTCAGTTTTATTTCTCAGCAAGTTTTAGCTTGCTTTTAATACATTTTTTTGCTTTCTGTAATGCAGAAAGTAGTTCAGCACATCAACATGGCTGTCAGGAGATGTAGCAGGGGAAGTGGCTAGAATTTTGCAGTTAGTTGCTACACAATTGTGACAACAGTAACAGTGAAAATATGGTAGGCGTGAGGGCGATGTTGCCGATCAACTCCACAATCACTCAAATATTTCTACTGACAATTACGATTGACCAAATAGATTAAAAGGTATGGGGCTTGGTTGTTTTGTAAAATCTTGGTTATCTGTCCATGCAAGTGAGTTATCTAATTCTGTGAACATTGAAAATATGATAACTATATTCTCTATTCCTTTTCCTTCCATATACTTTAAATACTTTTGAGCATTAACTTTTTGCTGATTTTTTTGTGAGATTGGTGATTTTATGGCAAATATTACAATCAATTACTAGAGTAGAAGAGTTAACACATGTACACTCTTACATCAACACAATGCAAAATTCTACCATATATAGTAAAAGGAAGATATTTACTGCACTAATGAAAGCTCCTGCAATGGAACTAACCTGTGTCCATGGGCAGCTGTCCACGATCCAGAGGCGACAAAAATGACCGATCTGTCCCAGGCACTTTCCTCCTTACCGTCTGCGAGCTCTCAGGTTCTAAGTCAAATGTCAGAGAAGGTACTCTCTGTGTTCGTCTTTCAAGACAGGTCCCATCTAACTCAGTTTCTTCTGATTTTAGAGGCAGACGGGGCTCAGATGTGGAGTCGCGCATGTGGGAGGTGGCAGTGGAAGCGGTGGTGGTGGTGCTGTTGGTGTCAGAGGATGTCAGAAGGTCCACAGAATACCGTTTGCTGAGAGGGTGGTGAGAAGATGAAGCACTGGGACTGATCACCTGCACATACAATATACACATGATAATTTATTAGAGTCTGATTTATAACACTGTTATGTCTACAAATCCTGCAGATTCATATGACTATGCAAGACTGAACACTGACACACAAACATGGAAGACTGATGGGTCAAGATCCAACTAAAAAGTGAACTATACAATGTATCTGCTGGAAAGGGCAACTGAAATATAAAAGACATTTTTAATTATTTCAGCATCTTCTACATAGAAACGCACAATTTACAACTCACTACATACAGCAGACATGAATTTGTAACAAATGTCAGTGCACAGTCCACACAATTGCCTAATTATGCATGAATGGAAAAATAATTCTGCTCAACAATCAAGCATACACATGCACAGGAATGACATATTTTTCACTTCCTGCCTGTCAATATTTACCATACATTCATGCTACACTTATATGCTACTTTGTATGAAAGAAATTACTCATTCAGAAGTCAGCAGGTTTGCGGGGAGGTGACTTCAGTTTCCTGTTGAGTCTTTGCCAGACTGACTGACTGGTTGTGTGGTACACTCCGTCTTTCTTGACTGAACAAAACGGCATATGACACAACCAGTCACTTGCCTTGTGAAGGTGGAAAAGTAAAATAATAAGCAAACTTGCCAACTCCCAAGAACAATTCTTTCATACACAACACAAAGAAATTGGACATAAGTCTACAGTCTCATTAATCACTTGCTTTCCATTTTTTTTCAGTGGAAATGTTAGAGATGAAATCTCCATTCGTTTTTATTTGTATGTATACTTTAATAACACCATCTTTAATTGTATGATGAGAGCTGGTGTAACTGCTCAATTTTTCTTGAAATGTTCTCAGCATGCACTTTTAGCTAATGTGTTAGCAATAAAGGGATTTATAAATGAAAAATGTACCTGTTCACTGAATCGTCGGATCAGTTTTCCTGGAGTGGTTGATGGAGGAGGTAAAGGAGGCAACGGAACGGAGGCAGAAGACATGAGCTGACACGTCTGCATGGGCTGTGACTGTTGGTTAACAACGTTACTGTCACCCTCTAGCTGCTCCACTTTGACCATGTCAGGAGACATCGGCTGTGGTACACAGTTGGTTTCCACATTCCCTGATGAAGAGTTGTTGGGCAACTCCGAGTTCTGACAACGAATCTGAAAAAGATTTTATCATTTAACCTTTTCTCAGATGCAACACATACCAACAAGACTGCATCTTTGCTTGTTCCATCTAGGTGGATAATGCAGGTACTCTATCCCCCACTTCCACTGTGCTTGCTGACATCACTTCCACCCCCACACCATGCCTGATGATTCCATTTCCTCAGCTGCAACGTATACTGGTAATGATGATGCCCTGGAAACTTCCTGTCTTTTAACTTGTTTACAGGATAACCCTTCTCACAGTCCGCCAAGTGAAACTGTTCCTACCACTTCATGTTCCATGAACTCTAAACTCTATAAGCTTGTGCACTGTATTCCACCTGGCTTGTATCTTTTAGAAGTTAGAATGTCAGTATTTTACATGGGCCCTAACTCCATTTCTTTGAAATTTTCTGCCAACAAATACAACACAATCAACAGTTGCAAACACACTGTTATAAGCCAAGATGCCGTCATTCTCCAGTTTCTACATGAGTCTGCTGTTGACCATTTTGTCCATTTTGCAAAGACAACTGATTAGGGCTATTGGGTGATAGTTGGTAGGATCAGACAGATCTTTTCCAGGTTGAGGTAGAGGGATGATCAGGGCTTTCCACCACAAAGGAGGAAAGAATCCTGTCGTCCATATGTAACTGCACACTTAAAAGACAATTTCTAAACCGTTTTCCGGGAGATGCTTCAGAACTTTGTAATGAATTTCATCCAGGCCAGGAAAAGAGTAAGAGCAAGTCTGAAGAGTGGCTTTTAATTTGACCAACATCACTGGAAGACTGTACTTGATCTGCAACTGAGCATATTTGTTTTCCAGTTTTATTCTGCCCTTTTCAGGCAGTCAGACCTGACGGCTGATCTGCTTGCAGGCACAGAGGACTTAGGCCCTTTAACACTCTCGAATTAGTATATCTCATAGAGAAACTTCCCTATTATTCGTGGTTTTTCAGTGTTTTCTCAGAAAATATGGTTCCTGTACACTGTCCACCACTACTAAGCTATCATTTGTGTTAGAGCAAAAATCTTTGGCAGAAGTGTTTATGAGTGAGCATACTCTGGTTTGCTGTCACTTCCAACACCAAAAACATTGAATAAAACCCATCAGAGTTGCACCTTGACACCATCTTGAATTTGCACGAAAAATCCCAAATCAGAAAACTCAAAAAATGTCGCCAAGATATTGCTTTTTTCAGCTTCACCCATATCCACACATGAAGCCACCATCTTCTCATTTTAAGTAGGTTTGCAACAGCAGATACACCTGTTGAAGCTGGCCAGTGTGCTAGTATCTAGAGCTATACCACAGAAAAAATAGACATTCATTTCATATTAGTCACTTACTTTTTACATTTCATTTCAGTTCTTTTCTCCCTCCATAGTTTTCTTATTGTTTGCATTAAATTTTTTGGTGCGTGCCGTGTGTGTGTGTGTGTGTGTGTGTGTGTGTGTGTGTGTGTGTGTGTGTGTGTGTGTGTGTGTGTGTGTGCGTGTGCGTGTGCGTGCGTGTCTGTGTGCGTGTGTGTGTCTGTGCATGTCTGTGTCTGAGTAGAGGCAAAGGCCTACTGGGTACGGCATTCAGCTCAGCTCACACAGTAAGCTAAAGTTAAGGTTACTGCTGCATTGCTGTGATCTGTCCGTCACTCTACACATGACGCACACTCATCTTAATTTCTCACCATCTGACACCAGCTACTGCAAATTGTTCAACAAAATGTGTTAGGCCAAACAAGTGTGTGTGTGTGTGTGTGAACATACATGTATATTTTGATGCATGCCTGCAAGCCTCCTGTGAAAACAAGAACTGGCAAGGCAAAACAAAAAATAGTCCAGTTAAACGCAGTATGAAAAGGCAGAGGGCTTTCAAAAGATTTAAAATTGAAAATCCCGAAAATTTTGATTTGGCCTGTTTTAACTCTCTCGCTACGAGCGTCAGGATTTCCTGATCATGTCTCAACAATGCTTGTCTACGAGTGTCGGAGAAATCCGAATTGAGTTTTAAAAATCCGCGGGGCTTTCAGTATTTCCGTTAACCGAAACTAATAGCCAGAAATAGACTCTTTGGTCATTCGTAGCTTCGTTTCAGGCCACGAGGTCACTGTACTATGCAGTTGGTGAGTGGACAGTGCAAAGTTCACGACCTACTACCTCCGCAGTGAAGCAGACGACGGAAAAACAAACGGCTGAACAATACTCAACAACTCCGTGCTGTTCAACACGGTCTCTTGCTTCAGTGCATGTGGAGTGTGTGCACGTTGGATTTTTTGAAATTTCATTCAAAATGTGACTGTAGGAACTGATGTACTGACCTGACTGTGTATTTTATAAGACATTTTTCACCTGAAAATGTCTCTAATTTTACTTGTACCATTTACTCAGCAACCATGAGGGTTAGACAGTTGAAATTTCAGCATTTTGTACATCAATCTTTTAATACATGACCTGCCAAATTTCAAAACTCTCCGATTTCATTTGTTTGTATGAGAATTTTTCTCATGACCTATACAAACGGTGCATATCAGGGGAACGGCAAGGGGCATAATCGTACATAGCGAGTGAGCTAATATATGGTTGCAAAGCCTGGACAATAAGAAAAGACGAAGAAAATAAAATCAATGCAACAGGATGTGGCTCTACAGATGACTTCTCAGAGTCAAATGGACAGAAAGAAGAACAGATGATAGCATGT
This sequence comes from Monoplex corrugatus, assembly GCA_030674185.1. Taxonomy (NCBI): domain Eukaryota; kingdom Metazoa; phylum Mollusca; class Gastropoda; order Littorinimorpha; family Ranellidae; genus Monoplex; species Monoplex corrugatus. The sequence continues at coordinate 31,950,319 of JAPXFY010000015.1, forward strand.
TAAAGGAACTAAATGTTAAGCACCAACTGCTAACAGAGATCAACAAACGAAAGCTGAAATAAGTAGGCTATGTGATCAGAAACACCAAAATAGATTTGATATCAATGGTCCTGAAGGGGCAAGTTGTGGCAAGGAGAAGAAAGGGATGACCGCAAACCTCCTACTTCAACAACATCGCTGATGTCTGGTCTGGGGAACCAGGAAGTCGCCCACAGATGTCCTAACTGTGTGACTTGGTGAAGATTTCTGACATTGAGCGCAGTTTTTACCACCGACCCCCGCAAAGGAGAAAGGCGAGACATGAGATGTGTGCAAGCATGCATGTTGCAAACCATCTGCACATCAGTGTATACATGTAAACAAAAGAATGCGCAACTGTCTGCAAAACTTACACACCAAACAGGGCACAAGGCAATATGCGCAACTGTCTGCAAAACTTACACACCAAACAGGGCACAAGGCAATCAGCAACTCACTTTGGCAGGTGCAGGAGCTGGTGTTTTGAAATGAGCCTGCTCCAGCTGTTCCACCTGAGTGGCTAGGTTGTGGTGCCCTCGTTGTCGCGCCAGTGCAAGGGGCAGTTGTCCATCCTTGTTGCACACCCCCACTGCAGCCCCGTTCCAGTGGTACAGAGTCAATGCTGCATCTATCTGCCCTTTAGCACATGCCCACATCTGTTGAGTGCACAGAAAAAAATTATGCATGTTGGTGGGTTTTTGGGGTTTTGTGTGTGTCTTTTATCAGCAAGAATAGAGATGGGAATGGCAAACTTTCCAAAAAATTGAAAAGTAAACCAGGGCCCTTGAGTCAGCTTTAAAAGATAAAGCCCACTTTTTTTTTTATTAAGCATCAAACAGTGATTTTCCTGATCTAACAGGGTCAGGAACCCACTACCCAATCTCCAACAACACAAGGTAAAAAAAGAAAAAAAAAAGGAAATGATATTACTGACATGTACCTCGATTGTGAAGAACTCACCAAAGGAGTGCATGCCTGGTTATCCACGCTCTGAGCATCTACTTCAATCTCCAGGGCAGGACTGCAGTTGCAACTCCTGAAACAATACATTGTTATATTTCAGCATGCAAACATTCAGGTTGAGAATACATGGCCTGGAGACATATTACTTAACCCACTTATCCCAGCTATAGTTACCATGAATTCCTATGCAAACGGAAGTAACTCTTGCAGTTTTGACAGTACTATTCATAAGAAGAAACTTTTCTGTTGCACTCAGTAATTTTTCTTGCATTCAAAATATTCTAAAATCATCACAGGAAAAGTTTTTTCTTTCAGATTTACAGTCTGGTATATTTCAAATTAAAAGAATCAGTCCAGTAACGCTTCCAAATAATTATTGTTATTGTTCAAAGCCCAGACGACTGCATAGTCATATCAGGACTATAACCGCTTCAAAACATACAAAACTTCCAACTGGAAAAAAAAAAGAAAATCAAGTACACATATCAATTTATTAGCATACATAATCTAAGGACATGCCCCTGGCGCTGACCACTCCATTCAATTTACTGCACAGGGGATTTAAAAAAAAACATACCTGAATACAAATCTAAGCATACCTATGGACACCAAAACATGTATAAAAACGGGCCTAAATTACCTAAAATTGTTTCCGCATACCTCACCTCCCTACAGCCAAAAATGCACTTAATACATATACCCAATTATCAATCCCAAGAAAAAGTACGTAAGACTTAATTGAACATACAGGTGAATGGACCAGCAAAGGAGAATGATAGGAAGAAATGATAGAAAGCAAAGGAACAAGACAGAAACAAAGACAGCGACAGAAAAGAGGAAATTTCTAGCACAGAATTTCCAGAAGGATGGGATACTATTCATACCGAAAGAGCCCCTGGCATCTCCATGGGGGGACAGTTCCAAATACCTACAGGTGATCAAGAGGACCCACAACAAAGACAAATGCAAGAATTCAGCATAGGATTTACACTGACAGGAAGACCAGTTCTATGAAACTGTTTACTGGAACACTGTAAACTGTGCTGCCAGTTCTAATTTTGGAGGTGCGTTGCCGGTGTCCGATAACAGAGAGGTCAAGACATCCGTCACAAGGGTGACTTGGACTCGAGACACCTGACCACCTTCCATGTAAGTTCAATTAAGATGGAGAATTAATATCTATTTGAAAAAAACAAAGGCGACAGCAGAGAGGTATCTGAAGACATGACTTTGATGTGGTCCAGTTCCCTTCGAGTGTAGGGAGTTAACCCTTTCGGCCCCTTATTTCTAGTCCTTAGTTATCCTCTCTTTCCCTCTTTTCCAAACTGTAGAAAACCCTTCATTCCCGGGTTTCTGGGACGATCTATACTGAACTGTACAGTGACTTCATGCGAATGGATATAGCAGACGAGTTATGGCTTGCATGTACATAAAACTATATATGAATGTGTTCAGGAATGAATGTATTATATGTCTGTCATATTCAAAAGAGGGGTGCGACACATTTGGTGACATGCAGGTGTGAGACAGGTAAGATGTGGACCATAAATTACGCACATGACAGACAAAACAAAACAAAATACGAACAGAAAAACAGATATGGCGTTGCCTACCTTTACTTGTTCTGTGAAATGTCGGAGCAGCATGTACATGTATATTCCCCCTTGTATGGCAATGCGTCAGTGTCCCATTGTCCTCATCACTAGTATTCACAAACTGTCAAATTTGTCCTTATGGTACAGCTTCAGTCACACACATTCAGTATTGATATATCTATGTACACACAAACTACAGCACTAGCTAAATGTTCCATGGGAATAAAAAAAATAATCTGACATGTGTCCAATGAAATGCCAAGCAGTTTGTCACTGTCACTGTCACCATGTCACCCCCACTGCACAGGTAAGTTAGTGGCTGTAATCAACCACAGTGTGGTATAACACGAAACAGTTTTTCTGGGGATTACAACACAAATAAACGTCACATTTCTGGCACTTCATGCTGGTCTTCCTCTTTTTGTTGGGGTTGTTGCTGTAGCTGGTGCCCGGATGGCTGTCCCTGTAGCGCAGGTGCCGTGCATTGCAGACAGCACACACATGATCATAGCCCTGGCCGGCCACAGGCCAGTGGTCTATGCGGTCAAGACGGAAGTCGTCATTGACAGCCCTCGGTCGGCCAACAGGTCGGCGATCAAAGTGTGCCGTCCCCACCAGCTGATGGGCGAGGTCAAGACGGAACGACAGGTAGTCCCTCTTGCTGGTCCCTTCCTGGACATGATCGATGATGTGCCCTTCGATCACGTATGCGTTGTATACGCTGGTCTCCAAGAGCTTTCTCTCAACTCTTCGATACCAACGCATCGTTTTTTTGGAGCGGTTCATCTTGGTCATCATGTCCAGTCTGTCCACTCCACCCATGTACTTGCTGTAGTGCTTGACAACAGGTGAGCAGGGAACTTCTGTCGCTGTGCCGTCTTTCTTCCGCCGCGTGACTGTGTCGCCATCTCCCTCTGGTGGGTGTTCTGTGGACAGGTAGTACACCATCCGGTTGTCCTTGAATGAGGAGGCCACCATGCCCTCGCACTGTCTCCATTCTGTGTGACCCTGTTCAAGTCGGCGGGCCTGAGCTTGCGATAGGATCAGGTCTCTAGGGTAGCCGATGCGGTTGGGTCGCACTGTCCCCGAAAGGTAAGTCCCCTTCCTTATCAGGTAATGTGCAAGGACAGGTGACGTGTAAAAATTGTCGGTGTACACGCAGTGGCCCAGGTTGTGCAGTGGTTGAGTCAACCCGATCACCACACGTGCACTCAGTCCCAGCAGGCGGCTGACTTGGTTACCATGTCGTCCGGTGTAAATTTCGAAGTTGTAACAGTAGGCTGTCACAGCGTCTGCTAGAACCCAGAGCTTCACACCGAACTTGACAGGCTTGTTCTTCATAAACTGCTTGATGCCTAACCGCCCTTTGAAAGGCACCATAGCTTCATCCACCGTTATCTGTTTGTGAGGGATGTATTCCCTCATGAACGCAGCCCGAACTGTGTCCACAACACAACGGATTTTTGCCGCCTTGTCGCTTCTGTCGATAGGTGTGTCAGGGTCCGTGAAATACAGGTAGCGGCGTATTTGAAAGAATCTGTTCCTGCTCATCACTTTTGAAATACTGGTGCTGAGCATGAAATATTTCGACCCTGAATACCAGTACAATGCGTCACGGTCGACTTTGACAATATCCATCATGAGCACGACGCCGTAGAACGCTTTCAGCTCTGACACTGTCAATGGCTGCCAATCACCCTTGTTGTGCTGTGGATCTTCCCTTCTCCTTTTTTCCGCATTTACATTTGTAAATTTGCAAATTTTTGCAAAAAGTTCGTCTGAATAAAACAGACTGAAATACTGAATAGCTGACATCGATGTGTCTAACACACGCGATGGTCCAGGGCGCTGTCGAAAGGTATGTTTCGTTTCTGATGGTTGAAACACATCTTGGGTCCATTCGAAACGAGGTTTCACATAGAAGAGTGGTAACCTTTCATCATCCAGTTCATCACCACTGTCCGAATCCTGTGCATCAGCAACAGCTTGATCAATTTCCCTCCACTGTTCTTCTGTCAAATCTAACAGATCGAACCCATCAACACCACCTACTATTTCATCTTCGGAAAATTCGCCACGCTCACTCGAATCGCTATCCATCTTCTCTCTTTGGCTTACGCTATGCGTCTGACAAAGACGAACTCTGCCGTCTTACAAACAGGAAAAATTCCCGTGGGAAACTAACCACAGCATCCCGTTATAATCAAACCCAGGACAGTAAGATAAACACTGGCCGGTGCCAGACTACTGTATACGGTGGCAGGGGGAATGTAAGGTATGTGTTTCTAACGGTTCAGCCGGTGCCCGGTCTTCCGGGCCGTGGGAAGGAAAGGGGGATATCTCTGTTGTCTGATGTCCGGGCAGCGGGAATGAAAGGAGTATATTCAGCTGACCGGACAACCGGGCTGTGGGGCTGAAAGGGTTAAGGGTTGAAATGCTTGATTGGGGCCTCTCCTCCGCAGACCTTCTGTTGTCCAGCTCTCCGCGGAGTTTGTTGCTACTCTAACTGGGACAGAATATCCATCAATCTCCTCGTCTTCACTGTCAGCTGTCCATTAGCATATGCCAATTCTCTAGCATATTCATGTTGGAATTTTGAAAATTCATAGCTTTGTGAAAACACGATCAATTTTGACACACTTTTGTGAAAACAATCAATTTTCACACAATTAAGTATGAATAGCACTTAAGGAATGGTGAAAATAAGGCTATAAACCCATGAGAATGTAATTAATAACACCAGTGATGGTCGTGTTCATTGTAACAACATGCTTGGTGGTTGCTCATTGTTGCTGTAAGATAATACAGACTTTCAAGGCGCCATGTTGTGTTTGATGAAATTAGGTTTTAATACTGTTTAACAATAATGTTACATTATGGTAAGCTACAGTCTGACACATTACAGCAGACACCACAGCTCACTGTGTTTTTTTTTCTTTTTTCATGTTTTCTGAATTCAGTTTACTGCTAAGTCTGACTGTGCTTTCACCTCTGGAAAATGGACTTTTGACAACAGAAGCACAGTCAACCTATGCAAAAAAAATTGTCAGCATTATTCCACACGTGCTGTGATAGTTAACCCTTATCCTGGTTATAATTCGTACCTATGTAAACACTGTGTTTGGTCATATAACGAACAGAAAAAAACAAAAAAAACGGTAGTAAGTTTAAATGAGCTATATCTCAAAAACTATTTGTTTTTGAACAATAAATGTTATACAAAATATGTTCAGAAATGAATGAGGAATACTGCTCATCAATTCATTATCAAATATAAATCAACATGAAGGTAAATACCTCTGCCAAACAGGTGAAATGTCAGGTGAGGACAGGCGTGTTGATGAGACTGTCAGTGGTCCCCAGAAGGACCAGGGGCAGGCTCACCAGGCTGCTGCAAAACCCTCTTGTAATCCACCCTGCTGTGGTATATATTGAAGCATTCTGGCACACACAAGGTTACATCACACTGCTCACACTTGAAGGCCGACTGTTTGCGCTTGAACCCAGCACGATCTTTTTTGGGTCTGTTGCATGCAACACAGTCACGCATGGGGCGTTTCCTCTTGGCTCCTTCTTTGGCAATGTGATGTACAGGCTTGTGCATGCCAGTCAGCCTCAGTGGGGGGTTCAGACTCTTCTTCCCTCTGCCAACTGGCTTTGGTGCATCAGGAGATTGGAGAATCAGCTGACGCACAATCTCTCTCCGGAACTGATAGTGTGTCAACGTATTGTTGGCAAACTTCCGGTGGAGACAGTAAGCATTGCAGAGTGCTACTGTGAAGAGATAGAAGAAAAGTTTCCTCCACCACTTCACAGTTTTCCTCAGCAGGGAATAATTACCAATTATTTGGTCAGAAGTGTCCACCCCCCCCCATATTGCGGATATAGTCCACAATGCAGGTTGGTTTCCAGATGGGGTTGCCTGCCTCATCCCGCTTGTCCAGCTTGACTTCAGTGGGGCTGTGGATTGTTGTTAGCATATGGACATCGCGCTTATCATGGTACTTCAGGGCCAGAAGATGGTCATTCTGCCTGAAGATGCTCTGTCCCTGGGTCAGCTGAACTCTATCTGCCCTCCTCTTCGCCTTCTTGAAGACACGTGGCATGCCTTGCCTGTTTGTACGCACTGTACCACAAGCATAGGTGTTCAGCAGATAGAGTTGGGTGAAGAGCTCTGGACTGGTGTAGTAATTGTCCATGTAAACGCGATGCCCTTGGTCCAACAATCCACTGTAGCTGAGAAGGCCGAGGACAGTGCGGGTGGTGATGTTCAGCTCCTGCTCGATGCCCAGTGCCTCGGAGAAGTCGGTGCCTCGTGTGGAACCCTGGTATATATCCATGCCAAGCACATACCCTGACTTGGCCTCACATGCCTCATACATTTTGATGCCAAACTTGGTAGGCTTGGCAGGATTCTACACCCGGAAGCGGAGTCTGCCTTTCCAGGGACATGTCGCTTCGTCAAAGCTGATGTCCCTTTCTGGCGAGTAGACCAGGAACTTGGCCCGCAGGTGGTTGTAGAAAGGCCTCACTTTGAAGAGGGGGTCGGTGAAGTCATCCTCTGTGTTGTCCACAAGATGGAAGTTACTGAGGATGGCTTCAAAACGCAGAGATGTCATGTTTTTGGCGAAAAATGGCGTCTCTGTGATTTCATCCGCTGACCAGTACTCTGGGATGGTAGGCTTGATGACGAGGCCTGTTGAAATGCAGAGTGCCAGAAACACCCTCATCTCTGCCCTGGTCAGAGGTTTCCAGTGATGCAACCTGGGAATAAACCCACTTTGTTACACACAGAGAAAGAGAAAAAAAATAATAAAAGCATAACATGTAAACACACACTCGCATACACACACACATATGCTTGCATAAACATATTTGCTAGCATACACATGCACACTCTGATACAATGCTTCACTAAAACAATCAAAGAACATGCAATTATTTATCTAGAACATCACACACAAACACACTCATACAAACACACACAACCACATTTTTTTCATTCAAGGCAAAAAGAGAAAACCAATGATAGAGAGGGATTGTAACAAGTTCATTTACAGTGAGGAGAAAAACAAAATCTGCCATTGATGTAGAAAATCATCACAGAGAAAAGCTCACACACCTAAGTCTCCTTTCTAAATTACTCAAAAGAAACACATGAATTGCACAGAGAGGGAGCTAGGAGGAGCAGAGACAGAAAAAAACAAGAGTGGGCAAATCAATGGAGGAAATAACTATTTCAGCAAAAAAACAAACAAACAAACAAGTGAGCAAACGAGAGATGAAAAAAGAGAGGAGAGAGTGTAGAAAGAAAGAGAACGGGAACAAGAGGTAAAAAGTGAGAGAGAGAGAGAGAGAGGTAAATAGAGAGAGAGGAAGACGTGAAAGGGGGCGTATACGAAACAAAAAATGGAAACTTACCTAGAGTGTGGTTTCAGGTTGCCAGCATCGATCTTTCTTTGGGCGTAGAGGTTAGTCTGCTCAACTAAAAGATCGATGATTCTCTCATCAATGAATAGAGAGAAGAAATCAAGAGGTTGGGGATTATCGGGGAAGTTGTCATCAACGAGCAGTCGCGACTCTCTCGCGAATGGCATGTTGACGAGTTCGCCTTCCTCGCTCATCCACCCCTCCGCCACATCATCGTCAAAATTTCTGTTGGATGGGGCCTGGTCGATCTGCCTGGCATCTCCAGGAAGCATAAGACCCTCCAAGACATCTTGCAGGTCTTCACCTTCCCGGGCATCGGCGATTTCGTCCGCAAAAAATTCATTCAAAAAATCTCTAAACTGGTCGCGTCGTCGTCTGCCAGCCATTTTGAGTGTCGCCACGCCCTCTGGATAAAAGGACTCCACAAACTCAAACTCTCAGTCAAACTGCTGAATATACATGTTACAGGGCGCTTCAGTCAAGCAACTACGCACTTGACACGGTCAGTGGAATTTTCCACTGAGGGACGCGTCCTTGACCTCGCGAAAGTCGGTCACTGACCAGCGCGCCCATTGTCGCGACTTCCCTGTGCTAGCAGTGAGAAAGGGGCGCAACTATTGTCGCGACAACCGCGATCAGGGTTAAGAGGGGAAAGATTTGTCCCCCTTCCCCCAATCTATTCTATACCTAATCCGCAACCTTTTTTTTCCCCAAAACAAACCTTCCCTTTTTTCTGCCTTCACACTATTACTAATTTCCTTCCCCATCTACAACTTGATTAATTTACTGTCAACAATGTCGTTAATACAATCCCTTTTATTAAGCTTTGAATTTCCAATGCATTTGTACAATCTATATCTCCCCCACTAGATTCTTCTCAAGCCCTTCCCCCACTCTCCTTAACCTCTTCACTGCGCTGTTGACGAGTGACGCTCGTCATAGAAACCGTCGTCTGCAATGCTCTGTTGACGATCGTGGATCGTCCCGTATCAAACACTCTTTCCCTTTTCGTCTAGCATATCAAAGAATCCTTCTATTTATGATTTGATTAGGTCCCTTGACAATCTTCGCTCTTTGAGTGCCGTTTGTTCAAGTTATTTAGATCATTTGCATAATTTATCACGATCGATTGGCAAGGTGCTACGAAGTTGAGCTTTCAGTTTTTGAAGCGCTATGGCTGCCCCACAACGAACCTACACAGTTGCAGAAGTTATTGAAGCGATTTTTCGAGATCAAGACAGTGGAGATGAAGACTTCAAGCCAGCTGGCTTCGAACTTCATGAAGTTGATGCCAACGACCCAGATTTTGATGTGGAAGAAGCTTTTGGTGACTGATCGTCTGAATCAGAATAGGCCTATGGAGATCCGATTGTTCCAGATGCAGGTAGGTGTATTTGAGAGCTTTATTCATTTTATAACATGATTGTATTGCTTTCTTCTCAGTATATTTATAAATAGAACAGCTAAGTGTGTGTATTGTATGGCTGAGCCCTTTGTTTGGGCCTGGTCAGCGAGTGAGCCAGTGACCGAGTGGGCAGTGTGTTCGACCTGTGGGCGTGTCACTCGTCGCTCGCTCGTTGTCAGCCACGTTGTGTGTGTCTTGTTGATGATTTGTTTTTCTGGTCGGCCTCTGCCCTGTGCTATCTCCCTGGCCTTTGTGTGTTTGTATGAGGAGTAGGCTACTATCTCCATGACCTGTGTGTGTTTATGTGAGGAGTAGGGTGGGAGCAGAGGGGTGTGCGTGTGTGTGTGTGTGTGTGAGAGAGAGAGAAAGAGACACAGAGAGAGAGAGAGACTGTTGGTGTGACTTTTTATAGGAAATTGAAAGCATTCAGTGATAATACTGACAGAAACAATGTTGTAATGAAGTCACTTTGGTAGAAGCAGTACTCACTGGGTTTCTTTGCAGTGTTTGCTTGAGGAAAATGAAAGGGGGCATGGCATGGGGGAGTAGCATGCTACCTATGTCAGTGTGTGTGCGCGTGTGTGTGTGTGTGTGTGTGTGTGTGTGTGTGTGTGTGTGTGTGTGTGTGTGTGTGTGTGTGTGTGTGTGTGTGTGTGTGACTTTTTTTTATTTCATAAAATATGTGGAAATTTGAATCCTTGCTTTCACTGTGCTACAGGTATGGTAATGCAGCATGGTGATGATGTTCGGCCTGGACCTGCTGTTGCTGGACCTGCTGTTGCTGGGCGTGCTAGAAGGGGAAGGGGAGCAAGAGGGGGAAGGAGAGGACTGTGTTTAGAAGACTGCTTCCAGAACTACCACACTCAGAAGCGTTTTTACTGGGGATAGACACTGGGAGATAAAACCCTTTCATTTTATGTGTGGCTAGGCTGTGCTTATATTGTGGCTGGACACTGCTTTCTGACCTTTGTACAGTCTATATCTTCAAATCAAAGTGTGCTATAAACTGCTTGTGAGCTCCTGCATCACTTGATTACATCATCATTGACTTTAACATTTTTTTTATTGCATTTCAAAGAGTACATGTGACACTCTGGTACATTATTTCATTTTGAAATTGTCATAAACACAATCTTCATTCAATTTCCTTTCATTTGATATATACTTTTATGTATCTATCTTCAATGCCTTCTGAATTATAAGCAATTGAAAATAATAAGCGTGATTTTTGTCTGTTTCTGAAAAAAATCTTAGCATGTGTCTTAGCAAAACATGATAGCAGCGAAAGGGTTAAATCCGACACACTTGCACATAAGTAACCTCCTACACATACTCACACACACGTTCATACGTATGTACCATCACACTGACATACCCCACACACACACGCTCATATATATGTAACACCCCCACCACCCTCCCCACACACCCCTCAACACACAAACATACACACACAATGCATACACAGACTATACTTTCAGTAGGTATAAGTGGTGCAGGTGTGTGAGGAGGGTGGATGTCGGTTTTGATGTGAAGTGGTGTTTGACGATTGAAGAATCAAAAACAAACAAAAATAGAAATAAAAAACAGTATGGACGAAGAGGAGATAAAAACATAACTACCTCACAAGAACAAATAACTAACAAATATAGCCCTCATGAAACAGAAGTTAAGTGTCATTTAAACAGAGAAACAGAGAGGAGAAAATGTTCTACAAAAAGAAAGACTAAAAATATATTTTCCAATGAGATCTCAACCATACATCATCGCAACATAACATGGCCCTCACCAAAAGACAGGGTGGCAAAAAAACAACAAAAACTGTCTACTGTTGGAACATCACACATTAGGGACTCAAGACATTTTGCCCCGTTTCATTTCTTCCCAACTCTACATCCTTATGAATCAAACACATGTGGATCTATTTCCAAGACTGGGCACTGACCACATCTTGATTGTAGTGTTTTGGTGATATTTTTGTGGTATTTAGTCTCTCCTGCCACCCCCCCCCCCCCCCCCCAAACACACACACCTTCTTTTCTTGTAAGTATGGTCTCAACCTTAAAAAAAAAACGACCTCTTTCTACCAACACACACACACATACACACACACACACACACACACACACACACACACACACACACACACAGTATACATGTAAATCATCTGTCTCTTGTACATGTGCCTAAAGTGGGCAGCATCTCCCAAGCATCTATGTGTCGGGACAGACTGCCCACAGGATCGCCTGTGGGGGGTGATGGCCTCAGGCCGGGGGTGAGCCGGCTGAGTAGAGGCCGGCTTGCGGACCCTAGGTCAGGGAACCGATCGGCCTGTGCACTGGCATTAGTGAGCCACGGTACAGTATGTGTAATCAAGTTTTCTTTTTAGCTTCTCTTTTCTCTGTGTGTATGGCATTTTTTTTTGTACTCTGCTGAAGACCCAAACTTCAAAACCAGTAGGCATTTTGTCTATGCCTGTGTCTGTCAAACAGTATTCATCTCACCTGCAGTCACTCTTTTCTTTTTTATGTTTACTATTTTTAAAAAAATCATCCATCATGGCCACACATGACATAGTCCCCTAAAACTGAGGGCGTAGATCAAAGAGGTCGTACAGACCACAACCTTTCCTATAAGCTTAGAAAGTGGTGTCCATACCCCCCCCCCCCCCCCCCCCCCTCCTCAATTATACCTTACCCAACAACTGTGAACTGAAGACATTTACCTCCATCTAATAAGAGCACTGACAAGCTTAGCAAAGCCCAGTGCTGAAGCTAGATGGAGCAGTGTCAAGCCATTGCGCCCAGCCTTGAGGTACATGTGATCTGTGCTCCACTGCTGCTTAGTCAACAGCTCTACATGGGACACCAGGCCAGACTCACCGCAGTCTTCACCCAAGTTCTGTGGCACAAAAGCAAAGCCAAATCCATACACACGAGTTTTCTCATGTACAGACATTCAAAACATTCTAATTTATGGGTGACACTTTTTACTATATTCCTCTATACTGTATATGATCAGAAATTTCATCAGCTAAAACACACTTGCTCAATAGCAGGTTCTCTACATTGCTGTGCCCAAGTGTGTGGCCTGGAGATATCTTTCCAGCAGCATAATTTCCACAGTCCATTAAGACTGGAGGCCTATCATCATACTGCTGACTATAGCATCAGCATCATTTCATACATGCACTATCCCTTCAATCCCCATTTCCATGAACTACAAATGGAAAAGGTCACCTTTCTCTTACACAAAACAAATGACTGTATTGTAACATATTATGAGAGAAGGTTCAATCATTCTCCCCAGAGTGCCAAGCTGTGAATAAACAATGAAAAAGCTAAAAAGGATAATTTTTCAGTTAATGTCAAACCAAAATTGTAACAGCGCTGTGCATGAGACCTGCAAACTCCAACAAAGACATGAGATAAAAACATTACGAAGACATTTTATACAAAGTAAGAGCAGTTACAGATCTATGTGTTTTGTCTGCAAGGGGAGTAGTTTTATTATCTAATCTGAAAATTGCCCAATAAAACATGAGATAAAGCACGGCTGTTTAAGGGTGATCACTTAGTTTTGTCCCGCGGCAGAAGCTGTAGCAGCGCGAAGCCCACTGAGTGCTGCCCTGACCTAGAAATACGAGCTCGTAGCTCCGCCTTGTTACCAGCGATCTCGCTACGCCATATAAGCGCAGTAGTAACTATTACAAACAAGTAACTTCAGTTTTCCACTAATTTTCTCAAGAGCTTTGTTTGTATTGGTCTGTAATGTGCATCATTAAAAAGATGAGATTTTTCTGAATAAAATGATATGTAACTCAACATGTTACGTGCATGTAAGTGTCCAACTAAACGCACAGAGAAGAAAGAGAATGAAAGACGGTGTTGACATGATTTTCAATCTTCGACCGTGAAATAATCAATGTTCCAACGCTGGTAAAATTCAAATGCCAGTTCTCGAATGAAACTAAAAGCACACATTAGAAGAATGTTGTCTGTAGAGGACGGCTGTTTTTCATTTTTCATGTTTCGCGGCTTAGGGTCCACGTATTGCGTATCGTAATAACACATGTCACAGCTAAGGTAAACAGGGATGCCGGCGAGGCGGTTGATGGTTTACTGGTTCTGGCAGCTCATTAATCTTTAGAGTCTTCAGTGAATGTTGGTATCATTTCAGTCCTCTGGATAACGCTTACCACGTACACACTGTGGCAGAATTCCTCTGTGCTTGATAATTGTGTATAGTGCTGCCTTGGACATTTTGGTTTGAAATATCAGTGTACTGAGACGACCAGTCACGTTTTTCATGTTGTAGTCGTTGATTATCTCTTTATTTTCTGTGTGTGTGTGTGTGTGTGTGTGTGTGTGTGTGTGTGTGTGTGTGTGTGTGTGTGTGTGTGTGTGTGTGTGTGTGGTGTGTGTGTGTGTGCGCGTGTGTGTGGTGTGTGTGTGTGTGTGTGTGGTGCGCGTGTGTGTGTGCGTGCGTGCGTGTGTGTGCGCGTGTGTGTGTGCGTGCGCGCGCGCGCGTGCGTGCGTGCGTGTGTGTGTGTGTGTGTGTGTGTGTGTGTTTTGTCTAAAAAGGAAGTTTTGTTTATTATCTAATCTGAGAATTGCCAGAGTATTTTTTACATTCAGAAAAGTGATGTGTTAAAAGACATAGTAAAAATCATACTGCCACTGTACTGATTACCTGTATTGAGCAAAAAGATGGTGACTTGTCTCCAGAGATGAAGCGACGTTGCAGCTCACCCAGTCTGTCTAGTAACAACCGTTTCAATTGGGAACCTACAAATAAAACGATATCAATACACCCAGTCTGTCTAATAACAATTATTTCAACTGGGAACCTTCAAGCAAAGTGATATCAATAAACATCTTAAATACTTCAGATATTCATCAACCAACACACATGCATCAGCACACCTTTTCGCTAATTATAGTGGATGTCAATTCATGTGCAAATCACACAACTTCAGTACTTTTTGTTAGCGTGTTGTGCGTGCATGCCATCACATCTTCGTGCTGAACCAGACAGAAAATGAACAAAAATGGTTTGTTGAGTTTATTATAAAATCATTAGTATCAAAGCCAAAGCATGGCAAGTTTAACCTCTTGACTGCCTCTGCCAAATCAGCTTATCAGCAAACCCCTGTACTGCAGCATGGCTGACAAACCCACTTATCACTGACTCCTACTATTGGTCTGTTTGTCAATACATCACCCACACTGCTTTGCATGCAAATGATAAGCACACCACTGGAAACTAAAGTAACTTCCCTTCTCACTGATATGTAATGTGCATGTTTTGTGTTTGAAAAAGTTTATGCAGCTGGTATAAGTGTTCTATCTCTGTGGCACGAATTTCATGGTCTTTTCTTGTGATGACGAAGCCTTGCTTTACATTTGATAAGCTGTTGCAGAAACACTGGTAAATGCAAATTCCAATGATGATTTAGACAATGACTGGTTAAATGAAGCCAGCTCAACTTCTCTCCCGCTTCCTTTTTTGAGTGTTGTCATGCACACTGCGAACAAGACAAATTTCACTGCAGGCTAAACAGCTCAGCACTGGGCCATTGACCTTTTAAAGACAGCCTCAGCAGTCGAGGTGTTAAAGATGAACAAATTTGTAAGAGACACTGACAATTCCTAAAATGTAAAATATGACTAGTGTCTCTCAGTGCACTTGGCACACAGTTTTAAATTTTGACAAGAAAAAAAAATTACATACACAGCAACACAAAAACACCAGAAAAATCATACAATTGTAACTCACAGTGCACAAAAGTTCATTAAAACAGGCCTCCCAATACCAAATGATAGAAGACTCTAAAAATCCAGGGGGGTCCAAGAGTATGCTTCCCCGTAAAATTTTGGACACAAGATGCAAAATAACGCAATCTGACGCTATCTGGCACAACTTTAGGCTTGTTTATGATCCTTGGTACTGTAGCAAATAAATTATACACAGTGGTGTCAGACTTCAATAAAAAATAATTTATTTTTCTAATGTATGCTCCAACAAACACTAAACAACACCCCAGACTGAACAGCTTCAAGGTTCTTTGCAATTTTCTGCATTATCTGGTGCCTCTTTGACTTGAAATGGTCTAAAAGTTTGTGGATGCCTACTCAACTATAGTTATTTTAATGGTCTTCACTGTGGCACAAGACACAGTAGGCTGCGCCAGCCTCTGCTATTTTGGAAAGCCATGTGCTCACTGCCATGACATCAATTTTTCATGAAATCCATTCCCAACACCACTCATTTTTGCAGTCTTCATCAGACGTTTTCGCTGTGGTAGACCCTCTCTCCAGAATATCAGCTCGAAACATGGTCACAGTCTTCAAAAGTTTTGTAATCAGTTCTGAAGGCAAGCTGCGCCTGACAAACAAAAAACACTGGAAAAGACTTCAGTGGAAATTGATACTGGATTTATCCCCTTTCCCTAAGTTTCGTCATCTGCTATGAGAGATCAGCAGACTGACAAATAGCTGAATGTTTCGCAGAAGAAAACAATCATCAGTCGAATTTTTTATTTTTCTTGGAAAGCATGTTTTTTTTTTCTCTGAACTAGCCTGTGGATTTTCTCAGATTTCCGAGAAAAATTGGAGAATTGGGAGCCCTGTTACGAATTTAAATATGAACAGGCTAGTGACACATGTCTACACTAACCTATGATTATGAAAAGAAAAGATTCTAAGTGCCTGACACTACAGGACAGAGCATCTTGTCACATTCAGTCCATGTGGCACTGACAGTCACTTTTTTTCACTCATGTGAACATGAGAAGTCCAGTTTACACACTGAACATTAATATTTGCCCTTCTGGGATGCAGAACAGCACAGCCAATTTTCACTGCAGGCACTCATCATGCCTATACTGCTGCAGAATTTTCTTTTTAGGTGATAAGTCTGATCCACAACTAGAGGTCAAGGATCGCATTCAACCTGATGCATTTATGGCAGAAACTAATGATTATGGCAGAAACTAATGAACTGTGCATGTCACTCAGTCAACATAAGTAAAACATGCATGTCTAAGTTTAAATGAATGTTGTCCAATTACACTGCAGACGTGATGAATGTTTCTCTTTTGACTGGATTTTTTTCTCAAGCCTGGACCAGTGGCCAACTTCTGAAATAATTCCAGGAAATCCAGAAGACAAACAGGTCCGTGGGCAGAATCCAGTTTAACCCTTTGACTCCTACACCCTATCCACCAACTGCAAAAACTTAACCCTCTGACTCCCTCACTGCAGGAAGCTGGTAGATAGAGTGAGGAAATCGAAGGGTCAAGTTTTTGCTTTATTTGCATGGTTGGTAAAGTAGGATGCTAGTGGACAGGTGTGGGAGTCAGAGGGTTAAGCAGGCACATATAAGGTCAAGTTTCCTGCCCTTCCAATATATAATGAAATACCAGGAATTAGGACATGGGCTTGAGGGCAAGGCAGCATCAGCACCTAAGGATCTAAGAAAGAGGAGAAATAAATGTCCTTTTATGGAGTTTCATTCTGGATTCAGACTGCATGACAGGGTCGTACTCCTTGCATAATTTGTTCTAGTGTCAACTAGGCCTACAGAGATAACCTCTGGCATTGGTAAAAAAATTGTGAGCAACAGCTCTCAATGATGCAACCATGAAGTGTGTGTGATGTAACTGTTTGGTCCTACTCTTTCCAATGAGTCTACAGAATGCTCAACTTAGGGTAGGAGATGGATGTCATATGCAAAACATAACCGGGAACACCACATTAGCCATTCAGGTATAGCAGATAACTGATGTCCTTGTCACTGCGGATCAGGAATGTCGATCACATATTTCAATCTTGTGAAAGTACTTACTATGCTGAGGAACATAAACTTGTTAGCTTTAGGCCTGTCAAGGTTCCCCTGAATCTTGCAATAATTGGAAACCCACAACTTCATTCAGAAAAGTATTTTCAAGCAATTTTACTGGCTGTACTGGAGTGTGAACAATGTGATGCAGGCAAAATGGTAACACCTCGCTGGAGTAGAAGGTGAGCAGCACAAAACATCTTCGACTCACGAATTTAAGAAAATGCTTGATGAAGACAAAGAAAGTGCATTCTGATGATTCTGTGGAAGAGGAAGATAGCAAAATCAGCCTCCAGTTCATCCTCTTGATCCAGACATCTGAACTGTGTTTGACACTATTGCTAAACATTCTTGATTAAACCAGTCACCATAGTGTGGTGGTTAGCTGAATGGACCACTGAGTGAAAGATTGTGGGTTTGAATCCCAATCTGACACTATTGCTACACATTCTTGATTAAACCAGTCACCATAGTGTGGTGGTTAGCTGAACAGACCACTGCGAGAAAGATTGTGGGCTTGAATCCCAATCAGTCCTTTGAAAATCATTCTGGGATTTTTCGCCTCCTACCCAGAGTTGAGCATGTAATGGGCTCACTGGGAAGACTGAGACCATACATTCAAATCTCATCCATTTCACGGATGTGTACTGAGGTGTTGCTCAAATCTTCTGACCAACATCACAGACGTCTGCATCTCTCAAGTCTGGTTGGTGCCAGGATATGATAGTAAGCATAGAGTACAGCCCTGTCTCAATCCTATCCATAGCATCATATTACATCATGATTATCCCCCTCATCTTCATTATCATCACACTGTAAAATTGTTCCTGCTTCTGTTGCCATTCAGGTGACTTAGACAATGGGATGAAAAAGTGAGCACAAAGGAAACTGCCTCACTGTGATGATCCTACAAAACAAACAAAATATTCAGATTAAATTCTGAACTGAGTGAAAAAAATGCGTCAATTCAGAATCCTGACTTCTTTCCCAACAACATCCGGTTTCTGTGCAAATTCCTTAGCAAACAGGACTCAGTTATTTGCCAAATTCTGTGGCAGGCTGAGAGTTAAAGCTATTGAATATGACTTTATTAGAGACTTCAGTCAAACCAAGCCTCCCTTCTCCCCAAATTTCATGACAGGCTAAAGGTTAAAACACACAAGCCATTATTTATTAGGGACTTCATTCAAACCAAACTCTGCCCCCAAAACAAACATGCACACATTCACACCACTTACTTGGGACATCAAACCAGTCAGCCTGTTGAGGAACAGACTGTTCACGCTGTGGCCAGTAGGGTTTGTCATGATCACGGAATTCAAACACCTTGCTGTCTGAGACAACCACACCATCCTCAGCCACTTGCAAGTTCACACAACCTGATGAATGCTCTGAAAACACCACCCATTACAAGCATAAGACTTATTGCTGTAATACTATGTTTTAACTTGAATTTAACAAAACTTACCACCCATTACAAGACTTAATGCTGTAATACCATGTTTTAACTTAAATTTAACAAAGAAGTTTGTGATACAGTTTACCTCCATGAGAGAAAGAACTTTCATCTTTTCGGGCTGTCAATAGAGCCACATCAAATGCATCGTGCTTACACCATCACCAATAAAACAAAAATACCAGCAGTATCAACTCCAAAAACATCAAACATGTTCAAAAATCACCAAATGTATCAACTCAAATAACATTTAACATGTATACAGGAACAAATCATACACACGCTCAGGCACACAGAGATAACATCATGTAAATAAAACAAAACAAAACAATGACAAAACAGGAATGAAATTGATCATCATCATCATCAGGTGCCTTGCCGTATGGTGTTGGCAATTATGGACTTTCATCTGTCTCTATCACTTGTTGCCTCAAGCATCTCTTCCAACCTCCTTGTCCCAAGCCTAGTCCGTCTAGTATCTTCTCCCTGGGTCTACCTGGTGCTCTCTTTCCCTCCAGCTTTCCCGTTGTGACCAGGTGCTCCAATTCCCCTTTCCTCATAAAATGGCCTATAAATGTTGCCTATCTTTTCCTTATCTTCCTTATGAATGATCTATTGTGTCTGCCTCCATCAAGATGGTCTCATTTGTTTTCTTTGCTGTCCATGGAACTCTCAACATTCTTCTTAGAAACCACATCTCGGCTGCCTCAATCTTGCTCTGGCTTTGCTTGTTGACTGTCCAGCCTCACAGCCATACAACAGTATTGGTTCTATATTTATAACATTCAAGAACTCTCTTCCTGATGTTAATTGATAGGCATTTGTTGGTAAGAATGCTTGTCATCTTCTTGAATGTTGTTTTGGCTTGGCCGATTCTGCTGGCTATTTCTGATGTGCATCTGCCATCTGGTGAAATGATCGTTCCCAGGTATTTAAACTTATCAATCTGTCTCAAGGTTGTGCCTTTTGCTGTTATTTTGCATGAGGGGATTTCATGTTTTTCACTGATCACCATGACTTCAGTCTTCCTGCTGTTTAATTCCAACCCCTTACCTTTGCTTTCTTTCTTTGTGAAATTGATATGTGGAAAAGAAACACAAAAAAAAAAACTAGAGTGAAACAACGAAGAACATCAGCTGTTTAGTTCCAACCCCTTACTTTTGCTTGCTTTCTTTGTGAAATTGTTATCTGAAAAAAAAAAAAAATACCAACCTGGAGTGAAACAACGAAGAACCCCTGGCTGTACCAGAGAGGCTGCCACATGTTTCCCATCAAATACACAGGTATATACTGCTGACTGGTTACACCATGGTCCTGCCACGAGTATCTTGGTGTGGCCCTGCAACAGTCAACATATGTCAGTAGTTTGAACCACATCACATATATGAATACATAGCGTATTTACCAACTCCACACTGATCTGGCTAATGACGGAAATGGGATCCAAATCCATTGTTCTGAGTTCTCCATAAATAAATGATGTGGGATCCAGATTCAATGTTCTGAATTCTCCATAACAAATGACAAATCAACTAAAATGATGATCATTACCAATTTACGGCAATATCAGTATCAAATACATAATATTATTCTTTAATTTCACCAGCAGCTTTTATGTAAGGCCTGTATCAGAAGTAAGAAGAAAGCAGAAAAAAGGAAAAAAATTTTGCATTGCAACATTTTGCAAGCTATTCTCATCCCAAGCTTTAAACATATGAAACACTCAACTGCAAATTTTCTATCTTTGTTTTATACTTTTATACTTTTATGCAGTAACTGTTCTGCAAATTTGCAGTTGAGTGTTTCTTTGCCTCAGTTCTTTGAAATTATGAAAGAAAAAAATGACATATTTTCGCATTCAACTGAACGCTTTGAAAACAAAATATTGTAACAACGTTTTATGTATTTGCGGCGAACAATTCACATTGTATCACTGTTTGTTTTACTGCAAAAAGCTTCGTTCCTTTTTACCAAAGACGTTGACACAAGGAAACTATCTTGAAACGCATTTTAAAGAAGTAGTATCGGATCAAGTTTTGTTAGTTAAAATTTCAGAATCATTGGTTCACAGTCCTGTTAATGCGTTACTTTAAGATTATTATTATAATTATGATTATTTTTGTTTTTTTTGTTTTTATGACGATTTTTCTTTTACATTATTGATGTTAGCGTTGTTCTAGTTTCATTTCTCTGTTCATCCATATCCTTTTTCTTAAGACCTTACCGCTTCCTTTTAATTTTTTTACGTCCCTTACTCTGTTCCCCCCCCCCCCCCCCCCCCCCCTAATTTCATCCTCCATACCATTTTCCCCCGTCTAATATCACTTATAGTGAAAGACGTTAAATCAAGCAACGAACGAACGAACGAACGAACACACACACACACAAACATATATACATGTATCCAAATCAAGGAATAACTTGTCTTTTTCAAATTTTATCAATGAGAGAATCTGGAAAAGTTATTTTATCATGAAAAGCATACCCAAATCATAATGATAAACAGTTGGTGTGCCAAGTAAAATGATCAATACACATATAGATGGTCTTACACTGTCTATGAAATAACTTGAAAGTGCTCTCCTTACACATTTCCTGTGGAAGACACAGTGACACAGTGACACAGTCAAAGTCACAATCTGAAGTCTGCATCATGAGTATTTCTGTTTGAAAATTATACTGATTCAGTAAGTACAAATAAAACTAGAATTGCAAAAAGGGGATAAAGCAAATCTTCATCTATATTTGCAAGAAAGAAATCTATTTGATAACATGACTTTATCATACTTTATTCAGAGGTTTTCATAAAAGAACAAAGAAACAACCACCTTTAGTAATCCAACATTGACGGTTAAATTTCTTAATCTTAGTCTTAGGGGTATCTCAGGATCATTTCCTAATCAATGTAAACTAAAACATCGCAAGCATAATTTTTCACGCACTCTGCAAGTCTGAAACAAAAACAAAAATGGAAAAACTGCAATTCCAGTATGCGCATTCTTGTATATGTTGTCATTTTTAACTCTCTCTATGAGTGTTGGGATTTCCTGAACAACAGAAACAGCAAAAAAAACAACAAACAAACAAAAAAACAACAACAAAAAAACAAAACACACACACACACACACACACAAAAACAGCAACCACCAAAAACAGGAAGAAAAAAAAAGTGGATTTGTTGACAGGAAAGGACCTATTACAGTACTAGTATTAATGCCATACATCCTTAGAATTCTCATAATAAGATCAACTGAACTGAATTTATGTTTTGCTGATTATAGTCTAGGTATTCCAAAGTGATTTTCAAATTTGAACTTATCTGTATAAAAATCAGCTGGGAAAATAGAGATTTTCATTCTGAACACATACATACTTTATTTTTTAATGTGGGATAAAAAATACATTTTTAATGATTTTTTTCTTTCTTTTTGGACTTAGAAAAATTTCGCATGGTATTTTAGGCCACATTCAGACATGCCTTGAACACACATTAAAATCACACAAGTCCAGAAAATCATTTCTGAGGAGGTTTTTACTTGTTAAGTTGATGTGCAAAAAACATATGGACAGAAATGCATATCAATAAAAATACAGACCTATGAAAATGACAAAAAATAGCAAAATTGGACGCCGCCGTTCCAAACAACTGGGCAAGGGACCCATTTTCATTAATTTCAAACTCCATTATCTTTAAGAAATACAATACAGTGACACTGAAATGAATCATATATGATAAACATATTAAGGAATTTAACCCTAATTTTTTCCAGCTTCATCTGAAAGCTGGTTGAAAAGATATCAGATGTCAAAAATGCGAAATATGCCGATTTGTCACAGTGAAAAAAATGGCGAATTTTACACATATTTGGTGCACCATAACTTTTTTCACTTTAAAGTTACAAAAATGGTTTTGATATCAAATTGCTCAGCATGACAAACTCTTTCAATGTAAAACAACCCCAGACATCTGTATGTTTAATCAAACCATATTTGGGTAAGGATAAAATACCTATTTTGAAAAAAATTGTGTATTTTAGCTTTTTGCAAGACTCCATAACTTCTGTCACATTCATCCTACTGCAAAGTACCATATACCAAAATGATCAGTTTTTTATGATCTGTCAGTATAACAAACAAGACATTAGGTTTCAATCTTTCTGTAAACAAAAATCAGATGACAAAATTATAACAAATGTCAGCTGATAATAGTAACAAATAATGCGTTTTGTTTACATATCGAATCAAACAAGACATGTACATCAACAACATTCATTCAAAGAAGTCATCTTCATAGTTTTTACATGCTAATTTGTTTTGTTTTTTTATCATTAAACAATGATTAAAACATGTCTTGACCTTTAACTGTTCCTTAACTGTGTGTAGAACATTATCAAAAGCTTCCACATCATTGTCTTGACCTTTCACTGTTGCTTAATCACAGTAGATAACTGTCCTGGCCTTCAACTTAAACTGGAAGCACAAAAGATAGAAATCATCTCTTTTTACAAAAAACATGTTGTAATGAAATGTAAAAAAATACTTGTCAATGTCTATGATCAGTGATTCCCCTTCACAAGTGACAGGAAATTAAAACACGTTAAGACGCAGTTCATCATCATTGCTGTCAAAGTTGTCCAAAAGACTAGGTCTCCGCCCTCTGCCAGTCTTAAGAAATCGCTCCTTCATCCTCATGAAGAGATCATCTGTGAGAAAAATAGTGTAGAGGGAAAGTATTAGTACATCTATCTGTTCTATCCTGTAGCGTAATGTGAAAATCCCATTTGTAGGGACAAACAGGCCTATACATACAGAGCAAGAGGCAAATACTGACCAAAACAAAAACAAATCCAAAAAACAAGAACATAAAACATGCAGGAACACAAGGACTTTTGTACCCCTGCTCAATTAACTTCCCTGCCTGTCAAAGAGAGAAAGGATCAAGAGAGAGAGAGATTGGTATAGAGCTGCAAGAAGTCTACCAGTATTATTGTCAGCTTTGAAAATAAAATTATAATACCTTACCCTAACTCACAAAGCAGTGGGCAAAGTAAAATGTCCCATACATTTAGGCCTACTCAAATCAGCACAACAAAATTTATCTCATTGTAACAGAGTGCCTTGCTCTGTTACGATCTTTCCCCATTTACCTACAACGCTCAAAGGCAACGCCGTGTAGCGTGCTTGCCTAGATCAAAAACGCCTTGCATTCTCTTGGCCTAATTATACTGGTATTTCACAGCCTCTGCCTATCCATAGCTATGCATTAATCATTCCAAAGATCTAACCAGTACATGACACATATACATTGTAGATAACACACTGCTAAACAATTAGCAGATCTACAATGTGTACATGTACTCTAAAGCAGGCCTATGACAAGATTTTGTCGTCATCTCCAGTCAGTATTATAGTTTTACAGAACGTAGAGGGGGCCGTCACTAATTTATGCTGCCTTTACTGTAGCATTATAGAACAATCGCCGTGTAATTGCCGGCGGGAACACTCAGACAATGACCGCAGGGCGCGTCTGTCTCAACCGCCTTAGGTATTTGTGGCTTGATAGCGAGCACACACCCACTCGCGAAACTGCCGGACAATGACCAGCGTTTCACTTGTGTGTACTGACGCGCTGCGTTAAAACTACACACTAAGTGTTGACTTATTAATTAGGTGAGAACAACCAATCAGACCTTGGCATCTGGTTGATTGATTAATTTGCTGAGAACAACCAATCAGACCTTGCCATCTGAAAGGTTTGAGATTTGAAAATATGACCATCATGCTCTGTTCCCAGAGTACAAATTAACAAGGCGCATCATAGTATGTGCTTTTCCACCGCCACTCTCAGTATTACCAGAGGTGCCCTTTCCTGCCACCACTCTTGATCTCACAGCAGGTGATCATCTTCACGGCATTACTGTAGTAAGTTCTGGATTTTTATCACTTTATTATAATTTGTCATTTGCAGTAAGCTTAGACTTTAGTGCCTCTTTTTTCTTTAGATTCTAGCTCGAGTCTATTGAGTACCGCACTAGATTTGCAGAATTCGCACAGTGAGAAAGTATGTTTTGATCTAAACGATGTGCTATCTCACAAGATCTGTAGCACTTAGCGTGGCGGCCACCATTGTGAAGATGGAACTGAGATTTAAATGTAATAACCACTATAGATTTAGCCCCTATTTTTATGTGGCTATTGTAGGACTATTGACAACCATATTCTGCCAAAAGCCAAGATACAAGGCATTTTGTGCAGAGGAATATTTTATACTTGACAAGGTTGTATTCGCATACTGACATGATGACTGATGAAACACGTGCTCAGCTAATTGATCTGTTTGGTGTATCCCTTATCTGATCAGCACCACTGATAATCATGTAGGCCTATAGAGTGTTGTTTTGATGATATGGTTTAATAGTAATATGCTATACTATTTTGTTATCATTGTCTCTAGCACTTGATCTAGAATTATACTTAATCACACAGAGATAATGGGTAATAGATTACTCAAGTGTGTTCTCTCAACACTGCTGACTGCTATTTGATTAGGTGCTGTTTGTGATGACATAGTTCTCATTGTCAAATAGGCCTACTATGTCATCACCACTGAATATTAACTGTCTGAAAGCTACCAAGATGCAATGCATTATTGTGCACTATTTTATACTTGATAATGTTGTATGTGTGTACATAATGGTAGTTGATGAAACATGTGCTCAGTGAATTGATCCAATTGTTGTATCCCTTGTCTGCTCAGCACCACTGCTAATCATTATTAATATAGAATGTTGCTTTGATGACATAGCTTAACTAGTAATATGCTATGCTATTTTGTCATCACTATCTCTAGCACTAGACATAGAATTACACATAACTACATGGAGCAAATATTTAATGGATGACTCAAGTGTGTTGACTGCTATTGATAAGGTAGACCCAATGTTTGTGATGACAGTTCACATAGTCAAATACTATGTCTGTCATCACTACAGAATATTAACTGTCCAATAGCTGCCCACTCAGATGTTATGTTACAACTAACTCAGCCCATGGCGGCCGAACAGCTTAATATGACTGTGCATTATTTTGCCAGTACATTATTGAAAGTCTACTCTATGCTAAGGCTATCGAACAAGCAGTATGGTAGTTTACCCTCAACTTATCAAAGGGTTACTCAATGTTTTTGTCATCAATTAATTGTTCCATGTTTACAAGTGCTAGTGCTTTAGAGTGTAAATATCGACACCACATATTTTGGTATAATGTAGTAGTTCTTTACACAACATTTTGTTATCAATTATTTGTTGCATGTTTACAAATGCTAGTGCTTTTGTTTGTAAATGTAGACATCTTCTGTTAGAATGTAGTGGTTCACTCTTGTACATTGACATTGGTATTTCACAAAATGTGTACTTTGTCATTGTATTTATGAAACCTATTTTGTGTCTTACAGGCACTGTCTTCTTTGACTCCTTCTTACCTGTCTCCTTCCTTGTCTTCTTTTCTCAATAATAAAGAGTCAAGTAGCGAAACGAGGACTTCGTCTTTTGATTGAGAGACTTCCCTTTCTGCTCTGGATTCAAAGGACCACCACAGCAATCATCACCAAACCCCTTAACCCACTCATCCATCTCACCTGGCGCTGCGATTCATCATCACCATATCATAATCACCTTGCCCCCCCCCTTAACCACGCGGTCTATCACATCATAAACACTATAGGCCTAGTTAGGAAGGTTCATAGTGTCCAACCCATTAACCTGGTAGGCCTACTTTATTTTGTTTAAATATTATTTTTGATGACAATAATAGTAATGATAATAAATAGTAATGAATGATAGTAAACTAATAATGAAATAATGATAATAATAATAATGATAAATAATAATGAATAATGATAGTAAAATAATAACAATAACAGAAATATAATGATAACAATATTAATAATAATAATAAACTTTTAAAGCTGTTGAACTAGGTGATAATAATATTGGGCCTAAAAATAATAGGATTGATAAACATGCAGATTTGTTTCAATGGTACCATTCAGGAAGTTTACACAAAGGCAGAAAAGAAAAAGGTGTAACATTGTGAAATTATTGAACGACACTGAACCAGATCGAGTGAAGTCAACAAGAAGCCAAGGGAGGGCACTCGGCCGATTCGACTATCGATCGATCAAAGCGTTGGTCACGTGACCACAATAAATCGCTAATCTCTCATTAACATCATTATAAATAAATATAATAAAGGCATGGTAAACATTTTCCTTTAATCATATGCCTGATCTCACTCTCTGTAAAATTACCGCACCCCAAACCGTCACCTACCCCTACCTTCTAACATATTCATGATACTGTGGGTGCTGCAGTTGTGCGCTTTCCAAACAATTATATTCTAAAATCAGGAAACAAAATGTCGAATAGTAATAGTAAACAAACTGCAAGATATTTCACTTACCCTCTAGATAAGTTGGATCGCTTGATTCGTCGTGGCTGGAGCGGTCGACGTAAACTTCGACGTCCATGTGCTCGCCCGAACGGCTTCGCTCGTGTCCGCCATTGCGCGTCAGACGCTAAGAGAAAGCGAAAATAGGTCGCGTTGTTCTCAGTCCTCGAAGAAAATAGCCAGTGGTTGAATCCGTATGCAAATAGCAGAAGTTGAAAGTTGAAACCTTGACCTTTTGCACAGTGGAAAATATGGTGAGATTGGTTTTGAGTAAGGTCGCGAAATCATCGACGGAAGTTTTTAACGCACGAAACGACCGACTAAATGGAAGCCTATCAGTTCACTTTTTACATGGGATGAAAGCAAATTTAGTCGTCTTTTTGAGCGTGTAAATGGTTTGTTGATATCTGACCCAGCGAATCTCCTGAAGGCGAGTTTTCAAGGTAGGGGTCAAAACCGCGTTCCGATTTCGTCGTTCCAGCAGCAGCAAAATCGCAATTTAGTACCCATCATCAAAAGCATATTTCAAAAGGTAAATGTTACACTTATTGATTTATTTTGACTTTAAACAAAGCTTAAAGGATCACAGATCAACATGATCTATATTTTTTATTTCTGACACTGCATTTTGTTGAGAACGAGCAAGTTGAAAACCAGCGAAAAACCGCACTTTGCCGTACTTTTCGCCGCCCGCGAAGAGCACTTTGGAATATATATTATACAATGGCTTTTGATCAGGTAAGAAAAAATATTGATTAATCAACTGAAAAAGCTCATATTGATGGAAAAGATGTAATATTAATAAGGAATATGTCTTGGGAACAAGCAGCAGCAATGAAAGCAGAACATGATAGAAGTCTTTTCAAAATATCAAAAGAGAAGTATGGCAGGATTGTATTCTGTCACCTGATTTGTTTTCATTTAAAAATAACAAAATGAAACCATCATGAGAAACCTAGAATATCCTGGGATAAATGTTGGAGGAAAAATTATAAACAATCTTTGTTATGCAGATGACACCATTCTAATTGCAGCAAGTGAAGACCTACAAAAATCTTGTAAACATAATGGAAACAGAAAGCAGAAATTAAAGGGCTAGAAATAAATAGTAAAAATACAGCCATTACAGGTCATGGTAATTAGTAAAAAAAACAAGAAATCCCCTCATGTATGTAAAATAACAGCAAATGGCACAACACTGAGACAAGCTGAAAATATCTGGGAACGTCATCTCACCAAACAGCAGATGTATTGTGTATTAGAAATAGCCAGAAGAATTGACCAAGCTAAAACAGCATTCACGAAAATAAACAGCTTTCTTACCTACAATGCCTATCATCAATAATTAACATCAAGAAAAGAGTATTCCAGTGTTATAAAATCAATACCGTTGTATATGATGTGAAGCTTGGACAATCAACAAGCAAAGTCAGAACAAGACTGAGGCAGCTGAAATGTGATTTCTAAGACTGTTCAGAGTACCATGGACAGCAAAAAAACAAACAAGATAGTCTTGAAAGAAGCAAACACAAAAAGAACATTAATGAAGAAGATTGAAAAAAGGCAAGCAACATTTATAGGACATTTTATGAGACAACAGAAATCTGAGCACCTGCTCACAATGGGAAAGAGAGAGAAATCTGAGCACCTAGTCACAACAGAAAAGATAGAGAAAAAGAACACCAAGTAGACCCAGGGAGACAATATTAGTTTTGCAAAGTGAATGAGGACAGAAGGGGTAGGAAATACACTTGCAGTGACAAAAGATATCTACTCGTATGGACACCATGATTGCTAACGCCATGCAGCATGGCACATGATGATGATGACGATGATGATGACGATAATGGAAAAGAGCCACTGACCAACTCTGCCAGTCTCAGAAAGGGCTCATTAAAGAGAGTGGCTTTCCTTATATTAGGTAGGTCCAGCCTCTCTACGCAAATGGCTAACATGCAGCAGAACTGGTAAAAATTGCCGATTTTAAATTGCTTCAGCTCCTCTACATTCACGATTGGAAGATGAAAAATTATGTTGACACATTAAATGAGCTTCTGGCATGAAACCTGTCTTTATTTATGGTGTGAAAGAAGTGAGCTTTGACCTTGAGCGATTTAAATACACATACCGAACGCAGCCTCGGCGGCGACGTGCAAAGTTTTCGCACACAGTTTTCCTGTTGTCGGAAATGCCGTTGAACTTTAACAAACAATAAGCACTGTTCTGGAACCAGACATGTATTTTGTCATTTTGTGGCGTTTTGTTCAGATTAAGGTTTTAAGATGTTTCGCTTTACCGCCATACTTGATCGAGGTGATGTTTTTGCAGCGGCCTCGTAGTCGTAGCCTCAAAAGCCCCCTGAAGTCCCCTCACCATGTAAGTTATCTTAATTATTCTAAATTTGTTTTTATGACAATTGGTAATTATCTTTCAGTATCTATGATGACAATGAGCGTAGAAAAGAGATTCTGATATTCTGTTTTGATCTAACTTGTCAAACTCACGCAGTACTGCCATTTGTTTAATTGTTTTCCGTACTCCAATATGAAGCGTTAATGCCATGTGGTGGTACCGGTATTGTAATTTGTTGGGAGGGGTGGTTCAGTGGTACAGACTAAAACTTTTAAATTAGTAAGTGGGTAATTCCTTTTGGTATGTAGGCCTACATTGTTAATGATTCCTTATTTTACACTTGATCAAAGATGTTTTGATGTGTGTATTGTTAGTTATTTATGAATACTTTTAAAGGGAGGTAGGCTATATTAATATGTTTGTTGTAAGTCAGTCCTATTTTACATTTGAGTTAGACATATTCTTAGTTTTCCTTTGAGTTTGTTTTCAGACCTTCACCACTATCTACTCAGAAGAATTAAAGGAGTACCTTGGTGACACTCTCTGTAAAGCTGTTCTTTGAACGCATGGCAGCCCCTGCATGTTTGTTCTTTGAACGCGAGACAGAATAAGCATAGAAGTGATTTTGGTATCAAATTAAAGGGAACAGCCTGAAGAATCCAATGTAATAAATTTCATCATAATTCCTTAACTGAATACTGTTTCTTCACTTCAGTGCCGTAACACAAAAGTTTTTTTTAAAAGGCACTGTTAAGTCAACAATTCTACACGCACAGTGTTGTATTACCATTTATTTTGTAGAGAATTCAACGGATCTTGTAATTGTGCAAATAATACAACACAGGCTGCCGCTTGTAAAAGTTCCAAAAGCCAATACGAAAGGTATTGGCACAGCGGATGGGGTTCAACAACATCGTCCGAAATTGACACAATTTCTGAACCGAGGAACAACTTTGACTCAATAGATCTAAAAAATCTTGAACGTGATCTTGGTAAATATGTATGTAAGTGACCATTAGTATAATCATTTTACTAATATTTTTTTCAATGTAACTGATGTTTCATAAATGATTAATACAAATTTTGATACATTTTCTTACCAGGCATGTGCTCGGTCTAGAATAGTTTATCTCCCTTGATAGAAAAATAAATAAAAGAATAGTTTTCTGATACCAATCAGAGAAACGAATATTGCTTGTATTTTTGTAAAAAAATTTCTTTAAAGGTTCAAGATTTTTTTCAATAAAGAATATGATGAATAAGCATTAGAAATCTGGCAAACATTTCCACAAGGACTATAACTCAAGTATGAGAACTGCTTACAAGCGAAAGTTGAAGTGTTTTACGAACTCTTTTCAGGACAAATATAGATAAACACCTAAATTGGAAAAAACAAACAAACAAAAAAACAAAAAAAACACAATAAAAATGGTTTAATCTAAATGTTGTCATCTGGACATGGTATAGCAATCATTTCAATCAGAGCATATTAACAAATTTATTGCTCTGCTAAGGGGTGTACAGTTTTGACACGTTTTGTTAACATCAGATGTAACTAGTGTTTGTTTCAAGTTTGGTAGATTTCTGTGTGCCTGAGGTTTGGTTGAACTCTGTGTGTGTGTGTGTGTGTGTGTGTGTGTGTGTGTGTGTGTGTGTGTGTGTGTGTGTGTGTGTCTATGTGTGTGTGTGTCTGTGTGTGTGTGTGTGTGTGGTGTCAATTTCAGAGGATGACCAGTTCCAACTGCTTGTTAAAAGAATTGGACCAAAGAGGAAGGGTCGGCCAGCATATTTGCCAAACATGTATGCAGACAAACAGTTATTGCTTCAACTCTACATGCTGAAGACATGAGGGGCCACATAGAATGAGTCCAGACTCTCTTCATGACATCTGCAGACACCAGACAGAACCTGTGTCTCCTCGTAATGTAAAGCTGCCGTGAGTGCTGGTCCGCACATGTATTCATCAATTTTCCAGAACATCATCGTTACATCTACAAGAATTTCTCAATGTTGACAAGAACAATGAATGGATTGGCCCATTTTCTAAACAGCACCAGGTGTCCAAAGCACTTCTTTTATCAGACACACCATGTTGAGTGGAGAACCTCGACACGTTTCTGTAGGGTTACTCCTGAAATTATATATATTTCACGTCCAGCAAACAATGGAAACCCAAAAACTGTCTTTGGGTCAGATATTTGAGTGAACATCTGAACTTTATCAGTGCTGCCCAGGTTAATTAATAAAGATTTGCATGATGAAGTAAAGAAGAAACAGATCAAATGAAAGAAAACAGGATGGTGAGACCAAGGTACAGATTTATACAGATGCTCCCCGTGAATTCAAAAACAATTCAAAACAGGTTCCCTCTCATCAGCCATCCCACTGTCCAGAAAGATTTGACATTCCTGTCCCATCATCTATACAGTCAGCACCACCACCACCACCACCACCACCACCACCTCTGCTGAATTGTTTACAGTCATATCATCTTATACCTGACCAGGCTGAGTGTCAGTGTTACAGCATAGTCAAATCACTGAAGTGTATCAATTTCAGGCTGGAAGCAGAAATGAACATACAGAATGCAGAAGCAGAAGCCCTTAGCTTTAGAGAATATTGTTGAACAAACGCAAACAATTTTCAAGCTTCATGCAGGTCTGAGAAAATCAAAGTCCTCTGAAAAATGCTGAAAACAATACTTATACTGGCAGACAAAAGACGTGGATGCTCTTTATTGCATCACCAATCACAGTACAAATTATGATATAATAATATAGCAACTAGGGGTGGGACAGGGGAACAAGGTGAATTTCAAAACGTGTAAAGATCATAGGAAATTAGGACTCATTTATTACCTCTGGATATGCATTTAATTTGGAAATCATTTCCCTGAGGAGATATCAATGCATTTAATTTTCCCATCCAAATAATTATTGTCTTCATGCATGGATGGGTAGTCTATCTCTAGTTGGATCGACTTATGTATGTTATTACCTATATCTTTTAATAAGGAGATCCCTCTTTCCTCACTGTTCCTTGTTTCTCCTCTATCCTCCTCAATTATGAGTTCTTCCTCACCATCTTCGTTGAGGTATCTCAGTCTACTGTCTGGAGCTATCAGGATGACATTAATATCGTCTACATATCGTTTGTACATCAGGACTCGGATCCCTAGTGTTCTTAGTTTGCCTAATATCTGCTTGTCCCACCAAACCATGAAAATCGAAAGTTGATCCAACTAGAGATAGACTACCCATCCATGCATGATGATGAAGACAATAAACTCCCCCTTCTCGATATCAAAATGTGGGTTGAAGAAGTTGAAAAAGAAGACAACAGGCACGTTAAGGTAGTAATGCATGAGTACTAAGCAAAGGAAGTATCTACCAAATCTGTCATACATGCCAATTCAGCCATGCCCAGAAGTACCAAAAGGACTGTATTAACCCAAGAAGTACTGCGCATACTACTTAGATGTAGTCCTAGGCTCCCGTGGGAAATGACAGTCAGGCACATTAACAAATTTATGATGCGCATGCAGTACTGCGGCTACAGCAAGAAGTTTAAGACCCAAATAGTCAAATCTGCCTTGACAGCTTATGAAAAGATCAGAAACAAAGATGAAGAAGGGGAACAGCCGATGTACAGGCCGAAAGGATGGAAGAGAGCAGAGAGGAGAGAGGAAAAGAGAAAGAATAAACAGGAATGGTATAAGAAAGGAGGATATGAGAGCGTAGTCTTTGTCCCTCCAACACCAAA
Organism: Monoplex corrugatus; assembly: GCA_030674185.1. Lineage (NCBI taxonomy): Eukaryota > Metazoa > Mollusca > Gastropoda > Littorinimorpha > Ranellidae > Monoplex > Monoplex corrugatus. Next base: position 31,983,590 of record JAPXFY010000015.1, read on the forward strand.
ATCCAAACTGAAGAAAGACTTTGAATGTGAAATCAAGAAAACTAACATAAAGATAAGAGTAGTAGAGACACCAGGGAAGTCAATCAAAAACATCCTCCAGCGATCCCACCCGTTTCCCAACAGAAAATGTAATGACCAACAAAATTGTATGGTATGTGCAGGGAGTGAGAAGGGGGGATGCAGGGCAAACAATATCACATATCAAATCAAACAGTGTGTGATAAATGTAAATCTGTTTACTATGGAGAGACCGCCCGTAATGGCTATAGTAGGGGGTTAGAACACATGGCAGCCTATAAGAACAAAGATAATGACTCAGTCCTCTATAGACATGTTAATACTACACACAAACAAGAAGAAAACACACCTGAGTTTGTGATGTCAGTGACAGGCAAACATAAAAGTGCTTTGGATCGACAAATCAGTGAAGCAGTCCAAATACACAACGCCCCAAGCGACCTACTGATGAACAGAAAATCAGAGTGGGGTCACACACGGATAGTGAGAAGTGTTCTCACTACTGAATAGTTCCACAACAAGCCTCTGCCCACCAGTCTGATGAGGGTTCGCTGAACCGATCAGGCCTAACAAAAAGTGAAATTCCTTGATGGATAATATTCGTTTAGGCGTGATATGTGTAAATTATAATAAGATTGTGCCTATTATAATTTCTCAAAAACAATGGTCATAAAATTTTCCATTGCTTTTATTCTTTCTCCCCATTTATAGCCGTGTGCGTGTGCATGTGTGTGTGTGTGTGTGTGTGTGTGTGTGTGTGTGCGTGTGTGCGTGTGTGTGCGTGTGTGCGTGTGTGTCTGTAGCATGCATCTTCGCGTTGTTCGGCGGTTGTTTCATTCGGCGCCTGTTCGTCATGCCAAGCGTCGTGAGCCTCGTTAGAAACTGGGAACCCTAGCATCTGGACTTCGTATGGACCATGATTGTCACCCTTGGTGAGACTATGTGTTGAAGATTATTCGTTCCTCCTCATTAGGGTCATACACACGTGGGCAAAGGACTGTACTGTGGCAAGCAGAACTTATGTATGTGGTTAACCCATGTGTTCTTTTCTGACGTTTATTTTCTGTGGGTGTGAGCGTTGATGATGTTCTAAGTGAATTTTGGTTGGTTTTTTTTTTTTTTTTTTTATGATCTGAAATGTATATAATGTTGGATTTGGGGTGCCACCTCTACCAATGCTATATTCTTGTTTGTGATCTGTGCGAATGATGCATCATGTTGTCTTGTTTGTTCAGTAATAAAATTCGTGTAACTGTACTTTGTCCAAGTATTTTTCTCATTCAGTCTGTAAAAGGGGGTGTTATAGCTGATACTAGTGATAGGTCTGTTTCTCTGTCTTTCCACTCCAGTTCAAGCCTTAGCGAGCTTGACAGTCTCACCATCCTGTTTTCTTTCATTTTATCAGTTTCTTCTTTACTTCATCACACATATTAATTAACCTGGGCAGCACTATTAAAGGTGAGATGTTCATACAAATATCTGACCAAAGACAGTTTTTTGGTTTCCAGTTTTTGCTGGACGTGAAATATATATAATTTCAGGAGTAACCCTACAGGAATGTTGTCAAGGTTCTCCACGCAACATGGTATGTCTGATAAAAGAAGTGCTTTGGACATCTGGTGCTGTTTAGAAAATGGGCCAATCCATTCAAAGTTCTTGTCAACATTGAGAAATTCTTGTAGATGTAACAATGTTTTTGAAAATTGATGAGAACATGTGCGGACCAGCACTCGCAGCAGCTCTACAATACGAGGAGACACAGGTTCTGTCTGGTGTCTGCAGATGTCAGTGAAGAGACTCATTCTATGCGCCCCCTCATGTCTTCAGCATGTAGGGTTGAAGCAGTAACTGTTTGTCCACAAACATGTTTAGCAAATATGCTGGCCGACCCTTCCTCTTTGGTCCAATTCTTTTAACAAACAGTTGGAACCGGTCATCCTCTGAAATTCTCTCTCACACACACACACACACACACACACACACACACACACACACACACACACACACACACACACACACAGAGTTCAACCAAACTTCTAGCACACATAAATCTACCAAATTTGAAACGATCACTAGTTATATCTGATGTGTTGACAAAACATATGTCAAAACTACTGTACCCCTTAGCAGAGCAATAAATTTGTTACTATGCACAGATTGAAATGATAACTATACTGTGTCCTGATGACAACATTTAGATGAAAACATTTTTAATGTTTTTTCCCCCCAATTTATTTGTTTATGTATATTTGGTCCTGAAAATAGTTTAAAAAAATTTCTACTTTTGTTTGTATGCAGTTCTCATACTTGAGTTATCATCCTTGTTGAAGCGTTTTTGCCAAATTTCTAATGCTTACTGAGTTACTCATCATATTCTTTATTGAAAAAAATCTTGAACCTTTCAAAGAGTTTTTTTTACAAAAATACAAACAATTTTCGTTTCTCTGATTGGTATCAGAAAGATATAGATCTATTCTTTCATTCATTTTTCTATCAAGGGAGATAAACTATTCTAGACCGAGCACATGCCTGGTAAGAAAATATATTAAAATTTGTATTAATGATTTATGAAACATTAGTTCCATTGAAAAAAAAATTAGCAAAAAGATTAGACTAACGGTTGCTTACATACTTACCAAGATCACATTCAAGATTTTTTCGATCTATCGAATCAAAGTCGTTCCTCGGTTCAGAAATTGCATCAGTTTCGGACATGTCATTGAACCTGGTCCGCTGTACCAGTACATTTCGTATTGGCTTTCAGAACTTAAGCGGCAGCCTGTGTTGTATTATTTGCACGATCTTAAGAACCACTGAATTCTCTACAAAATGAATGGTAATACAACACTGTGCATGTATAATTGTTGACTTCACTGTGCCTTTTAAAAATACATTTGTATTTCGGCACTGAAAAAAACAGTATTCAGTTAAAGGAATTATGACGAAATTTGTTACACTGGATACTTCAGGCTGTCCCCTTTAATTTGCACGTCGCTGCCAACATTGCACTGCCAACATTGTGTTCGGTATGTGTATTTAGATCGCTCAGGGTCAAAGCACACTTCTTTCACACCACAAATAAAGACACAGGTTTCATGCCTAAAGTTCATTTAATGTGTTGACATAATTTTTTATCTTCCAATCGTGAATGGTAAACGAGCTGAAGCAAATTAAAATCAGCAATTTTTACCAGTTCTGCTGCATGATAGCCATTAGCGTAGAGAAGCTGGACCTAACTACTATACGAAACTTTCATAACAAATGGGACACAAACAAATTTACAGTGATGAATTAGTATGCAGTGCATTTAACTATTGTATGGCTGATCCACAGAAACTGCGGTGTTGATAATAAGGAGGAGTCCTCTACAACACTATTCACCTTGTTGACCAGACACTGACTCCTGAGAAAGCAGCAACATAAAGCTTGGAGAAACCGCTCTTGGAAAGGACGAAGAAAGTACCTACCTTGCAGGATTTCTTCAACAAAAGCCATGAATAGGCACAAACTCCTCTTGAAAAGGATAAAGAAATGTCTACTTTGTAGTTGTTTTGTAACAGCCGGAATAGGCAGACTTGGAACGTGGAAGCCACACACAGCAAAAGCAGAAGCCAGGGTCTGGGTGAGCTAGCGATCCTCCAGAAGTTGGTGAACAAGAACTTGAAGAAGATACTGGAAACGTATACAATTATCAGGGAACAATCAGGCCCCACCTTGAGAATGGCCCCACTGTAAGTTCAACCTGGGCCAAGACCAACGTGCAAGTTCTTCACAAAATACAGAACCAGGTCCTCAGACTCATCACTGGTGCAAAGAAAAAGATCTATATTTATCTAAAGGAAGAGACACTTTCACGAGCCCAGCCTCTCAAACAGAGAAGGGAATCCAAGAACATGATGTAGGCAGGAAATTTTCCTTCTAAAATTACGTTTAATCTAACATACTTACCGTGGCTCACAAATGCAATAAGCGGCAGCGGTTTGCCAATTCTGCCTCGTAACAATAAAGTCCGAAGGGACAGTAACTCTGAGAGTGTCTACGTCTTGCGCATGCGCAGGTGCTCTTCCTCTTTTCGAGGAGACCTTGACCTTGACCCTGACTGTGGCTAGAAGGAACCAGGAAGGCGGGGAGGTCGGGAGGGACTCTGCGTGAGCCACGGTAAGTATGTTAGATTAAACGTAATTTTAGAAGGAAAATTTCCTTTTAATTACACATACTATACCGTGGCTCACAAATGCAGAATAGCACTACCCGGATGGAGGCTTACCTGGTTAACGCCTGGAGGAATGGCAGGAGTCAGGGCGTGTGGCTGAGATGGGGTGTTGGGCCACCACAGCGGAAGCGATACCCCTGGACCCATCTTCGCGCAGACGGGAGACGTCGCGCAGGTAGAACTGGATGAAAGTGCCCGGGGAACGCCAGTACGCGGCGTCTAGGACGTTTTGGATGCTGGCATTGTGGACGACTGCCAGCGAAGAAGCCCATGCTCTGATCTCATGGGGCCTTGGGGAGAAGACAGCTAGCTCGGCGCTCGACCTGGCATACGCAGCCTTGATGACTTCCCTCAGCCATCGAGAGATGGACGTGCGTCTAATGTCCTTTCTATAGTTTTCGTTGTAAGAGAGAAAAAGGTGGCGCCGCTGCTGGCGAGAAGATTTCGTCCGCTTTCTGTACGCTCGCAGTGCGCGAACCGGGCAGAGAGTGCGATCCTCGTCGTCCGGAGCGAGGATAGACGTGAGGGGATGGATGTGGATGGCCGGCGAAGGAGAACCTGGAGACTGGTTCTTGGCCAAGAATTCCGGGAGTAGGCGGAGAGACATCGAGCCATCAGGTTCGAGAGCAACATCTCCGGGGAGACCACTAAGGGCGTGCACTTCGCTGCAGCGCCTCCCCGATGCGAGAGAGACGAGAAAGGCCGTCTTGAAAGAGAGGAACTTCAGGGAACACTCCCTGATGGGTTCGTAAGGGGGGAGTCTAAGGGATGAGAGGACGAGAAAGAGATCCCACGCCGGGGTTCGGCGGGGGTTCCTGGCTTCCTGGAGAGAAGCCCCTCTGACGAGATTCCGCAATAGAGGATCGTGCTCAAAGGACGGACCACCCAACTGACGGATGGTGGTGCAGATGGCCGCCCTGTGGACCTTCACTGAGGATGCGGAAAGCTTTTTCTCTGTGGACAGAAAGCCGAGGTAGTTGGCCAACTGCAAGCGAGAGGGTGAATGGGGTGACACCTCATTTGAGGTGCACCAAGAGACCCAGCCATTCCAGTGGGCATTGTACACCCCCTGTGTGCCCGGCCTGTGAGCTTGCTGCACAAGGCCGATTACGGCCGGGGACAGGCCTAATGAAGACATCGAGTCCCGCACAGCATCCAGGCGTGAAGGTTTAGAACGTCTGGATTGCCGTGCGGAATGCCTGACCTGGGTTGGAGGATGGAGCGGCTCGATACCGCGAGTTTTAGCGGCGGCACATGGGACAGGTGCAGAAGTTCTGGGTACCATGCCTGTGCTGGCCATTTGGGTGCGACAAGGATTAATGTCGCTGCGTCCTCCCTGGCTTTCCTCAGCACTTTCCCCATAATGGGGAACGGGGGAAAGGCATAGCCGATGAGGTTCGACCATGGAATGGATAGGGCATCTACAGCCCAGGCCGCTGGGTCCTGAACTGGAGAGACGTACAAAGGGAGGCGGTGATTGAACCTGGTGGCAAAGAGGTCCACGTGTGGTTTGAACCATGCTGCCCATACTGGCTCCAGGACTGCATGGACCAGTGTCCATTCCGAGGGAAGAATCATGTGGGATCTGCTGAGAGAGTCCGCAAGTATGTTGATCTTCCCCGGGACATGCTTTGCTGAGAGCTGAATCGAGTGTTCCTCGCACCAGATGAGGAGCTGTTCCGCTCTCCGAGACAAGGAGTGGGAGCGGGCGCCCCCTTGCTTGTTGATGTAACAAGCTACTGTGGTGTTGTCCGTGTTGATGCGGACATGTTTTCCCTTCAGAAAGGGGAGAAACTCCCCGAGTGCCAGGCAAACTGCCTCCAGTTCCAACATGTTTATGTGGCAGGGCATGAGGTCGGTCGACCACCGACCTGCGGCTGTCAGCGTGCCGACATGGGCTCCCCACCCGGAGGTGGACGCGTCCGTGAACAAGTGCTCCTGAGGAGGGGGCAGTGTGATGGGGACTCCCTGGGCCAGGCGTGACTGGGAGCGCCATTTGGTCACTGCTGATATGAACCAAGGGCCCAGGTGGACCGGGAGGTCCCATGGCTGAAGCGACTGTGACCAACGCTTCCTGAAGCCGCGTTGGAATTGCCGCTTGAGAAGACGACCCAGTGGCACTAGGGGTGCCAGCGACTCCATAAGGCCCAGTAGGGAGGCCAGCTTCCTTGCTGGCGCTTGGAGTTGGGGGAGCAGTTGGGCTAAGAGGCCCTGAAGGCGCAGTAAGCGCTGGGGAGACGGGGTGACCCTCCACTTGGAGGTGTCGAAGGACATGCCCAGGAACTGGAATTGTTTGGAGGGAGTTAGGTCCGACTTCTCCTCGTTGCAGACAAAGCCCAGGTTGTGACAGAGTTGCAGGACCTGGGATGCTTGTTGCGCACACTGTTCTTTGGAGGAGGCGAGTAGAAGCCAATCGTCTAGATAGGCCTTGAGGCGGATGCCCTTCTCCCGAACATGCATGCAGAGTTCCCTCGCCACCTTCGTGAAGAGCCAAGGGGCGGGTGCCAGACCGAAGGGCAGTGCCCTGAATTGGAAGATCCGGTTCCTCCAGACGAATCTGAGGTACTTCCTGTCCCTGGGGTGAATGAGGAGATGGAAGTATGCATCCTTGAGGTCGATGGATATCCCCCAGTCGCCCGGGTGCAAGGCCTCGCGGATGGACATAGGGGTCTCCATACGGAAATGGAGGACGCGGAGGAACCGGTTTAGGGAGGAGAGGTCCAGGACGGGCCTCCAGCCCCCCGAAGTTTTGGGGACCACAAAGATGCGTCCATAGAATCCCGGGGACGCAGCGAAGGAAACTTCCTCCGTAGCCCCCTTGGCTAACATCGAAAGAACCTCCTGATCCAGGGCCTGCGAGGCCGAGCGATCTTGAGGAAGTGCGAAAGCAGGGGGAGAGAGCGTGAGAGGAGCCTTCCTTGGGCCCCAAGGAAGGCAGAACCCCGACCTGATCACCCGCAGGGCCCACGGGCTGGCGGGCAGCCTCTCCCACGCGTCGATGTGTCTGGAGAGACTGCCCACAGGATCGCCCGTGGGGGGTGATGGCCTTAGGCCGGGGGTGAGTCATTGGGGGTTGGCCGGCTGAGAGGGAGCCGGCCTGCGGGCCTTAGGCCGGGCCACCGGCCTGCCCGAATGCTGTTGCGGTCTCCTGTGCCCTTGGGGCCTGGGATCGGCCCGAAACTTGGTGTGGGTGGGCCTGTTTGGCGGGTAGGCCGCTGGAGCCGGGCGCTTCATGGCAGGGCGAGAGGGCCTCGAATGGAGGGCGAGGTCCCTTTTTATGTCCGCCTGGTGCTTCAGGACGGCCTGAACATGGTTCCCGAAGAGGGAGCCCGGCTGGACGGGCACCGCGCGCAAGGAGGCCCTTGCCGACGGTGAGGTGGCAACCGAGGATGCCGCGAGAATGGCATCCCGCCTCGCCATGACGGCGTTCAGATACGTGCGTGCTTGCGATTCGGCCACGGATCTGAGCCCCTGCGCCATGGCCTGGATAAAGGCCACGATGGTTGCCTGGTCAGGCGCCTGGCGGAGCGTGAAGGACTGCTGGTTGGGGTCCTTCAGGGCTTCCCCTAGGCCGCCCAAGAATGAGTCCAGGGCGGAGGTTGCCACCAGCCCCCGTCTCGCGTTCTCCTCCCATTCCGTCAAGCATTTCTCCATGTCGGACTGTTTTAGCAAGGAGGCCCGTGGGGCTGAGGTAGGGTGAGCGCTGAAAAGGCGCTCGGCCGAGCCAAGCTTGGGAGCCTTGGGCTCTGGCACAGTGGACACCGCCTCCGGTGTGAGTTGTGCCAGCCGGTCCATGGCATCCTGGAAGCAGAATGCCATGTGGGCAGGGGCCTCATCCTCTGAGGCCGAGTCCGAGTCCTCTGGCCCGCCTATGGAGGGGGCGAGAGTCTGCGGAGAGTCTGACCGGGGTGCCACGGTTGTGGGACCCGGGTCAGAGCCCCCAGGAGGCAGCCCCGGTGTTGTGTCCAACACGGGTGGTGCCGGGGGGGCTGGGCAGGGTTAGACCTGCGCTGGTGGGGCGCCGGGCATAAAGCCGGGCCACCACGTGCATCCCGTGGCCGAGGCCGGGGGAAATCCCAAGGATGGGTGCCACGGTACCATGTGCGGTGCCATGGGATGCGGCATGGGCTGAGCCCAAGGGGCATCAGGACCCTGACCCCATGAAGGGTAGGGCCTGGCCCGGTCCCCAGTGCCCAAAGGGCCAGCCTGCTGGGGGCGGCTAGGCATGTGCCAAGGCGCCCAAGTGCTCTGTCCGGAATGGGACAGAGATGTGGCAGCCCGCCATGGGTCGCTTGGTAGTTGCCAAGGCGCCCAAGTGCTCTGTCCGGAATGGGACAGAGAGGTTGTGGCGGGTGCAGCAGCAGGCTGTGGGGGAGGAAGGGAGACAACCGGGGCGGATCGACGATCTGACGCCCGTAAGGGTGGGGTTGTCTCCCTTGGCCCACCTGGCGAACCAGGGGGTGTCCCGCCTGGCGAACCAGGGGGTGAGCCGGTTCCGCTCACATTACGGTCCATCTTGCCTCCCGAAGGAGACCCATGCCCAATGCGCCCATCAGCCATGGAGGCTGAAACAGTACCAGCAGAACCGGAGTTAAGCTGTACGAAGGGGGCGAGCACAGAATCGACAGAACCGGAGTTGAGTCGATCACCGTGCCGGGCAGTGTGAGGGCCGTAAAATGACGAAAATTCAACTGAGCCGGAGCTGAGTTGAGGGCTCGTGGTCACCGCAACCGAACCGTAGCTGGGTTGCGATGACTTGTCGATAGTGTGAAAGAGAGAAGACGTAAAAGGGAGAGACGAAGTTGAAGAGAGAGCGGTTTGTGCACCGGTGGAACCACCCCTTTGTGGGTTTGAGAATTCGGCGGACGAAATCTTCTTAACCCTCGCTTTGCCACCCAATCGCTTCACATAAGTTTCTCCCTTAAACGAAAACATAGGCAAGACACAAAAACAACAACGACAATCGATCGATCGCGTAGCGAAATCGAAAAATACTTAGCTGCTCAGAGCGTACGAGGCGAGCTGGAAGATGGCTGCCGAGAAAAGAGGAAGAGCACCTGCGCATGCGCAAGACGTAGACACTCTCAGAGTTACTGTCCCTTCGGACTTTATTGTTACGAGGCAGAATTGGCAAACCGCTGCCGCTTATTGCATTTGTGAGCCACGGTATAGTATGTGTAATTAAATAAGAATTTCAGATAACTATTTCAGTATTTGACAGATCATCACATTAAGTAGAACTAGAAGCTGAATGGTCTCACCAAAAACAGCCTGAAAAAGAAAAAAACTTTGTCTTCTGAGTATAAGAAGCTACTGCTGCAACATCAGCAAGCCCTGCAAAAAAGAAGACATTTTCACCGTCACCTCTGCAATTCCAAAACCGTGACACCAGAACGGCAAGACTTTAAAACCCACACTAATGTCCCCCAGCACATCTCAACAAAAGTACCTGCAAGATGACAGAGCATGCCGGATACTCAGTGGCCATGGTTAAACACTGTTACCCACAGAAGGCATAGATCTATGTAAACACCGATTGATAGGACAGCCACCAATTCTGTGACCAACATAGGAGCCAATATCAATTATCATCATCTTCAGGAGGACTCAAACACAAATTGCCAGTGTTTCTATGGAAAAAATCTGCACTTATCATAGAGCAGAAACTGAAGTCCTCTTGCAAGCAGCCTCCATGATTCATTAGACTACTGACATATGATATGAAGTGGTATTCTTCTCTGATACTCTTTCTTTCCTCCAGGTCCTGGAGAATGACGAGTTCCTTCACCTGACCAAGGACTTCCGGCAAGTCAAACAACCAAAAGAGTACTCTTCCAGTGGATCCTAGCTGACTGTAGAATTTTAGGAAACAAGACCACAGATGAGTCAACAAAAAGACAACAGTGTCAACTACAGCAAAATGAGGAGCATCAAGAGATCATTCTTTAAGCCATGGGCAGAAAGGGAAAACTGCCATCTTCTATCCAGAGAGCAGCAAGTGACCCTAACGAGACTCCATGCCAGCCACAACTGTATCAATGCCTATATGAACCAAACGTTCAAACTGACACTTTCACTAACCCACTCCAACAGTCCAGAGGGCAAGACACACACTGCAGCACTACTGCCGTCATCATGTGGAACAACAGGAGACCTGACTGACTACAACTCCTCTGACTTCAAAGCTCCATGCAAGCTGGCAGGAACTGAAACACAACAGCCACATTCATTACCAGATGTGGCCTGAACATGTAGATCACAGAAGGTGAATGAAAGAAAAAGAAGAATTAGACTAGTTTGGGACTGCCAAAAACAGTTTAACGATCAACCCAAATTCCAAGTTTGACACTGCTGCATCTGAAAAAATAGCAATGCTGTGCTTTATATGCTGTGTATTATTGAAGTTTACCACCTCCTGGACAGAACGTTTCACATTCTCACCTAAAATCATGCACAAAAAGGCAGAAAGACCATTTTATAAATTTTATCTGTCCTAAAAAAGGTAGAAAGACTGTTGCACTTACAGATAAACTTTATAACAAACTAGATAAACTTTATTACAATCTATGCGATATGTTTCACGCATGAAGCGTGGGGGGAAAAAAATCACAAAATTGGCTATTTTCCAACACTGTCGCACATTGATTATATTACAACTGTCCTGTGATGTAAAGGTCATGAGGATGAGAATTGAATGCAGAGGAAAAATGGCCCTATACTCTTACAGTCCAAAAATTATGGTACTCTGGACAAAATACTCATACTGAAAGACAGGCAAGAAGACAGATGATTATCTTAAAAAATTCTTGTTACCTTTGTGTATGCCCACTCAGGTGAGAAATCGCAGATGGAATTGTTCATGGCGGTGGAAGATGTTGCACTGATGTTGGTCTTGCCACCAACATGAGCTTGATGAATTAGAAAGCTGTTAACATCTATCACCCCACTGCCCTCCATTTTCACTTCATGATTGCTCAACACATGCTGGGAGATCACTTGATGGTTGGAGGTGTGAGTGAGGGCAGGAGCCCCACTACAGTCTGTAGAGGAATGACCCACTGTAGCAGATTCCCAGGCCCCTCTGGCCACCAAAGGCTGTTTGGTGTTGTGGTTCACACCAGGAGACAGTTGAGCATTGGGACTGGTCATGTGATTCAAGTAGCTGCCGGACATCACGTCCAGTGAGTGGGGGTGACTGACAGGCAGGACACTGGCCACACTGTTACTGCTACAGCTGACATTCCCACTGCCACCTGACATCAAAGGTGAGGATGTGGCCAGGGGCTGATGAGAACATGATGAGGCTCCGATGGGTGAGGATGGGGAAGGAGGAAAGTGAGGGGGAGAGAGTGATGTTGCAGCCGCCAGGTCAGCTGCACAGTCTTCCAAGTCTTGCAGATCAAGGAAAAGGTCCAGGTTGAGATCGGTGCTAGGGAGAGAGGAAAAGCTGCCATCCAGGGTATCACAGTTATCACCAGCGTCGGGCAGGCATACAACATCCGCACCCACACTGCCACCACCACCACCACTTCCATTGACATTTCTAATGCCATTTTCATCAGCACAACTTGTTGTGTCCTCACAACCATTATCATCTCCACACTGAGTCAAAGGATTTGCTGCAAACAAAGGAATGTCTTTCGAAGGTCCAGGCAGGGGCTGAGGATGAGTACGGGTGTGAGCAACCTGAGTCATGGAACCAAACTGCGTGGTAGAGGAGCAAGGAGTGGGGGTGGAGGCAAAGGCCACTACACTGCCCAAACCTCCAGAGTCTTTAAGGACCAGACCTGTAGGACACAAGTGCACCATGCCAGACTTGTGACCTGAGTGCACCAATTTTGAGGGGTCAGGACTGGCCAGTCCTGAGAGAAAACTGACAGATGATGGAATTCCGCTGCTGGGGAGAGGGGTGTTAGGTGTTAGTGGGGGCTGATGTAGGTGGTGGAGTTCCTCAGATGGTGACACTGAGGGGAGGGTGGAAGAGGAAGATGCCAGATGTACATGGGAGAAAGTGGCGAGAGTGAGCTGGGAAAGAGAGGTGGACACAGTGGTGGTGGGGATGCCTGTAGGCTGCACTTGTTGCAACCCTGAGGTGGCCGCTTGTCCCCCAGTGTTATAGGGAGGTGACAGAACAGGTACCACTGCTGTAGATATTGCTGTCTGCGGGGTCAGCCCCGGCTGGATATGGTGTTGGTGGGGAGGGGGGAGGGTGTTGGCTGTGACTTGCATGTGAGCCATGGTGGATACACAGCCCCCCAAGTGGTGACCTTGCTGCTGCACACATACCATGCCCACTTCCTGTTTGACAATGGGCTGTGAACCACACTGCTGGTGTGCTGGGCCATCTGTGTGAGAGGCAGCTAGGCCACTATTGAGGCCAACAGCATCACCATCAGAAATGAAGGAGGAAGCTGCAGCCACAACTGCTGCTCTACATGGATGATGGTGACTGGAATCTGCACTAAGGGATTTTGCTCCACTCTCCTCCTGAGAGTTCACTAGCAGCTGGAATATGGCCTCCAATGTCTCCTCCACCTGTAAAATAAATAATGAAATAAATGATAACATCAGATATAATTTGCTTACACAAATGGAAGATTGGGGATGGGTTTGATTATTCAAATGAAATTTGGGGACTGGCAAGACAGCTTAGTTGACTCAGATGTTCAATTTCCGACTGAAAGGTCTGAATCGGGCCTACCAAAGCTGCCCCTAACACCAGAGGGAGTTCTACATCTTCACTGACTTTAGGAAGGTGTCTGACAGCCTGGCATGAGGCATTACAGGGCACAATGAAGAAAGTTAAGATTGAGCGTAAACTAATCAACACCATCCAGCACCTATACTCCAAAACAACCAGCACAGTACATACACATAATGCTATTGGAGAGTGCCGTCTCTTACGCTTTTCAACATATTCCTGGAATGCATCATGACTGATGCAATTGCAGAACGCGTCAGTACTATCAGTACTGGAGGAAGAATCATCATGAACCTCTCCTTTGCATATGACACTGATGGCCTGGCACGCAGTAAGCAAAAATATATTAGGCTTGTTGAAATACTAGATAAACACTGACAAGATATGGCACAGAAATCAGAGTCCAAAAGACCAAGTTGATGGCCAGCCACACCACCACCATCACTACAAATGTAACTATCAAGTATCATGGACTGAAACTAGAAATTGTTCAACACTTCACTACCTGGGATCGAACCAGAAATCCTCTTGGAAGCAAAGCGAGAAATCCTCTTAAGGATAGCAAAGACAACATCAGCACTGTCCAGACTGAAATCTATGGAAGGACATGAACATTTCTATGAAACATAACATCAGGCTCTTACATACTACAGTATATTCCATCTTCTTGTAAGCATGAACCCTCACAGCCAATTTGGAAAGATGAATTCAAGTCATGGAAATAAGGTGCTGTCACAAGGTACTAAGCATCAGATACACTGATCATATCACCAAACTATCAAGCAGCACGATGTGAAGATCTGCTGATTTAGTTAAGAAAAGGCAACTACATTAGTATGGCCATGTAACAAGATCAAGGGAGCCGGAGGGGAAGCCAGGGAAAAAAGGCCTGACGACATTGTAGAATGGACAGAGAAATCATCGGCAGAGACCTAGGTTTTGGCACACTATCGACTTAGCTGGGGGAATCTCATGAACAGTTCTTCAGTGCAAGCACCCCAATGACTCTTCATGGAATTAAGAGAGGAGAAGGAGGTATTCTCTGATGGGTAAAATGTGGAGATTTTTCCAACCTCCAAAATCAACATGTATGTGCAGACTGTGAATGCCTGAATCCCCCTAGATTGATTTGAATGTAGAACATTAAATGTACACAATAAAAATGCTATAAGTCATGTCACATGTCTGTAGACTTATGGAAACAGGAAACCCCAAGCAGGGTACATCCCTGTGCGACTGCTTACTGGGGATGAGTATGCAGACAAAGTGCTCAGCATAACACATGCAATGTATGAGTCCAAACACAACACACACCACACACACACACACACACACACACACACACACACACACACATCAATGATGTATAAAAAAATTATAACAGACCTTTTGATCTTGATCAGGGTTGAGCTCTCCTTGACGGTCTGAAGCCACTGAAACATAGCAATAGATCACTGATACTCTATTTCACTTTCTTTGTTGTACTTGGTACTTGATTTTTTTTCTAAATCCTATAAAATGTGACAGTGTGCAGCATCACACCTGGTGATTTGTCTTTAATACTCTACAGCTGTATTACTGGGTTCTTGAATATTTGTGGCTGCATAATAAATGAATCATAAACTGCAGAGTCTGTAATTGTTTTCAATAATCTTGCTTGCCAGTGAAATAATACTAATACTAATACTTATACTAATAATAACATTAACCCATATACCCCCATGTCACCCAACACAAACCACACTATGAAACGGAAATAACTCTTGCAATTTTCAACAGTTACTAACTAAACAAATCAATTAAAAATATAATTACCTTTTTTTGTTTCAAGGAATCTTTTTTTGGCATTGTGCATACAATGAAGTACTCACAGAAAGAGTTTTTTCCAGGTTCATTCTGTTTTTTACTCACAAAAAAAATTATAAAAGCATCAAGAACTGGGCGAACTTTGAAGAGAGGGAGATACTGGGGATGGCCTCTTGGGTGGGACTTGGACCTGTCATTCACATGGAAATATTGGCCAATTTTTTCAAAGCCTGACATGCAGGGCACATTCAGTTTGTCGTCACTTGACCAGTAGATTTCCTGGCGTGGCATAACAAGAATACCCATCATGATGTTGATGGCAAGGTATAGTTTGATGTCATTCACTGTCACCAGTTGCCATTTTGAATCTGCCTTTCCTGTTGTAATTGAGAAGCGTACAAATTTGTCTGATCGGCAAACTCCTGTAGCATTTTCTCCGTGAAAAAAAGAGTGAAATAGTCCAGAGGGCTTGCACCAACAGGCAGATCATGCACAACCCCAACATTTTAAGAAAATTCCTTCACTGAAACCGAGTCTAAAACATCCTGCCACTTTCGGTTTTGGAGGTCAGGCAATTGATCGACACTCGACCCACCTTCTCGCACTATCGTCAAACTCAGCGGCAGCAGCTTCCAAGTCGATATCCAGGTCACTTTCTACATCACATGGATCAACTTTAACAAGATCCTCTGCCATAAAATCTTCAGATCCTTCTCCGTCATCACCTGAGTCATCATTCAACAGACACCATAACTACTCATTGGTCATGAGACTCATTTTCCAAACTTTGAAAATTTGTAGCACCGTGAAAACATGATCGATTTTGACACTGTAAAGTGCTAAGTGCGGGGCAGGAAGTTGCCAAAACAAGGCTCTCTCGGGATTTTCGTTTATGTAAACAATGATGGCCATGTCCATCCATAGTGGCCATGTTTACAGCGGGCGCCGACAGGCGCTCAACGGTAACACTATCACAATTTACGGCGGGCACTCTGCAGTAATATGGGTTAATACCTTCATCAATACTACGCAATCTATGTCAAAAGCATACTCTTTGCACTTTACAGTAATAGACATTATCAAACTTTCAATCCAGAAAAAACACATGGATGAAAGAAATATTAAGAACTACAGTATAGAGTACAGAATGATATAAATGAATAAAGCATTAATAGACATGCAAACAATACACTTTACTTTACTTTTATTGTTGTTTAAAGCCCAGCCGACTGCGCAGAGCCATATCAGGACTACAACTGCTTCAAAACACAAAACTTCAACAGTAAAAAAAAAAAAGAAAAGAAAATTAAGTACACATATCAATGCATTCACATACATAATCTAAGAACAAGCCCCCGGCGTAGGACCATTCCGTCCGATTTATCGCACAGGGGAGATTTAAAAAACACACCTGAATACAAATATAAGCATACATAAGGACACCAAAACATATATAAAAACAGGCACAAATTACCTAAAATTGCTTCCGCATATCTCACCTCCTTAGAGCCAGGTGGGGATACTATTCATACTGAAAGAGCCCCTGGCAACCCAACGGGGGGAAACAATACACAAGTGCACACAAACAAAAACACACACACACACACACACACACACACACACACACACCACACACACACACACACACTCATACTCGTCTGTGAGGTGACAGTTTTATGATAGAACTTATGTAGGAGTGAAGTTTATTCAAGAGAAAATGAAATACATCAAAGCAAAATGTGTGCACCTTCTTTGAGGAGACAGTTTTGAGCTGATGTGCTGGAAGTGACCTTGGATCATACAGACAGTTTTGTGCTGACTGTCAGTGTCAACATGGCAGTCTTAAGAAACAGCCATAATCATAAAAGCCCACTGGCAGTCTAAGAAACAGCCATATACATAGAAGCCCACTTGTACACAACCGCAAGGGGTAAGTTACAATCTACAAAAACAAACACTTCCACACTTTTGACACATTTAATGTGAGAAATGGAATGCATCATGTAACTTCACCAAAACCAAACTGATACTAATAACTGCTGTAAACTTCTGTAAGAGCTGTGCCAGTGAATGAAAATAAACACGATACAGACAACTCACACATAGGGCTGAGCTGGTCCACCAGTTCTTCCTTTGTCCACTCCTTTTTGCGCATCTCTCCTGACAGGCTGTGCACCAGACTAGGCTTAGGGTTGTTGGGAGGATTGGGCACATTCAGGTAGTGTACCAACACAACATGAGGATTCTGCAAACACACCTCTTTGATATTCACTTAAAATGATGCAGTTATTGAGGTAAACTCAATAAAAACATAATTAGTGATAATGGTGCTTTTCTACAATGAGGATAGTCAGCACCTGTGTGTGTGTGTGTGTGTGTGTGTGTGTGTGTGTGTGTGTGTGTGTGTGTGTGTGTGTGTGTGTGTGTGTGTGTGTGTGTGTGTGTGTGTGCGCGCGCGTGCGTGCGTGCATGCGTGTGTATTTGTGTGTGTATGCGTGTGTATCTGTGTGTGTGTGTGCGCAGGGATCTGTCACTAGTTCATGGTTGGATCTTTGAAAAACAAGAAACTAACTTGGAAGACATATTTGACTTCTGTTGCAGTCAATTTATATGGATACACATGTTTGACTTCTGCTGCAGTGTCAATTTACATGGATACACATGTTTGATTTCTGTTGCAAAGTCAATTTACACAGATACACATGTCTGACTTCTGTTGCAGAGTCAATTCACATAGATACACATGTTTGACTTTTGTCGCAGAGTCAATTCACATGGATAGGTGAACAGCTCAGATCATGGGTACATAAAGTGTTACACACATGGCCAAAATTACAGTACAAGATATTGCACTCTAAGTGATATAGTCTTGTTGTTTAGTGTCTGTAGGATGCAAGAAAGTGAAATAGGGAAAAGGAAAAATTGATTCCAGACTTTGATGGGCTTCCTCTGTTGGTGACCACAAATTTTCTGCTCATAACATTGTGTCCCATTATTGTGTTTTTAAGGCACTTATTGAACTTGTATTGAAAGAAACAAGTTTACAATAAGAATATAGAGACCTGTATCAGTGTATGGATATATCATTAACTTTTGACTTTGGTAAAAATTAAGGAATACTAAATGTTTATTGAAGGGGACACTGTTATGCGCAGAAGAGTAGTTGTATTTGCTTTCATTTTTGACAAACACACTAAGACCTTTCTAGCAACTAGTTTGCACTGAAAAGCATTAGCTGTGGCAATGTAAATTGTCTTAAAAAATTTACCAGTAATTCAACAATAACCCTGTACAACTAAATATTGAATTTTATCTTTTGCGCATAATGGGGACACCAAGACAGTTCAATATATCCACAAAAACTCAGACCACACTGTATTACAGTTTCATCATATTTTATTGAACATTCATGTTGGCAGCATGTTTTCTTTACTTAAAAAAATGTCTGCCTCTTGAATCTATTCTTGGAACAGACATATTTTGACAATTTATTTATGGAACACAACTCCAAGTCATAAAGTCCAGAGAACACGTTGTGCCTCGCAACACGCTTCAGAAATCAGACCATGACACCTTCATCCTCCAGCTTGTCAATCTGGAACAAATACATAGAACACTAGCTCAAACCTTAACCTATTATAGTGTTGTTTATGTACTACCTTGGGAATAGAGATAAGATATATCAAATTCCAATATTGCCAACAGATAAATTGCTATTGACCCACAAGTAAGATGTGGAAGAGTTTAAATGTAGACAGTACAAGCAATGTTGTTGAAAATAAAGACTTGTTAATGGAAATGCATGTAATGACTGAGGAAGAATGAATTAGGAGCAAATAAAATGAAAGTGTGTTCTCTCTGTGTACATAGTTAAGCAATATCAGGGACTGCATGCAACAATTGTCTGTAATTTAGGTACTGTTACTTAACTGGAAAAACTCTTCGTGAAATGATCCATCTTTACAGTGCTGTACTGTGCATTAATCAGCTTAATTGAAACTTACCACTGCAACAAAAATCTTTCTTTAGCTGCAGCTACAGGCAGGATGTTAAACTGGGAAGGATGTGGTGTCTTCGTTATGCGCATCAGAAATTTTAGATTGACTTTACACATGATTTCTAGAACCAGCATATAAAAATTCTAATAGTTTAAAAACATTACCAGACCATGCCATATATATATTAAAGTTGAGAAGGTTACACAAAAATGTAAACAAACAAACCCTGTTGCTTCGTCAGCCAGTGGTTTGGCGGATCACACATTACAAATCATGTAATCACCTGTGCTAAAATGTGTTTCATTGAATTCAGCCCCAATAAATGCCTTTGTATATCACAGAAGAAACATTTCTTACCTTTGTGATGTTCTACCTGGACAGGCAGTAGCGCAGAAGTCTAAAATTTGAGCGTTGCTGGCAAAATCTTCTGCTCATAACTGATGTGTTTTGGTGGGGACACAACGGGAAATGAGGTCACGCTCCCTTTCACATGGTTTTCTAATGCAAAACCTGCTGTGTCAGTGCTCAATGAGTACAAATGATGACGTAGACAGCAACTTTTCAACCAAAAGTGCATCTGCTACAGCACGCGAACATGGTCTTCCGCACATAACGCTGTGGACACGAACTTCATCTGACTAAACTAGAGTCCTGTTTTGCCGACACTATGATGTTCTTCTTGCTCAAAACGCACTGTAATGGTACACCTTCTCCATTTTTATGCAAAAAATGACTGGTCTTTGTTGTCAATGGGTTTGTGTAAGAACATGATGTTTGTAGTTGTTGACAAGACTGAGTGACACGAATGTTATGCGCGTAAGACCGATCTTTTGAGTGGTATTATGTTTCAGAAGGCAGTTTGCAGGAACAGTTTAATACACAGACAAGCACAGGAACTATAAACCTTTATATTTTAGGCCTCCATTGCTTTTCTTTGTTGTGTATGAAAGTACTGGCCTGGGTTGAAGAAGTGTACCGTCACCATGTAACAAATCGGTCCCCATTTTCCATCATATTTTGTGAAAAAAAAGGAATTTACAACCCACAAACATAAAACAATATTGTTGGTTCTATCCATTTTTATATTGTTCATTCCAAGTACAGTACTGTAGAGTGCTTTACTTTTATTAAAAACTGAATAGATGGCAAAAAAATAAGCATTGTAATGTGGAGGTGTCAACTGTACCCATGATCTGAGCCGTTCACATAGACATGTTTGACTTCTGTTATAATTAATTATAATAATTAATAATAATAATAATTACAATATTTATATAGCGCAAAATCTTGATAAAATCAAATATAAGCGCTGAAACAGACACACACGCATGCACGCACGCATGTACGCGCGCGCGCACGCACGCACACATACACACACACATGCATGGCTATAGTATAAATGGGGAGAAAGAATAAAAGCAATAAAAGCAAGAATAAAAGCAATGGAAAATTATAGAGAGCATATCATATACAATTATATATTATAACAGGCTGCAGAGGGGGGGGGGGGGGGGGGTTGAGGAGGTGGATTTTATGCGAGGGAAAAATGGTTAGGCGGACTTGAGAGGACAAAAGATGAGTTTGCTGAGCGGACTTGAAGGAGTTGTCCAGAAGAGTTTGGGCGAAACAGAGAAGGTCGTGGACCAAGGAGAAGTTGGACCGAAACAGAGGAATCGTGGCCAGGTCGGAGGTAGTGAGGGAACAAAGATCAAGAGGATACAGGTAACGGGAGCTGCGTTACGTCACAGGATAACATAGTTCTCAGTAGGTCTTCACAGGATATCGTGGACTCTGTTGCAGTCAATTCACATGGATAGACATGTTGACTTCTGTTGCAGAGTCAATTCTAATGGATTGACATGTCTGACTTCTGTTGCAGAGTCAATTTCAATGGATTGACATGTCTGACTTCTGTTGCAGAGTCAATTTAATGGATGACATGTTGACTTCTGTTGCAGAGTCAATTTATATGGATTGACATGTCTGACTTCTGTTGCAGAGTCAATTCACATGGATCTGACATGTTGACTTCTGTTGCAGAGTCAATTTATATGGACTGACATGTCTGACTTCTGTTGCAGAGTCAATTCACATGGATTGACATGTCTGACTTCTGTTGCAGAGTCAATTCACATGGATGACATGTTTGACTTCTGTTGCAGAGTCAATTCACATGGATTGACATGTCTGACTTCTGTTGCAGAGTCAATTCACATGGTTGACATGTCTGACTTCTGTTGCAGAGTCAATTCACATGGGTTGACAGTTTGACTTCTGTTGCAGAGTCAATTTACATGGGTTGACATGTCTGACTTCTGTTGCAGAGTCAATTCACATGGGTTGACACGTTTGACTTCTGTTGCAGAGTCAATTTATATGGGTTGACATGTCTGACTTCTGTTGCAGGGTCAATTTACATGGGTAAAATGATAAAAGATGTTTAAATCAGACAGAAAAAAGTCAATTCAGGTAGACAGAGATTTTGTTTGATGGATTTTGTCATTAAATCTCCAGTGCATGTAAAAATGTTGCTGGTCTCACAAATCCCTTCAGCTGACAGCAAAAAAGAAATCTTACTCTCTATCTTTCCCAAATCAGGTGGCTGTCATAGTAACTGGCACTTGCTTCTGGCCAATATTTGTAGCGTATGTATATTATACTTCCTTTAAGCCTTTCACTTCCAACCGCAGAAGTAGCCGCGGTATAGGGGTCACTGTACTCTGAACACTGTTATGAAATGGAAAGTAAGCTGAAATCATGTGACTGCAGTCACATGACCAGAGCACACTTCCGCACAATGGCCGCGCACAAACTCTTTTTATTTTGGGAAGTTTGGGGCTGATTTTGATCAGATTTTTTTCGTTTGAAAAAGTGCTGACCGTATTGAAGCCTAAGATGGCATCCAGACGCTATACTGTTGAGGAAGTAGCTCGATTTTTTATGGATTTACTGATAATCCGGACAGTTCTGATGATGAAAGTGGTGGCCGTGGTGACAGAGATGCCATTGTTGTTCAACCAACAGAGGATTCTAGTTCAGACAGTGATTATCCTGAGGATTTTGTTGACATTCCGTGCACCTCAAGGTAGGCGTGGTAGTGTGCGAGTTCGATCAGGTTATGGACAGACCCGTGGCCATGCTAGGAGTGAACCGAGCTGTGTTTGTTCTGCAGCAGATGATACTTTTGATGTCGACATTCCAAAGGAGTACCCAACTAACCACGGCCGCCATGGACCTACTGAGTTCCTGCCACTGGATGCACGTTGTGTGGACTTTTTCGACTTGTTTTCTGATGAAAATGTACTGCTTGTTTATAAAATTGTAAAAATTCTAAAGTCTTTGAATAATGCCAAATTCCTCCAAGATTATAAATTGTACACCAATTTAATTATTTCTGCCAACAATAATATTTTTAAAACATTCACATTAAATTAATTAATTTTATGGGTTTTTTTAAAAATCAACTCCTAATTATCTTTTGAAAAGTAAATTATCCCCCTTGACCAGGAGTTATCTGTTCTTGGATTGACAGAAAAAACATCTGCAATAAATAGTTCATTTTCCTTCCAGAATATATATTGTTTATTACTAATATTAGATAGGCCCTATTAGGTAATTTAATTATTTTTTTATCATTTTTTCTCTAATGTAACCCATTTTTCAGCAAAAAATCTGAAAAGTTCCGGAAGTCAAGGGGTTAAAAGAAAGTGTATTAACCCCTTGGCATGATACATAATTAAAAGTGTACTGTAAGACAATGGCGTAAACTTACTGAAGCCAACTTGTCAACGGTTACTAAATGTTTTTAATTTTTGCTGCTCTCGTGGAAACATTTCCGAGAAAAGTTTACATATATTTAGAAGGGAAAAATCCTGAACAGCACAATAAAAGTAACATAAAGGCCTGTTTGCAAAAGAAAGTGAAATAACAGTGTTAGAATAGTAAATACATTCCTGCATGTGAGATGAGAAGTACAATGTAAATAAACCAAACTGAACAACAACCTGCATTCAACCAATGACTGATATGCTAAAAATACACTTCACCATGTGCTCAAACCTCTCTTGTTCATATAGAACCAAAAACAACATAATCTTCACCAGAGTAACTGTCAATAAGAATCCCAACTTGTCAACCTCACGGTCAGTCCCAATCTCACTCATTTTTGTGCAAAAACTTGTAGAAATAAATTGAAGAACAGCAAAATGGTGACCATGTGAAAGGAAGAAGGCAGAGGCCATGCAAAAGAAGCCTTCTGATTGGTTAATTTGTATTACCTTTATAGACTAGGCAGTATTCAGTGGAACTGGAAGACACCCAGGATCGGGGCTCATCGTGTTTGGCCAGTAAAGCCAAAATCATGGCTATCGTGCCAAGCGGGTTAAACAAAACAAAAACAAAAAACACACACACAAACAAGAAAACAAATTATTGGAGGGTGCAACTAAGTGAGGACTCTGTGTAAAAAAAATGTATCAAAGACTAAAATTCTGAAAACTCGAGGATTTTAATACAAATTCCCTATTAACCTCTTCAGTGCCAACTACATTGTCTTGCTAGTGTATGCCATTTGCCAAGTGAATTTTGCATGGGTTGGATAATAATTAACAAAAAAATTCTAGCAGTCAAATTATTGCATGAAAGTAATCATAAGGTGATGAGAAGTTGAGTGTCAAAGGTAACAGCAGAGCACTCTGATTGGGCAAAGATTGTGGTCCGGATTGTCGTGATGCCAAGGAAGGGACAGAAGGGCTTAACCCTTTGACTCCCGCACCATGTCCACCAGAATCCTTCATTATCAAACATGCTAGCAAAGCAAAGATTTAACCCTTTGACTCCGTCACCCAATCCACCAGCTTTCTGCAGAGAGCTGATGGATCAGTTGAGGGAGTCAAAGGGTTAAGTTTTGGGAGTTAGAGGATAGGTTGCGGGAGTCAAAGGGTTAATGTGAATCACAACGGAAGGGGTCTCAAGCCGTTGTTTTTGGCTAAGAATTCCAGGATGAAACTGAGGGACAAAGAGCCATCATGTTCCCTGGAAATGTCCTGCAGGAGTCCCCTAAGGCCTTGGACTTCACCACAGTGCGAGCCTGAGCATTATTAACTCTTTCATCCCTGGAGAATGGTTTTCTATGCAACAGGATTCTTACCCTTCTTTTTTGAAGGCAGAAAGTCAGGCAGAACAAACTATTCCGTCTTTCCAGAGTATGGTAAAATGTTCTCGCTGTACTCACTTTGAAGTTTGCACCAGTCACGTATCAATGTGTGTCATCATTACTTGATCAGGTCAGCCGCTGCGCACCGTTCATCAATAAACCACATGCTAACTGCCCCCTCCCCCCTTCCTTAGCGTGGGAAAGGAGTTGGCACTGTAACCTTTTTGTAGATTCTGCATCTTCTCTTATTAATGCAGGAATGGAAATATAATCCTACAAGAATCCAGAAACAAGGGGATACAATAACTGATACAAAACAGAAATGAAGAGTTAGGAATGTAGTTTTCTTGAAAAGGTTTCTGAGAGAAGAAATTGTGAAAGTTTGAAAAGTGGACCTCTGACAAACTCTAGAACAAAGTTGAGGAATGGCTGGTCAGAAGGATCCACTGCCTGTGAGAACCTGTGACAAAACAAGAAGCATCAAAGAAAAACAAAGGAGAGGTAAAGAAAGAAGTAAACCAGAATTTTGAAGAAGACAGTTCCAACATCAGCACAAATAATCCAAGGGGCACAATCCAAAAAATAGGAAATGTACAAGTAGGTACCGGCAGCAGCGCTCATTCAGTGGAGGAAAGTTAGCAAACGCAGCAAAATTTGCCAATTTTTCTAAACTACTTGGACAATGAATAAAAAATCATACAGTAATAAAGAATGATCTTTCTGCTTTTAAATGGTGTGGTTCTTTTATTTGTGGTTGCGACTAAAAAGGAGAGAATTAAGTTGAAAGTTGCACACTGGAAGCCGTGTCATGCTGCCGTGGTGAAGTCCGCGCGGCACTGTCTGCGATCTCGAATTTCGCATCACTTGGCAAATCGCTTGGCACGTCACGGCCACTGCATACATTAACCCAGTTTTGAGTTCTTCTGAAAGAGCAGAAGCTAACCTTTCGTTTGGACTAAATTGTAACATGAAGTATCCAGTATAAATCAGTCAAATTTCATGTTGAAAATTACCAATTTTCTCGGTAAAATTTTTTATGTAAAATCTAAAATTGAGTTATGTTTTTGATTGCCAGAAAAGTTGAAGATTCGCAGTTTACATTTCTATGCAAATTAGCTTGATCAGTGATGTGGCCATGACGCGAGACCCGTTTAAAATAAGGACCCCGATTAATTGATCCGAGGAAAACCCTCACACGTTTAACGACAATGGCGTCTGCTGTGCCGTGAACAAATTTGCTGTTGTCTGCCATTTCGATGTATGAAGAATATATCGGTAAGTCTTTTTGGCTGTTTTGATCATGATTACTTGATTAATCTGTGCTTTAGATCTGAATTTGATTAAAGAAAGGATTGTAACTTCGAAGTCTGAATCAGTGACATGATCGAGCATAGCAAGGTCTTTCAGTGTAAGAGAGCCTTCATGTTCCCATGCATTGTATAATTTTCTGATTGCACTTGTGTATTTTGTAAGACTTGATTGCACAAAAATATGCATAGTTTTGTTTGAGTATTTATTGTTATGTACATTTTCGTTGATTACAGGTAACATCTTACGTTTTACTCATGATCGCAAAACAGGAAGTAGCTTTGCAGAACCATCCACTGGTCGCGAACGAACTTTAAGTTTTTTCAGTTGGGTAGTTCGGTCATTGATTTATTCAGGTTTTATGATCAAAGCACTCTTGATTTATATTTTACAGGTTTTAAACATGTGTCTCAGCGATACATTTCAAGCTCGAGAATTTATTAGCCTAAATGTGCTTGTGCAGATCATGTAATATCAGCATGATTTAGTCTGAAGAACTGTTGATGTTTTCTGGATCTGGATCTGGATCTAGCTGTATATGTCACTGAAACCAACTTGATTATATTGTGCAATATGCAGTACTTAACAAAAGCATTTTATTCTTTTACCAGTTTCAAAAAATTATTAGTATCATTATCAGATTGCCCCTCCCAGCTCTTTGTTGTGTGTGTGTGTGTGTGTGTGTGTGTGTGTGTGTGTGTGTGTGTGTGTGTGTGTGTGTGTGTGTGTGTGTGTGTGTGTGTGTGTGTGTGAAACACAGACATGTATTTATTTGATCTACTTCAAAGTTACAAAGAACAGTGTTAATTAAATCAATCTGCTGATTAGAAATCATGTTCATACAAGAGAGAGGAGAGATGAAAGGCTTAAATCTTTATTGTTGTCTGAATGATAATAAAGTGTGTATGTGTATTTGTTAATGTAACTAGTAGCCTAATTGCATTAAAAATGAAAATGTGTGTGTGTATGTGTGTGTGTGTGTGTGTGTGAGTGTGAGTGAGTGAGTGAGAGAGAGAGAGAGAGAGAATAAGTAGCCTATATTGTATCATGTATGTGTGCATGACAATATTTGTCTACCTCCACTCCTGTACCCCACTCTAAACCCCCCTATCCACACAGAATTTCTTAATTTTTTGAGTGTGTACTGTCACATTATTGTGATTGAAAAAAATTTAGGGGTGCTTGCAGCGAGTACTGTTCACACGGCTGTTTAAGAGTGATTACTTAGTTTCGTCCCGCGGCGGCAGCTGTAGCAGCGCGAAGTTCACTGAGTGCTGCCCTGACCTAGAAATACAAGCTCGTAGCTCCGCCTTGTTACCGGCGATCTCGCTACGCCGTGTAAGCGCAGTAGTAACTATTACAAACAAGTAACTTCAGTTTTCCACTATTTTTCTCAAGAGCTTTGTTTATATTGGTCTGTAATGTGCATCATTAAAAAGCTGAGATTTTTCTGAATAAAATGATATGTAACTCAACACGTTACGTGCATGTAAGTGTCCAACTAAACGCACAGAGAAGAAAGAGAATGAAAGACGGTGTTGACATGATTTTCAATCTTCGACCGTGAAATGATCAATGTTCCAACGCTGGTAAAATCCAAATGCCAGTTCTCGAATAAAAGTAAAGGCACACATTAGAAGAATGTTGTCTGTAGAGGATGGCTGTTTTTCATTTTTCATGTTTCGCGGCTTAGGGGCCACGTATAGCGTATCGTAATAACACATGTGACAGCTAAGGTAAACAGGGATGCCGGCGAGGCGGTTGGTGGTTACTGGTTCTGGCAGCTCATTAATCTTTAGAGTCTTCAGTGAATGTTGGTATCATTTCAGTCCTCTGGATAACGCTTACCACGTACACACTGTGGCAGAATTCCTTTGTGCTTGATAATTGTGTATAGTGTTGCCTTGGACATTTTCGTTTGAAATATCAGTGTACTGAGACGACCAGAGTCAGGTTTTGCATGTTGTAGTCGTTGATTATCTGTTTATTTTCTTTTGTTTTTGTTGTGTGTGTGTGTGTGTATGTGTGTGTGTGTGTGCATGCACATTTCATGAGATAATTAATAAGGGCCCAAAGACATTAAGCGAAGTGCAAAGTATTCCTCTCTCTCTCTCTCTCTGTCTGTCTGTCTGTCTGTCTGTCTGTCTGTCTGTCTGCTTGGATGTTTATGTGTATGCATTTCATGAATGAAATAAGTAATTAAAGACTTTTGAGTATTATTATCATTGTTAAGCAAAATACATAGTATTCTTGTGTGTGTGTGTGTGTGTGTGTGTGTGTGTGTGTGTGTGTGTGTGTGTGTGTGTGTGTGTCAGTGTGTGTGTGTCAGTGTGTGTGTGTGTGTGTGTGTGTGTGTGTGTGTGTGTGTGTGTGTGTGTGTGTGTGTGTGTGTGTGTGTGTGTGTGTGTGTGTGGGGAGAGAGCAACAGACAGGCAGACAGAAAGATTTCAGTGTAGTTAAGTGGGTATGATATTCAGGAGTTTTTATTTCTTTTTAATACCAGTGAACCTAAAGTTCTCGTAAATGTATTAAGTTTCCCCCCCCCCCCCCTTTCTCTCTCTCTCTGACGCTCTCTGTGTCTTTCCATTTTTTTTAATGAATGGTCGTCTCAGTATCGTGATCCCAATCTTGACTCTTGCATGGACATGTGTGCATACGTTCCTACTATGGCAGTAAGGAGATTGCCGTATACAAGACTATCAGTGAAATGTTGGTGCTAGTGTGAAAGATAATGGAGTCTATGCCGTTATCAGTGATCTCGATTTACTCACCGCTACCTCCACAAGAAGTCAAAAAAGATCCATTTGATAAGTCAGTCTGTTAAAACATACTTTACTCTTCCTCTGTATGTGTTTCTTTCTGCTGTAATAACTGGTGAACTCTTGTTTTCGCTGTTGGAAGTTGGCTTATTTTTCTCATGAAACAGTGAAGGCGCGATATTTTCAGAATCGTTCTCCTCCTTTTCTGTGTAATCCCGTTACGCATTATGGCAACAAACCAGTTCATGTTTGGTATCTATGTGTAGGGGAGAGAGTCTACTTTTCGGTAAGATTGATAATTACATATATGGCTAAATGACCAAAGCAGTATTGCGGGAAATGTAGAAACAGTAGTAATCACGGCACACAAAGGCAGCCACACAGTCCCGCTTGCCTACTGATGTCTCACAGCTCAAAACCGCTGACAGGCCATGTAGCGCAGCGGGTAAGCAGGAAAACACGCCTCTCGCGTGCGAATCGCTGGCACCGTGTCCGAAAACTAAGTGATCGCCCGGCGGCCGGTTTAAACAGCCGTGTGCAGCATGCACCTGTGTGTCATGTTAAGTATGTATAAAATACATATATTATGCAAATGCCCCTGCTCCCCCTCTCTCTCACCCCACACACACACACACACACACACGCACACGCACACACACACAACCTTCTTTTTAATTAACGGTAGAGTAAAAAAAGACAAAAAAACATACACTTAAAATCTAAATCTTTCATATTTTCAGTTGATAATGACTACAACACCATGAGGTCAGAGGGGAGAGGCAGGCGGAAGACCTTGACCAAATGTCCTACAACCAACAAACTTCTTCTCCAGCTTTATTAAGCCTTGAGGGAAGATTGAGATAAGACATGGGAAGAGATGGCAGCCTTTACCCCGACTGTTATTATTGACATGACCTCTTTTGAGAAGAATACCAAGTCCAAAGTGCATGCAGCTGTGAGGAAAGCTTTGAGTATCACTGAATAGGAACGCTTATCATTTCTTGCTTTTAAGCCTGCAGATGCACTTGAAAAGAAGAATATGGGCAGCTTCCTCCTTGAGTGTATGCCACCTACTAGGCCAAGTTCTGCTGATGTGCAAGTCTCCCCCCCTCCATCCCACCTGATCATGATTGTTTGATAGAGACAGTGCTTTGGTAGAAAATAGGTTTTGTTTATTATTAACAACATTTTTTTTATGTGGATTTCTATAACAGTAAGACTAGTAGAACAATGTTACACAGCCATTTTTTTTATTTTAAAGTACAGTAGTGGAAACAGATATATATATCTTGTGGTGTAAAATGAGGTAAAATGAAAAAAATTTTTTTTTAAATGATTGTGTGCAGACTGTCATTTGCTATTTTTTATCGTGGACAGTGATGAAAAAAATCCTGATGTAAGCCAGTATACATTCTGGAACATATTGAATATTTGTATGTATTGCTGTGAACATAAAGAATAGGTACACAAAATTTCATGAAAATCCCTTAAGTAGTTTCTGAGATATTGGTGTTTAAATGACGTTACCCCTAAACCAACCCATTTTTCCGCCTTGAAAATTAGCGATTTTAGCTAGTTTGGTGCTTTATTTCTCAGGAACCAATGAATTGAACAACTCAGAAAAAAACTGACACAATAAAATATGATATATGCTCTACAGAAAATAGTTTTAAGCATATCTCCTGGTTTATATTAGTACAAGGGCATGTTGAAAATGGACATTCTAGCAATTCCGCGATACTCAGATTTGGATTTTTGCCATGTTTGACATGTTATTACTCATTTCTCATTCCTACAGATGGTAATATTTCTGGTGGTTTTAACTGTCTGTTACACACAGATTTGGAAAATGCTCTGACAGTTTTATGTCCATTACAAAATGTTCTGTGAGTCTCCAATTTTGGAAAAAATCAATGCATGCATTTCTCGACGTAAAATTGAATATGTAAAAAATCATATCTCAGGAACCAATAAAGCTAGACACTTGGTTTTTGTTTTGTTTTCTTTGTCTTGATATGTGCTCTTTCAATGTTGTATGGTTTTAAAACTATTTCTGATTTGAAATTTTGGCTGCTGGTACCTAGTACAGTAGGTGTATACTCCATGAAGCATATATGGGCACACTCCCTGAAGAAGGAAAGTGAAGGCAAAACCTTTAGGCTCTTTCAATTTTCTTTTGTACTAATGGCACCATACTAGGATCCTACAAAGACAGGTTCAAAGGGTACAGCTAAAGCTTCTAGAAAGGGCTGGACAGTGACGGGCCCATGCCTTTGTTAGAAAGTACCATGACAGTACGGCAAACAAGACAAAGAATGATCAAAAGAAGATCATCTAAAGGGCCGGAAAGAGAGGAATGGAAAGATCAAATATGAATGTAGGATATTCTGATGCTTTAGAAAAGACAAAGGATCATACAAATTTCTGACGATCAACCCCTGGATTTTCCAGAAAGATGGAAAAGGAACACAAAGAGGCTTTGATCAAAAATTAAACAAAACTGCAATTTTTTTGTGTTTATGAGAGAAACACACACAAAAAAAGCACAGTACAACTCCTGTGGGCACAGAACAGATCTTTGATCACAAGAAAAATGGGGAACAATGCCCATCACAAAAAGACAGGTTGTATGTGAGCGCAGACAGTATGATCTTAACATGTAAGAGTACTAATCAAAGAAAAAGACTCCACCCCGTGCCTTCTCTGTTTCTGGTCCACTCTCCTGGAAAAACTTCCTCTCTCAGTCCGTCAGCAACCTACTTTTGTCTTTAACCCCTTCACTGCCTCAGTATAATAGCACATTTGAATAACTGTATGCCAAGGTAAAATTTAGCTTTTTTGGGTAGGTTCAATAAAATGGTTACTGCTCACTTATTTCTTGACAGATCTCTCTGATTTTTTGTATGTTTTGTTGTTATGCATTGGTCTACAATGTCCTGTCAAAATAACTTGATTATGTTGATAATTAGTATAGCAGAAACTGACATAATTATAAAACTTTTACCAAAAATAACAGTTTTCGAGTGTACACAAACACATTGTGCCAAACAAAATGAGTCAGAACACTCAAAAAGTGGTCTTACTATTTATTCAACATCAGCACTAACACATGACAGTCATATAAATCCCAAGGAATGTTGTTCTTGATTATAATCTGCTCATAATTGGGGGTACTATTTTTTAGGTAAAAAGGGGCATAATCATGCTTTTCACGGTATGTTCACTAACATGTACATTACTCATCCATTTATTGAGTTATTTGTTAGATTTTTTGTGGATTTCTTCCTTATACCCTTGTCTACAATTTCACATCATTCTAATTTGATTTTGTTGGTAATGATGATGGTTCACACTAATAACATGTGATAAAACAGTTTTTGTTTTGTTTTCAATTTGAGAGTTTTAGAACAATCCAGCACATAAAAGCCCACTAAACACAGCAAAAATACTTTTTGGTGTTTGCTCAACAACATTACAAACACCTGGGATTCAAACTGCTGTCAATAAATGTCCCTCTGTGTAACAATCTGTATGTTACTGGGGGTACCCCAATTCTACTAGAAAGGGGCATAATTTTACTATTTGGGGTAGGTTCAGTACCTCAATCACTGCTTATTCATTTGTTGACATATGACTTAGATTTTATGGCTTCTCTTTCCTTTTACCCCAAGCTATAATGCTATGTAACAATAGTGTAATTTTATTAGCCATTAGGAAGATGTACAGGGATATAACGGATGGTGGTTTTACAAAAAATAAAAGTTTCTAAAAACATACACATGTTACAACACATAAAACCTGTAAAACACTGACAAAAACTTCTGTTAGTGTTTACTCAACATCACTGTAAGTACACAGTGTGGTCCAAATTGTTATAGTATAATAAATATTGGTAAGTGTTCAAAATGACAACTATGGAAAAAAAAGTCTGAAGAAAAAAATAAACAATTGTCTGATAAAAACAAAGACCCCCCCCCCCCCCCCCACATACATGGTATCCATTTGTTATCACACAAAACACTGTAGGAACTGTGTTAGTGTTTCTGAACATATTGTAGGCCTACTCACATTACTGCCATGCTGTTCTATAGGAATCCAGCACTTGCGCTTGGACATAATCCTCAGCTTGTCTGCATTCCCTGCTTCATAACTTTAGGGGATGGTGTTCTCTTTTTTTGTCTGTCCAAATTGTGGTTCAAAGAAACACACAAGGGGATTCATTCTATACTCCACTTGGTCTTCTTTCACTGATGGCACTTGGTCTGGTCACAGCATTCACAAAACAGTGAACACACGCACAGGTGAGGAAAAAAACCCCACTGTAGAATGGAAAACTAAGAAAACAAAAAAGCAGAAGAGAATGAAATGTGTAACTAAGAAACAAACAAAAAACAAAAAAACAAAAAAAAACAGATTATCCTACTGCCAATATGCAAACTTGGTGTGATAGTCCATGAAACACTGGCCTAAGCACAATCCAGGCTTGGATGGGCAGGAGGGGCAATGGTAGCGGGACTCCTTCCGCACTTTGAGCTTTTTGGTGCAGACCCGACATGGCTTGGTAGGGGCAGCCTTGTTTGGTGTCGGTGGCAGTGGGAACAAAAAGTGGTTTGCACCCATCCTCACCTTGTCATCCGTTTTGCCTTCTTCCACAACAGGAACCTGGTCTGGCCAAATCCAAGAGATGATGATACTCTCCGTAAAACCTAGAAAAGTTTTACAGGAGTCATCACCTCTTGACTTTTGTAAAATAAAGGCATTGCAGGCTGCAACCTGCAGAAAATGGAAAAACAATTTTTTTGTCCATTTCATCGACTTCCGTGTGCAGTCATATGGATGAAGCAGCTGATCTTGTTTGTCGACTCCACCCATATTCCTGTTGTACTGGGATGAAACGGACGGACGAATGTTGATTCCCCGTTGTCCCCGGTCTGGAATCGGTGCCTCAGTGTGGCCGTGCGCAGAGGACAGCAGGTGCACCACTTTTGTGCTGTGGTACTTTGTGGCGATGATCTTGTTGTCACCACAAAGAGCAGCTGATGATCCGGGGTCCAGCTTCACACCACGTAGCTCCTCCGGAATACCCCGGTTCTCCCGGACGGTGCCGCAGGCCAAGGTGTTCCTTTCCAGGAGGTAGAGGTACAGCCTCAGACTACTGTACCAGTTGTCCATGTAGACATGGTAGCCCTTTTCCAGGAGAGGGGCTACCAGGTACAGCACCATCTTCTCGCTGGTCGAGAGAGTGGGGTTGTCTGCGTTCACAGACTCCAGGACAGGCTGCACCTCGTTGATGGGGTCCTCCTTTCCAGCATACACCTTGAAGCGGTAGCAGTAGCCACCACTTCCCTTGACACCGCCATCGGACTCACAGCAAAGACAGATTTTTATCCCAAACCGGGCACGTTTCAAGGGTATGTATTGACGAAATATCAATCTACCCTTCCAAAGAAGTAGACTTTCATCAACACACACCGCTTGCCGCGGCTCATACACCTCCTGGAACTTCTCATGCAGATGATCCAGAATGGAACGAATCTTGTAAAGACGGTCTTACCCTGGATCACCTGGCACTGGCATGGCTGCATTGTCATTGAAATGCAGAAATTGAAGAAGAATCTGAAATACAGAATAAACTTTCAAGATAAGTAAGCAGACCCACAACTGGGCACACACACACACACACACACACACACACACACACACACACACACACACACACACACACAACACACACACACACACACACACACACACACACACACACATGTACACATTTACACAAACACACACTAAAAGTATTACACACACATGAATATAAAAACACCACACTGGTACCAAAAAAAGTGCTTTTGTGTTTTACAAAATGAACAAACTTGTATGGAAAACTTGCATACAGAAATAAATAATGCTTATGCTCACGTGTGTGTGCGCGCACACACACACACACACACATACACACACACACACATGTACACATTTACACAAACACACACTAACAGTATCACACACACTTGAATATAAAAACACCACACTGGTACAAAAAAGTGCTTTTGTGTTTTACAAAATGAACAAACTTGTATGGAAAACTTGCACACAGAAATAAATAATGCTTATGCACACACATGCGTGCACGCACACACACACACACACACATACACACACATGTACACATTTACACAAACACACACTAACAGTATCACACACAAGAATATAAAAACACCACAATGGTACCAAAAAAAGTGCTTTTGTGTTTTACAAATTGAACAAACTTGTATGGAAAACTTGCACACAGAAATAAATAATGCTTATGTGCACATGTGCACTTACTCTCCACACACACACACACACACACACACACACACCACACACACACACACACACACACACACAGTCCCACCTATCCATACAGTTATTATTTCCCATACTTTAGTAAAAAAAAAAAAAAAGAAAGAAAAAAAAAAGAAAAACAGAGCTACTTGCCTGGAACCGGTTTCTGGTCATGATGGAACTGAAGACTGGAACTCTGTACAGCAGCTTCTTGGACCAGTACAGTTCAATTGAAGGCAAGCGCACAATGCCCATCAGAGGAACCAGGTCCAGAAACTTCCTCATTTCTGCACCATCAACTTTCTCCCACTTGTTGGCCCTTGAAAATTCTGGAAGGTTGGGGTGTGCTTCCAGAAACTGATCAGATGGTTGATCAGGTCAGAAAAAAATAATTCTATGTAGTCAACTGGCCGAAAATTAGCACAGTTGACTTTCAACCCTGGATTTCCAGTGAAAACAACACCAGGGTTGGGGGGGCTGTGCATCAGCTTCTCTCCATTCTCTGATCAGCTCTTGCTGACCACGCCTCACGCCACGCCCCCTGCCGCTTCCACGGGACCCTCGCCGTCGTCCAGAGCCCCTACCACGTCCACGACCCTGTCGCCTCATGACAGGAGGGGGTGCAGTGCTCGTTGATGGCACGGGCTCCGGCATTTCTGCTTCGTCACCCTCGCTAGCGCCGGTTTCCTCACTCGTATCACTCGGAGCGAACAGAGGATCGTCATCATCACCAGCACCTATCTCGGATAAAAGTGGATGGTGCTGATTCCCATCCGTCTCCTCCTCCTCACTAACATCAGGATCCGATCCTCCGAGGTCTTCGTCACCACTGTCTCGATCATTGAAGATTTCATCTAAAACATCAAGCGCAGTATATCGCTTGAAAACGGGACGAGCCTACGATGTGCTAGGTTGCGCAGCCATCTTGAATATGATAATCAGCTCCGACCTCTCAACTCGCAATTAGCACACCCTGTGGTCAGTGACCGGTCACGTGAAGGGAACGGGGTCTTTCCTTGACCTCAGTAGAAGAGTTGGAAACACTTTACCCGGTAGTCTCCCATTTAGATTTTTCCACTTTCCGTGATGCGGTTACTACGAGACCCACTCGTATATGGGCGTGGTGATTTTTGGTTTTTACTACGAGTGGCACTCGTACCAAGCAGGGAACGGGTTAAGTCCACTCTCAAAACCTACCTTTTCTCCTCTGCATAAAATCCTGACCTCACTCAACCCCCACTGCAGCCTGTCTCCACTCGGTGTGGAATCACATTGTAATATATATTTGTATGTTTTCTATAATTTTCCATTGTTTTTCTTCTTTTTCCCCATTTATAGCCATGGGTACATGCGTGTGTGTGAGTGTGTGCGTGTGTGTGCATGCGTGCGTATGTGTATGTTCAGCGCTTAGACTTGATTTTTATCAAGATTCTGCACTATATAAATATTGTAATTATTATTCTTTGTTATTAAACAGGTAGCTAAATGGGGTAGATCATGGTAGCACCACCTGGTGGTGGGTGTCTTGTGTTGAATATTTTGTAGTTAGTATGGTCTTTTTCAACTGCTGAACTCATGCACTTGTAAGATATGGTTAAGTACATGCCATTAAACTATAAATTTAACCCTTTTGCTGCCAAAGTGTAAATATAAAAGTGAATTGCCTGTGCCACAGTTTTAAACGTCTTGACTTAAAATTAAAAAAAAATTCATATCTCTTCATCCAGCCCAGAAAACCTCACACTATAAATTTTCTTGTTCAGTATACTTTACAACACACCAGGAGCGGCAGTACTTTTATTTTTACGATCGCCAGTGCTAGTAATGTCACTTCGACTCTTATCTGGGTCAAGTCCAACTTCGGACATCAACACCGAAATAACGCCTGCATGCGCCAAATTACCGTCATTTTCACTCTTATTGACAGACTGCAAATCAGAATCAGCTCCACAAGTAATGATTTCTGCAACTTCTTTTGCTGCATAAAAAGTTGTTTTTCGGATCCGATCCACGCTCGGTGTTGAAGCGAGTCCGTCCGCCATTGTTTACACTCGCTGAATAGTAATCAGCTGTATGGGGTCACATTTTCAACCACACGGGCAGAAAAGACAGTAAAACGTCACACATACATAATTAGCATCTACATATAGAGGGAATAATGAAGTTTCCGTTGATATCTCATACATCACTGAAAGCGTTGGGGTTTTCTGGCTAAAAATAGGAAAAGTCGCCAACCGAATATTCGGTCAGTGGCACTGAAGGCATACGTTTCTTCCGACCGAATATTCAGTGGGAAGCACTGAACAGGTTAAACAAGCAAGGACTCATTACATAAAAACCATACAATGAAGAAGAAAATTTGGTAATATACAATGAACAGGTTAAACAAGCAAGGACTCATTACATAAAAACCATACAATGAAGAAGAAAATTTGGTAATATACAAACTGAAACAAGACAGGAATCACAATAAAATCCACACATCAAAGATTCTAACATTCTGAAAACATGCAAAAATACCTGCAACAGCCAATAGCAGCGTCTGTGAAAGGTTGGCAGAATGGCAGAGTGTACATAGGAGCCATATATGCACTGAAATCCAAACACACACACATAAACATCTCTGACATTGTAGCCCATCATCACATATCCCATCACTGTTTTTCTGATGACAACCAAATCTACATGTCTGGCCATCCCTCCACTATCCCTTCTATAATTCAACGCACACAGCTCTGCATTTCTGACATAAAGTCTTGGATGACATGCAACAAACTCCAGCTGAATAATGACAAAACAGAATTTATATTTATTGCATCAAAGCGACTTCTGTCTACTGTGCCTATCCCTGTTTCTATCCAGCTTGAAGACTCGGTAATCCACACTTCCACATCCGTGCGTAATCTTGGAGTTGTACTGGACCAAACTCTTTCCTTCCACAGCCAGGTATCCTCTGTCTGTCGTGCTTGTTACTTAGAACTTCGACGGATCAGTTCTGTGCGTCATCTTCTATCTGAAGAAAGCACTATAACTCTCATTTCTGCACTCATTCTTTCCAGACTCGACTACTGTAACTCGCTTCTTGCTGGCTGCCCCCAAACACTCTTATCCAAATTGCAAAAAGTTCAAAATAACGCTGCTCGCCTTGTACGGAAATGCCCAAGGTCAACTCATGTTTCCCCTCTGCTTCGAACTCTACACTGGCTTCCTGTTCGAAAGCGTATTGACTATAAACTTTCCCTCCTATGCCATAAGTCTCTGGCTGGTCTAGCTCCCCCCTATCTTTCTGATCTCCTGACTGTTTACATTCCCTCCAGAGAGCTACGCTCTTCTACTGATGCCCACCTACTTAGAATCCCACGCGTCCGCAACAAAACTCTTGGTGAACGTCGTTTTTCTTATCAGGCCCCCTCTATTTGGAACAAACTTCCCTTTCCTCTCCGCTCTACCTGTACCCTTTCTTCGTTTAAGTCCAGTCTAAAAACCACTCTTTTTAAATCCTAGCCTGTAGTTCTGTACTCTTACTTCAGCTGCCACCTTGAAATCTGTGCCCGCGCGCGCGTGTGTGTGTGTGTGGGTGTGTGTGTGTGTGTGTGAGTGTGTGTGTGTGTGTGCTGGTGTGTGTGTGTGTGTGTGTGTGTGTGTGTGGTGTGTGGTGTGTGGTGTGTGTGTGTGTGTGTGTGTGTGTGTGTGTGTGTGTGTGTGTGTGTGTGTGTGTGTGTGTGTGTGTGTGTGTGTGCGTGTGCGTGTGTTGTGTGTGCGTGTGTGTGTGTGTTTACTGTAAGCGCTTAGGGCTTTTTTTAGATTAAGCGCCATAAATGTTCACTATTATTATTATTATTATTATTATATAAAATGAAACAATTGGCATAAGACATAAAATAAAAGAAGCACATTACTTTTACCACCCATATACATAATTAGCAGCTCATAATTTATCTGATCAATAACACTG
The DNA here is from genome assembly GCA_030674185.1 of Monoplex corrugatus. NCBI lineage: Eukaryota > Metazoa > Mollusca > Gastropoda > Littorinimorpha > Ranellidae > Monoplex > Monoplex corrugatus. The sequence continues at coordinate 32,021,830 of JAPXFY010000015.1, forward strand.
AAAACAAAATTATAATCCAGCAAACGTTTCATACACTTAGCTTTATGAAAAAGAGATATGTGATCAAATATACCTTTAACCGACATCAGTAAAAATAAAGGAAAGGGGTCTAACTTCTGCTGTTAAAACATTAAGTTTCATTGAAATGAAATTACATTTATAATGAAATTTTTTTTAATGACATTAGTACCTCATGCTATGTGTGTGTGTGTGTGTGTGTGTGTGTGTGTGTGTGTGTGTGTGTGTGTGTGTGTATGTATGTGTGTGTGTGTGGTGTGTGTGTGTGTGTGTTGTGTGTGTGTGTGTGTGTGTGTGTGTGTGTGTGTGTGTGTGTGTGTGTGTGTGTGTGTGTGTGAGTGTGTGTGTGTGTGTGTGTGTGTGTGCGCGCGCACAGATGTGTAAGTTTCTGTGCTGTTACCATTTCTTCTGTTATTTTGCCTAAAACTCTGACTTGTTCACTCCATTGCTGAAAGCATCTTGGCTTCATCATTGTGAGATGGATGCACTCTACATGAATTGCAACTGAAAACGCATATGTATGTATAACCTCAGTTCATCCATTATCTCTATCGTTATTGAAAACATCTTGGCTTCCCCACTGTGAAATAGATGCATCCGCATATACTGTAATTGTAAATGCATATGTATATCTGTATCATCTTGGTCATCCATTACCTCTACTCCTTTGACTTTGAGCTTCATGTGATCTTCACGGTTGGTTTTGCCATCTCTTCTTTTCTTCCAGCAGTAGCCATCACGTCTGAACATAACTTTTTTGCGGTTGTACATCAGCAGTGACCCACTGGGGGGCCTAGACACACAAAATCAAACATCATTAAATGGTCGACTATTAATACAATATGCACACTATTTCACAGATTATGCACACACGCTGCAAAAACACTCCAATTCATCTGTTAGATACAAATCATCATACCTCCTCAGCGCATGAAAATTGCAATTTCTTCTAGTTCTTCAACACATCACCATAATCAGATTCAAAGAGCTAACAATATGAGTTGTTATATGGCTACTCACCAAAGAACATCTAACATACATTCCTACACACTGATCTTGTCCAGTCTGTGTCTTATCATCATCATCATCATCATAATTATCATTATTATTACCACTATTATTATTGGTGTTTAAAGTCCAGCTGATTGCTCAGAACCATATAAGGGCTATAATCATCTCAAACAAAACATACACATCTAAAGCATCCACAACCCTGGCCAAAAAATCAAGCGTGCATATTATCTAAGAAAATAAGTACACACATATATGCACTCATGCAAATAATCTAACTTCATGCTCCCGGCACTGATAATTCTGCTCAATTTACCACCAGACGGATTAAAAAAAAACACAACAAAACTGAACAAGCATACCCACGTATACAAAAGCATACATAAAAAATGACATATACTAGCAATTAAAACAGCACTCAGCAGTTCATGGAAACAAGAAATTGCATAAACCATCATGGCAGAAAATGAGAAAGGAAAGGATGATAGAACGCAAAAAATCAAAGTAGAAACAAAGAGACAGAAAAGACGAAATTTCTTTACAAAAAAAAGAAAAGAAAAAATTTCTAATACAAAATTTCCAGACTATAGGGATACTATTAATACTGCAACAGCCCCTGGCATCCCCATGGGGGCACCCACTCCATATGACTTTTACTTTCCACTCAAAGAACAAACACATTCTCTATGGAAATTTGAAATGCCAAACAAATTCTCAAATACCAGTCTTAATGCTCTTCCCTTCCTTCGCAAGTATCAACGTATATATGTGCCAACACACACACACATGCAAAGAAATGTCCGTACACATACACACAAAAAGTATTGAATGTATGATGCCTTTAGTCTGTCAACCATTTCTCACTGCAAAACAAGAAAATAAATAAAATCTGAATGAACTTACCGAATCCTTGGTTTATCCAGGAGCCATTCTTTGTGCCGATCAAAAGCAATCAGAACTGAAGCAATTTCCTGCAAACAAAACCCATTTTCTTTAGTGAAGCAAAGGAACACATAAATCAGTGTTTAGCACTTCTCATTAAATCAAGAGCCAGTTTTCTCCCTTTCTATTATACAAAGAATCTATCTGTAAGGGAGAGCCAGCTGTCTCCCTTTCTATTATACAAAGAATCTATCTGTAAGGGAGAGCCAGCTGTCTCCCTTTCTATTATACAAAGAATCTGTAAGGGTTAGGGGAAAAAAACCCATAACACAAAGCCATTATACAAAGAATCTGTAAGGGTTAGGGGGAAAAAAACATAACACAAAGACAGAAAAAAAGGCTTTCAAAATTGATTATTGATATGCTGGATTGTACACATAAAAATACTGAAACTTTCACTTCAATGTTTCAGCTTAATCATTTTAATGGACCATGTGGAAAATACTCCCAATTTTACGTTCAGCAGTACTTTGACACAGTTTGACTGTCCATGGAAAACGTTCAGCGGGAACCCCTGGAGGTACTATGTTGGTCGGGGTGGAATACCCACTTGACACCAGGCCTCTGGTGGCAGATAAAAGCTGCAGCATGTTCAAACTAGTGGCTAGAATGCCCTAAGTGCCCAGTCCTTGTGTCAGCCAGGTTGGGAATTCTGTATGGTAGAGCGGGTTACAGGAACAAACTTCATGGGCGTACTCCAAGTCGCATTACCGACCACTGAGAGGGCTATGAGTGTCAAGAGATTGGTCGTGATAGGTCACCGAGGTGGGGGTGGGCAGAAACAAGCAGTGCAAGGTGAAACCACTGAAAGGGGTAATAATCCCCCACTTAAGGGAGCTCACAACTGAATTGTGTGAGCTTGCCCCAGTAACACCTGTAGGGACAATGCTCATTTTTATCACTTGAAACACTGATGAGTAAGCAGTGTCCGTTTCATCCCACTGACTGTTTCATCACTTGAAATACTTTCTTCATCATCTTCATGTCAGAACTTTTTTTTTTTGGTAGTATTTGAACCACTTCAGCAACTTAAAACACTGCATCATACCCTGCTTTCTCCAGTTGCTTACTCATCAATACACATATGGAATCACTCAACCACTGTTTCCATTTCTATTGGCTGGCAATGCTACATTTAACCCCTTGAGTGTCGACCTTTTTTGACAACATAAAGTGTTTTCCATGTGCCAGGGAAAAAACATTGCATTGCTACCATGTACATTAAAACAACTGTTGCTTCCATATTTATGGGAATCTATGCATGAAATTACACAGAATGGTGCATTAGGCATGACTAAATGTATTTTCAGATGATTCATGAAGTAATTTCTTGAAATTACAACATATTTGTAATATTTTGTGGAAATTCCCGTAAAAAAATCACAACCGCTTGCGATAGAAACAAAAAAAACAAAGGAAAAAAAATAGAAGATATGACCCTCCTGATGAAATCTAAAAGTATTCAGACTTTGGCTGGCCTCCTACTGACAGATCACTGACAGCTGACGAGCTATAAATTGCCACAGTATGCTAGTGCACTGAGTGGCTTGAATCATCCTACAGTCATTTATAAGTTCTTGACTCAACTCACATGCTTTCAAAGGCTGAAAACATGCAGCATTGCAAGACAGTCTTGGTGTCGGCATTTTAATGAAAACTAGTTTCTCTTTTCAGATAAATAAAACCAATCTGGTGAGGGTTGCATAGGTCAAAAAATCATGTATGGGAAGCCAGTCACTTTAATGAACCCTCTCTGAGACTGACAACATCAGTCAGTGCTTCTCTCCCATTTACATTAGGCTGAAACGTACATCAAACTACCTCCGTAAATTTCACGTATGTAGGCACCAGAGAAGGCTCCGAGAGCTCCGTAAATTTTATGGATACGGCACTTAAGAGGTTAAGTCATGCGATTACACAGTCATGCCAGCACCTCAAGAAAAATTTTCAATTAGGAACAAGGTTATACTATAGTGTATCTTCATCTGAGACTAGAGTGAACCTCCCTGGAAGAACATTAATCAAAACATATTTGAGATTTGACCTTCAAATGTTTTTCACACACTCATGCCGTATATGACCAATGCACTCACTTGCATGCATCACTCATATGCGTGTATTCATGTGCACATGTGGAGTCACATGTGAGCACACGTGCATGCTTATGGGTGTACACATGTGCATGCACTGACAAGCTGACACACAAACTGACAAAGGCAAGAGAGACAAAAAGAAAGATGGAGTAATCTTATGTATAGTTATGCTCTTGTATGATATATGTGTGTGGGTATGTCCACACATTTGTTTTATTTCCTTTGTTTTAGTTACTGGAATAATACGGGAGAAGGTTTTGATGTTTCGTTGCAGTCAGAGCAATCCTTTCTACTACTTGTGAAGAAAACCACAACCCTTTTATGCATGTGTGTATGAATAACTTTGTTAAGAATATTAATATTATCAAATAACTGAAATGGTTTTGTTTTGCTTTGTTTCTTCAGTAATACAGGTGGATACTAAAATTATTCTTAAGACAGCTGGTTCATTGGTAATACTAATATCATCACCCTCAGCAACAATGAGTAAAAAGGAATGAGATTTAAACTAAGGGCTAATGATGATGACGAATGATAAAGTTGCTGACTTGATGTTGTCATTGATGATCAATAATATTATGCGGTTATCAGGACACAGTTTGATATTGCCATATCTTAAATATGCATTATTCATAATGTTGAGTTGCACCACATGATTTTGTTAATATGACTACGAAGGAGAGTGGAGGGGGAGAGAGAGGGAGAGGGAGGGGGAGAGAAAACGAGTGAGCATGAGAGAGCGAGAGAGAGAGAGAACGAGAGAGAGAGCGAGCAGTACAAGGTACAGTGCCTAAATTCCCATAAGTAGATGTGAAGAGCATTCTTTGATACAGGGTACTGGGATCTATATGCATTAGAATATAATACAGTCTACAGTATACTAGTGTTGATGGTTTATGCACACCTCTGTGTGTGGATTGTATGGTGGATGGTAAATTTGATTCCTAAGGCTGGGATTTTGCAATGAGTAGCTGGACTAGGACCTTCACATGTATAGTTTTTGAGGTCAAGAAAAGGGAAGGACTGTTTGAACAGAAATAATAAAAAGTAAAGGGGGTAATATCTGATATATCTAATCTGTGTTCGAGGGTTTGAAAATGTGTTCAAATATGCTTCATATTTGTTTCATTTTTTTTTCTGTGCAATTCATCATGTATGCTTCACATCAATATTCATACACCAACTCGCGCCTTGCGCTCAGCTTCAGATACTCTTTCCCTTCAGATTTCAACATTTAAACTATCAACTGTCGCTCAGAGTCAGACTTCTTTAGCTGTTTCTAAGAAGAATGTTGAGAGTTCCATGGACAGCAAAGAAAACAAATGAGACAGTCTTGATGTAGACAGACACAAGATCATTGATAAGGAAGATTAGATAAAGAGAGGCAACATTTATAGACACGTTTTATGAGGAAAGGGGAATTGGAGCATCTGGTCACAACAGGAAAGCTGGAGGGAAAGAGATACACCAGATAGACCCAGGGAGAAAATACTGGACGGACTTGCAGGGTGGCTGAGGACAGAGAGGGGGAAGATGTGCTTGCGGCAACAAGGGATAGATACATATAGAGGGCCATGATCGCCAACACCATGCGGCAGGGCACATGATGATGAATATAAGGAGAATCCCCTGGCATTGACCATGTTGTCCAATTTATCGCACAGAGGATTTAAAAAACATATCTGAATACAATCTAAACATAACTAAGGACACTAAAAGTAAAACATACATACAGGTCTAAATTAGCTAAAATCGCTTCTGCATATCTCACTTCCCTAGAGCCCAAAATGCACTTATTACTTGTAGCCATTATCAATTCTAAGAGAAAAGTATATAAGACTACATCGAACACATACAGGTGGATATACCAGCAAGGCAGAAAATGCTAGGAAGAAATGACAGAAAGCAAAGAAACTAGGTAGCAACAAACAGAGTCAGAAGGTGAGGATACTATAATACTGAAAGAGTCTCCAGCATCCCCACAGGGGAGACAATCAACTAAGACAGAAAAAAAGAAGCAGATGGAAACTGGCAACTGAAATAAAATAAACGCGCTTCAAGCGAGCTTAGCCACTTCATCCAGCCATGTAAACTACCCTTGGAATACGAAATACACAGATACAAACATAAGCAACACACACAAAAGAGACAAAAAGTGTAAATACAGCTGAGTAAGAAAAAAAAAAGAACAAGTAGAACTGGCGGTTTGCCAAAGAAAGAGGAAGATATCTGTGCATGCATGTGAGACTGCCACCTATAGCAGAGGGGAGGGTTCACCAGTTATTGTTATTGAGCTTGCTGGAAGCAGAACAGCATCTATTTTTACAAAGGAGAAACAGCCAAAACCAAAGAAGTTTTAAGAACATTAGCACAGCACTCATGAATCAAGATAGAGGATGTGTAATTTAAAGACAAATTTGAAGCTAAATAGCTCATACTGCTTTCATTTCATTACAGTCTTTCTCTGTACAAAAAACATAACTCAAGAAAACTTTCTTATAAAAAACGACAATGTTCTTTATTTCCAAGCTCCACTGACCTCATTGGTATTCCAGCGGTTGAGTGAGTGAGGCAGCTGGGCAGCAGGGACAATCTTCTGAAGCTGTTCTGGCAGGTCCAGTTTTGGAGGATCCTCTTCATCCTGGTTGCTGCCTGGAGGAGGCTGACTACTTGTCTGCCCCTCCATCCTACCTTGACTTTGTTCACTTGATCATGGTGTTCTTTTCTAATAAAGCCAATTATTTCATTGGAAATTCACTGGGCAAATCACCTGCAACAGTGACATCACTTTACTATGTTGAAAGCACCACATGAATAGGTAAAAATGTAAAGACTTATCACAACCTTGAGATTGCAGGTGAGTGAAGTAGTGAAGATCTCAATTTTCTCAGGGTCAGAGCGCCTTTCTCCTCTCCCTCACTATTTTACCTCTTCTCTCCCTCACTGCTTTACTTTACTCAACTTTTAACCCTTTGACTTCCGCACCCTGTCTACCAACATCCTGCATTGTCAACCATGCTAGCAAAGCAAAAACTTAACCCTTTGATTCCCTTACCTATCCACCAGCTTCCTGCAGGAAGCTGGTGGATAGGTTGAGGGAGTCAAAGGGTTACGTTTCTGCAATTGGTGGGAAGGGTGCGGGAGTCAAAGGGTTAAAAAAGGTATCTATTCAGGGCTGGGTGAGGAGGGCATGGTCATGTTGAAGACAAATGAAAAGGCCAAGAAAATCATTCCACTAATCGAAGCATTTTTTTCCTTTTAGTGGATATAATATACAGTTCTTTAATATTAATATCTGAATGAGCTTTCATTCTCACATCTTGTGTTTACTACAAAATATGTGATTCTAATCACATTAAGGTTTTTTGTTATTTTTGTTTGTTCTTTAATCATGTCTTTAACTTAGTTTAAGCCTATATATTCGTGAAAATATGACAAATCCAAACTGTTCCTAAAAATGTCAAAACAAAACCCCTTCATCTGGCCTGCTACATACACATGATACAGATTTTGATAGAGCTTGACAAGTGGCTTTCTGTAATTTAGTGCAAACCCATTCAAATCACTTGGGGATGTGGTGGGGAGGGGGTGGGGGGGGGGGAAGAGTAATTAGTCATCACAATATCACAAGAAAAAACAAAACAAAAAAAATGCACAGAGAAAAGTGAACACATATGGTGATACCCTGTTTTCACAATCGCATAATCTTACTTTTTCTTACTGAAGCCAAAACCCACATAAAGCTGGGAGTGGAAAAGATTTTAGTCACAATGTACACAAAATAACCAAAGAAATGCCTGAACCTCAATCTGGGTACTGTACACACACACACACACACACACATGATATTACGACTACGTGCCTATAGTCATAACAATTCCAGGTAAACAAGCTAAAGGAAAAAGTCACAATCAGTGCGTTCGCTGGAAAATAGCACTGCGAAATAATTGCCCGAAAATAACAATAAGAAATAATTGTGTAACCATGATAAACCTGTCTTTATTATAATATTGTCATTACTAGCATTAATATTGGGCTAATTATTATTGCTGGTAATAGATATTATCATTATTAGGTCTAAGCTTATAAATAAACATCATTATTATTATTATTATCAGGCTTATAGGGTTTTTAGGCAATAATATACAGCCATTTACTATGGGCTGTTTAGTTCTATGGCATGGCTGGTTATGAGTCGCGGTACTCAGCATGTGGCAAGGATGACACTGTGACAGCAGTGCTGGTGAAAAGAAATGGTTGACCATGAGGCCAGCTATACATCTATTGAATTTGAAGCGTGCTGTACACATGGGAAGTGGGTCACGCTCACAGTGAGAGCAGTGCTTTGTTGGGCTATTTTGGATACCGCCCAATTTGGTTAATTTAGTTTTGTGTGGATTTATGTCATTACAAGGATCTTTCCCACTTTGTGTATTTTAACACTGTGCTTGTTTGATTTTTGGATGAAGTCTTTTCGTATGAAATTACAAAATTGTGTGAAGCATGCCTATTGATCTAGATCTACGTGTGATGAGCTCTGTCATATTAAATATATATATATACACACACACACACACACACACATACATACATATATATAAAAATCCCCAAAGATATGTCAAAATCAATTTTCATTGTACTTCCAAAGAAGACAGGGGGCTATAGAATGCGAACTCCATCGCACAATCAGTTTGATGAGTCATGTAATAAAAAATCCTGTTAAGAATAATCATGATGAGGACAAGGAATAGAATCAAAAGAGAAATAGCAGAAGAACAGTGTGGATTTGTGGAGGGGAAAGGAACTATTAATGCCATATACATCCTAAGAAACTATCATAGAGAGGTCAGTTGAGATGAATAAGGATTTGTATTTATGCTTTGTTGACTATACCAAGGCTTTCGATCGGGTACGACATGAAGAATTGATCAACCAACTGGAGAGACTCAATGTCGATGGAAAAGATCTACGAATAATCAGGAATATGTACTGGGAACAAACAGCTGCAATGAGAATAGAAAACAATATAAGCTCTTTTCAAAACATCAAAAGAGGAGTCAGACAGGGTTGTGTTTTGTCACCAGATCTGTTTTCAGGTTGGAGGGAAAATGATAAACAACATTCGGTATGCAGATGACACCGTGCTAATTGCAGAAAATGAAAGGGACCTAATAATAGTAATAATAATAATAATATTGGACATTTGTTGAGCGCCTTCCTCCCTCACAAGGAGGGAGCACAAGGCGCTTCACATAATAGACGCACAGAACAGCCACAAATAGTGTACACATATAACATAAGACATATGGACAGATATGTCACACTTCATACTACAAAACACATCATACCACATAATACCACATAATAACATAATAACACATCTCATACCACATCACTACACACAAATATGGAAAGGAAAACAGAACTATACATGACAAAAAAACACACACACACACACACACACACACACACACACACACACACACACACACACACACACACAGCATGCACCCTCTTCAACAATGGGATAAGGAGGAATGATAGAATCAAGAGTGAATATGGAGTGTTGTCTCAAAAGCAAACTAGCAGGGCGCACAGATGTAACAGTTTGAATGTGCCTCTGTTTTCTTCTTCCTCCTCGGCGCGTTCGTTTCCTTGGCAAACAGAACCCAATCTCCAATTCACGCAGCCGAGAGACAAGGTCAGAGGTCAATGGAGCAGCAGGAATCGCAACCAGTTCATCGCGAGAATAGTAAACAGAAGGCGAGGCAGTGCGCTCACCCGGACAACAGCTGCCGACATGCTGGCGATGGTTGCATGCTGCGTTTTGCACGTAAGCGGTGAAGTAGGTTGGAGGAAATGGCTGACTGGCACAGTTCAGAACAGAAATGTCACTGTGACCTGTTGTACACGTTGGAACGAAAAATGGCTGACAGTGAAGAAATGGAATACACAGCCTTGACGAAAACAAAAAACACAGCACAACGAATCTGAATAATGGGGACGATTCAAACAAAAACCACCACGTCGACGGCTCCATGACGAACACAATAGACAAAAACCAAGCACCAAACTGAAGGAAATCCAACGAAAAACACAAAACAACACCAGAGATCAGTCACTCAGCCTGTGAGGCGTGCGACCTTGACCTTACATATCCTACAAAACTTTGTGAATATACTAGAAACAGAAAGCAAAGGTAAGGGGTTGGAACTAAACAGCAAGAAGACTGAAGTCATGGTGATCAGTAAAAAACATGAAATCCAAAATAACAGCAAATGGCACAACCTTGACACAGGTTAATAAGTTCAAATACCTGGGAACAGTCATTTCATCAGACGGCAGATGCACATCGGAAATAGCTGGCAGAATCGGCCAAGCCAAAACAGCATTCAAGAAGATGACAAGCATTCTTACCAACAAATGCCTATCAATTAACATCTGAAAGAGAGTCCTTGAGTGTTATATAGAACCAATACTGTTGTTCGGATGCGAGACGTGGACAGTCAGCAAGCAAAGCCAGAGCAGGATTGAGGCAGCCGAGATGTGGTTTCTCAGAAGAATGTTGAGAGTACCATGGACAGCAAAGAAAACAAATGAGACAGTCTTGATGGAGGCAGAACAAGTCGATCACTGATAAGGAAGATTAGGAAAAAGACAAGCAACATTTATAGGCCATTTTATGAGGAAGGGGGATTTGGAGCACCTGGTCACAACGGGAAAGCTGGAGGGAAAGAGAACACCGGGTAGACCCAGGGAGAGAATGCTGGACGGACTTGCAGAGTGGCTGGGGATGAAGAGGGTGGGGGAGATGCTGGGTGCAACGAGAGATAGAGATGGTTGGAAGTCCATGGTCACCAACGCCATGCGGCAGGGCACCTGATGATGATGATGATGATGCGTGTGTGTGTGTGTGTGTGTGTGTGTGTGTGTGTGTGTGTGTGTGTGTGTGTGTGTAAACATGTATACATTTTTTTTTAAATGAAGATACGAATTCTAAAAAAAAAAACCGAATTCTAAAAAAAAAAAAAAAAACGAATTCTAAAAAAAAAAAATAAAAAAAAAAGTCAAAACATTTAAAATTAAAATTCTTTGGTATTGGCAAGTATTCAATTCATTTGCATATTCACATTGGATATCAGTGAAAGGAGTAAACTTAAACAAAAACATCTAGGCCTACAGGCTAATTTAGTAATAAGCTTGACCAGGTTTGCATTGGCCTACACAGCCTAATTTGTAATCATTCAAACAATATTCAGTTACACAATGCACAAAAGCTTTGTATAACCAACCAGTCTACTTGCAAATATGAACTGAAATGCCATAATAATACTATAGTATGTGAAGTACGATAAGATAGATCTACACCTTAGGCTTAGACGGGTGGGTGTGGTATCTGTACATGTACTAACTAGACTCTATGATGTCTGCTGCACATCAACAGAGTACAGACGTCTGCCCGGTTAAGTTTTACCTTAATACCAAGCTATCAGTTCATCAAAAGGCTAAAATACACGCCAGAACAAATATTCAATATTTCAACACAATAACAGATCCGTGGTTCAAACCTTCGTAAACCCATACGGTTACTGTCGTCGAAAATTGTGTCCTGTTCACGCTGTTAGTAAACACTTGTACACAACTCATTTCGGTGCTGTCAGTGTTTTCATTCCGTGAACGAAACAACAATCTTGAAACAAGCTAAATTCAATGAAAGTACAATAAAACTAAGAGACATTTACAAAGAAATAACTCATTTATGTCCGCAGGAATTGTATCGTATCTTGAATTACAACGATTTCTACGAAATCGATGCATAAAATTATCGAAAATGTCTCAGTACCTGTCTCACAAATAATGCCAAATTTTGATTGCGCATGCGCTGTCGGAAATAACATTAGCGCTGGGGTAATCAGTGAAGTACAATTTTAAAGTTTCAGTGTTAAAAAACTTGAACTTAATATTTCATAACAATTTTTTACAAAATTGATAATACGTTTAAACAAATATTATTCAACGGCGACCAATTTACGTCATTTCCGCTACCGGTAAGCATGGCGGCGTCCTTGGAAGAAGACGACGACTTTCTTGCCAACGACTATTACGCTCTGTTGAACGTTAGCAAAGAAGTACGTCTGCTGATGAAGCAAATTTTAAATGCACACATTTATTTAGAGTGACATCGATTCGTATGAATATGATTCTGAAATTAATTTGAATCAATTTGCACTCAGTGGTTTTACCGATCATGTGCGTCTGTCACTCATTCACTCATTCAGTCATTGTCAGCTGTTTCATCATTCACATTATGTTAGTATACACATCTCCATCTTGATACAGATTTTCCCGTCCAATCTTCTGTATTGAAGACAAGAAAATGTACAACAGTAATCGGTACTTGCCAGCTTGATTTAGGGATGTGACAATCTCCACGTTTCTGGTCGGCGCCGTGTGACCAAAAAGTTGATTCTGAAAATCTCTAATTCTACATACTATTTCTAGATTTCGTAAATGTAGCCTACACGTAGCCTACTATAGAGTCCCTACTCTAGGTTTGTAACAGTTTTTTTTTCTGTTGTTGACAATAATGATATAATTAGTATCATTGTAAATGGGGGGAAAAAGCTTTACAGTGGTATGAAATTGAAAGGTTTTCATTTGGTTGACTGTAATGAAAGTTATGAATTTTTGAAATAATAGGGATTTGGGTCATTTTTTTTACGTGTAGGTGACGGCAGCCTGTTACAATCAATGCGGAAAATCCCCAAAACACTAAAGAAATAGCCACTTCGAATGTGTGTTTAGTGACAACACTGACATGTAAAGAAGTGTCCTACAAAATAAAATATTCACTAACCATCTTTCATTTCTTGTTGCATTTCTGTTGTTAAGTGTGTGATTGAGTTAGTAGATTGAAGAAAAAGAAGCCTACTGTGACACCATCCTGCGCCTTTTGTTCAATGGCTGCTGGCCATTTCCAGATATGTGTGTGCTATTCGCTTTAACTACGTAGTGGAAAATTCCATCCAGTTGCTTTCCTTTCATTGGTTATTGTTCTAAAAGTAGGTGGAGTGAAAGGGCAGAGTTCAAGGAACAGTTTCATATTTCTTTCCTTTCAATTTGTACAAAGAGGGCGAAAGGAAATCTGAGTTTAAAGTTACGGGAAACTGAAGGCTAATTTTCGTAGCCTCATGCAGTTCAAAATGAACATGAACCCTAACCAGTACTCTACCCATTAGAAACACTTGTCATTGTATCATGGCTTTTTGATTTGGTCAAGACTCAAGGCACAGTTTAATTACACATACTATACCGTGGCTCACAAATGCAATAAGCGGCAGCGGTTTGCCAATTCTGCCTCGTAACAATAAAGTCCGAAGGGACAGTAACTCTGAGAGTGTCTACGTCTTGCGCATGCGCAGGTGCTCTTCCTCTTTTCTCGGCAGCCATCTTCCAGCTCGCCTCGTACGCTCTGAGCAGCTAAGTATTTTTCGATTTCGCTACGCGATCGATCGATTGTCGTTGTTGTTTTTGTGTCTTGCCTATGTTTTCGTTTAAGGGAGAAACTTATGTGAAGCGATTGGGTGGCAAAGCGAGGGTTAAGAAGATTTCGTCCGCCGAATTCTCAAACCCACAAAGGGGTGGTTCCACCGGTGCACAAACCGCTCTCTCTTCAACTTCGTCTCTCCCTTTTACGTCTTCTCTCTTTCACACTATCGACAAGTCATCGCAACCCAGCTACGGTTCGGTTGCGGTGACCACGAGCCCTCAACTCAGCTCCGGCTCAGTTGAATTTTCGTCATTTTACGGCCCTCACACTGCCCGGCACGGTGATCGACTCAACTCCGGTTCTGTCGATTCTGTGCTCGCCCCCTTCGTACAGCTTAACTCCGGTTCTGCTGGTACTGTTTCAGCCTCCATGGCTGATGGGCGCATTGGGCATGGGTCTCCTTCGGGAGGCAAGATGGACCGTAATGTGAGCGGAACCGGCTCACCCCCTGGTTCGCCAGGCGGGACACCCCCTGGTTCGCCAGGTGGGCCAAGGGAGACAACCCCACCCTTACGGGCGTCAGATCGTCGATCCGCCCCGGTTGTCTCCCTTCCTCCCCCACAGCCTGCTGCTGCACCCGCCACAACCTCTCTGTCCCATTCCGGACAGAGCACTTGGGCGCCTTGGCAACTACCAAGCGACCCATGGCGGGCTGCCACATCTCTGTCCCATTCCGGACAGAGCACTTGGGCGCCTTGGCACATGCCTAGCCGCCCCCAGCAGGCTGGCCCTTTGGGCACTGGGGACCGGGCCAGGCCCTACCCTTCATGGGGTCAGGGTCCTGATGCCCCTTGGGCTCAGCCCATGCCACATCCCATGGCACCGCACATGGTACCGTGGCACCCATCCTTGGGATTTCCCCCGGCCTCGGCCACGGGATGCACGTGGTGGCCCGGCTTTATGCCCGGCGCCCCACCAGCGCAGGTCTAACCCTGCCCAGCCCCCCCGGCACCACCCGTGTTGGACACAACACCGGGGCTGCCTCCTGGGGGCTCTGACCCGGGTCCCACAACCGTGGCACCCCGGTCAGACTCTCCGCAGACTCTCGCCCCCTCCATAGGCGGGCCAGAGGACTCGGACTCGGCCTCAGAGGATGAGGCCCCTGCCCACATGGCATTCTGCTTCCAGGATGCCATGGACCGGCTGGCACAACTCACACCGGAGGCGGTGTCCACTGTGCCAGAGCCCAAGGCTCCCAAGCTTGGCTCGGCCGAGCGCCTTTTCAGCGCTCACCCTACCTCAGCCCCACGGGCCTCCTTGCTAAAACAGTCCGACATGGTGGCTGACTGCCTCAGGCAAGCCCAGGACACCGCCAGGGGGAAAGAGGCACAAGATTTCGTTCCAGGATCTGTGCCTGACTTCCCGGGAGCCTTGCCCTTCAGGAAATTCCTGAAGCCGGCACCGCTCCCCTTCCAGCGGAAGCCCTTCATGGCCCATGGGCCTATCCCTGACGCTCCCCTCTCGCTCACACAGGAGAACCTCCTCCTTGTGAACGATCGCTCTCGGGCCCAGCCGCAGCATATCTCCATCACGGAGAAATGCTTGACGGAATGGGAGGAGAACGCGAGACGGGGGCTGGTGGCAACCTCCGCCCTGGACTCATTCTTGGGCGGCCTAGGGGAAGCCCTGAAGGACCCCAACCAGCAGTCCTTCACGCTCCGCCAGGCGCCTGACCAGGCAACCATCGTGGCCTTTATCCAGGCCATGGCGCAGGGGCTCAGATCCGTGGCCGAATCGCAAGCACGCACGTATCTGAACGCCGTCATGGCGAGGCGGGATGCCATTCTCGCGGCATCCTCGGTTGCCACCTCACCGTCGGCAAGGGCCTCCTTGCGCGCGGTGCCCGTCCAGCCGGGCTCCCTCTTCGGGAACCATGTTCAGGCCGTCCTGAAGCACCAGGCGGACATAAAAAGGGACCTCGCCCTCCATTCGAGGCCCTCTCGCCCTGCCATGAAGCGCCCGGCTCCAGCGGCCTACCCGCCAAACAGGCCCACCCACACCAAGTTTCGGGCCGATCCCAGGCCCCAAGGGCACAGGAGACCGCAACAGCATTCGGGCAGGCCGGTGGCCCGGCCTAAGGCCCGCAGGCCGGCTCCCTCTCAGCCGGCCAACCCCCAATGACTCACCCCCGGCCTGAGGCCATCACCCCCCACGGGCGATCCTGTGGGCAGTCTCTCCAGACACATCGACGCGTGGGAGAGGCTGCCCGCCAGCCCGTGGGCCCTGCGGGTGATCAGGTCGGGGTTCCGCCTTCCTTGGGGCCCAAGGAAGGCTCCTCTCACGCTCTCTCCCCCTGCTTTCGCACTTCCTCAAGATCGCTCGGCCTCGCAGGCCCTGGATCAGGAGGTTCTTTCGATGTTAGCCAAGGGGGCTACGGAGGAAGTTTCCTTCGCTGCGTCCCCGGGATTCTATGGACGCATCTTTGTGGTCCCCAAAACTTCGGGGGGCTGGAGGCCCGTCCTGGACCTCTCCTCCCTAAACCGGTTCCTCTGCGTCCTCCATTTCCGTATGGAGACCCCTATGTCCATCCGCGAGGCCTTGCACCCGGGCGACTGGGGGATATCCATCGACCTCAAGGATGCATACTTCCATCTCCTCATTCACCCCAGGGACAGGAAGTACCTCAGATTCGTCTGGAGGAACCGGATCTTCCAATTCAGGGCACTGCCCTTCGGTCTGGCACCCGCCCCTTGGCTCTTCACGAAGGTGGCGAGGGAACTCTGCATGCATGTTCGGGAGAAGGGCATCCGCCTCAAGGCCTATCTAGACGATTGGCTTCTACTCGCCTCCTCCAAAGAACAGTGTGCGCAACAAGCATCCCAGGTCCTGCAACTCTGTCACAACCTGGGCTTTGTCTGCAACGAGGAGAAGTCGGACCTAACTCCCTCCAAACAATTCCAGTTCCTGGGCATGTCCTTCGACGCCTCCAAGTGGAGGGTCACCCCGTCTCCCCAGCGCTTACTGCGCCTTCAGGGCCTCTTAGCCCAACTGCTCCCCCAACTCCAAGCGCCAGCAAGGAAGCTGGCCTCCCTACTGGGCCTTATGGAGTCGCTGGCACCCCTAGTGCCACTGGGTCGTCTTCTCAAGCGGCAATTCCAACGCGGCTTCAGGAAGCGTTGGTCACAGTCGCTTCAGCCATGGGACCTCCCGGTCCACCTGGGCCCTTGGTTCATATCAGCAGTGACCAAATGGCGCTCCCAGTCACGCCTGGCCCAGGGAGTCCCCATCACACTGCCCCCTCCTTAGGAGCACTTGTTCACGGACGCGTCCACCTCCGGGTGGGGAGCCCATGTCGGCACGCTGACAGCCGCAGGTCGGTGGTCGACCGACCTCATGCCCTGCCACATAAACATGTTGGAACTGGAGGCAGTTTGCCTGGCACTCGGGGAGTTTCTCCCCTTTCTGAAGGGAAAACATGTCCGCATCAACACGGACAACACCACAGTAGCTTGTTACATCAACAAGCAAGGGGGCGCCCGCTCCCACTCCTTGTCTCGGAGAGCGGAACAGCTCCTCATCTGGTGCGAGGAACACTCGATTCAGCTCTCAAAAAAGCATGTCCCGGGGAAGATCAACATACTTGCGGACTCTCTCAGCAGATCCCACATGATTCTTCCCTCGGAATGGACACTGGTCCATGCAGTCCTGGAGCCAGTATGGGCAGCATGGTTCAAACCACACGTGGACCTCTTTGCCACCAGGTTCAATCACCGCCTCCCTTTGTACGTCTCTCCAGTTCCGGACCCAGCGGCCTGGGCTGTAGATGCCCTATCCATTCCATGGTCGAACCTCATCGGCTATGCCTTTCCCCCGTTCCCCATTATGGGGAAAGTGCTGAGGAAAGCCAGGGAGGACGCAGCGACATTAATCCTTGTCGCACCCAAATGGCCAGCACAGGCATGGTACCCAGAACTTCTGCACCTGTCCCATGTGCCGCCGCTAAAACTCGCGGTATCGAGCCGCTCCATCCTCCAACCCAGGTCAGGCATTCCGCACGGCAATCCAGACGTTCTAAACCTTCACGCCTGGATGCTGTGCGGGACTCGATGTCTTCATTAGGCCTGTCCCCGGCCGTAATCGGCCTTGTGCAGCAAGCTCACAGGCCGGGCACACAGGGGGTGTACAATGCCCACTGGAATGGCTGGGTCTCTTGGTGCACCTCAAATGAGGTGTCACCCCATTCACCCTCTCGCTTGCAGTTGGCCAACTACCTCGGCTTTCTGTCCACAGAGAAAAAGCTTTCCGCATCCTCAGTGAAGGTCCACAGGGCGGCCATCTGCACCACCATCCGTCAGTTGGGTGGTCCGTCCTTTGAGCACGATCCTCTATTGCGGAATCTCGTCAGAGGGGCTTCTCTCCAGGAAGCCAGGAACCCCCGCCGAACCCCGGCGTGGGATCTCTTTCTCGTCCTCTCATCCCTTAGACTCCCCCCTTACGAACCCATCAGGGAGTGTTCCCTGAAGTTCCTCTCTTTCAAGACGGCCTTTCTCGTCTCTCTCGCATCGGGGAGGCGCTGCAGCGAAGTGCACGCCCTTAGTGGTCTCCCCGGAGATGTTGCTCTCGAACCTGATGGCTCGATGTCTCTCCGCCTACTCCCGGAATTCTTGGCCAAGAACCAGTCTCCAGGTTCTCCTTCGCCGGCCATCCACATCCATCCCCTCACGTCTATCCTCGCTCCGGACGACGAGGATCGCACTCTCTGCCCGGTTCGCGCACTGCGAGCGTACAGAAAGCGGACGAAATCTTCTCGCCAGCAGCGGCGCCACCTTTTTCTCTCTTACAACGAAAACTATAGAAAGGACATTAGACGCACGTCCATCTCTCGATGGCTGAGGGAAGTCATCAAGGCTGCGTATGCCAGGTCGAGCGCCGAGCTAGCTGTCTTCTCCCCAAGGCCCCATGAGATCAGAGCATGGGCTTCTTCGCTGGCAGTCGTCCACAATGCCAGCATCCAAAACGTCCTAGACGCCGCGTACTGGCGTTCCCCGGGCACTTTCATCCAGTTCTACCTGCGCGACGTCTCCCGTCTGCGCGAAGATGGGTCCAGGGGTATCGCTTCCGCTGTGGTGGCCCAACACCCCATCTCAGCCACACGCCCTGACTCCTGCCATTCCTCCAGGCGTTAACCAGGTAAGCCCTCCATCCGGGTAGTGCTATTCTGCATTTGTGAGCCACGGTATAGTATGTGTAATTAAAAGGAAATTTTCCTTCTAAAATTACGTTTAATCTAACATACTTACCGTGGCTCACGCAGAGTCCCTCCCGACCTCCCCGCCTTCCTGGTTCCTTCTAGCCACAGTCAGGGTCAAGGTCAAGGTCTCCTCGAAAAGAGGAAGAGCACCTGCGCATGCGCAAGACGTAGACACTCTCAGAGTTACTGTCCCTTCGGACTTTATTGTTACGAGGCAGAATTGGCAAACCGCTGCCGCTTATTGCATTTGTGAGCCACGGTAAGTATGTTAGATTAAACGTAATTTTAGAAGGAAAATTTCCTTTTATTGTTTTCTATGTACGAGGGTAATTTCCAATAGACTGAGACCACATCTGTATAGCTTGAAAACGCATTTACAGAAAATGGAAAAATAAGTCACAGAAAACATCAGTGTATGATGTAATTCTGTGCCAAATTTTGTTATTCATCTTTGATCCTTCTTACGGTTCTGACAGTGTATGTCAAGGCCTTGTCAGACACTGATTTGAAAAATGGCAAAGAAAATGGCGTTTTCAACAGCGGATTATTGCAGCTACATCAAGGTACGTGTCGCCCTTGGAAAAAATGCATCCGAAATACTTGCGGACATGAGAGCTTTGGGACAACCTTCTGCTGCTTCGAAAGCAGCTGTGTTCAGATGGGTAAAACATTTTGCAAGTGGCCAGGCCAGCACTGAAGACAACAGAGGGGAAATGCGAAAAAGCAAAAAGTGTGATGAAAAGTTAGTGGCTAGTCTGAAGGCAATGGTTGATGCTGATTCAAGAGTCAGCCTTGAACAAGTTGAAGAGATCGCTGATTGTCTCGACATTCATTCGTCGACTGCATCGAGGATCCTAAGAAATCGGCTTGGCTACAGGAAGGTGTCATCAAGATGGATCCCTCATATTTTGACGCCAGAAAATAAGGGCGGTAGGTTACGTTTCTGCCAAGATATGCTGAAAATTTACAGGAACTGTGACCCTAAGTGGCTGGATGAAATTGTGACAGGTGACGAAACCTGGGTGTACATGTATGAACCTCGGAGACAGTCACAGAACAAGGTCTGGCTTCCTAAAGGTGGGATTCCTCCTCAAATCGCTCGTCGAGACAGTCACAGAACAAGGTCTGGCTTCCTAAAGGTGGGATTCCTCCTCAAATCGCTCGTCAATGTACCCAAAAGAAAGTGTTATACACCATCTTTTTCAACACAAAGGGGATCGTGCTAAAGAAACCATGCAAACAAGGAGAGACCATCACAGGAAAGTTCTACAGAGACTCAGTACTGACATCAAGAAGTTTTATGCAACTTCCCGATCAACTGCAGGCATGAGAGGAATCAAGATTCTTCATGATAACACACCTGCTCACAAGTTAAGGCTCGTACGAGAATACCTTGCAACCGAGAACATCCATACTTTGCCACACTCTGCTTACTCCCCAGACCTTGCACCCAGTGACTTTTACCTGTTTCCACATCTGAAAAAATCACTGGCAGGAAGAAGTTTCAAGAGCCGAGCAGCCTTGGGAACGGCGGTTTTCCAGTGTCTGTCACATATACCCAAAGAAGCCTACAGAGCGGCATTTCTACAGTGGATCGAGCGAATGCAGAAGTGTGTGGCAGCAGGAGGTGAATACTTCAAACAGATGAAATGAATCATTTTTTTTGGCCGGTGAGTCTTTGATGTATAAGTTCGTTGGTCTCATTCTACTGGAAAGTACTCTCGTATAATATACAAAAACTGCTAATACAGAACAAAAACTCAACATGTAATAGTCAGCCTCTGATTTTATGTTCAAATTTTTTATTTCTATTTTTACCGTAGGCCTATTAAGCGAAATATTTCTTGGGTATAGAACTGGAAGTAGGCCTACATGGAAAAGTGTTAACTTTAACTTTAAGTGTCATATATGCTAGATTTTTACATTGGTATGAAAAATAGCAATGTGGCCTCTTCTACCATTAAAAAGGACTGCACTTTACTATTTAAAAATCAGATAGATCTCATTACATTTTGAAAAAAAAATTAATACAAATGTTAGACAGTTCATTAATATTTATATTACTTAATTGTAGGTTTGATCATTTTTGTCGCCTGTCTTTGTCTACTTATTACTTAGTTGTAGGTTTGATAATTTCTGTCACTCTCTTTGTGCACTTCAACACTATACAAAAATTAGATAGTCTTGTAACATTTTGAATCAAATATAGATATTGGACTGTTCATTAATATGTTACCTAGTTGCAGGTTTGATCATTTTTGTTACTCGCTTTGATTCTTCCATCCTCCTATGCTTTGCTTTCTGTCATCTCTTCCTATCATTTTCTGTCTTGCTGGTCCACTCACCTGTATGTGTTCCATAAAGCCTTGGATACTTTCTTATGTTATAGGATTGATAACTGAGTAGGCCTATATTGTCTGCATGTTTGGAAGGAGTAGTTTTAGGTAATGTAGGCCATTTTTATACGTTTTAATGCCCTTAGTTATGTTTGTGTTCAGGTTTGTTTGTTTTGTAATCCTCTGGTAATAAATTGGATGGAATGGTCAACACCAGAGCCATATTTTTAGGTTATGTGTGCTCGTGCATTGATATGTGTAGGCCCCTACTTAATTTTCTTTTTTTTTTCCCAACCAGGAGCTTTGTACCTAGAACTTCATAGCTGAAAATGAGGGAAAGTTTGTAGCTGTGTAGGCCTAATACAAAGATGATTTTTTTTCATTGGCAAAAGTCACCACTGTATAGGCCTACTGCTCCACCTCTGCAGAAGTCAGTTTTCTGGAGAGAACAAAAGTGGGTGGCAAAGCTGTTCATAGATGGCCCCGAAGAGCTGACAGATACCATATTGATGCATGTGCTGTTTTTGCTAGCAACATCATAGGCCTACTTACTCCCTCCTCCTCTTTGGGAAGAACTTTTGTGGTCAGATGCCCAATCA
Organism: Monoplex corrugatus; assembly: GCA_030674185.1. Taxonomy (NCBI): domain Eukaryota; kingdom Metazoa; phylum Mollusca; class Gastropoda; order Littorinimorpha; family Ranellidae; genus Monoplex; species Monoplex corrugatus. Next base: position 32,043,570 of record JAPXFY010000015.1, read on the forward strand.
ACCTACCCACTCTGTCAGACTCAAATACTTTCAAGCTGCATTTGTTAAAAGAATTTGCTTTAACATTGTATGGGCTGCTCAACCTGAACTATATGTAAAAGTTTGTATGTTTAATACCTTTTGGAAAAACGGCATTTTGAAGTAGTTTGGTCCTTGACATGTACCCTTTCCCATGAGAAAGTCGGGTAATATTACATTTCTGACAGCTTTTATATGTTTTAATGTTGATTTCAGTTTATTTTCGTAGGTCACAAAGCACTTAATCCACACACCAATTTTTTTTTTGTCCTACCTGTAATAATCACAGAGTTAATCATCTATAAAGCATGGTAGCTTGATAAACATGCTATTTTCCGCCTGTCAAATTGAAGATTTTCCAAGGTTTGAACATCTGGTAGGCCTACTTATAATTGAGTGAACTAATCATGCTGAAAAAATTTCATTGTAGGCCTACTTTCTGTGATATATTTTGCAAGAGATTTTATTATGAAATGCAAATGCCCATTATTTGCAGCACTTTAGGCCTTCGAAGTTGCTATTCTGCACAGATTTATGCATCCAAATTTACCATTTTCCCCTTATTTTGACAGGTCTGTTCTCCAGAGTCATTGCTGCTGAAGTGTTTGTGTTTGTGTTTGTTTGTGCTGTATACCATTATCATACGGTTTTAAAAATGTAGGCCTACAAATGTTTTCATTATGCGGTAGGCCTACAGCTTCCTCGTGGACATTACAGTAGGCCTATGACTGAAATTTCAAAAATATTAAGTATTAACTGCTCATACACAAGAATGTATCTTTGCAATGGAATATCTTTAGAACCAATAAAGATATTTTACTTACTTTTTTTGCTTGTTACTCGTGTGTTGACATGATGTTTGCCAAAAATTAACATTTCAGTTATGATATTCAAGTTTAAAACTTTTACTGCTGCTACCTATTAGGCTACATGCTACCTGTCATATAGCAGAAATTGCAGTCAATTGTCTTCATTTTGTGCATATAAACTGACATAACTTTGGCAAGACTGAACCAAGAACTGAAACTGAATATCACCAGAAAGGTCTTCAAAAGCACAAGACAACTGAAGTAATCAAGAGTTGGTGAAACTGATTACGGATAATTTATTTAGTTAATTAAACAAGCTTTTAAGAAGAATTTTGTGAAGGGACTTGAATCATTACAACTTCCATAATAGCTGGAATTTTGGCTTTTAATCTACCACACACAGACTCCAAGTATTGCTTATTATGAAAAACTATGATTAGTCATGATAGTTTTGGTAATTAGCCCAGCAATTAATCACTTTCACAAGCTTTAAAAAAAGCTTTCTGAGAGACCTAAAAATATAGTAATTTCTCTAATAGCTTAACTGATTTGCTACACACTTCAGGTATTACTCATCATGAAAAATATGTCATAAGAGCAGTGGTAATTGATCCAGTAATTAATCAATTAACAAGCATTGAAAAAAAAACAGTGTAGGCCTATAACAGTCCTTAAACCTTTTTAACTTCCATCATGAATGCCTCTTCTTCAAAAGAACTCTTTACAACCATGAATCATTTCCTTGGCACATGAAAAGATTTACCTCTCCCAACAAAACATACAAATGAAGAACTCCCATCTGTATTCTCCAAGTATTTCACCACCAAAATACAAACTCTTCGTGACAGGCTTGACAGGACACCCTGTCAACCATGCCCACCTGACCCTTCCTTCTCTGGCACACCTCTTACTACTTTTACCCCAGTCTCACAAGAAGAAATTTTCAACACAATCAGATCCATGTCGTTCAAAACCTGCGAACTAGATCCTCTTCCAGGTTCTCTCTACTCCGACTGTCTCCCTACTCTCCTCCCATTCATCACTGACATCATCAACACTTCTCTTCAAACTGGAACTATCCCAGATTCTTTCAAGTCTGCTATTGTTCACCCTCTCCTCAAGAAACACAATTTAGACCCAAATGAACTGAAAAATTACCGGCCTATCTCTAATCTCTCTTTCTTGTCAAAACTCCTTGAAAAAGTTGTCCTCAACCAGCTGAACTGTCACCTGTCTGCCAACAATCTCCTCAATCCTTTCCAGTCAGCCTACCGCCAGTGCCATAGCACTGAAACTGCCCTACTACACATTCTCAACAATCTCCTCCTTGCAACTAATACTGGCAAAGTCTCTCTCCTCACACTCCTTCATCTGTCTGCAGCCTTTGATACCATTGACCATGGTGTTCTCCTTTCTAGACTTCATCATACTTTTGGCATCGCTGACATTGCTCTCTCCTGGTTCACTTCATATCTATCAAACAGAAAACAAACTGTTCTCATCAATGGCACTTACTCTCAACCTGCATACCTGACCTGTGGTGTTCCACAAGGATCTGTCCTTGGCCCTGTTCTTTTCACTCTTTACACCTTCCCCCTGTCCACCATCATCAACTCCCACTCTATAAAACACCACTTCTATGCTGATGACACCCAACTTCAAGACAGTGACTCACCTGATAATATACAGCGCCTGTTGACTCGCACCACTGAGTGTTACTCAGACATTAAGAACTGGATGACACACAATAGACTTCAGCTTAATGACGACAAGATAGAAGCTATCCTCATTGGCACCCGTCAGAAACTTTCTCAGCTGCCTCCTCTTTCTCTCCCATTATGTAACACATCAGTCCCAATTTCTGATTCAGCTAAAAACCTTGGTGTCTGCATTGACTCTACCCTCTCCATGAACAACTTTGTTTCTCAAACTGCCAGATCTTGCTACTATCATCTCCATCGTATAAGCCTGATCAGGAAGTATCTCTCTGTCGAAACAACTGCAAAACTCGTTCTCTCCTTCATAATGTCTCGCATTGACTATTGCAATTCACTCCTGTCTGGTCTTCCTGCCTCCACCATTCACATCCTACAGCGCATTCAAAACAATGCTGTACGCCTTGTACTCAAAAAGAAAAAAGCTGACCACATATCTCCTCTCCTGGCACAACTTCACTGGCTTCCTGTATCAAAGCGCACACAGTACAAACTAGACACCATGTGCTACAAAAGCCTCAATAACGCAGCCCCCGATTACCTGTCAAGCCTACTTGAGATCTATGTTCCCTCACGTACCCTCCGCTCTGCCCCGATCCTCTGACTTTTCGCTTTCCACGCACTAAGCTCAATACCTATGGTCCACGAGCCTTCTCTGTTTCTGGTCCACTCTCCTGGAACAAACTTCCTCTCTCAGTCCGTCAGCAACCTACTTTTGTCTCCTTCAAGTCCGCTCTCAAAACTCACCTTTTCTCCTCTGCATAAAATCCTAACCTCACTCAACCCCCCCCCCCCCCCCCCCTCTGCAGCCTGTCTCCGCTCGGAGGGGAATCACATTGTTATAATATATAATTGTATATGATATGCTCTCTATAATTTTCCATTGCTTTTATTCTTGCTTTTATTTTGCTTTTATTCTTTCTCCCCATTTATAGCCATGTGTGTGTGCGTGCATGTGTGTGCGTGCGTGTGTGTCTGTTTCAGCGCTTAGATTTGATTTTATCAAGATTTTGCGCTATATAAATATTGTAATTATTATTATTATTATTATAGTTGGAATTTTGACATGTAATTTGCCATATGCAGACTCCAGGTATTACTCAATATGATAATCTATGATTAGCTGTAATAGTTTTGGTAATTAGACTAGTAATGAGGTATTTTAATGGGCCAAAGAAAAACCCTACATGAGAGTCTTAAAACATTAAAATTCCATAATGGCTGGAATTTTGGCTTGTAAATTATGTAATGCGCCGCACACACACTCCAGATATTATCACAAAAATATGTGATTAATGATAATAGGTAAGATCATTACCGGGTAACCCAGTAATTAATTAATCTAATGAGCTTAAAAAAACACCACACAACAGTCATAAAACCATTTTAGTTTCTACCATAGTTGGAATTCTGGTTTGTAATTTGCCACGTACAAACTACAGATATTGTCATCACGAAAAACTATGATTGCTTGCAATACCCATTGTGACTAACCCAGTAATTAATTAATTAGGCCTACCTTGAAAATCTTTAGATATATATCTGTGTGAGACTTTTAAGACAACTGTACTTTTCCAGTTGTTGGATTCTTACCTTGAATTTATCACAAACAGACTCCAGACAATACTCGTGCTAAACAAACATGATTAATCTTAATAGTTGGGTTGATTTACACTGTAATGAAAGATTGGTTGATTTACATTGTAATTAATTACCTAAACGAGGTTTTTAATCAAGATACCTTACAATTTTGATGTATCTATTCGAAATTTTTATAGCTTCTACAATTACAGTAACCATGGCATTGAGTTTGACACACAGACTCCAACTAATTCTCATAAAAGCCAAGTCATTATGAAAAAATTTGATAATTAATCCATGTATTCATTATTGAAAGAATTATGATGAGAAAACTCCTATCTCACTTTTAAAAATCCTTGTGAATTCACCTTTAGACAGAAGCCTGCAATTGGATAGTTATTTGATTCAATCATGCAGGTTTTAGTTGAATTCCCTCCACCTCCCCAAATCCTGACTGATCGTGCAGGTCTATTGGATGAGATGAGAAACTGAGTAGGCCTGCCTTCAAACTTTAAAAACCTTTTTATTCAAGTCCTAGCACACATTTAGTGTGTATAAAAGAATCCATGGCAACAAAGATTTGTCCATTGCAAAATTCCATGGAAAATCCACTCTGTGAACAAAATGACACACTTGGGAGGAAAAAAAAAAGGCATGGCCACACTATAACATAATAATGTGTTTTTTTACATGGCTTTATGTATTATAATGTTCAGATACACTGATATGTCACTCATACAAATCAAAATACACATGTTATCAGTACACGCAGAAGGTCATATTCTTTCTTTTAAGTTTTATTTCCGTATCTGTGTTTTTGTCTTTTTTTAAGTTTTATTCCCTTTTGTTTGTTTTTGTCCATTATTTTAAAGAAAGGAAGACAAACACGCAAACAGCGAGGATTCACCAAAAGAGCACAAAAAGCTGTATTCTGTTTTTCTTTAACTTTTATAAATTTCCATTTCTTTGCTTTCGTCTTTCGTTAAGTTTTTATTTCCTTTTCTTTGTTTTTGTCCATTATTTTAAAGAAAAGAAAACAAACATGCAAACACGGCACAGTGAGGATTCATGAAAAAAAGCACAAAAAGCTATAGGCCTATTCTGTCTTTTTAAGTTTTATGAATTTCCTTTTCTTTGTTTTTGCCTTTCAGTAGTTTTATTTCCTTTTCTTTGTTTTTGTCCATTATTTTAAAGAAAATAAGACAAACTTGCAAACATGAAATATATCATCATTATGAGTATTGAAAACATGCAAACATAAAATATATCATCACTGTCATTATATGTGAGCACAGTGAAACATTCAGTCATCTCGTGGATACAGTGTTGATTATGTTATTTATATTGTGAAAATAAATGATGTGTTTTGTGCATCATGGAATAGTACAGGTTAAACAAAGGAGAAAACAAAAACTGGATATAATTCATTATTAAGTGGATTAAATATATCTGAGGAAGAAAAGTTGAATAAACTAGAACTTGACAGACCTGAATAATTTTGCTTAAGCTTACATAAATATGCATAAATGTTTCTCTTTTACCATTTGAATCAAGCGTTCAATTAAAGAAAAAACAACAAATTAATCAAAGTTTTCATTTTGGCTGTAGTTACTTGAAAAGTCTCAAAAGCAACAATCAATGTCCTACTTAGCAGACAAATTATTTCAGTAGGGCTAAACAAAGAATCCATGCAAACACGTCTATCTAAATCTAATATTGATGAGTCCTCAAATAATGAGATGGTCAGACTGGGTGTGCTAGGCTACTGGGATTCTGTTGCACGCTACCAGACCTATATTTTCAGAAAAAAAATTATGTCATAACAACCAGACAAAAAGATGCTGATGGTGGTCTGACTGGGCGTGCACAGCTTTTGCCAATTGATATTCTGATAAAGTCTTCATCAGCGATTTAAAAAAAAGAAATAGAAAATTAAAAATAGAATAAATTATTCAAAAGGCCTCTTGCACAACAAAAATAATCGATTGATGAAATTCAATGTGTATGGAATCATTGCCCAAAAACGCTGTCATCTCAATACAAATAATTCTGCTATCAGCAGTATGTAGTCATTCAGTCTTTGCTTACATTTGATGAACAATGGTGGCATGATGTGCACCATCACCCCAGTACACCCTAACCTCATGGCTCGAATTTAAGTATCTGCGTCGCCATAGATCTTTGAATTTTGCATGTCAGTAGAAGAGGGATTAATCTAAAGTCCTGGCATATCTTTAAGACATTTTTGACATATCCTCAAAGTTTGCAGAGGATACAAACAAGTCAGCTAAAGGTCCATCTGCTCTTGAGCGACCACACAAAATGAAAGAATCGCAATTGGAGCTGCAACTCCACCTATATTTAGCATCATAACAAGCATTGTTTCGGTTGATGGTCGTTGATAATGACATGGAAAATGCCATGACATGTCACAGTTTTTTTATGAACACTCACAGGTGTTCATATCCTGTTTTTCACTTATACGTACCTATTCTTAACATTTTTATCTGTTCTGCATGACTTAAAGAAAAAAAAGTATAAAAGTGTGGAGTAGATAGGGCCTATTGGTATATCAGGGTGAAGTATACCAACATCATTTTTAGGTTTAGCAAAGTAGGCTCTACAGAAGCCAGATGTTCAACAGGTTTTTTTAATTTTATTTTATCCATCAAACATGACTTAAAAGAAGAAAAATTATTTTCTTATTTCATATTCATTTCCTTTGTCACAATGGATATCCCATTTGAAATCAGGCTGTTCTCCTCGTCCAGAACGCATCGCTGCAGTGCAGTGCCACCATTTAAAAAAAAAAAATGTTTAAACCAAATAAACATGAATGGGTAAAAATGTGGAGTTGATAGATAGGGAAAAGTATACCAACACCACTTTTGAATATCTCCAATTCTACGTTTAGCAAACTGTATATAGTCTGCTCTACATTTAATTGTACAGATAGCCTGCTTTACATTTAATTTACAAACTTTCCATCTTTTACAAATTATGCGTAAGTTTAACAGTTGTGAAAGACCATTGAAACGTTTGTTTTTTTTTTATTAAAATCCCTGGTTTTTATGCACTGTGCATGATTTTGAGAAGACAAATAGATCTTTTATAGGCCTAAGCATAAAATAGGTAAAAACATAGATCTTTTATAGGCCTAAACATAAAACAGGTAAAGATATAGAGTAGACATAGCCAGGCCTGTGTCAGGGTGAAGTAGGCCTACATCAATATCACTTTTTGAACCTCCAATTCTAGAATTAGCAAACTATAGGCCTATATATTCTACTCATTTACCATTCATGTAGCTTTGAGAAGAAAAATGAGCACAAACGGGCAAAACCATAGGTTTAGTTTGGCAGAACTATGGCACTGACTGATCTTTTTGGTTAGTTTAGTGTCTTAAAAGGGACGCTTTTGGGGTATAACCTTCCAACAAAGCAAGAGACCCGGACGAAGGGTTGGGTGGGATGGGGAAACATAAAGAAAGAAAGAAAGAATAAAGAAAAACATATGGGATTATAATTTCAGTTGCGTGCATGGTCATTCTGGTATACATAAAGAAAGAAAAAAGATAAATGGGATTGAATGTTTCCGCCTGTGCACTAAGGCACACATTGCACAGTTGATGCAGCATAACAAAAGAACCATGACAAGAAAAAGACAAAGAAACAAAGTCAAAGTGTGACAAACCAAATGAATACAAGCAGTAGCGTTTTTAAGTATAATATTGTATAAAGTTTGTCCTTACCGTCACTGGGGTGTCTGGCTATGATGGAAGTGCAGTTGTTTTTGTGCACATATGTATGTTTGGGGGAATGGGGGGAGTATTTCTACTGGGCTTTACTATCCATGTATCAGGCTTCTTCATATACAGAGGTACAGAATCATCCACTGCGGATGATGTTCATGCTGTCTTAGTGCATCAACAGTGTCCGACCACTCAATAGAAATAATAAATAATCCATTTAAAAGCACATTGTATGCCTACACAATCAAGAGCTCAAAGGAACTTTTCCTTTTCTGTACTAAACAGTGGAATCTTTGTTGTAGTTTGTTCATTTAATCATACCACAAATCAGAATGTTATTTAATCATACCACAATCAAATTATTCATCTGTTTCATTTTGAATATGCACAGCCACAGATTTGTAGACACATCCACACAACTGTGTACAAACACAATTCAGTCAGTGGTTCTTTTACATGTAGTGATTCAGTGTTTATGTTCAGTCAGCATTTTTTTTTGCAGGATAGAACATTTGCTCCTTTGCTAGTTGATATTCGTTGATTCAGTTTCATGTCTAGAACAGTAGAAATCTCAATTATTCAGAGAACTGGAAATACAATTACTACAATAGTATTAAAAATGACATTCACTCATTGATTTAGTTGACATAAAACTTTGAAATAGGCTACCTTTTAAGAATATTTACCATAGCCTGTCGGTGTCATCTATCAAAGTTTACTGTTGAGATCATCATCACAGCCACTTCAGAAAGAAAATTGGGAGGCGGGCGGGAAGAAAACTGTGTGTATGTATGCATCAGTGACACAAATGTATATTGAAAAAAAGACAGGGGGGCCTACACACACACACACATACACACACACACACACACACACACACACACACACACACACACACACACACACACACACACACACACACACACACACACACACATATATATATCTATATACAGTGGAAACCTGATATAACAGGGATGATGGGACCAAATCAAAATCCCTGTTATATCAGATCCCTGTTATATCAGATATCAAGGGAAATAAAGACTGATCAACTAACTCTTGGTGTAAATGTGCAGTAAGCTTACAAACTGAATGATGGCGCAGTCAGTCACTGACTCAGTGGCCTCAGGCCTACACGCTTGCGCGCGCATCACGCTCTCATTGCGAAGCGTTCTTTCAGTGTACAGTACACAGTATACCAAGGCTAGCCTAGATCTAGATCTAGGCCTACTGCGTGGCGTGCTGAGTCTAGGCCTAGGCCTTTCTGCTGCAGAGCCCGTCTCGGCATCCCTGCTATAACCGATCGAGCCCTCTTGTCTCCCTGTTATTGCCGATAAGTTTTAATAGAGACAAAGAGGAAGAAAAAATGGGGATTGAAAAAAGCCCTGTTATATCCGGATTCCTGTTATAACCGGTCCTGTTATAAATGGTTTCCACTGTATACAAATTTCAGTACTTGGGGTCCACCATAAGTGACAACCTCTCTCTGGACGCTGAAATCAGTGCCAGAATTGCAAAGGCCTCATCTGTCATGGCTAAACTGAACAAGCAGGTCTGGTCCAACAGTAGTCTCACTGCGAACACCAAAATGCAGGTGTACAGAGCATGTGTGTTGAGCACACTTCTCTACTCAAGTGAAGCCTGGACCACATACGCCAGCCAAGAAAAGAGGCTCAACATTTTCCATCTCCACTGCTTGCGACGCATCCTCGGCATCCGATGGCAAGACAAGGTGACCAACACAGAGGTCCTCCATTGTGTGGGCCTACAAACCATTTTTGCCCTCCTAAGCCAACACCGATTACGCTGGCTTGGCCATGTGCGTCGAATGGAGGATGGACGCATACCAAAAGACGTTCTCTACAGCAAACTGGCAAACCGGAAGCGAACTCCAGGACGCCCACAGCTACGCTTTGTAGACGCATTCAAAAGGGACCTTAGAAGCTCAGTGATCAACCCAGGCTCTTGGGAGACTCTGGCGGAAGATAGGGCAGCGTGAAGGACAGCCGTTCAGCAAGGCGTTGTGAATGCGGAGAGGAGGAGAGCAGAAAGCACAGATGAGAAAAGGGCTCTTTGCAAGCAACTTTTCAGAAACAAGACAACAGCAACTCAGTTTGTATGTGGCAGATGTGACAGAGATTGCCACTCAAGAATTGGCCTGCACAGCCACAGCAGAAAGTGCACGTCGTGACCACAACGCCTCCTGGTGCAGACTACCATCTCCTGAGATGTAAAGAGGCCGCCGCCGCCGATATATATATATATGTATATGTGTGTGTGTGTGTTAAATCTGGCAAGACTTATTTTTATTTCCCTGTCATTTGGTTTATGTATACTACATATAGTTTGTTGTTGGTTTGGTCTCATTTTTCTTAACAGATTAATTTTATTACAATGATGATTGTACCAGGCATCTACAGAAGACATAAACAATGCCTTTCGTCGACTCAGTAAAATCTACCATCCAGACAAGCATCTGGAGGCTGCCAAGAAGAAAGCAGCAGAGGACATGTTCAACCAGCTAAAGAGAGCCCATGAGAGTCAGTAACTCAGTTTTTGGTTATTTTCATATGTGTGTGCGTCATGTGTGCGTGCATGCATAGCTGTAGGCATGCACATGTGTGTGTATATGTGTGTTGTGTTGTGTGTGTGTGTGTGTGTGTGTGTGTGTGTGTGTGTGTGTGTGTGTGTAAAGAAACAAAGAATAAAGAAACAATGGTCTCGTTCTCTTGCCATTTTATTAATATTTCACTATTTTCAGTCGACCTTTTTTGTGAAAATAGTACAAAGGTTATTCAATGAATAGTATATGTGTATAAAAATATAAAGAAATAGATAAAGATTAGTATTTTTCTGTATTCCTTTGATATAACAGCTTAACCCCCTTGGTCATGAACCCATACATGCGAGTCTCACTCAGATTGGTTACAGGCTTCTTTCCATCACCCATCCCAAGGTGGCGGTATCGCTATCCTGTACGACTCACTCCATTCTCGCCTATCTTTCTCGCAGTCTCTGCCTTTCTCCCATCCTTCTTTTGAGCACGTTGAAGTATCCTTCCAATCCACCCCTCACCCCATCACCTTCTCCTGTGTCTATCAACCTCCACCTAGCTCTGCCAACAAGCTCACCACATCCACGCTTCTCTCTGACTTTGGCCAACTATTAGACCACTACTGCCTCTTACCTGGAAATCTCATCATTCTAGGTGACATCAGTGTCCACTATGACAACACTGACCGTTATTACACGGGACATATCTGCAACTCGCTGTCCAATCACAATATGACTCAACACATTTCTGAACCAACCCATCAAAGGGTCGCTCGCTTGACTGGATCATTTCTCGTGATCACCACAATTCAGCAAGTGACAACTGCTTAGTTCTTTCTACCCATCTCACTTCAGCCCTTCCATCTGACCACTCTGCAATTCTCTGTTCTCTTGACATTTCTCCTCCTTCCCATACCAAGCGCACAGTAACTCGATGCAATCTCAAATCTATGGACCTCTCCACTTTTCTCTTGACATTTCTCCTCCTTCCCGTACCAAGCGCACAGTAACTCGATGCAATCTCAAATCTATCGACCTCTCCGCTTTTTCATCTGATGCTTCTCGTCTCCTTTCTGAAAAGTCACATAACCTTGCCGATGAATTTGATACTACTCTCCACCATCTTCTGGACACCCATGCTCCAGCCACAACCCGTCTTTTACCTGACCGCCCCTCTACCCCCTGGCTCACTCATGAGATTGCCTGTGCAAAATGCCCGCCGCAGAGCAGAGCACCGCTGGCGCAAATCCAAACTCACTGTTCATAGGCAACTTTTCCAAGCCTCTAAAACAAAGTATCTGCCCTCATTGCATCTGCAAAAACAAGCTTTTTTCAAACCAAGATCCTGAACGCCTCTTCTTCAAAAGAACTCTTTACAACCATGAATCATCTCCTTGGCACACGAAAAGATTTACCTCTCCCAACAAAACACACTAATGAAGAACTCCCATCTATATTCTCCAAGTACTTCACCACCAAAATACAAACTCTTCGTGACAAGCTTGACAGGACACCCTGTCAACCATGCCCACATGACCTTTCCTTCTCTGGCACACCTGTTACTACTTTTACCCCAGTCTCACAAGAAGAAATTCTCAACACAATCAGATCCATGCCGTTCATAACCTGTGAACTGGATCCTCTTCCAGGTTCTCTCTACTTTGACTGTCTCCCTACTCTCCTCCCATTCATCACTGACATCATCAACACTTCTCTTCAAACTGGAACTGCCCCGGATTCTTTCAAGTCTGCTATCGTTCAGCCTCTCCTCAAGAAATATAATTTAGACCCTAATGAACTGAAAAACTACCGGCCTATTTCTAATCTCTCTTTCTTGTCAAAACTCCTTGAAAAAGTTGTCCTCAACCAGCTGAACTGTCACCTGTCTGCCAACAACCTCCTCAATCCTTTCCAGTCAGCCTACCGCTAGTGCCACAGCACTGAAACTGCCATACTACACATTCTCAACAATCTCCTCCTTGCAGTTGATACTGGCAAAGTCTCTCTGCTCACAATCCTTGATCTGTCTGAAGCCTTTGATACCACTGATCATGGTATTCTCCTCTCTAGACTCAATCATACTTTTGGCATCTCTGACACTGCTCTCTCTTGGTTCACTTCATATCTATCAAACAGAAAACAAACTGTTCTCATCGATGGCACTTACCCTCAACCTGCATACCTGACCTGTGATGTTCCACAGGGATCTGTCCTTGGCCCTGTTCTTTTCACTCTTTACACCTCCCCTCTGTCCACCATCATCAACCTCCACTCTATAAAACACCACTTCTATGCTGATGACACCCACTTCAAGACAGTGACTCACCTGACAATGTACAGTGCCTCTTGACTCGCACCACTCACTGTTACTCGGACATTAAGAACTGGATGACATACAATAAACTTCAGCTTAACGACGACAAGACAGAAGCTATCCTCATTGGCACCCGTCAGAAACTTTCTCAGTTGCCTCCTCTTTCTCTCCCATTATGTAACACATCAGTCCCAATTTCTGATTCAGCTAAGAACCTTGGTGTCTACCTTGACTACCCTCTCCATGAACAACTTTGTTTCTCAAACTGCCAGATCTTGCTACTATCACCTCCATCGTATAAGCCTGATCAGGAAGTATCTTTCTGTCGAAACAGCTGCAAAACACGTTCTCTCCTTCATAATGTCTCGCATTGACTATTGCAATTCACTCCTATCTGGTCTTCCTGCCTCCACCATTCACATCCTACAGCGCATTCAAAACAATGCTGCACACCTTGTACTCAAAAAGAAAAAAACTGACCACATCTTCCCTCTCCTGGCACAACTTCACTGGCTTCCTGTATCAAAGCGCATACAGTACAAACTAGACACCATGTGCTACAAAAGCCTCAATAACGCAGCCCCCAATTACCTGTCAAGCCTATTTGAGATCTATGTTCCCTCATGTACCCTCCGCTGTGCCTCCGATCCTCTCACTTTTCGCTTTCCAAGCACCAATCTCAATACCTATGGTCCACAAGCCTTCTCTGTTTCTGGTCCACTCTCCTGGAGCAAACTTCCTCTCTCAGTCCGTCAACAACCTACTTTTGTCTCCTTCAAGTCCGCTCTCAAAACTCACCTTTTCTCCTCTGCATAAAATCCTGACCTCACTCAACCCCCACTGCAGCCTGTCTCCACTCGGTTGGAATCACGTAATATATATTTGTATATAATATGTTTTCTATAATTTTCCAGTGCTTTTCTTCTTTTTCCCCATTTATAGCCATGTGTGTGTGCATGCGTGCGTATGTGTATGTTCAGCGCTTAGATTTGATTCCTATCAAGATTTTGTGCTGTATAAATATTGTAATTATTATTATTATTATTATTATTAATTAGTACTTTTCTGTGTTCCTTTGACGTAACATCTCTGCCCCCAAATGACCGATTCCTATATGTTTGGAAGGTCCTAAATGGTAGTTGCTTGGCAGAGTTGATATGTATCTGCGTGGCCATCTCCACTACCAAGTCATCTAGGTCATAGAAATTACACAACAGAGGGTGTTTTTTGTTTGTTTGTTTCAACTTGGGGAATATATTAAAGTCTGGGGAACTCTTATTTGAAGAATAAGTGGGGTGTGGCAGAGCATCCTGTTGATACGACGTTGTAAGTGATGTTGCCCTCTATGCTTTGTGGCAAGATGCATTTTCATATAATATCCAAGGCAAATCATTTGAAAGTATTTTGTTTTTTGTTTTAGATTGCAGGTTTTTGTATTTTGATCAGAAATGTCCTGGTTAACAGTTTGTCCCATTGAAAAGCAAATCACTGTCAGTATACTCCCTTGTTATCATGGACACATATCATCATCTTTAAAAATCCTAGCTTTCTTCTGAGCACTGTGGAGAAGTGGGAGTAGGCCACTCTAATGATTTTAATTAGTTCTGGCTTGTAGCTTCTAACCCAGATTACATCAATGGCAACTATCCTATTTAAAAAGCTGTCATATCCATTTAATGGAGTCTCTATAAGAGTGACATGCACCTGTGTTTTTATCTTTAGTAAGGCAGTGCAGGCCACACCTTGCTGCAACACATCTCTTTCCAGATTTACAGGTTAAAATTGCATGAATTGATCCACGATGTATACCAATTCATGAACAATTTCTTCATGTTTTATTTGCCTTTTTTTTGCACATTTTCTCATTAGTAGCCTCAGCTGGCCCGCCTAAATAGACTGCTTTTTGATTTATTTTTTAAAGTGAATGATAATGCATAAACAGAAAAACAACAACAACAACAACAAAACCAATGAATAACACCAACAAATGCATAAACAGATACAGAAAACAATAAATAACATCAACAATGAAGGGGTGGGAAGGTGATATTCCACATAATATTTGTTGCCATGATTGAAATCTGTATAAAAGAGTTTTCATAGGATTACAGCAAAGAAATTGTTTGATGTATATTGATGACAAATTGTTGCAAGTGCACAGGTTTGTTTAACATTTTGACTCCCACAACCTGGCCTCCGGCATCCTGCATTGCCAACCGTGCTAGCAAAGCAAAAACTTAACCCTGCAGGAAACTGGTGGATAGGGTGAGGGAATCAAAGGGTTAAATTTTTGCAGTTGATGGATAGGGTGCGGGAGTCAAAGGGTTAAACATTTGTTTTTATTTTCAGTTTTATGTGATAAACATAAGCGAACAGTCTATGACACATATGGAGAGAAAGGCCTGCAGACAGAAGGCTTGGAGGTGAGTGACATATTTTATGATAGTAGGCTAGAGTGTGATTGAAGTACTTTCTAATAGTCTTCTGGTTTGAGTAACACTGTATTTTAACAACAGTGATCTGGTATGAGTGTCTTGTTTTATAACAATAATCTGATATGAGTGACATTGTAATTTAAAACAGTATTTGGTGTGACTGATATTAACCGCTTCAGTGCCAAGTACTTTGTTTTGGTAGTGAAGCTATTTGCCTAGTGATTTCCCTTTGGATAGGGTAATAATTAATAAAAGAAAAAAAAAGAAAAAATTCTGGCATGCAAACTACTGCATGAAAGAAATCATAACCATGTTTTTCTGAAGAAGAAATGAACAGAGTATCAATTTATGATAGTATAAAATGTATTTGACAAGTTGATTAGCAAAGAATGGCTCATAAAATTGGCATAAATGAAATTTTCACAATTTATTGTTATATGTTATGCATTAGTAACATAAAAAACTAAATATTCTTAGAAAAAAATATATATAAAAGCTATGGGGATATGTCTCCAAACCCTACATGCATAGAAAGTACTGAATAGTGACACACACAAACACCAAACACAAACACACACACTCTTTTTCACACTGCCACGCCCACCACTTTCATTTCATTTCATTTCCCAACAACAGACAGAAACACTGATAGAAATTAGAATACAGTACATTCAGCATGCCATTCTCATCACCACGTGTTTCACAAAATTTCGCTGTTTTCAGCTGGCTACATACACCACGCAAGCAGCAAGAACCCCTGACTAAATGCGCTAGCACATTGCCAATAGCTGAGTGATGTAAACAATACCTCCACCTCCACGTCACTCCTCTCACCCCAAATGATCAGACCCAATGTACTGGTTGGATGTGTGGGTCAATCAGAGTCCATGTAAAGCTTGTCCAACATTTTCTGTGATGAAATAGCTAAAATCTTTCACAGCACGCTGCCTTTCTCACAACACTTGAAATTTCATCTTCAGCCATTTTTGGAAGTAAAGTCCGAGGGGGTAGTTGCAAAAGCTGCAGTGCAGTGACCATAGCAAAGTGTGATTGGCTGCTGACCTCATGCATTATTCATGTAGATGGACAGAGCTCTCTGATTTGTGTGAATTGGGATTCGCCAGCTTACAAATGGAGGTAAGAAAATTTGTGACGTGATGTGAACATACATATACGTCTTTGGCAAATAGGTGACTCTTTATTTTGATGTATATATACGTCGGTGGCACTGAAGAGGTTAATTAATCAAAAGAGCAAACTGGTAAGAAATGCAGGAATAACTGCCTGGATGTGATACTAATTACTGTGTCAATCATTGTGGATGACTTTCGACACACTGATAACAGTACTAATGTGATGGTTGTAATGGTGGTGGTGAAGATGATGGTGGTTATAGTAGTGATGGTGATGATGATAATAGTTATACTGATAATGTTAATAAAGATTTAAAGTGTACCAGTAAAACAGAGATGAGTGAAAACAGACTGCAAGGTTAGAGGGAGAGAAGGAAATGTAACAGAAAGGAAAATAAATTCACAAACTGAATACACACATGCATGCATGAACACACGCATACACACACCACACACACACACACACACACAACACACACACACACACACACACACACACACACACACACACACACACACACACACACACCACACACACACACACACACACACACACACACCACACACACACGCACACACACGCACACACACACCACACACACACACACACACACACACACACACACACACACACACACACACACACACACACACACACACACACACACACACACACACACACACACACACACACACAACAATACACACACACACACACAATACACAACACACACACACACACACACACCACACACAACACACACACACACACCACACACACATGTACATGCACATGCAGACGCTCTTGTGTGCATGTGTTATGGGGATATGCATGTGTACATTTATGGCTGGTTTGGAAATGATGTAGAATACCATGTCTGGTTTTTGATCATATAAAAATACACAGTCACATTGTATAATATGATAAACATCCTAGTGCCGAGGTTATAGATTATATCTTGTTCTTCCTTTATCTGATAGGCTGCATTCAGTTCATTATATACCTAATAGCATGTATATCATATATTTCCTTGGCGCTGACTAGCTACAGACCAGCAGCAATAAGAATCTATCTTGGACTTAATAAGAGAAAGATCAGCCACATATTTCCATGAATTTGATGTGCAGGTTATATCTCGGACAAAATCTCCTGCTGAAATTATTGCTGAATATGAACGCCTTCAAAGAGAGAGGGAAGAAAGACGCCTGGAGCAGAGGACCAATCCTAGAGTAAGCATTTGTTCTGTATGATGTGAAACTTGTGTTCTGTCCACTTGGTTTTGCAGTTGAAGTCAAATGTAAGTAGGTATCGGCAGCCAAAATTTCAAGTTAGAAATAGAGTTTTAAAACCATACAACAATGAAAGGTAGAAATAGAGTTTTAAAACCATACAACAATGAAAGAGCATATCAAAACAAAGAAAACAAAAAAAATCAAGTGTCTAGCTTTATTGGTTCCTGAGATATGATTTTTCACATATTCAATTTTACGTCGAGAAATGCAAGCATTGATTTTTTCCAAAATTGGAGACTCGCAGAACATTTCATAATGGACACAAAACTGTCAAAAAGCATTTTCCAAATCTATGTGTAACAGACAGTTAAAATCACCAGAAATATTACCATCTGTAGGAATGAGAAATGAGTAATAACATGTCAAACATGGCAAAAATCCAAATCTGAGTATTGTAGAATTGCTAGAATGTCTATTTTCAACATGCCCCTGTACTAACATAAACTAGGAGATATGCTTCAAACTTATTTTCTGTAGAGTATATATATCATATTTTATTGTGTCAGTTTTTTCTGGGTTGTTCAATTCATTGGTTCCTGAGAAACTACTTGAGGGATTTTCATGAAATTTTGTGTATTTATTCTCTATGTTCAGAGCAATACATACAACTATTTAATATGTTCCAGAATGTATACTGGCTTACATCAGGGTTTTTTCCATCACTGTCCACAATAAAAAATCATAGCAAATGACAGCATGCGCAGTCACTTAAATTTTTTTTTTCATTTACCTCATTTTACACCACAAGATGTATATTTGTTTCCACTACTGTACTTTGAAATTATAAAAATGACTGTGTAACACTGTTCTACTTGTTTTACTGTCATAGAAATCCACATAAAAAAGATATTGTTAATAATAAACAAAAACTATTTTTATCAAAACACTGTCTCTGTCAAGCAATCATGATAAGGGAGGAAGGGGAGGGGGACTTGCACATCAGCAGAACTTGGCATTGTAGGTGGCATACACTCAAGGAGGAAGCTGCCCACATTCTTCTTTTCAAGTGCATCTGCAAGCTTGACAGCAAGAAATAATAAGCGTTCCTATTCAGTGATACTCAAAGCTTTCCTCACAGCTGAATGTTCTTCGGTTGATATTCTTCTCAAAAGAGGTCATGTCAATAATAACAGTCGGGGTAAAGGCTGCCATCTCTTCCCATGTCTTGTCGCAATCTTCCCTCAAGGCTTAATAAAGCTGGAGAAGAAGTTTGTTGGTTGTAGGACATTTGGCCAGGGTCTTCCGCCTGCCTCTCCCATCAGCTATCAGTACTGACCTCATGGTGTTGTAGTCATTATCAACTGAAAATACGGAAGATTTTGATTTTAAGTGTTATGTTTTTTTTCTTTTTTACTCTACTGTTAATTAAAAAAAAGGTTGTGTGTGTGTGTGTGTGTGTGTTGAGAGAGGGGGGAGCAGGGGCATTTGCATAATATATGTATTTTATACAAATACTTAGCATGACACAAAGATGCTTGCTGCAAGACTTAACATAAGACACAGGCACTTGCTGCAAGCACCCCCAGATTTTTTTCAATCACAATGTGACAGTATGCACTCAAAAAATTAAGAAATTTTGTGTGGATATGGGGGTTTAGAGTGGGATACAGGAGTGGAGATAGACAAATATTGTCATGCACATGTACATGATATAATATAGGTTCGCAATCAGTCGATGGTTCTGCAAAGCTGCTTCCTGTTTTGCGATCATGAGTAAAACGTAAGGTGTTGCCTGTAATCGATAAAATGTACCATGACAATAAATGCTCAAACAAAACTCTGCATATTTTTGTGCAATCAAGTCTTATAAAATACACAAGTACAATTAGAAAATTATACAATGCATCGGAACATGAAGGCTCTCTTACATTGGAAGACCTTGCTATGTTCGATAATGTCACCGATTCAAACTTTGAAGTTATAATCCTTTCTGTCATCAAATTAAAGAAATAAAGCACAGATTAATCAAATAATGATCGAAACAGCCAAAACTACTTACCGATATATTCTTTGTACATCGAAATGGCAGACGGCAGCAAATTTGTTTCGCTGCACAGCAGACATTTTGGTTCAGTGTGAGAGTTTTCTTCAAATCAAGCAATCAGGGTCTTTACTTTAAATGGGTCTCGCGTTATGGCCACGCCACTGATCGAGCTCATTTGCATCTGGTGATCAAAAACATATATGTCAATTTTAGATTTTCTTTGATAAATTTTACCGAGAAAATTTGGGTAATTTTCAACACAAAATTTGACTGATTTATACTGGATACTTCATGTTACAACTTAGTTGAAACGAAAGGTTAGCTTCTGCTCTTTCAGATGAACTCAAAACTGGGTTAATGTATGCAGTGGCCGTGATGCAACAAGCGATTTGCCAAGCGATGCAAAATTCGAGATCACAGACAGTGCCATGCGGACTTCACCACAGCAGAGTGACACAGCTTCCAGTTTGCTACTTTCAACTTATTTCTCTCCTTTTCAATCACAACCACAAATAAAAGAACCACACCATTTGAAAGCAGAAAGATCATTCTTTCTTAATATGTGAATTTTTTATTCACTGTGTAAGTAGTTTAGAAAATAGAGTGTGTGGAAAATTGGCAAATTTTGCTGCGTTTGCCAACTTTCCTCCACTGAATGAGCGCTTCTGCCGGTACCTAATATAAGTGTGATTCTCCAGTCATCACAGATATTTTTGGTTACCTTCTGTGGAATAAGTAGAAATGAAGTATCTCCAAACTTAAATAATGATACACACATGTATAGATTAAGTACAGAAACAGCAAAATCAGAGAGTGAAAAATAATTTGCAGATTGTTTATAATTTGACCAAGAAGTGAAAAATTCAGGTATTGATTAATGTCATTCTGGTAGCAGTTTGATTGAATAATTTCTTTTGTTTTAATTTTCTTTTTAAATTCATTTTCAGTAATTAAACTAGGAACACATAGAACATGATCGCATCAACAGAGTGTTCTCTGATTGTTTTTATGGTCTAAAATTAGCGTCATGAGAAACCTAGAGGAAGACCCTGGATTAAAGGTTGGAGGAAAAATGATAAACAACATTCGATATGCAGATGACACCGTGCTGGGTGCAGAAAATGAAAGGGACCTACAAAATTTTGTGAATACACTAGAAACAGAAAGCAAAGATAAAGAGTTAGAACTAAACAGCAGGAAGACTGAAGTCATGGTGATTAGTACAAAACATGAAATCCCCTCATGCAAAATAACAGCAAACGGCACAACCTTGAGACAGGTTGATAAGTTTAAATACCTGGGAACGATCATTTCACCGGACGGCAGATGCACATCAGAAATAGCCAGCAGAATCGGCCACTCCAAAACAGCATTCAAGAAGACGAAAAGCATTCTAAACAACAAATGCCTATCAATTAACATCAGGAAGAGAGTTCTTGAATGTTATATAGAACCAATACTGTTATACGGGTTGTGAAGCATGGACAGTCAACAAGCAAAGCCATAACAAGATCGAGGCAACCGAGATGTGGTTTCTAAGAAGAATGTTGAAAGTTCCATGGACAGCAAAGAAAACCAACGAGACAGTCTTGATGGAGGCAGACACAGGAAGATCATTGATAAGGAAGATAAGGAAAAGACAGGCAACATTTGTAGGCCATTTTATGAGGAGGGAGGGAATTGGAGCACCTGGTCACAACGGGAAAGCTGGAGGGGAAGAGAGCACCAGGTAGACCCAGGGAGAAGATACCAGACGGACTTGCAGAGTGGCTGAGGACAAAGAGGGTGGAAGAGATGCTTGAGGTAACAAGAGATAGAGACAGATGGAAGTCCATGATTGCCAATGCCATGCAGCAAGGCACCTGATGATGATGATGAAAAATAGCGTCCATGTGCCAGGGAAGGGAGGCAATATAATCATATGGCATTTTACTTTTTGTACACCAGACTTTTCACAATACATATTGAATAAATCAAATGCGTGGTCAGCTTGTACTAGTACTGTCATTTCCGTGTATGAAATGAATATATACATGCAAACACTAAGCATGCAGTCCCCCAGCCCCCCTGCCCTAGCTTGCGTGAACAACACACATACACACTCACCCGCATAAACTTGCACATAGACACAGACTCATGCTCAAAAATATGCACACACATGCACACCTGTATGCATGCACATATTTAAACACACACACACACACACAGACAGACAGACAGACAGACAGACACACACACACACACACACACACACACACACACACACACACACACACACACACACACACACACACACACACACACACACACACACACACACACACACACGTACACACGTACACACATATCAAGCACACATGCTCTCTGTCTTTTCATGCTTCTTTCTTTATAGGGAAGTAATTAGAAAATAGTGTTATTTCTGGGGTTTTTTTCAAAGGTGAATAATTTCTTTGTGTTTCTGTTTTGTTCTTGTTGTTTGTCCATCAGATTTTCTTGGTGTTTAACTCTATTAGCACGACGGAATGCTATAGCGTTTGTGACATAAGGCTCAGTTTTGGACGACGGAACGCAATAGCGGTTTCGATAATTAAAAATTTGTCCACGCTTCCCTCGTGACGTAGCTTGCCAACCGAAGCTACACTGGTCATTGCAAACATGTCAAGAGTCAAGTGGAAAGTTACTTGGTGAGATTCCGTAGCAATACACTCATCAGAAAACGATTGACTTCGACACCCCACATGACTTGCTAATCTGCATACATATCGAAAATGGCGTTGCAGGCGAGTGTGAGTTTTGGAGCAAAGTAGATCACGACAGCTGCATTTTACTGCCGCTGAAGTGATTGAAGTGCTTCAGACTGAAAGATCCGACATCGACGAGTGTGATGAAGATGATGCTGAAAGTGTGTCCAGTGATGAAAGCTACCAGCAAGAAGGTACTGACAGTGACTCAGTTTCAGACGACAGTGAAGTGGGAGAGGGAGGTGGGCGTACACGTCATGAGAGGAGAGCGGTCAGTGGGCCAAGTACAGTGAGTCACATGTCTGATGAAGATTTCATTGACTTTCTTATGCGTGACTGGCACGAAGATTTCAGTTTTTTCTCCCGCTTTGCCTCCTTTCTCTGGCTCTTGTGGCCTACATGTCCCAGCTGAGTGCCACGCCCCCATTGATTTCTTCAATTAGTTTGTGATAGAAGACTTTCTAAATTCTATTGTTACAAACAGATATGCACAAGAGAACTGAGTGGCAAGCAGAATGAGTGCTTCTCCTGCCCTCTGCCACCCATCCCCAGCGGCAGGAAGAACTGTAGAAAGTGCCATGTGTGTAGTGTTGGCAGCAGGAGACACCTGGAGGTTCAACTGCAGCAAATCCCCAACTGGTGTAAAAAGTGTAGGGTTGCCCTCTATGACAAACTATGCCAGCCCAACAAGACCATCATCTGCTTCCAGCTGTATCACTCAGTGCAGAACTACACTGATTATTAGGAAAACAGTGCATAGGGACTAAAGCATCCTGTGTGCCCCTTTTTCTTCCAAATACCTCTGTGTAACAGTTTGTAACATTTATATATATCATGTCACTTATAATTTACTTTTTTTTTTACTCTGAGCAAAGTCTACTTTATTCAAGTTAATTTGTGCATACAAAGACCTTCTCGCTTTTGACTGTGTGTTCATGGAGCTGATCAAAGTGTGTGACTGTACGGTGATCCTGACCACAAAATTTGGAGTATTTTCAACATGGCACGTGAAGAAGAACTTCAATATTTTGGCATGAACTAACCCAGCATGTAGAGTAGTGGAGGGTCTGCGCACCTGTTGGGTGTGCATGCCAAGGCCTGCTTAAACACAGGCAATCCAAATGTCCGTGAATTCGCGGATATCCGCGAAAGGGGGGAAAAAACAAACAAAAACAAAAAAAACATTCCTTGAAAGTATGGAGAACCTGGACTGGGATCACCAAAACTATTCAAAACAAACCGTAAGTGCATGCACGGTTTTACTTTTGCAACTGTCCGCGAGATTTCACAAGCATCACTCTCTGTGTTCCATCAATGCATTGAAATATGAGTATAAGTAGGGACTTTGTTCCACTAAATGCTTCCGTCGCTGACATCGATGAAGGCTGGAAATGGGACTGTAGGAAGGCAATAAGTTCACTCGTTTCTTCGAGAAACTGAAGATCACCGGTAAAGCATACTGCAAACTTTGCCGCTCGGAAATCAGGTACAAGTCCGGCGGTAGTGAGCACTGAAAGGAAAGCAGCACAACGACAGGCTCAGGACATCAAACGAAAATTTTCATTTGTCAGGTGAGGCAAAAGAGAGTGAGGAAAAGTTGCATGTTTTGTTCATTGTTGACAATGCTTGTGCCCTTTTGTTCTTTTATTAAAATACTTGATTTGTCTTTCACCAGAGGGGGTTAAATTTCATTTACTAGACTAAGATGCTTCAGCTTCTGGGGGCAACACCCCCAGACCCCCAACAGGGGCTCTGCCCCTGCACCCCGCCAGAGGACCTATGCAGCCCCCTGGACCCCCCGCATTTTTTTTTCCTTGAAGCACATTGTTTGCTTGAATGGATTGCCTGTTAAACACTAATAGACAGCAGAAACCAAGCGATCACGTGGTCACACTTTCCCGCCACAATCCACGCTTTGTTTTATGTCCGCTGAGCGAGAGAATCTGTACGTCTGCTTCAATACCGAGGTAAGTTATGTTTATGCCTTTATAGCTAACGTTTTCACTAATGCACATGACTGTGAGTAGTAGCCATCACGACCTATTCTGATTCAAAATTGACGTTGCTTGGCAACAAATTCATTGTTAAAATGCATGAGTATCGTGTGGTTGATGGTAAACATGCCTACTACCAAGGAAACAAGGATGGGTTGGGTAGCGCGTACACACGCCAAGAAACATCATGGCGTCTGACGCGCCAGCCAGCATTTGGAGGTTAGCACATCACCCGATGCTAGTCGGGTTAGCGCCTTTACTTTATTTTTGATTTTTTTCTCTGTTATTTTCTTTTTCCATGCAAGGTAATTTTTGGAATGGCATAAACAAGATGCTACACGAAGTAGTATTTGTTTGTTTTGGGTGTGTGTGTGCATGTGCGTGTGTGTTCAACAAGTAAAGCGGAAAATGGACAGGAAAGACCAAGTATATTAAAAAAAATTGTGGGTGTAGATCTGTGGGTGTAGATCTGTATGTGTGCATGCGTGTATATTTAATGCATGTTTGTAAGAGCTCTTGCTTTGTTTGTCTTTCACTTGTTAAATAAAATATGTAACTGAATTTTGTTCTTGTTCTGTTTCTATTCAACAGTTTTTGCTGAAATGGCATCCCAACGCTACACGCAGGAGCAGGTGGAGAGGGCTGTGGAGCTGGTGAGGGCCAAGCAGATGTCCCTGAATGGCGCCTCCAAAGACTTAGGAATCCCCTATGCCACTCTTGGGCACAAGGTGAGGGGAAGGAGACCAATGAAGGCAGCTCCCAAAACGGTCCTGTGAGAGGAGGAGGAAAGGAAGCTCGTCGGCTGGCTGAAGGAGCTGTCAAGAAGGGGCTTTGGTCAGACCAAAGATGATCTGAAAGACACCGTCAAGAAGATCCTTGATGCCAGAGGGGCCAAGACGGTCTTCAAAGGCAATCGTCCTGGAAAGGACTGGATGCTGGCGTTTTTTAAGAGGCACCCAGAGGTTGGGGAGAGAATGGGCCAAGCACTTGGCCGGGAGAGAACAGTGGTGACAAAAGATGGGCTGGTTGAGTAGTTTCACCAGATGAAGGAGTATCTTGATGCCATCGATCCCTCTTTGCTCACTTCTCCTGAGCGAATTTTCACTGCTGATAAAAGTGGGTTCAATGTCTGTCCAAAAACTAAAAAAATAATAAGCATGACTGGAGCCAAACATGTACTCCGTCACAAGTGGTACAAGGCAGCAGGTGACAGTGTTGGCATGTTCCTCTGCCTTAGGTAATTTCATACCACCACTCCTGATCTTACTCTACTCCAGAGACCCTTGTTTCAATGCTCTGGAGGGATTCGACAGGGCCTTTTTCCAAAAGACCCAAAATGGCTGGATCACAGAGGATGTGTTCCTAAGCTATCTGAGAGATGTTTTCATCCCAAATTTGGGGGAAAAACGTCCAGTGGTGCGATTTGTTGACGGCCATTCTAGCCATCATTCCTTGGCCATCAGCACTCTGTGTGAGGAAAATGGCGTGATTCTGTACTGCCTGAAGGCGCACGCCAGTCACCTCATCCAGCCACTTGATCAGGCATTCTTTGGGGCCATCAAACCCGCATGGAGTGAAGCTGTGAGGAAATTCCAGTATGAGACTGGAGAGAGCGTCACCATGTGCATGTTTGTCCGCACCCTGAAGACAGTTTGGGACATCACGGCACGGCCAGAGCTTGCTTTCAAAGGTTTTGCCAGATCAGGAATCTACCCTTTCAATCCAGAGGCTGTGCTCAACTCTGACAAGATGAATCCAAGCAGCAGTTTCTCCAGCACTGCTCCAGTCACTTCTCCCAAATCGCCTTCTTCACAGGGACTCAGGCAGCTGTCTTCTGTCACCACTGCTCCCCCCACCTGTTTCATAGCAACCCCAGCCTCAGTATTCTTCATCAATGCCTGAGCCTCAGTGCTCCATTCCTGTTCCATCTGCAGCTGCTGTCTCCAACCTCTTCGATATTTTCAACTTAAACTTCTCTCTAGGGGAAGAAACAACACGAAAGTTTATGAAGCGGTATGAGGAGATGTACGACATAGAGGACCCAGTGTATGATGACTGGAAGATGTCGTTGGAGAAAGTACTGCAGCCTGCCCCATCACCTGTGCCCCTGTCATCACACCCTGCCCCATCACCTGTGCCCTTGCCATCACACCCTGCCATCACACCCTGCCCCATCATCTGTGCCCCTGTCATCACAGCCTGCCCCATCACCTGTGCCCCTGTCATGACCTGCCCCATCATCTGTGCCCCTGTCATCACAGCCTGCCCCATCATCTGTGCCCCTGTCATCACAGCCTGCCCCATCATCTGTGCCCCTGTCATCACAGCCTGCCCCATCATCTGTGCCCCTGTCATCACAGCCTGCCCCATCATCTGTGCCCCTGTCATCACAGCCTGCCCCATCACCTGCACTACCCACATTTTTTTTTTAAAAAAGGGAGTGAAGAAGACCTCCTCAGCAATGCCATGCCCCATAAGTGGTGTGGAGTACTGCAAGATAATGCTGGAAAAACAGAGAAAGAAAGAAGAAGAGGAGAGAGAGAAAGCTGAAAGGAAAAGGAAACGAGAGGAGAGAAAGAAAGAAAAAGAACAGGAAGCTGAAGCAAAAAGAAAGAGAATGGAGGAAAAAAAAGAGCAGAGGGCAAAACTGAAGAAAGAGAGAGAGGAGGAGAAGAAGAGAAAGAGGGAAGAAAAACATTTAATGGCACTCCTGTCTGCTTCCCAAATGCAGAAAAAGGAGGAGACAGACTCATCTGATAGTGGTGATGAACTAGTGCTGGATGATGACTCTGACGATCTGGTGGAGGAAGTGAATGAGCTGTGTGAGAAATGTCAGACTGACACAAGGGTGAAAGTGTGAGTGCAGTGTGCATTGTGTGACAGCTGGTGGCATGGTGAGTGTGTGAGTCACATTGATTTGAGTGGGAAGTCCCAGCAAGATATTGAAGCTATGGATGTAGAGTTTTTTGGTGAAAAGTGCAACTGAAGGTCGTGTGAGATTGCCTTGATTAAATCGTCAATTCCCTTTTAAATGTGTGTTTGTGTGTCTCTGTGTGTGTGTATGTGTGTGTGTGTGTGTGTGTGTGTGTGTGTGTGTGTGTGTGTGTGTGTGTGTGTGTGTGTGTGTATGAAGAGAGTCTGTAAATATGTTTCTTGCAAGACAAAATGACATGAATGAGTATACAGACTGTACACAAAGACATTGCATCTTTTTGTTCTTAGATTTAGATTTCAACATGAATATTTTGCAAGTGTTTCTAGAAATGAAGTGTGTGTTTGTTTTTTTTAAAATGCTGTTTTGATGCAGGTTAATAAAAGCCTGCATAATCTACTTCAGTCTTTTTGTGTTGAATTTCGTTTTTATCTATTTTTGCTTTTGAAAGGTAACACCAAGTTTCTTTCAGTGTGCCTGTTAATATATTAGATGTAGATCTACCTGTAAAGATAGAAAGCCAATTTGCAACTTTTAGTGTTTACTCTTTAACTATGGGTACTTTTCTTCTTCTTACACAGGCTATCAACTCCTGTGGGCATCCTCAATCTAAAAGCCTGTAAGTCAATGTATAACTAGTCGTATGTGGATTTTTGCATGTACTACTGTTTTTATTCCACCATTAAGGTAGTCATACTCCATCTTCAGGGAGCTGGAAATAAATTTTGGGGAAAAAGGCAGGATGAAGAGCATGAGAGCCATATATATAAGAAGCATGGAGAACAAAAAACAAAAAAAAAGAAAACATGACAGGAAAGAGAAACCCTTAATTACTTAATGGCAGCAAACTTGATAGCTGCTGCATAAAAATAGCCAACATAGGGCACCTAGCGCGATAGCCAACATGCCGTAGCGCACTGACCCTCCCACTGGCGCGATACCCTCCGCCACCTAGCGCACAGACCCAACAGTAGGCCCATTGAGCCGCCAGCCACTCGACTCACAAATACTACTCCACGCAAAGACACGCCAGCGCTTGGGGGTAGCATGTCGCCCGCCATCAAAGGAGATAGAATTTTACACGCGCTGGTGAAACTAACAGTATTGGACTCCAGTCTGGAGGCTTCTTAGGTGACGTGATCTGCTTAAGGTAGCGCAAACTGCCACCTTACTTTACTTTACTTTTTCCTTCCGCTTGTACCGGTGGGCGTCGCGGGGAGATACAATCGTCTGTCAGCAGCAAGGCGGGTGGCCTGGAGAAGGGACATCTCGTGAGCTCTGAGGGTGTCTGCCACGGAGTCGCTCCATCGTTGTCTTGGTCTTCCTCTGGCTCTCCAGCCAGAGTATCTGGTGTTGTATGCCCGAAGAGCTTTATGGTTTAGGGGCATACGTTGAGGTGTCCGAACCACTTGATCCTCATATGTTCGATGTGTTGTAGGATTGGTGTTGCTCCTACCATGTCTCGTATCACCTCATTTCTGATCTTGTCCCACCTTGTCTTGTTTACTGCTTTCCTCAGGCATTTCATTTCACAGGTGACCAGTTTTCTCTCGAGGACTTTAGTTAGGGACCATGTCTGGCACTGGTATGTCAGCGTTGGTAGAAAAATAGCGTTGATGAGTTTCGCCTTAGTGCTGGTGGGAAGATATTAGCTCTTCGGAAGATTAGCTCTCTCCGCCACCTCCTGTCTGCTGACGCTACTAAAACTCTAGTCTGTGCTTTCATCTTCTCTAAACTTGACTATTGCAACTCTCTTTTGGTTGGACTTCCTAAACATCTCTTACATAGACTTCAACGAATACAGAATAATGCCGCCCGTCTGGTTTGTAGGTCCTCTAAATTTGAACATGTCTCTCCTTTGCTTCACTCACTTCACTGGCTTCCCATCTCAGACAGGATAGATTACAAAATTTCTTCACTGACCTACCATGCTGTCTCTGGCACTGGCCCTGAATACCTCTCTGAACTTGTTCACATTTACACTCCTTCTCGCTCTCTCCGCTCTTCATCTGACACTAGACTTCTCCGCATTCCCTCTGTGAGGACAAAAACTTATGGCCAACGATCTTTCTCTTACCAGGCTCCCACTACGTGGAATACCCTACCAACTCCTCTCGGCAGGGCTATCAAAACCACAACACATCTGTTCTCGTGCTGACTTCTCCTCTTCGTGGTGCTTCTTCTTTATGCTTATGATATTGACAACCTGCGATCGTGTATGTTGTGTGTGTGTGTGTTTGTGTGTGTGTGTGTTGTGTGTGTGTGTTTGTGTTGTGTGTGTGCGTGCGCGCGCGCGCGTGCGTGTGTGTGTGTGTGTGTGTGTGTGTGTGTCTGTGTGTGTGTGTGTGTGTACTTGTAAAGCGCCAGAAGCAATTTTTTGGACTGTGCGCTATATAAATGCTCATTATTATTATTATTATTATTATTACGAAAGGTCTGTTGTTGTTTCATTGCGTAAGTCAGTGTTTGAACTTGAATATTCTGTGGTTTTTGATGTATCTTCTTACTTGTGTAGCTTTGATGGTGGTTGTTTTCTCATTGTATACGTAGTTGTGAACATTTTTTGTTTTGCGAAATGTAAAGCGCTGGTGAGCATGTTTGCATGGAATATGCGCTATATAAATAAACATTATTATTATTATTATTAATGCTGGGGTGTTTCAGGAGAGGGGCAAGTTGGTAGCTGACTGCGTTGGCTTTCTGGCATCTGGTCTCAATTTCTCTGTCTAGTTTGCCATTTTCAGTGAAGATGCTGCCCAGGTATTTAAATTCACTGGCTTGCTTCAACTGGGTTCCGTTGATGTTGATGTCCAGTTTGTTTGGTCTCTTACTGACAGTCATGACCTCGGTCTTGCTGACGCTGATCTTCATGCCGTATGTCTCGCAGCTTTCATTGAGCTGGTCTGTGTGCTCCTGTAGCTGTATCTTGTCATTGTTCACTATTGCCTGGTCGTCCGCAAACATGAGTTCATTGAGTGCCTCAGGTTCTGGGTTTGCCTCCTTCGTAATCTGATCCATATAGATCATGAAGAGAAGAGGGGAGAGATTACAGCCCTGCCTTACTTCCGATGTCACTGGGAACCAGTCAGATGTTCCACTGGCGGTGCGGACTGCACTCCTGCTGTTGGCGTAAATGGCCCGAATGTTGTCTAGCAGCTGGCCCTTGATGTCGTACTGCTCGAGGACCTTCCATAGCTTGTCTCTGTTGACTCGATCAAAGGCCTTTTCTTGATCAACGAATACAAGATGGAGATCTCGGTCATATTCGATCGCCCTCTCGCACAGTTGTCGGCGTGCGAAGATTGTATCGGTGTACCCTCTTCCTTTTCTGAAGCCAAATTGTGTGTCACTGAGGAGATGTTCTGTTTTCGCTCGAGTGCGCTGCTCCAGGATCTTTGCGTACATTTTCCCTACATGGCTGAGTAGTGATATGCCTCTGTAGGTACTGCAGTCTTTCTTGCTGCCCTTCTTCTTCCATATTGGCACCACTATTGCATTTTGCCAGTCTTCTGGTACTTTTCTCTCCTCCCAAGCTTTCTGAAAGATGGTGGTGAGCCACTGAATTCCGGTTTCACCGCACACATGGATGGCTTCAGTTGTTATGCCGTCAACTCCAGCTGCCTTGCCTTTAGGACTGGTCTTCACTGCTTTTTTTACTTCACTCTCTAGGATGGTAGGTTCTGAGTGGTCTGGGTGGCTGGGGGTGAACCGGGACTGTGTGTCTTGTGCCCGTACTCTGATGGGTTTAGTAGGTCTTTGAAATAGTTTTCCCATCTCTTCACTATTTTCTCCTCTTCATGCAATGCTTCTCCTTTTGCATTGTTGATGATAGTGGTCGGATCAAAAGGTTCATCTCGCACTCTCATCGCTTTCACACTCTTGTAAAACTCTCTTGGGGAAGCTTTGCATGTTTCACAGAGTTTTTCACCATACTGGGTCCATGACTTTTCCTTTGCTGTTCTCACAACTTTCTTGCTGTGTCTTCTTGCAAGTCTGTACTTGATGTAGTCCTCTTCATCCTTTGACTTGACCCAGATCTTGTATAGTTTCTTCTTTTCCCTGATAGCCTCCTTCACTTCTTTGTTCCACCAAAAAGCTGTAAGCCTTTCTGTTTCTTCCTCCTGTCTTCTTGGTGCCACAGGCTTCTTTTATAGTGTCCAGGAGGATTGTCTTGAAGGTGTCCCAAGCTTCCTCTACGTTTAGTAATGAAGGGTCACTACAGTCCAATTTTTCACTGACGGTGCACCTGATCTGTGTCTGCACCTCTTCGTCTTGAAGCTTGTGCATGTTGAGTCTTTCCGGCTGTTTCTTCTTTTTGGTGAACTTCCTCTTCTTCTGAGTGACCAACGTCGTGATGATTGGCCTGTGGTCTGTGTCCAGGCCTGCGTTGGGGATGGCTCTTGAGTCTCTGATGTTGTTCCGCATTCTAGATCTTGCTAGTGTGAAGTCGATTTGAGATGAGACGTCGATATTGTTCCATTTGTACCAGGTGTAGATCTGAGTGGCTTTGTGCTGGAAGAAGGTGTTGGTGATAATAAGATCCTGCTCTGCACACAGTTCCAGTACATGGTTGTCGTTGTAGTTGCATGGTGTTCTGTGGTCACTGTGTGGACCAAGGTGTTTTGTCCATGGTGTTCTTCTCTCTCCGACTCTGCCATTGAAATCTCCCATGACGTACAGGTCTTCTTGGTCTGGGATGCTGTTGATGGTGTCCGAGAGTTTTTCAAAGAAGGAGTCCTTATCCTCATCTGAGTAGGAGTCATTACATGGTGCATACACTTGAATGTAGTTGTTGATCTTGTTGTCCTCTCTAATACCGATCTTCAAGAGTCTCTCTGAAATGAACTCCGTACTCACTAGGTCTTTTGCCTTGTCATGGTGTAGGATGAAACCCACGCCATGTGCTGCTCTCTGTTCCTTGCTTACACCGCTCCAAATGAGAACATAGTTGGCGTCTATTTCCTTTGTTCCTGTTCCTTTCTTTCTGGTGTCTGCAATGCCCAGTATGGAGATCTTGCGCTGGGTCATGAACTCTACAATCTCTGGTTCTTTGTTCGTCAAACCGCAAATGTTCCAGGTCCCAACCTTTTTGTTTTTCTTTAATCGTTGTCCGTTTTCCTCACCGCGTCGTTTTCCGTTGTAATCAGTCCATTTGTATCTCCTTGTATTTTCTTGAGCAATTTGTTTATCCACTGCCGGCCTGCTAAGCCAGTCGCAGCTTGGCCAGCATTACCTATTTCCACCTCCCACGACGAGGACGAGTGGTTGGGCTTTGGGAGGCCACCACTACTCTAAATATTCAGATCTGAAAGTTTCATTTTGTTCCTTTATGTTTTGTATTTTTTGTGATTTTTTTCCTAACCCTTCAAAATGGGCCGTCTGTGGGGAAAAGCAAACGCTCCGTCCCAAGTGAGTTAAGCTCTCTTCATAGCAGCAATATGTTGTTTTTTCATCTTTTTATGATCATAACTATTTACAGTATTTCACTGTTTTGTCTTATCTATTTCTCTGTCCGTCAGTCCATCCACCTAACCATTTCATTTATCAGTTCACCAGTCAGATCCATAGTTTCAGCACCCTCCCTCAACCCCTTCATCCCTGCTGTTAACCCTAACTACCCTGTCTCCTTCACCATGCCATTGTTTCTGCTTCCCCCCTCTCTTTTGCACCATTGTTCCATGTGAGTGGGCTCTAAAGTCCAACAATGACACAGCAGACTGTTTGTTTTTAACTGGCTGTTTGTATGTTTCTGTGTTGAACTTGGAAAGTTATTCTTGTTTAATTTCATGTTTGTTTAGGGTACTGTGAGTGTGGGTATCAATGCCACAGACTTGTTTGATGACTACGGACAGGAGGAAAACGATGATGTCTACTATGGGTATGTCTCTTTACACACCTTCATATGTTTGGTAACAGTTGGCATTGACTTTTTGAAAGCCTTTGCAGGCTTCACTTTCAAGTCATTTTGAAGTAGGAACCAGACTGTAATTATCCTTATGAGTAATAGATATACTGCTGTTTTTTATATGAAAATTATGATGATATTGTTTTGTGATGTTCAGGTTGTGTGTGAATCAATAGATTGAATCAATTCAGAACCAGTTACAGATAAAAATAAATATTACTTGCCCAGTCTATCCAGGCACTGCATTACTACTGTTGAATATGATTTGGTTCTAGACCATTGTATCATTTTCTTTATTTTGTCCAGTTCCCCCTCTAATGGCATTGAGATCAGCAACATGAGCATCTTTCAGTCGGTGGAATGTCCACTGACATTGAAGGATACTGTGATCATTGGAGGCAACCTTCAGGCAAGGAACGGTACTGGAGCTGGTGCATTCTTAGCCACCTGGAGACGACTTACATCAGATAAAGGATGGATGGAGGTGGGCATGGTTGTCTCTCTCTTGTTATTGTCTATGATATTGATTCTATATGCTTGTGGAAAGTGGAACGGGAGAGATGGTAAGAGAGAAAGATAGAGAGAGAGGAAAGTATTTTGTAAACTATAGATATATGTATGTGTGTATATCTGTGTGTGTGTCCCTCTTGATCTTCATTTAAGCAATATCACATCGATAAGGTGGTCAAGATCTTGAAGGATGGTGTCTCCAAAATTCAAGGGGAACTTGAAGGCACTGCACTTTCAGATCTAAACATAAGCAAGAATGTCTACATGAATGACGATCTGACCATTCTTCGACAGTACCTCTCATGAATTAAGTTGTATAATACTGCTGTTGTACTCATCTATATTATTGTTTGGTTGTGAATTATAGGGATGTGAGATTTGAACTTGAGAAATTGCAGCTTGAAGGTTTGAAGCATTTGTTAAAATTGCTTAGAAGTGCTATGATGTAGATGGTGTTTGATAAAACAGTGTTATATAAAATGATTCATTTTTGGTGTAGTCTTTTGTTAAATGACAGTGTAGAGAAATATTCTTTACAAAGTTTTCCATGATTTCTATGTAAAAGACAACATACTGTTCAGACTGGTTAGGTCATATCAAGCACAGGTTTTGATTTTGCTTGGGAATCTCAAATTTTGGAACAAATTCAGATTTTATAAAAATGTTATGTAGTACTCTCTCCGGGCAAATTATCAGGAAGACTAGAAGACATTTTTGGAAAACAGTAACAAATGCATATGATACAAAATTGCCAAAAAAAGATTTGGAATAGAGAAATATATGACACATTTACCAGAAGTTAACAAGAAACACCACAAGGTTGCGGATGGGACCCAGAGCATCAGTGCCTCATCACTCTCAGGACACTCACTTCCTAAGCTCGACACCAATCAAGAGTCATTTCTTCAAGCAAAGGGGGGCTGTCCATGCATTGCATGACCCATTCCGACACTGTCATCAGTTACCTTGTTTACAAACCAAATGGCAAGGTGGGGAGATGACAAATCCCGGGACATAGCCACACAATGCGCACCAACCAGGTCCAGCCCAGCATCTGGACCAAGAGAGAATCAAAGACGCCTCTCTCGCCTCACTCTGGTCTTCATCTCTCTTTTGGGCAATCTGCCCTGTCACCAGCTCGCATAGATGTCAGCATCTTTCCTCTTACTATAGTCTCGACGCTTAGTAGTCGAAAGTTCTCAACGTTGCCTTACTTCAATCAAAGGGGTTGTTTGAACTGCTGCAAAATTGGCCAGGCATGATGCTCCAGACACAGCCCATTTGGCTGTTCAGCAAGGTTAATGCCCAGAACAGGATCCCAAGTTTGCCGTCTTTTCAAACAGCCAACAGGTCTTTCCCTGTGGTCATCAGGGCTGATTCCCTGAAGTTAAACAATAACCAATGCATATGATACAAAATTGCCAAAATAAATTCGGAATAGAGAAATATATGACACACTTACCAGACACTTATGTTTATCCTTTGATTTTTTGATGCAGCTGTCACAAGCTTGAGACTGTGTTACATAAATGCAAAATAGAAGACAGACAAATCAGAATATGTTACTTTTATGATGACAGTGCTCTGGGCAATGAGTTTCACTTTCTTTTGAAGTGGCTTAAATTCCATAGTGATTGCTTGTCATTTATTCAACAAAAAATATCGGACTGTTAAATCATTGTTCTCATCGTATAACTTCATGTCTGGATGGAAACTAGATGAACTGAAATTACATTTGACTATACTGTCATAAGACAAGTTCAGATGTACTTTTATTCTGTTGGACTTTTGTAAATTCTTTCTGTTTATGCTGTTTGTTGATTCTGTTGGATTTACATGTATTTGCTGTTCTGTTCTCTGCCCCACAGTTGAAAGTGTGTGTGCGTGCGTGCATGCGTGCGTGCGTGTGTGTGTGTTTCTAAAAATTTGTTTTGACGACTTTCTGAAATGTACATGTCAGTATTTTTCTCATTTGTCTCTTTTCCCATTTTCCCCCCTTTGCCCTCATCCTTCCACCAGTTTACTCAGGCTTTTTGTTCTTTCTGTATTGAAAAGATAGAGTGTGGTCTGTGTTGTATACAGATTGAGACAGCAGCCGGTAGTGGTTTAGGATTCAGTCTGAAAGGTTTTCGCCAGCTAACACGCAGATGGTAAGTGAACAGTTTAGCATGTACTCAGTGTAGGTTTGTTGATATTTTTGTTGCTGTCTAGTAGTTGTGGTTGTTGTTATTTTATTAGTACACAAGTAATAGTAGTAGTAGTGGTGGTGGTAGTAGTAGTAGTAATAGTTGTAGTAGTAGTAGTAGTATCAGTTAATTATGTTGTCATTGATATGCTTGTTATTATGTCAAATGTATTGAAAATAAATGTGTCTATTTTGGGTACATTTTCTGTTCTGTGTGTTGTATATGAAAGATAGAATAGTTGGATCAAACGTCTTTTCCTACAAGGAATCACAGATTCTTTAGTATGAATCATGTTATCCAACTATTTTCAAGACGACTTCATAAACCACAGTTGAACTGGGGCCAGTGTGTTGATCATGGGTAGGTAGCAGTCTATTTCTTGCAAATTTGGTAAAAGGTATGGTTAACAAAGTATTATGTGGACATAGCACTTTTTCATTGCCATAGAGAAAGCAAGCTAATTTCAATTTTTGTGAAGGGATCTGGAAGTAATCAGATGTCATATGCCATATGAACCAGATATATAAAATGAAAATGAGTATGTAAATTGATCGTATGAGCAAATACAGGGACAGATTATAGCTATATTTGAGATTGGCTGTCCACATCTATCAATGACTTCTGTTCTGTGCAGCTATGGAACATCATCAGTAGTGTTACATTCCACGCCCAAGGGAATCAAACCAAATTTTTCAACAAGTAAGTCATCAATAAATATCAGATTGTTAGATTTAATGATTTATATATTCTCAGTTCCCTCAAGTGCACATGCATAGTGATGGATCAAAACCAGAACCACTTATCTCACAGTTCCAGGTGGTGCTAAACCCCAAAATGAGAGAGTTTACGTAAGTACTATTCAGAAGTACACTGTTTGTTATTTCATGACTCTCTGTAACAAAGCTTGCCTAGTTTTCAGTAAAAATATGTATGCTTTTGTTCAGAAGCATAATGTGTGTACAGTGCATAAGTTGCTTCTGTCTGCCACAGCACAGGCCAAAGTGTGAACTGAGTGAAAGTCAGAAACAACTGTCACTTGCTAGATTTTAGATTTTTCCATTTTTGGGGCTGACAAAGCGAGATTGCCAGTGTTTTAGAAACAGAACAAGTTATGCCACTTTATTGCATGAAAATGAAGAGCCATCACGTTAATTCTAAGTGTTCATAAGCATTACATTCTTCAGCTTGACTTATGTGGTTTGAAGGCTGCATTTAGACATTTATTTTTTTCTTTTGATCAAAAAATCAAGTGGGGGTTTCTTAAAATGACTAAAAAAACCAGCATGTTCTGGTTTTGATATATGCTTGTGTTACATATAACACATGCCACAGCATGAACAAATAACCTTCACTGTTTTGTTGTTTTATTGTTTCTGGTGTTCTGGAAAGGAAAACTAGAAAA
Organism: Monoplex corrugatus; assembly: GCA_030674185.1. Classification (NCBI taxonomy): domain Eukaryota; kingdom Metazoa; phylum Mollusca; class Gastropoda; order Littorinimorpha; family Ranellidae; genus Monoplex; species Monoplex corrugatus. Next base: position 32,080,829 of record JAPXFY010000015.1, read on the forward strand.
TGTCAAGATAGAAATGAAAGACTGAGCATCAGTATTTTAGGAATAGGAGAGATAAGATGAAAGGGAACAGGCATGATGACATCAGACAAGGATAAAATTATATTTTCTGGAGATGACACACATGAAAGAGCGGTAGGAATCATAATGGACAATAACAAATGGACAAATGAAGCTTGTGAGGAAATCCCTACAGTGGAAAGAAAAGCAAAGAAGAATTGGATAACAAAAGACATTTTAAACATGATGCAAGAATTAGATAACAAAAGACATTTTAAACATGATGCACGAACAAAGAAATTTAAATAGAAAAGTGGAAGAATACAGAAAGATAGATAAGGAAGTCAGTAATAAATGCAGTGAAGCTATGGAAGCTTGGCTAGAAACAAATTGCAAAGGAATAAAAAAACTGACACAAAACAGACCATAAGTTTATGTACAGAAATATGGAAGAAATGGCTCACATGAAAAAGACATGCACATCAACTGGTTGTTTAAAATCAAAAGATGGTACAATTATTATGGAAAAAGATGAAATTTTAGATAAATTGAGAGTACATTGAAGACCTTTTTGACAATGACAAAAAAGAAGAACACGTCATTAGAAATAACTTTGAAGGACCACCGGTAATGAAAGATGGAATTAGAGCAGCATTGAAAAAGATGAAACATGGAAAAGCTCCAGGACCAGACAGTATTGCTATAGGAATGATTGAAGCTCTGAGTGAATTGGGTATTGAAAAAGTAACATTCTCTTAAATGAAATGTTTTACACTGGAAAAGTCAAAGTCAATTTTCACTGCACTTTCAAAGAAAGCAGGGGCCATAGAATGCAATCTCCATAAGTCAGCCAAATGAATCATGTGACAAAGCTTCTGTGAAGAATTATCATGACGAGGACAAGAAATAAAATCAAACCTGAAGTAGCAGAAGAACAGTGAATTTGTCGAAAGGAAAGGAACTGTCAATGTCATGTATATCCTAAGAACTCATGGAAAGATCAGTTGATTTGAATAAGGTTCTATATTTATGTTTTGTTGATTATACTAAGGTTTTTGATCAAGTAAGACATGAAGAATTGATCAACCAACTGGACAAGCTCAATATTGATGGAAAACATCTAAGAATAATAAGGAATATGTATGGGAACTGACAGCAGCAATGAGAGTAGAGAATGATAAAAGCTCTTTTCAAAATATCAAAAGAGGGATTAAACAAGGATGTGTTCTTTCACTTTATAGCGAAACTATCATGAGAAATCTAGAAAAATGCCCTGGGATGAAAATTGGAGGAAAAATAATAAACAGTCTTCATTATGCAGAAAATGAAAAAGAGCTACAAAGTCTTGTTAATATAATAGAAATAGCAGAAAAAAGGGCTGGTGCTAAATAATAAGATGACTGAAGTCATAGTGACCAAATCCTCTTGTGTAGAATTAACAGCAAATGGCATAACAAGATGATAAATTTAAATTCTGGAAACAGTCATCTCACCAGATGGCAGATGCACATTGGAAATATCAGTCAGAATTGGCCAAGTTAAAACAGCATTCCAGAAGATGAAGAGCATTCTTATCAACAAATGCCTATCAGTCGACATCAGGAAGGGAGCTTTTGAGTGTTATATAGAACCAGTACTTCTGTATGGATGCAAGACCTGGACAATCAACAAGCAATATGAAAACAAAAACAAGACAGCTGAAATGTGGTTTCTAAGAAGAATGTTAAGAGTTCCATGGAAAGCAAAGAAAACAAACAAGACATTCTTGAGAGCAGAACATTAATGAACATTAATGAAGAATATAAGGAAAAAACAAGCAACATTTATAGGACATTTTATGAGGGAAGAAAAATTTGAACATCTATTAACAACAGAAAAGCTAGAGGGAAAAAGAGCACCAGTAGGCTCAGGGAGAAAATATTAGACAATTTTGTATAGTGGATGGAGACAACAAGGGCAGGACATAAACTTGCCGTGACAAAAGATAGACATATGTAGAGGGCCATGATTGCCAACATCGTGCAGCTAGGTATATGATGATGAATATGGTGTTCCTTCAAAGCATGCACACACATATGCATATTCTGTACACAGTACATGTGTACAAATACAATACAGCATTTGCATGGGCAAACGCACCAACATGTGCATGTGTATATGCATACCTTACATACAGTGCTTCGTGGACCGGCTTACAAAATAAATTTTATCTGATAATGACTGATGTTATATTGTTAATAATATATTGTATGTAATTGGCCTAACATGTCTCTCCACAGTGGTAGCCTATCAATTTGACCGAGAACTTCAAGGACGTATCACATACAGTGCAGGTTTCCCCTCTAGTCTACAAACAGCTCTTGTCTACAGTAGTCAGGAGCATCATGCTTCCCTCACAGCACAGGTATCCTAGTGACTTGTTGTGTGTGTGTTGTGTTGTTTTATAGAATGTGTCTTTTTTTACTATGGAATATCAGTCTTTGATAACATTAATACACTTCTTTATTGTAAGTATCTACATGAGTCGTAACAGTATCATGAATATAGCTATTTCTGAAACAGAAATTGCTTAACATTTCTCGTAATTTTAAACCTCTGGTTTATTTTATTATTGTATGTATTTTCCTCTTATTTTTATTTTATTTTAATCATAACTGGTCATCCAACTTATACTTTGGGCATATGTATGTGTTTGTTACAGTGCTTGAAAAAAACCCTTGAACATCAGTCAAAACTAAGACTTTGTGCATTTATTGGCATCACAAACCATCAGTAATACAAATTGCATGAAATTGTGCTTGATAGCAACCTTATACATCCATTTGTCAAGTTTGCATTTCTGTATTTTTAAGTCTCTTTTTATTTTATGACATTTTAAAAGTTATAAAGATCTGTTTTGCATTAGGTTTACTTGTTGTCTTATTGAGATTGATCTGCAATGAGATGAAGGCATCATCACTACGCCAGTGTTCAGTCTGTGTTTGATTTGGTTATTGTAGTTGAGATGTGTATTTCAGATTTGTTTGTTTATCATTACTTGTTTAGGCTTGTGCATTCCTGCATCATGCGACACATTAGGCAGAAAGAGCATTATAATGGGCCTAATCAGCAGAGAGTTAGAGAGCATTATTCCAGTGTCTATCCACCAAATGTACCTCTCTGTCAGCTGTCTTGCATCATTTCATTTTTGGTCTTCCCCTCCTTAGTTGTCCTAGGTTCGAGTTCAAAACTAGGATGGCAGGTCTGGAGCACAGCAATCTAGTGCATGGCTTTGCCAACTCACATGCAGATGATGTTAGAAACTGGGATCTGTTTGCTTCTTAACCTTACTTCGTTTGTCACAGAGTTTTTACATTTGATGCCCAAGATCTTGCATATGCACTTGAGGTCAAAGGAGTCAAACTTTTCCTGGTTTGTTTTTAAGTGCCATGTTTCACAACTGTACAGTTCAATTGACAGTACATTAGAGTTGTAGAACTGCAATTTTCATGTTGAGGGAGATTTTCTTTCTGTCCCAGATTTTTGACAGCTTGTTGAATGCTGCCATTGCTTTGCCCATGTGATGGTTCAATTCTTTTGTCATGTTGATCATGATGTATATTTTAGTTGGTTATGATGTATATTTTAGATATTTTGTTATTGATTTTGAACATAGGTATGCTTAGGTGTGCTTTGTTATATATGTGACTAGTGTATTCATGACTGATGGTATGTTTGTGTAATAGGTGGGGATAACCAACAGCTATATATCGCTCAGCTACACACGCAAGTTTGTGGAACAGGAGGCCAAACTGAAAGGAGCTTTCAAGTGAGTTTCCCATGCAGGGACATGATCAAATGTGTTATTTAACACATGTTGATGAATTAGTAATATATACTTCCATTCAGCCCTGACAACAAAATCACCTGTTTAGGACAAAGGTTTTAGTCTGATCTCTAAATAACTGTCATGTGTTTGTGTGATGTGGGATATGTGTATAGACGTTCAGGCCCACATTGTGCAGGCAGTGCATGTTGCAGGACAGTTTGTACAAGGCACCTACTAGTATAGATATCTGGATCATTGAGTAGTACAAGTCCCCAAACCATCATCAAAGTGGTGATCCATGGGGTTGTTGGATGCCATTATGTATGAGTCATGAATATCTCTGATGTGTTGTAACTTGTATGTAACGTAACTAATGAGTGTTTAAATTGACAAAGTGATCTCTTATGTTAGCTTGGTTAGCTGATTGCTGATATGATTGATCTCTTGTTGATGTTTTCATATCTAGCTGCAGGATGTTAACACATGATCTGGTCACTTGATAATGGTAGACTTGCAAGCACATGGTTTGTCTGCAGGCTTACGGTCATTTATACAGATGTGTGCTGTTTTTTTGTGTGTGTGAGTTCCTACTCTACTGATTTTTGTGGACGTCGGTTTAACTTTGTGAATTCATTTTTGTGTGTGTGTGTGTTTCTTCAGGATTGGAGTGACAGGGGGCATGGTGGAGTATGGGTTTGAAAAGAAGATCACACAGTTTAGCAACCTGGGAGCTTCCATGGTCATTGGGATTCCCACTGGTGTACATCTGAAAATCAGGTAAGATAATGTTTTTAGTGAGAATTTATGTCATGCTAGAATTAATTTCATGTTGGAAATTACAATAATGTCCATCTCAAAATTAGGTAAAATGTTTTCATTTGGAGTTTGGCCATACCATGTGGAATCTGAACTGATGTCCTGCTTTGACGTATTGCATGCAGAAACACAAGAACACCTACAGCTTCGACAGTGTACAGATTTTTGTCATATGTGTTAATCCTTTTAACTCTGTCAGGTTTACAGCCTGAGCAACCCTTCAGCCTGACAGGTTTTGGCTGTTCAGCTTAACCCTTTCGTTCCTGTTTCCTATCTGCCAGCTGCAAGCTGGTAGATATGGTGAGGGAGTGAAAGGGTTACATTTTTGTTTTGCTGTCATGGCTGACAATGCAGGTGACTGGTGGATGGGGTGAGGAAGGGATGCTTCACTTAAATTCAAATATCTTTAAAACTGTTCAGTCTAGAGATGTGAAAATTCGCACATTGATTCAAATGGGATTTTTGTTGTTGTTGTTGTTGATACAATGCAGTAATCGTTCAAGTAATACAATGCATTTTACAATATTGTTGTTGTTGTACTTTGACAAAACTGAGATACAGAATTTTGTACTCTTATTATTTTTTAACTTTCATGTTATATCTTATCTTCACAATTGTCGCTATTTTCATCAGCATCAATATCTGTTTGTGATGATAGTTTGTGATGAATCTTGAACATGATTTTCGTTTTCTGGATTGAAGTCACTTCCAGAGTACATTATGATTTTCTTTCAGACGTTCAGCCAGATCGGTGCAACCAACCACAGAATTATGCAGTGTAATTGGCATCTGTCCGCGCAGAAGAAATTTCTTTTTGAGCTTTCTTTTGGCGCATTTATGCATATATATATATATGAGCTTGGAAAATAGTTTGATGAAATGAGGTTCAGTGCTCATGCACTGCATGGTGGCAGATTGGTAAATGTCGCATTGCATGGGTGCAGGGTTGAATATGTAAAGAAGAGTCACAGAGACACCATTATTATGATGGGAACATGTTTGGGTTTCAGGTTATACAGGGGTAGCCAGACATTCCTGTTCCCTATTCAGTTGTCAGAGAGCTTGTCTCCTAGTGCCGTCATGTATGGCACATTGATTCCTATGGCCACCTACTTTGTTATGAAGAAACTTATCGTTGACCCTTTCCTAAAGCAACAGAAAGAACAGTGAGTTCACAATGTATTTTGAGTGTGAGTAAAAGAGGGATGTGTGTGTGTGTGTGTGTGTGTGTGTGTGCGTGTGCATGTGTGTGTGTGTGTGTACATGCATGTGTGTGTACATGTGTGCGTGCATGTGTGTGTGTGTGTGTGTACATGCATGTGTGTGTGTGTGTGCATGTGTGTGTGTGTGTGTACATGTGTGCGTGCATGTGTACATGCGTACATGCATATTTTGTCATCAAGTAACTCATCAACTTTTTCCTAAAGCATAACAAAAAACGAGTTATGCTGCATTATGGGCATGGGTAAAAGATGAATGATATGTATATGTATATGTATTGTGTGTGTGTGTGTGTGTGTTGTGTGTGTGTGTGTGTGTTGTGTGTGTGTTGTGTGTGTGTGTGTGTGTGTGTGTGTGTGTGTGTGTGTGTGTGTGTGTGTGTGTTTTACAGAGACAAAATGATACCTTTTCAGTCTGCACTGATCAAACTAAATATTTTTTATGATGTGTTCCCATTTAAAACTATTCAAACACACTTATCAATAGAGTGCTTAGGAACTTTCTTCCTGGGATGTTGCGCTATGTAAATCTTCATTGCTATTTTCATTATGATAGTTCAGTATCTTTTAAGATCAAAGATTATATACATATGACATGTCAGTAAAATTTTGAAAACTTCTCAGATTAACCCTCTGTACCTTTTTGTTTGTTTGTTTGTTTGTTTGTGTAGCAAAAAATTGCATTGTGCGACTTGGCCCCATGTAGTAGAAACAGATCACATTCATTTTATCATATTTTATTCTTAAATTTATTCATTAGTTTTTACCTTCTCTTTACTGCAGTGAACTAGAAAAGAAACGGGAGGAACATGCAGAAAAACTTGCCAAGAAAAAGCAAGAGGCCAGGGCAGCTGTGAGTACCTGATGTCTTCCATTCATTTTATTCTTTCGTATATATTCATTTGTCATTCATTCATCCATCGTTTTTTCGTGTATTCAATATTCAGTAATTTATTCAGATTTAGTTTCTGTGTTGTTTTTGTTACTTTACCATTTGTTCATGAATGTGTTGAAATCATTCATTTGATAATTTATATACTCGATTTCGATATTGTTGTTGTGTTTTGTTTTGTCTTTGTTGGTTTGCTGTTAGTGTTTGATTTTTTTTTTCACTAATTTTTCTAAAAAAAAAAGATGTTTTTGTCATTCATTGCATTGTGACTTAGTTTAGTGGTTGTTATGTTTATGTATTGCTTTTTTATGTTGGGTGAAGGCCATTGTGCTTGTCTTGTTTCATTTAACCCTTTTCCTACCAGGAAAATAGGTCACTGTACTAATTATTGACCAAGTAATGTTAGGAGAGAGAAAAGACGGAGGGGGTATTGTCAGAAAACAAGGTATATCTTGCCATTTTTGCCACTTCAAACATTGTGTAAATGCAGAAAGGAAATGACAGGAGTATACTCCTTTGCCGGAAAAGGATTCAGTTAGCAATACGGTCATTTTCTATTTATATACTCGAAACTGAAACTACAGTTCAGGGCACGAAATCCTCTTGACGCGGTCCATGGAGAGAGAAAGCTGAGTCACGAGGATCTTGTGACGCGGTACGGAATGTGTTAAAACATAAGACAGTGTTCACATTTCATTGTAATTCCATCAACCAGTCCGGACTGCTATTGTTGATTAAATGTCACATGATTTAGGCAGGCTGATCAGGTTTGCAGGGTCAGCTGATAGGCTGATGGTCTGGTCCATGATCTGATGTCTCAAGTTTATCCTCAGATGGCAACAAAAATGGCCTTTTGCTGCCTATCACAATGTTGCAGACATTCTGGTGTATGTTTCTTGGGTCCCATTAGTAGTAATATTGTGTTCATTTCAGGCATCATTGGTTGGTCTCTTGGTCAGTTGTTGTTCACTGTTTTTTTGTTTTGTTTTTTTGTGCCTAGTCCACACACCTGTAGTAAGCTTCCTTTGTCTCTTTGACAGCCACTTCTGTCTTCCAATTTGGAGCACCTTTTTGTCATCTGTGATTTCCCCCTTTGCACACTCACCCCTTATCCCATGTCACTCCTGTCCACTCCCTTACAGTATGCATGTGCTTTTTACCCTTGAGTTTTTGTCATTGTGTGTGAATGTCTTAGCGAATGATGAGAGTGTGTGTGCGCTTTGATTATATATATATATATGTATATCAAAGCACGCACACATATACATCATGTCAAGAATTAGCATCGTATAAATATCAAGTAGTAGTAGTAGAGGTAGTAGTAGTATCATTAAATTTTGCTGTCAAATATTTGACAAAGGAGGAGGAATGCTTGCATATGTGTTTATTGATGCCACGATCACAGAGGTGACCAGCCACTTCCTGGTTTTGGAACAGGATAACTTTATAAGACTTAAATGGGGCTCTTGCAAGAATGAAAAAATAAATTTTTGTAAAGATTAGACAAAATTTAATGTCCTCATTGTTAAGAAGATTAGTGATGTCATATCTGGTAGGGTCATTAACCCTTTGACTCCCGCACCCTGTCCACCAGCATCCTGCATCGCCAATCATGCTGGCAAAGCAAAAGTTTAACCCTTTGATTCTCTCACCATATCCACCAGCTTCCTACAGAAATCTGGTGGAGAGGGTGAGGGAATCAAAGTGTTAAGTTTTTGTAGTTGGTTGATAGGGTGCAGGAGTCAAAGGGTTAAAGTGATCCACCAGACTCAAGATGCGTGTTCCAAGCATTGTTGCCTCAGATGCGTGTAAGCAGTTTGTTCTGGTTGTTTGGTCGCTGTACAATCTGCATAATCTGTCTTATAGATTGACATATTGTGTTGTTGTTTTTCAGGGCAGGGGGGAAGTATGTGTGTGTGTGCATGCTAGGTATTTTTGTGTGTCCATAAGCCACCAGACACTGGCATGACCATTGATGTGTATGTTTGATATCTACATGCTTATACACACAGTTTATGCGCTAGCAGGTCTACATGCATGTTGAGTTTGGAGATAAGAAAAAAGAAAAAAACAACGACAGGCATGGCAGTTAGGATTGAAGTTCGAACCTTTTGATTGGAAGTCCTGTGTCCTAATTAATGCGTCCAGTCTGCAGTATCATCTGAGTTCAGTTTTCTCACATCCACAGACAGAACTGATGAAGGAGACAGTAGAACGGAGTATGGAAACTGAGGAGAAGAAGATGGGGTTGATTATCATCAAGGCTCTGTATGGAAAACTACAGGCTTCTGATGATGGGTGAGTCATATTCTCAATTAAAACTTGGATTGTTTCGAGGTAGCTATCTGAGTTATGAGAGTATAATCTCTTCTTTTTGCTGTCTGCCTTTGCAATTTAACCATGTCTGAAGATTGTCAGTTTGAAACATTGCTGTGTGCCAGTGACTTTCTTTGTTGAAAAATAAAGGATCATCGTCATTCTCAGTCTGTACTGTTCCTAAGTCTCAGTTTCTCTGTTTCTGTGTCTCTGTCATGTGGTATGTCTCTCTGTTTCTGTCCCAGTTGATCATTTTGTCTCTGTCTGTCTCTTTTTGTGTAATGATGTGATAAAGGAATTTGATTGGCCACTGTGACAAATTATTAATGTGGCTTGTTTTTCAGTGTAAATGGTGCCCTTTTTCCGGAGAGCTTGTCAACAGGTTGTGTTATCCTTGATGGAACTCCATAGTATCATGATCATCATCCCCATAATCACAATGATGAAATCATCAATTATTATACAGTATCATGAAAATATTAATGTCCCAGATTTTGTGGCTGTCCATGCCCTGATTCATGGTAGCCTCAGTTTCAGTTTCCTGTATCTCTTTCATGCTTGACATGAATTCAGGTTGGGATCTTTGGTGTCATTGGTTAATGGGGGCTGTCATTGGAGGGTCATGGTGGAGATCTTTTTACCTGGGGGGGTCTGCTATTTGGTCTGGTTCTATGATTGAGCAATTACTGTTGTGAGTAGGAGGCTCAGTAGGCAGTGTTCTTAGTAAGCTGGGTCAGAACAGGCACTGCTGAACTCCACCGAAGCTAGCCAGCAGCAGTGCAGGGTATTTTCTGGTAAGTGGCACCATTGTGGCTTCATGTTTCATATCACTGAGGTGACAGACATTGGGACACATACACACACAGCCACACACAAAAAGATGGTCAAACCATTCTGCAGTCTCTCTATACAAAAATCAACAGAAATAACAAATATTTGTTTTTTAATGCATTTCTCATTATTAACCCTTTTGACTCCCACACCCTATTCACCAACTGCATAAACTTAACCCTTTGACTCCCTCACCCTATCCACCAGCTTCCTACAGGAAGCTGGTAGATGGGGTGAGAGAGTCAAGGGGTTAAGTTTTTGCTTTGCTACACAGTGCTAGCATGGTTGACAATACAGGGTGCTGGTGGACAAGGTACGGAAGTCAAAGGGTTAATGTCTGTGCAAGTGAGAAAATAAAATAACACAGCCACCATTATAATATTGTTTAGACATTTATACAGTTTGTCATATTTACGCCTATCAAAAAATGGAATAATTAAAAAAAGAGAAAGTAATGGGGAAAGGTAGATATGTGTGCAAATACCATTATCTCACCTGTCAGTGTCAGCAGGTTCAATGCTGGCCACTGCACTCTGTGACACAGCTACTCTCCTCCAACTGCTTCTGTCTTGATTTTTGTGGACAACTTGAATATTTAGGTAATTGATGTTGGTTATGTTCTCGACGTATGAGATTGAAGGTCTGTCATTCATGCAGAAATTAAGTATTGTGACTTCATTATAGATCACAATACTCAAAGTTTTTTTAAATAAATGGTATATCTATTTTTCATAGAAGTGTTCCAACAGTGGAAACATGGAATGCATTGCTGGAAATTTGAGGAGAGGAATTTTGATACAAGTGTAAGAACAGTAGTATTTGTGAACACCATGTCTGAAAAGTTTTTCGGATATATTCCTTACTCTCCCCTGTCTCACCTGTCAGTGTCACCAGATTCAGTGCTGGCCACTGCACTCTGTGACACAGCTACTCTCCTCCAACTACTTCTGTCTTGATTTATGTGGACAGCTTGAATATTTAGGTAATTGATGTTGGTTATGTTCTTGACGTATGAGATTGGAGATCTGTCATTCTTCCTTTTTGCCTCTGTTTTTCTTTGAAAAATGGTTGCCATGAGGTCTGTGTTCTTGCTATGTGACACTTTGCCAATGTGTTTTAGTCTTCTCTTATTAATGTCTGCTGGTAATTTTCTGGTGATATTCCTTACTAATGCTTTGTATACACCAAATCAGAAACTGTGGCTAGGACCAGTGACTGCTGCAGGAGGTGCAGGTACTCTCCTTTGTCGTCCTCCTTTCCTTCCTGCTCTGAGGAGTACTATTCCTCTTCTGATGATTCATCAAGTGTGAGCCGAAGTGTCGCCAATGCTCTGTCTGTTCTCCCAGTCCTCTCCCTCCAGGCAGCATCCCTCATCAGACTTTCACCCTAATTAGGTAAGAACACATTACCTCTCCGGCGATGACTCACTATACTCTTTTGGTTCTTCATGGACCACAGCGAAGAGAGGCGGGCTCCACCTTATTCTTTCATCCCAGTTACAGACACTGACAGACAGGGCCACTGCCTGTATTAAAGGTTCCACCATGGTGCCAGAGCCCAGGACAGCCTCGCTTTCAACCCCTGGGGCCATACCCTGAGGCTGGTTCCTCAAGACCAAACAGAGCAGAGAGGATATCTGGTGTCACTTCAAGGAGAGTTGTCTCTTCCTCAAACCTGCTCAGTGGTCCTTTTAGGTCCAAGTATTCCTTCCAAGATCAGCTTCTTCCACTATCCAGGTCTCCATTACCACACTGGCTGCACTGGATATGCAGGCCCATGCTGTTCAACTTCCTGTAACTTACACCAGCATCTGCATGAAGGCCTTAACTCTTCGGAGACGTAACAGCGGATATTCCGCTGCAGCTGGCCATACCATTAGAGACGTGACAGCGGACATTCCGCTGCAGCTGGCCAAACCATTAGAGACGTGATAGCGGATATTCCGCTGCGGTTTTTAAAAATAGATGCAAGCCGGTCGCTGGTCTAGGGGAATAACTACACATATAGGAACACTCTTTGGTATCTTCTGAAGTGTTTGTTACTTCCCTTGCATCGATTTTATCCCGATTAGTTACAGTTTTTGCCTTTATCCAAACCAACCGGAGTGACCGTCCTTGCACCAAAATGGCGACATTTAGGCCTTCTTCTTCTTCTTCAAAGGATCGTCATAATCACTTTGCTGCTTCAGCTGTGTGAAAACAAAGCTGTGTTTGTTCTTTTATATCTTCTGGTCATACCAAGGACTTGTGATTACCTGGATTTCTGGATTACCTGGTCAAGAATGGGTGTTTTACTGACTTTATGTGTTGGATTACTGTCAATCAAAAACTTCTTTCCCAGAGCCAAAACCCTATCCCATTTCACCTTCTAGGAAGGTAAGTAGAATAGATGTATTGTCCTTGTATGTAGCTTCAGCTCAAAGAGCGTAAATTGATATAAAATATGTTCTTGTGCTGTAAAATCTGTATTTTTGAGAATTTTTTTAAACCCCCCCAAAATCGTGCGTCTCCAAGGGTTGTGGCAGGTCCCGTTGATCGCGTCCACAGTGGTTGTGCACGGCAACTATATTACGTCTTCAAAGAGTTAAACGACTAGCTAGTCAAAGCATGGCAATCCCATGTCCTTTTAGAACTCTGACAGTCTCCTAAATAACCTCAACACCCTGGGTCAAGAAGTTTGCAAGGCCTTGGTAGATTCCACCAAAGGGCCAGTCCAATTGAGCCTCAGTTTCACCCCCATGAGACAGGACACCATTCTTGCCCAAACACACCTCCCAACAGAGGTCCACCAGGTTCATCCCCCCTCAGGCTTTTTCCTTCTTTGGCCCTTTTGCCCAGCCCTTCCTAATTGCACAGGCTGTGCTGGGAGAGATGTGGTGGCCATATCCTCCTGGCAGAGACTGTCACCAGACAGACATAAACCAAATCATTTCCAGAAGCCACCAGTGGCCCCCAAGATCCCTATGTCCTATGGACACAACTGAAAGAAGTAGGATTTTGAAATACGCTTCAACTGCAGGCCACTCTCAATAACTTCTTCTGGTCCCTTTCCCCCACTTGAGGGCTAGGTCTCAGCCAGGAGCCTGGCCCTCCATGAAAACTCTTGCAACTGAGCAGCTGGGTGGTGGAACTCATGGAAACAGGGTACAAGTTCCTTCTCAGGCCCTTTCCTCCAGTACCACGCCCAGCATCACACAGACAGCTACTGCTTTGGATGCAGAAGTAGCAGATTTAATCCGCAATGAGGCCATGGAGATCCTTTCCCCCTCACCCTGGCCCTGGTTTCTGTGGCTGTCATTAAATCCTTAGAAAGCTGGTGCCCGTTCTTGACCTGTCTCTACACAACACATTGAATGCATCTTTTTCAAGATGGGAGACCCCAAACAAGATCTGAGAGTCAATGTGAGAGGGCAACTGGGCCTCTGCCATGGATTCCAAGGATGCCTACTTCCATATCCTCGTCCACTCATCACACAAGAAGTTCCCACAATGTGTATGGAGAGACAGAGCTCTCAAGTTCTGAGCCCTTTCTTTTAGACTCTCCCTGGCTCATCCTAGCTGAGTCCAGCAATCTCTGCCATCTCCATACTCAGAGAGTCCTGGAACTCTGCTCATTCATTGGCTTTCAGATTATCCCCAGAAGTGCAAATTCACTGTCCCAATTATTTCAGTTTCTAACTGTGAGATTCATCACTCTTTCTATGCTGGTTGGATAAGGTAAGTGTATCAGCCAAACAGGAATCTAAATGGAAAAATTCCTCTATTTGCAGTAACAGTCCACACATTTGACTAAAATTTGGTAGAGATCCACCCAAAAAGAGCTGAGAAACTGTATCCAAAGATTTTTGACACAAACACATACCTGTCTTGGTCTATGTGAATTAATCCCCCCCTTCCCCCCCTTTTTTTTTTCAAGGGAAATTTTTGAAAGGGTAAGGGCAAATTGAAAGCATTCTTATGTTGTCAGTATTGACTGGTGGTTGATTCTGTCACAGTCAATGAATCGAAGCTGCGAGTATGTAAAATGATAGAATTTTATGAATAGAAGATTGGTTTAACCCTTTGACTCCCGCACCCTGTCTACCAGCATCCAGCATTGTCAATCGTGTTAGCAAAGCAAAAACTTAACCCTGTGATTCCTTTACCCTATCCATCAGCTTCCCGCAGTAAGCTGGAGGATAGGGTGAGGAAATCAAAAAGTTAAGTTCTTGCAGTTGGTGGAGAGGGTGCGGGAGTCAAAGGGTTAAGGAAGACTATAAAGATGTCAAAAGCTCACACCAGGAGACTATTAAAACTGATTCGGTATCTTCTGTTCATTCAACATTTTTATTTTGTTTCTCTGTGCATGGAATGCCCCCTTTTCCTCAGAGCTCTTCAAAAACTTTGCATGTAGTATTTGTCAACATTTTTTTTTCTAGAGCATGAAATCTCATTGACAGAGTAAACATACATGCACCACGCATGCATATGCACGCACACATGTACACACACATACATACACATGTGCAAATGCACACACATACATGCATATGCACATTCCTACAACTCATTTCTTCTTGAGTGCAGTTTTCTTATTTGTGTGATTTTATGTATTCAGTGTTATATTTTGCAGAGAGCTCATTGACAAAGAATGCATTGATGTCACGGTACAACTGCAGTCTTTGGTAAAGGACTCCAAACTCATAGTTCCTGATGCAGTGTCTAAGGTGTGTGTGTATGTGTGTGTGTGTGTGTGTGTGTGTGTGTGAGAGAGAGAGAGAGAGAGGAGAGAGAGAGAGAGAGGAGAGAGAGAACCCTTTCGCAAACTCATCCTATCCACTAGTTTCCTTCAAAAAGCTTGTAGATAGAGTGAGGGAATGAGATAGTTATGTATCAGTGTCTAGCATCTTTATGAGCTATGGTTTATGTCTTTGTGTAATCATGTGTTTGATTTTCATATGTGTTAACTTCTTGAAATTCAAACTAAGTTGTTCTGTGGCATGTGTGTGTGTGTGTGTGTGTGTGTGTGTGTGTGTGTGTGTGTGTGTGTGTGTGTGTGTTGTGTTTTGGTCCCCATTTTGTATTTCCAAGTTTGTCCCATGATTACTACCTGTGGGGATGCCAGGGGCTCCTGCAAGTAAAAAGTTTTCCCAGCTTGAAGAAATTCTGGGCTAGAAATTTTCTCTTTTCTGTCATTCTTCTTTGCTTTCTGTATCTCTTTCTGTTATTTTTTGCCTTTCCTGTCCATTTACCTATATGTATATCTGTGAAACCTTACATATTTTTCTGTTAGGATTGATAATTGGATACATATATTTACTGCCTTCTGTATGCAAATGTGATATGCAGAAGTAATTGTTATCAGTCTAGGCCAGTTTTTATTCCAGTGTACTTAGTTATGTTTGTATTCAGGTTTGTTTTTTATCCTTCTCGGCGATAAATTGGGCAGAATGGCCTGCACCAGGGGCTTATCTGTAGATAATGTGCACAAATGCGTTGATTCATGTACTTACTTTTCTTTTCTAGGTGTTTTATACTTAATTTTCTTTTCCAGATGTTTTGGTTGATTGGTTGTTTTGGATTTTTTATTCAGGGTTAATGAGGTGTTTGTGTTTTGAGATGATTATAGCCTTGATATGGCTCTGTGCAATTGGATGTTTTGCAGTGATAGTAATGTCCCATCATTTTCTGGTTTTGGTGTTTATTTGTTACCACTAGTTTTCTGTCCTCATGTTTGTTTTGTATGTGTGTCTGATAAAACCAGTAAAGTACTTAGAGTTCTTGGGAAATGAAATGTTATTCAAACAGTCAGTATTATCATTATCAGTATTGTTATCATTGTTATCATTATGAACTAGACTTCCAGGTGTTGATTTATCTTGGTCTTCCAAAAACCTAGATGGGTTGGTTATTTTTTATTTTTTTATTTTTTTTCTGTCAGAGTGGTCTTCCTGGCTTTTACGACCCCTGTATAGGAGAGGAGAAGATGCTGTATATACGCTATAAATTCCGCAATCGTCTCCACCAGGTGACCCTGTCTGACACTGAGGTCATCCGACTGCCACAGCAAAGTATGTACGTTTCGCTTTTCTGCCTTCTAGTCGCACAATAGGCTGCATGGAGAGCATTACATTTAGTGATGGTATAATCCTGTATGGGTAGCTCATTGATTAACCCATTCATTCTCTCAGCCTGTCCACCAGAATCCGGTGAATATAGCATGAGAGAGCACTGGTGGATAAGATGAGGGATGAAAGGCTTAAGTATTGTTTAGTCGCACAGCACGCTTGGGAATTGTTTGTGTCATCAGTTTGATAACTGCGTGTGTCATTGATGCTAGATTCACCACTCATGAGCTTTGTAGAATTTAACCTTTTGCCTCCTGCACCCTATCCACCAACTGCAAAAACTGAAGCCTTTGACTCCCTCACCCTAACCACCAGCTTCCTGCAGGAAGGTGATGGATGGGGTGAGAGAGTCAAAAGGTTAAGTTTTTGCTTTTGCTATACAGTGCAACAGTCCACAAGCAAAGCCAAAAGAAGATTTAGGCAGCCGAGATGTGATTTCTAAGAAGAATGTTGAGAGTTCCATGGACAGCAAAGAACACAAACGAGACAGTCTTGATGGAGGCAGACACAAGAAGATCATTCATAAGGAAGATTAGGAAAAGACAGACAACATTTATAGGCCATTTTATGAGGAAAGGGAATTAGAGCACCTGGTCACAACAGGAAAGCTGGAGGGAAAGAGAGCACCAGGTAGACCCAGGAAGAAAATACTGGATGGACTTTCAGGTTGGCTGAGGACAGAGAGGGTGGAATATGTGCTTGCGGAAACAAGGGATAGATACAGATGGAGGGCCATGATCACCAGCGCCTTGCGGCAGGGCTCTCAATGATGATGACACAGTGCTAGCATGGTTGACAATGCTGATGGACAGGGTGCAAGAGTCAGAGGGTTAATGTGAAGCTGATTCTGAATTTTGTAGTGTTTGGTGTGAGGTTGCATTTTTGTTTACCCATTTTGTGAATTTGTCTTAAGGAATTTAGCGAGGGACCATCTTTTGGTATGTAGGAGTTCTTTTACGTCACTAAATGCATGCTGTACACTGACCGTTGTACATGTCATCTGAAAGACCAGCACCAATTTTGCATTTACAGATTTTTTTTTAACTCATTGACGACGCGGCTAAATGGACCCCGGCAATTTCCTGAGACGCATTATTTTTAGCAGTTTTACAAAAATTCTGAGCCCCTTCTATTTGCAATAAAAATAAAAAGTTATACATTTTTAGAAAGCTCATTATGTCTACTTTTTAGAAATGAAACCAACTTGTATGAGTAATTCAGGTAAACTTTCCAAAATGTCAGGTCAAAATGCTATGTAAATGCAAAAAATAAAAAAGTTCTGAAGTCAAATTTACACACATGCAACATTATGAAATCAGTTCATTGTCAAATATTTTCCTACCTTTAGTGGTTTTTTTTTGGTCAAATGATGGCAGGAGAAGCTTTGAACAACAAAATTTCAGTCAGTTTGATCCTTTTCATAGTCACTATTGCCACAAAATAAAAAAAGATTATCAGTCACAGTCATTTGGGGTACGGCGAAAACAAGCCCAATTCAGACAAAGAAAAGTGTTGGCAGACAGTCTAAGGGAAGGAACTGTGTAGTGGAAGGTTACAACTTGTTGACTGGTTGATTTTCCCTTGAATAGCAAGGCTGCTTCACACAGTGAAAAATTAATTTCGTCCGCCGTTCCCTGGAAGCGGCATGTCGTTTATGATGTCACAGACGGCTGCTTCACACGAAGCGGCTCATCGTCAATGAGTTAACCCTTTTCCTGCCAAGAAAATAGGTCACTGTACTAACTATTGACCAAGTAATGTTAGGAGAGAGACTTCAGAAACACTCAAATTACGCCTGTTTTTTGCCATTTTTGTTGCTTCAAACATTGTGTAAGCACAGAAAGGAAATGACAAGAGTATACTCCCTTCGCCAGAAAAGGATTCACGTCAGCAATGCATCATTTTCTATTTATATACTCGAAACTGAAACTTCCTCTGTGTACTGAGCGTTTGTATAGGTTTTTAAAAAAATCATTAAAAAATAATGGCCTGACACATATTCTTGTAATTTTGATACATGATTATCATTATATTGAACAAGCATTTTACAAAGTTTCAAAGCTGTAACCTTTATGGTACTCTTTTTGTTGCCTGTTGTAAAACAAGGTAAATTTTTATGGTAAAAGAGGACTGTTTTCCACATAAATCACATTGGAAATACCAGTAGAGAGTAAACAATATCTAATTGAGAGTTTCTGCTCTCTACAAATAAACTAAAATCAATAACATATTACTGATAACTTGTCGATTTGTCATTTCACATTCTCCTGTATACTGGTGGTTTGTACAGGTGTTGAAAAAAAAATCAGAAAAAAATAATGAGGAAACACACACTCTTGAAATTTTCACATATGGTTATTGTTTGATTGAATCAGCACATTAGAAAGTTTCAAAGCTGTAACTTTTATAGTTCTCTTTTTGTAGGTGGTGATGAGAGAAAATATGTTTTTGTGACAACAAAATTGAGGGTGGTTGCAATTGGATAGTGGTAAAGTTCACACTGCTCCTGAAAAGTAGACAATTTTCCTCATAAATCACATTGAAAATCCCAGTAGAGAGTGAACAATGGCTACCTGAGATTTCTGCTTTATACAATTCAGCTTAAGTCAGCAAAATGCTGCTGACTACTTGGCGATTTGTAGTCAGCTTCAGTATACCAAGTTCATGAAAAAATATTAACAAAACACACATTCTTGAAATAGTAACATATGATTATTGTTTGACTAAATAAGCACAACACAAGATTTCAAAACTATAACCTCGACACACAGACATACACACCCAGACACACATACACACACATCCATACACACACACACCATACAAACACATTCATACATACAACACACACACACACACAACACATACACAGAGTGCGCACACACAGTACAAACATCCACACACAGTACAAACATTCACAGTACAAACATCCACATGCAATAAACGTGCAGGTGTACACACATGTAAACATGTACACATACATAGACACACACACAGACACACACACACATGCGCACACACACACACACACACACATACACACACACACACACACACACACACACACACACACACACACACACACACACACACACACACACACACACACACACACACACACACACACACACACATACACATTGCACACTTACAAACACAAACACAGGACACATCATCAACATGGCGATGGTAGCCAACTAAAAATTTTCTGTGCTGCGTGCCATCACACTACAATACAGTCATGACAAAAACAAGATGCTACGGTCGGCTTCCTGTGCCCTTCAGAAGTCATCAACTTTTTCTGACAATATCGCTGATAACAACATCACTGGTGGAAGGCATAGATCTAAGGTCGCTGCGAAGGCTGTCACCGCTTCGCCAGATGCGAAGAGGAGTACCAATGCCGGCCCAGGGACAGATCTCTGCAGCGACTCCATCAGTGAGTTAAAATCAGTTATAGTCGCACTATCCAACGGTATTCTGTCTTTGGAGCGATTTGTGACTGAACATGTGCAGGAGATTGGCAGTGGGGCGCTGAACAGCAGAAGGACACTGCTGGTCTGTGTGTCAGTTGGGACACAAACGGACCCCAACCGCGCAGACAAACCACAACCAGGTCCTTCACCGCTGCCCATCTCTTATGCGGAGGCAGCCAAAGGGGTGACTACACCATCAGTCACCTCAACAACCCAGTCTACTCCTTTAGCGTCAAGATTGTCAAAACAAATGCAGAAAATCAAACGATCTCCTGAAAGGCAGACCAACACCACGTGCCAGGAAAATAACGTCAAACCTGTGACGAAAATACCATCAAAAGAACAGACCGACGGAAAAGCTGCCTCTCGCGTCAAATCCAAGATCTCACATAAAGAAAAAGTAAACTCTGCACTACCAACAGTTCTTCTTGTTCATGATACCGTATTAAATGGCGTATACGGTCACAGACTTGGTTGTTCATATGGTTTCACTGTTACAACAAATAACATTTCTTCTATGGACAAAATTTCTCAGTCCCTCAAAGAATCGCCCACCAGTCAATTTGATTGTTTTGTTATACATTGTGGAATTTATGATTTGAAGGCCAACGATCCCCAAACAATTTGTAAGAAATTAGTGACAACCGTTGAGGAAATTGTGACCACACATCCTAAAAGCAAAATAGTGATTAGCAAGACAACACCAGTGCGAGACAGGGTCCTTCAAATAAAAACAGATCTTTTTAACGCCCTGCTTCACTCCGAACTTTACGGTCGCAACAACATCTCTTTCTTGGATCATGGCAATCTAAAATCAAAATTCCACTCTACTTTCAAAGACAATGTGCATCCCAATCGCCTCGACTCCTCCATCCTTGCCAAAAACATCGGCAGACATAGCAACAGAGTCCTTTGGGAGACAACAAAGCATAAAACTCATCATCATCAAAGCAAGAGATCCTGGAACAACCCATTCACCATCTAAGACAAGGGCTACAATACAGTCTACTGTTCAAGACCACCGCCTTTCGATGAGTCCCAGAGTCCATGGTGGAATGGTACCATCTCCCATCATAATTTTTTCTACCCCTTGAGAGATCTTTGTGACTGGTGAAACTGTATTTATGTTGTGTATACACAAGCGTCAGCCTGAACTTAGTAGCGACTTTCATATACTGATTTTTACTGTCGCTTACAGATTGTTTTTACTTTCGCCAAAGCTACCATCACCCTTGATTTTATTTTAATTTTTTATTTTTTGTTACTTCCTTTATATAGTTGTTTCCTACTGGTTTTTGGTTAGTTATGCAAGTCAAAAAACGTCCTAAAACAGGTTTTTCTGTTCTTCAGTGGAACAGTCTTTCAATCAATATTAATTATCTTCATCTCCAGCACTACTTATCCGAAAATAAGCATCATATTGTCGCCTTACAGTCCATGAATGTGATGAAAAGTAAATTGCCAAAGTTAGAGGACTATTACTATCCTCCTGTGATACACATTTGTGATCATAACTCAAAGGCTTGATGGAGGCAGACGCAAGTAGATCACTCATAAGGAAGATTAGGAAAAGACAGGCAACATTTATAGGCCATTTTATGAGGAAGGGGGATTTGGAGCACCTGGTCACAACGGGAAAGCTGGAGGGAAAGAGAGCACCAGGTAGACCCAGGGAGAGAATGCTGGACGGACTTGCAGAGTGGCTGGGGATGAGGAAGGTGGAGGATATGCTAGGGGCAACGAGAGATAGAGATGGTTGGAAGTCCATGGTCACCAACGCCATGCGGCAGGGCACCTGATGATGATGATGACTCAAAGGCATATGCAGCCATATATATCCGTAAAGATGTGGACAATAAAATCATGCAGCCTCCTGTGCCAAAGGACACGGATGGTGTTTATTGTGTGGCTGTGAAAGTGAAAATTAACTCTGAGTCAACTTTAAATATCATGTCTGTATATTATCCACGTGGCCCTGATGGAAAAAACAGTGACTGGCTACGAACTTTAGAACAAGCTGAGAAGTAGTTGATCGCCGGAGATTTTAATGCCCATTCTCCATTCTGGGACAAAGACTGCCAATATGTCTCTAAAAACCGTTTTGTTGAAAATATCGTAGACTCTGGCTTGGTATTATTAAATGACGGTCGAATAACTAGAATACCAGACAATCCTAAACATAAAGCTTCTGCCATTGACTTGACTTTATTATCACCTGACCTCGTCATTAATTGTATATGGGATATTACATCTGACTCCCTTGGAAGTGATCACCTGCCAATTGTCACAGTTATTGATGAACTATTTGATAAAACACCAGAACCAGATGACTGTGTTCCTAGATATATGTACAACCGCACGAACTGGGTAAAATACAGCATGATCTTAATGGGAAAAGATTGTACATTTAACAAGAGCGACAGTGTTAATTATATGTATTCACACTTCACAAATGCATGACATGAGGCAGCAAAAAATTCAATTCCAAAAAGGAAAAATGTAAACAAAGGTAATTTTGTTGGAAATAGCTGGTGGAATCAATTATGTGAAGAAGCTAAGAACGAAAAAAAGAAAATGTATAAAACCTACTTAAAAACTAAATCTCCAGAAGGCCATTACAATATGAAAGTGGCAAAGATTCATTCGAACAAGGTCATAGCCCAAGCCAAAAAGAGTTATTGGTCAGATTTCTGCTCTCAACAAATTTCCGGTCCTAAAGATCTTCCTAAAATCTGGAATAAGGTCAAAGAAATGAAAAATGGTTTTCATTTACCACAGTTTCCTATTAAGATTAAAGACAAAGAATTTCCTTCGTCATCTGAGAAAGCTGAAGAATTTGTAGTTCTTTTCAAGAGCAAGTGATTCCAGTAGCTTGTCTCCACCAATTCAGGAGAAAAGACGGAAAATTGAGGAATCAGAAGAATGCTCAGATCCTTCCCCCGGTAGTTACATGTACATAAATTAAAAAATTACGTTACAAGAACTTAAAGATGCCCTTCTCTCTTTGAACAATAAAAAATCGGCTGTAGGACTTGATGGCATTTCGTATACCCTTTTAAATCACTTACCAGAGAAATGGATTAAATACTTACATCATATCATACAAAAATGCTGGGAAAGTGGTCGCATACCTGTCATTTGGAAGACTTCAGTTGTTATACCTATACCAAAAGCTAATAACCCACGCTCTGATCCAGGTAGTTACAGGCCTATCTCGCTTACATCCCATGTTTCGAAACTAATGGAAAAAATGACTTTGAATCGATTGACTTATTTTTGTGAGAAAAATAATATAATACCTATTAACCAATCTGGATTTCGAAAAGGTAGATCGACGACAGACCATTTAGTCAAATTACCAACTCAAATAAAAACTCAGTTTGCGAGAAGAAAAAATGTCCTAGCTACCTTTTTTGATCTTAAAAAAGTGTATGATCAAGTCTGGCATGCAAGACTTGTTGAAATTAAAACATTGGTCTCAAAGGTAATCTTTATTATTTTATCAAAGCATTTATAAGTGATTGACGTATAGTCGCTAAAATAGGTAATACATACTCTGAAAAACGACCTGTAAACATGGGAATTCCACAGGGTTTCATAATATCTCCTCTACTATTTACTATTTTGATCAATGACCTGCCAACATAAGTCTCAAACAATGTAAACTTAGCTCAGTACGCTGATGATATAGCGATCTGGATGAATGTTTCGTTGAAAAGAAAGACTTCCTTTAAGAGAAATAAACTACATTAGAAAGATCTATCAACATGAAATTGATCACATTTCCACTTACTTGAAAGTTAACGGTCTGGAAATATCCAATGATGCTTTTTAATAATGGTTTCAGTCCTAACGAGTTACTGCTGTTCAAAATTGATAAAGAGGAACTGAAATATACCACTCAGGTGAAATTTCTGGGAGTTCACTTGACTTCTAGTTTACAATGGAAAGTACATGTTGATGCCTTGTTATACAAAGCTGTGAAAAGCTTTAATTTAATGCAAAAAATAATTAGTAAACAGTCTTGGGGGCAGGACACTAAAACGTAACAGCTTTAGTCATGGGGTACCGGTGTATACAAAAACACAAGAAGTATATAAAACAGCCGGCATCCTTTGGAAGACTGGAGGAAGTTATCAGCTGCTAAATGTATAGTTACAGCAAATGCAGTAGCTCATTATGTTGACACGGATCTTAAAATTCGGTCTGACATCCATTTCCCCAAGAGAGCAAGAACAATAAAGGCACAAGAAACAATATCCACTTACACAAATGAGCTCTTCAAAATTTGCAGAGTAGTACCTAAAAAGGTTTCACATAAACTGGTATGTTGTCCCCCCCCCCCCCTGGGAATTGTCCATTGCTACTTTTGATATCAACTACATTGAAACTGACTTGAGAAAAGATATTAATCCGCACCTGTTGGCTATTGACGTTCTGTCACATCTGCATGAAAAATATTCACATCACTTGAAAATATTTACTGATGGCTCTGTTCTAGATGATGGTGCAGCAGGCGCTGGTTTTATAATTCCAAACTTAAAAGTAGAAAAGGCTTACTCTTTAGGACAGGGACATTCAATCTTTACGTCTGAATTAGTTGCCATCCTAATGGCACTGACATATAGTAGATCTACCCATAGATTTATTTAGTATCTTATTATGTGTAGATTCGAAATCTGCATTACAATCCCAGACGAGCTGCAAATGTAAAGTAAATAGTACGTTAATATTTGAGATAAACTTTTTAATTCTTTGTTTAATGACAAATAACATGTTACTTTTTGTTGGATTCTATCACACTGTCGTATCATAAATAATGATCGAGTCGACAGAATCACTAAAAGTGCAGCAATGAATAGGGCTGGTAGTCTAAACTTGATTTACGACTCTCTGAACATGAAATGAATGCTATATTAGAAAACAAAGTAAAAGCGCAATGTCACTATCGCCCCTTCATCGTAAATTACCAGGGTTTTACAAGACTAGAAATAACTTAGGCTTACAGATTATATCTAAACTCACTCCAGACTAAGTTCAGTAAAACCATCAAATGTATCTGTAATGAGTCTGTAACAGTTAAATTAATCACCTTTTGTGTTGTCAGCGAATGCGACGTTATTTCCCTGCATCATTTTCAAAATTAAAACAGAAACACACTGATTTCACCTTGTATTTACACTTTGCTAGGCATTTACTGCACAGTCCCGTAGGTCGTTTTCTTTGATTAAGACCGATTGTTTTATACCTGTAACTCCCACCTACCTCTGTTTGCTTGTTAGTTTTATCATTACTCCTTGACTGTTACAATGCTTTTATTCGGCAAGATTATCCTCTTCTGCCTCTCTACCACACCAGATAATCTTAGATGGTTTGTCTTAACCCAGCACAGGACGCGCTCGTTGCGTGCGCATGCATATACGCACACACACATTCACAAGCACACACGCACGCACACGCAAGTGCTCTTACATACACACATACAGTTCTGAGCAGTCTGTTAAAGCCTGATCGTTCTAATGTTTTGATTGCTTTTCTCTTGTTCAATAATTTTTTTTTTTCATGTTAATTGATATGTTAAACTGTCTTTATGATTTTGTAGATTCTTCCACCCCGTAGACACCTCTTTATCTTTTTATTTTATTTTTTTTTCGTCTAAAAGCACATATGTGAATAGACGTTAAAAGAAATAACGGACGGACAAACGAACACACACGCACAACTGTTCCATTTCCAAACTGAATTTTGCTAGTTCCCCTTATGCTTGAAGGCTTTGATCACTGCATCTCTTTGTTTCATCAACCATGTGCTTCATAATCAGGTCACTGAATATTTGGTCAAAAAGTGAATGGGGGTGTGGTCTATAATGCCATACAACTTTAGCCTATGTGTTTGGCTATCTGGGTATGGAGGAATAACTGAAAGGAAAAAACACTCACACACAAAATCTTCAAGGCAGACATTCGTCACGAAACAACAGAACCAACCTGTCAGATCAGCTGGTGGGCTATTTGCATAAGTGCCGCTCTACACATACTGTGTCACTCACCACACCCACCCTTGTCTTCCTTTCACCTTCTCTGTCGGACACATTTTCATCAATTCCATCCCTTGTGATGGCCTAAAACCACTTTCTTCATTCTGTTCTGCATCTTCAGAGTCAGACCCTTGGTAAGAATGACTTTTATTGCCTCACATAAAGTGTAAACATGTCTTGTTCGACTGCTGTGAGCGCAACTCGTTCGCAGTTGAGACGCCATTGTTCTCACATGGTAAACAGAAACAGGGTCAGCACAAAGATAGCTCAATGGCTGACCGGTCATAGGTCACTCGCCACATGCAGTGGTCAAAGGTTACTCTATGGTAATGAGGCTCTATCAGGACCTGCTTCAACTACCACTAACCAGCACCATGTTGCCAGAGAAAAGTTTCCAATGCTTGATCGTGTATAGCGGCTGTCAGAGTGCAACCATCTCGCTTGATGAGTCATGATATCAGGATGTTTGTGCTGAGTGAGTAACATCAGTTTTTTAGAGGCACTTCAGCTTATGTCTTTACTCAAACCTGTTACATTAGGAGTGGGTTGTTTTTTTTTCATACTAATCACTATATTTTAGCTTCATGCACTATTAACCATTAACTATTCTAACATGTGCTATTCTAGCTATCTGAGTTCTCTGTCTTGGCCAGAATTTCTGCTGAATGACGCCACCAGACCTTGTTCTTGTATAGCCAGTCAGTGCCCTTCCCACTTGACGAGCCTATGTTCAACTCTCATTTCATTCCCTGGCTATGATTTTGCCTTGTACAGATGTTCAAGTATCCATATCTTGGATTTTTCACTCCATTTCGGCTATCTCTGCTGATCCACACCTATGGTTAGTTGGTTGATCTTAAGTATTTTATCTGCTAACTTTCTTTTCTTCGATCATGAGCAGTTTAATCAATGATCATGAAAATGTTCATAAGAAAAATAATACCTTTTGATGGCGATTTCCATTTTTACTTATTGACTGGTTTTGGATGCAGTTATGTCAGTGCTGAAGAAACCAAGCTGATACCAATATATACCATCTACTGACTTTATTTTCCTTGATCATGAGCAATTCAAACAATGATCATGAGTATTTTCTTAACTCACTCGGGACAGAGAGTTTTTCCCCTTGCTTTTCCCCACAGACGGCCCATCTTTTATCTCCTGAGAAGGAATCTCCCTAGCGTCCCATGCGAGGAGTTGAGTGGGCAAGACTTGAATTTCATGTATGTTCCTAATGATGTGTTTATGACTCAGTCCTTTCCCCTTTTCTCCAAAACACTTTTGTTTTATTGAACTTTCCTTTAGAAAGTGTTCATATTTCTTTGATCTTTTATATAGGATATGTTTATAACTTTCAGGGCTTAAAACGTTCTGCATCTGGGCGGAATTCCACGATTTTGGTTTGTCAAAAAAAAAAAAAAAAAAAAAAAAAACCACGAAAGGAGCAAGGCATCCGTGATCGGCTTGCAAGCTTTCATAGCAATGGCATGCAAGTTATGGCTCCTGATTTGCCCCCGGACCCCCCTAGTTTCAGTTGTTTTTTCCTC
The DNA here is from genome assembly GCA_030674185.1 of Monoplex corrugatus. Lineage (NCBI taxonomy): Eukaryota > Metazoa > Mollusca > Gastropoda > Littorinimorpha > Ranellidae > Monoplex > Monoplex corrugatus. Next base: position 32,107,875 of record JAPXFY010000015.1, read on the forward strand.
CTCCTGTTTTAAGCCCTGTAAGATACATTTCTGACTGACTTTTAGACATGTTCCTAAGGATATGTCAATGTTCTCTGATATTTTCCTTAGAACATGTTTATGACTTGCTGTTCCCTGAATATGTTTATGACTTCTGTTCCATGAATGTGTTTGTGACTTGCTGTTCCCTGAATATGTTTATGACTTTAAAGACTGTTTCTTAACCCCTTTCCTACCAAGAAAATAGGTCACTGTACTAACTATTGACCAAGTAATGTTAGGAGAGAGACTTCAGAAACACTCAAATTACGCCTGTTTTTTGCCATTTTCGCTGCTTCAAACTTCGTGTAAACGCAGAAAGGAAATGACAAGAGTATACTCCCTTTGCTGGAAAAGGATTCACGTCAGCAAAGCGGTCACTTTCTATTTATAAACTTGAAACTGAAACAATGGTTCAGGGCACGAAATCCTCATGACGCGGTCCACGGAGAGAGAACGCTGAGTCACTAGGATCTCTTGACGTGGTACGGAATGTGTTAAGATGAATTTATTCTTGGTGTGTTTCCTGATGTGTTTCTGATTTTCAAGTTGTGAATTCTCAGATGTGTTTATCATTTTATGCACCTGCCTAGAATGCAAGAAGTCTTATGTGTGAATCATAGTTTGCACAGTGATTTTTTTCTTTCGTCTACTAAACCATGACTTGCAATGTAGGTGCTACTGTTAGTCTCCCAAGTCAGCAACCCATAATCCCGAGCTTGAGTTACTTGGCCATGGGATGAATGGCTGTGTGATAGTCAGTCGTGAAACTACACTGTCTGGATTCATGCGAGACGGTTCCAGGCAGATGGATGCCATGAGATTGGTCATCCACTGTCCCTTCCCTAGCATGGCAGCTCTCCTGGGGTGACCGACTAATTTCTGCCATTGTTTAGCCTACGCTCATGAGTGAATCAAATAAAACAAAATGAAAAAGAGATATTATGATGGAGACCATCAGATTCTGATGCTGAGGTTTGGGAGGAGACGGGCTTTTGGGTAGCATGTTTGATAATGGAAGGAACTAATCAAGAAGAACCACTATCATTGATCGGCCCACTTGCAATACAGAAGGGATTTCAGGCCTCATTGGTAACCCTAAAACGATTAAAAACTTGAGAAACAGAGACTACCTGATCTAACGTAAGGACAAGAAACAGTCTGACTGTCTCCTTAAAGCATCAGTGTTGATGGATGGTGGCATTCAAGTTTCTCCACACAAGGGACTAAACAGTAGCAAGGGGATGATTACGTGCCCAGAGCTGAAAGGAGTTCTGAGGAGGAAATCAGGATGGAATTAAAGAGTCAGGACATTGTTGAGCTAGGCTGGGCCATGTTCCGGAAGAGGTCGGAGAGAGTCCCGATGAACACCCTCTTCCTGACATTCTGTTGTCCCGTACTTCCACAATCGTTAAAGATAGGGTACCTCAATGTAAAAGTCTCACTGTATGTTCCTTTGCTGAAAAAAATGTGGCATATGTGCCAAGGAGGCACACAAAGAAATGTGTGATGGACCAGCATTATGCATAAATTGTGGAGAAAGTTACCCTTCATCCTCCAAAACCTGTCCTATATGGCAAATGGAACAAAAGATACAGAGAGTTAAAACAGCAGAAGATCCACTTGCATGAGGTGAAACAACTAGTGGAAGGAAGTAGCCCATCTGCAACAAAAACTTATGCGTCAGCTGTAAAGAAGTCAAGCCTAGTCTCCGTAACTTGTCAAACTGAACTTACTTGGACAAAGGCTTGAGACATTGCAGGACATGAAAGCTGTCAGCGGGGGCGTCATACCCAGTGTTTCTCAGACTGCCCAGCAGTTAAAACCACCCAGTGATGGACAGTATGGGAGACCTACCCTCTCATCCCGCATCCAGGAACAGCTCCACAGCAAGTGGGGGAGGACAGAAAGTCATGCTGGTGGAGATGGAAAGAGCTCCACCAGCACTTAAAGGGCCTAAGCCCTCTCTGCCTGCAGGCAGGTCAATCATCAGGTCTGAACACCTGAAAAAGGCAAAAAACAAAAAAAGAATGGAAAATAAATATGCTCCATTGCAGGTTGAAGATGATGAGATAGACATGGACTAAATTTGTCTACTGTTGCTTTCATTGATAATGAAGAGTATTGTCCATTGGAACATAAGAGGTGTCAACTCAAATTTAGAGGAGCTCTGGCTGTTTTGCTGTGACCTGCATCTGTTGTGCTGGCTCTACAAGAGATGTTACTGCGTGAAGGGAAAAGTTTTTTCATTGAGGATTTCAGCATTATTTCCAAGCCTGCACAACTCAAGGACAGAGGAGTGATGGTTGAGTTTCTTTGCTCCTGCGCAGGTCTGTTTTGTATAACTCTGTTAGTCTGACCCCTTCTTTGCAAGCAGTAGCAGCAAGGGTGTCTGTACACAAAACCACAACCATCTGTTCTCTGTACCTACCTTCGTCTGTTCCTGTTACAAAAGAAGAACTGGTTGATATGATTGAGGAACTTCCTAAACCTCTTCTATTGTTAGGCGATTTGAATGGCCATTCCCCACTTTGGGGTAGTGCGGATACTTCAGCCTGTGGTCTCCTGCTGGAAAACACCTTCTCAGAATTAGACTTATGCTGATCCCAATCGTTCATTTTCAAAATATATTCTGTCTGACAATTCTGTTTATACTGTTGAACTGACTGCTTTGGTTTTTGGCACTAAAATATGGTGTCCCAATGAAAGCATAAACATTTTTTTCTCCCTTTCTGCTTTGCAGGCAAATGCTGACCAAAACATTAGTCACCCAGAGCTTTTGAAGTTCTTTGATCTGTTTCCTACTCTTACAAGTGAAGGTTTTCACATTGTCTTTGCCTGGATTCGTAGTCATGTTGGTATTAGAGGCAATGAAAGGTTGACTGCTTGGCCAAGAACAGCATAAGGGAAAAGATATCTAAATGTTTCATTCCTTACACAGACGTGAAATCCAAGGTACACAGTTATGTGAGAAATCTCTGACAAAGAGGATTGGAATAAGCAGACAGATAACAAACTTTTCCAAATCCTCCTCAACCAGAAAGAAATTCTCCCATTTGCTTCAGGGAACTGTAGGAAAGAGACATGGTATGTAGGTCACACACGGATCACACATCCTACACTCATTCCTACCTTTTAAAAAGTACACCATGGTGAATACCATGTGACAAGCTGTTGAGCATCAGACACCTTCTTGAATGCTAGGACTTGTACCATGTGAGATATGAGCACCACATGGCGGACACCTTAAAGAACCTTTTCAGAGATGTCCTTCCGGATGCAGATTTTTCAGTTTTTTCAAGAGATCAGTAGATTTCACCTGATCTGATTTTACATATGTTATTTTTTAAACATATTTTAGACTTGCAAGGATAACCATGAGCATGGTTTTTAACTGTTGTCTTTTTATTTTAACCTGGGTGTTATTTTTGATGTGGTGTTAGCCCTGATATGACTCTAGTAGTGGGCTGGGCTATAAGCAATATGAACCTGAACCTAAGGTCAGATCTTGTTTTTGAGTGCTCCCTATGATGTGATTGTGTCTTTCAGGTCTGTTCTTTTGTTTTCAGAGCATCTGATGAAAGATGAAACCCAATCATCCCACAGATCTTGACAACAGCCAGTGTCTAAACATTAAGGACCTCAATCTCCAGACCACTGTGAACAGAACATGAAAAGAAAACATAAACCATCATCTGCACATCATGGCTCAGGCCGGCATGCTATGTTAAAATACTGAGTGGATGGCAGCTGTTGAAATAGTGCTGCACCATAGTGTTGGCATTCAGACATCTGAGTACACGTTTTGCTGATAACGTTTTGTAAGTTAAAATGTTACATGTAACATTTTGTAAGATGTAGATGTTATTTGTAAAATTTTGCACAGTGTGTAACTATTGTATGTAACAAAGATGTGTAGCAGTGAATGCAACATGTTACAGAATGTTTGTTATGTGTAATGTCTTACAAAATCTGACTGTTACATGTAACATGTTACAGTTCACTGCTGAGACATATAACTGGTGGGAACTGAAGTTCATTGTTATGTGAAGACAGATGTCCAAGTTACTGATTGTGTGCAGCTCATACCCTGTCTTTACTTGGCACCCAGTCATAGCATACATTGTTCCTAGAAGTGCCAACCCTTTGGTGATCTGTCAGTACAATTGAAAATATTCGTCAATACAAACCTGAATAATTATTTTAGTCCAATAAAAATGTGTTAATTACTGTATTTTCCCAGTCACAGTACATATTATTCCCAGAAGTGCCAAACCTTTGGTGATCCATCAATACAATTTAGGAAAATATACACAAACTTGAAAGCTGGAGGGAAAGAGAAAACCAGGTAGACCCAGGGAGAAAATATTGGACGGACTTGCAGGGTGGCTGAGGACAGAGAGGATGGAAGATGATATGCTTGCGGCGACAAGGGATAGATACATTTGGAGAGCCATGATTGCCAACGCTATGCGGCAGGGTACATCATGATGATGATGACACAAACTTGAATTTGTTAGTACAGAAAAAATTTGTTACATGATGAATTTATAGTGTTTTTTTTTTCTTCAAAATTGTAATCGCTGTGTACAGAAGGTGTAAAAAATGTGAGGGATACCATTTTGCATCGCATAAGTCATTTAAAAAAAAGATTTTTTTAAATATATACATTCAGTGACATACATAGATAAGCAGAATTTCTGTTCCCATGACTATTATATCAGCTTTCAGTTTACGTCTTTTGTTTGCCTTTTGATCACATGATGCCAGACCAAACGACGTGTTCACTGGTTGTACACAGGAAAAGGACGACCAAGGGAAAGAATTGAGTAGTGTTTCAGCTATAAATGATGGAAAGAGAGTCATGAGCAAAAATGTTCTAGCAGTTATAGAAAGAAATGGGCTTGTTCTGATTTCTGATTGGTTCCATATAGTCACATACATAAAACTTAACACATAATTAGTCCGAGTTGGTTGATCAAAATTGTTGTCATTCGCCAGTGATATTACTCATGTTCAGAACCCTTGCAGGCACCGTATGTTGTCAGAAGTTTGTTTTTTTCTGTGAAATCAATTGAAATGAAGTATGACCAGAAAAAAGCAAAACTCTAATGGTTGGCACCTCAATATTCTTCATGAGAGAAAGGTCTGATGATAACACAATAATGCCATTATCTTTAGCACTGCTGACTTTGTCATCAATTACGAAGACTTGCAACTGACATTTTCTGCTGGTCTTAGTAATTAAAGCATTCTTTTCCGTAGGCAAGCAGTTGAGACCAAAAGCAGGAATAGTCACACATTAGTAAAGAACAAGTTGCACAGCTTATTAATTCTTCATCTTCGTTTGTTCATCTTCTGCATTGTGAGGACACATCTGGTGATGAATGTGGCTGTTTTAACCTCATGCACAATTACCTTTCTAACGTGTAATAAGCTAGCTAGTTCAGTTCTCCGTTTTGGCCCGAATTTTAGTTGAAGTGACATCCTTGGGCTTCTGGTACAGTCAGTCAGTGTCCTTTCTACTTGGTAATTTAGTGTCATACACTCTGCTGCATACAGAATTGTATCAGCTATACTGTTTCATTTGTTGTTTTTCTTATGCTGTAGTAGACGTTGGTGGACAGTATTTCATTTAACTTATGTTTGCAAGCTCGTTTTGGGGTTTATTATTTGAAATGAATTTAAAAACTTTTGTTTCAGTTTTCTCAAGGTTCTGCAATGCTTAGATGATTTCACATGCTTCGATACCACAAATGCATTGTATTAGAAAATCTAGAATAAACACAGCATATATGCTACAGGCCTGTTCTTAAACCCTGTATGTTGGCAAGGTCTTGAGGTTCAACATGATGTATGGGTGCTGTTGTTCCTCTGATTGCTTTTTATTATTGTTTTCTGTCTTTTCAGGAGAATGGCTGCTTAACTCATGGACTGTGCCATTTATGTATGATGTAGGCCTATGTCATAAGTTCACAATTGCCAGTGTATTCTTGATGTTCACCATATGTCCAGATAAAGTATTGTTAATTTTTCAGCAGCAGTGCAGAAACATTGACTGCTAGGCTAGAAGATTTTTTATTTTCCTTTTTTTTTTCCAATTTTTGTTTTGTTTTGGATCATTGCACTTAATGAGATTTAATTCCCCAGAGAGACTTTTCTTTCCAGAGTACAGAAAGTTCAGTTACTTAGATCAATTTTGTTATTGATAGGAAAAATGTAGAGAAATTTTTGTGTTGCTAGTCCTCGGAATTTCTATTATTTGAAGCTGTAACAGAACAAAGACAATTGTTTACAGTTGATGCTGATAGTAGTGATGAAGTTTGGTCCTGTGCAAGTTGAACATTGTGAAGTGATACCACTTACCCAGATTTTAGTCCGGAACTTCTGGACTATGATTCTGAAAAAGATTATCAGCCATGAGTTATTGTGTGGGTTGTTTGGTGCAAAATTCTTTCTTTGCTATCTCTGTGGTTTTACAAAAGTGGTGAAATGTGTGTTTATATGGTGTGTCACTTTGAGTGGGTGTTTGTGGAGGGTTTGACCTCGTTTTCTCTTTAATAATAATAATGATAATAATAATAATAATGTTCATTTGTATAGCGCCTATTCCATATAAAAACATGGTCACCAGCGCTTTACATTTCGCAAAAAAAAAACAAATGATGATAAAAATGTTCATAAATACATACACAGTGAGAAAACAATAAACATTAAAGCTATACAAGTAAGAAGACACATAAGAAACCACAAAATATTGAAGTTTACACACTGACTTATGTCATTAAAAAAGCACAAAAAAACAACAGATTTTTCATATGAATAAAGAGGCATACTGGGTTTATATATCCATGCATGTGTTTGTGTGTGTACGTGTGTGTGTGCGTCGCTGTGCGCGTGTGTGTGTATTTGTGTACACGCACGCGCACATGCATGTGTAAGAATATGTGTGTGTGTGTGTGTGCATACATGTGTGTGTGTGTGTGTGTTTGTGCATGCAATAACTGTACATAAAATTATAATCAATATTATGACTGACAATAAAAACACATCACAGAAAAATTCTAATCCATATACAGAAAAAAACAATATAACTTCAGTTTTACAGCATTAACACCTTGACAATCAAAATTACCTCACAGATTATGATCTATTCGCATATCATTTATCACAATTTACATACAAAAAAGGTTAAGAAATTTCTCGAAGTATTTCAATCCCTTTCCCACTCAATTTCTCCCCAAACCCATCTTCAGCTATACACAAACATACAGTTGTACACACACACACACACACACACACACACACATGCATGCACACACACACACACCTTGCTCTATAGGCCCTGGTACAAAATACAGTTATACAGGCAGTAGTCTGATGACAGACTTGCAAACCTAGGCTCTTCAGGTTAGATGAGTTTGAAAGAAGTGGGTTTTCAGGTGCTGTTTGAAGGTTGAGAAACACTTAGTTTTTCTGCTTCATCTCCATGTGTCTGTGTGTGTGAGACTGAAAGAGACTGGCTCTTATTTTTTTCATTTCAGGAAGTTTGTGAGACAGCCTAGTTCAGTATTTCCAGATTGTATTGTTGCAAAAAGAATTTTTATTTCTAATTCATTTTATTTGCTTTATGCTGTTATCTTCTGTAGTTTTGGTGATACAAGTGATCAGAAATTATAGGTGTAATTAATTTTTTTTTCAAGTTATTAAGCATACACTATAGCCACAAGTGTTTGCATTGAAGTTAATAAGAATCATGAAGCACAATTCACTGGAACATGCCACCACAGCCCCACCAAGGTACAAGGAGCAATCCAAAGCGTATCATCAGATGGGGCCAAACAAACTTTTTATATCATAGAGACAAATCAAGTTGCCTTTTTTGATTTTCTAAAATTTGCTTTTACTTACACTTATCTCTCTCCCTCCCTCTCTCTCTGTCTCTCCACACACACACATGAATGCACATATTCTCAGTATATTACATGCGAAAAGATGTGATTCCTCTGTTATAGGCCTACATCATTAATGTCGTTATTCTTTACATTACTCACTTTGCCATAACTTCAGAAAAAGACTTTGAGGAGCCAAGAAAATTAAGTTTATCTTGAGCTTGAAATAGATTTTCTACAAATTCCAGGAAGCATTTTTCTGTACAAATGCAGGACAAAAGTTGTTTTACCAAAAACATCTCTTCAGTGTGTATATATCACTTTGTAAAAGTTCACCTTCTGTAAGAATTGGAAGCTGCTCAAAACCACATTGTTTCTCTTGGCTTCTTTGGTCAAAACTTTGCACATAAGACATTGAATAACAAAAACTAAAACTAATCCCAAATACGTTTTTACACATAAGTGAGACACATATTGAATAAGAAAATTAAAACTAATCAATTTTTTTTATATTAAGCATACATAGGAAATCAATTCCTTTAATTTTTGACCATTTTAGTTTTGTATGGTATAATCATTAAGGTACAGGTGACCTTGAAGATAAGTCACTGTGGTGTTCAAGTGAAATGGAACTTGACATGCAATGAATACAGTGATAGACAGTCAGAACAGTAAAACAGATTTTAAGTAATAAGTTCATGAGAAAGTCTGTGTGATTCATAATAGATCTGACCACACATTGCAGTCAAGGCTTATTCTGAAATGAGTTGCATATATGTTGGGGGGGGGGGGGGGGGGTTGTTTGTTTTTTGGCAGGGGGAGGATGTTTTTTGTTAATTTGATTTTCTGTTTATGAAAACATTTTTTCCAGGGGAAAAACTTGTGTACTTTTTGGTTGTTGATATTTTGTTTATTTTATGAAAAATTTGGGGGGGGGTTGGGGGGAGGATATTGATTTGTAATTGTTTATAAAAAGAAAAGCAGCATTGTGGGGTGTTTTTTTTTTTTTGGTTATTGGTTTTTGTTGCTGTTTATTAAAAACAGTATTGTTTGCGTGAGTAGGCCCTACATGCATTTGAATGAATGGTGGACAGTAGCCAGAATGCTGTAGCGAACTTGTTCATTTTTAACCAAATACAAGCTTGCATAAAGCAGATATAACCATGCATGCATGAAAGATTATGAATGCAGATCATTGTCTTGCCCCAAATTATTTCCACATGTGTATGTCCTTTTTTCCTTCAGATGTTAGAGTTTCAGTCATTTTCCATTATAGTCTGTAATGTAGGGCAGATATTCGACATCTTTTATCCATCTGTATTGGTTATGATTGGATGACATCTCACACCAAAGACAAGTTTACATTTTGGGAGGAAGAAGAGTTTGAGGAGTTGTATACATTACATTTTTATGTAGTGCTTAGCATAAATTATGCATGATGTGGTCTTGTAATACAGGTATTTGTGCTGCCAGGTCATCAAATTAGTTATAGTACACAAAAGACTTATGAGTGGTGCTACAGTGTATTTTTTGCATTGGTAAATATTCAGACTGCTCTTCATTAATATAGTACAGCAGACTAATCTTAATATGGGGATTGTAATAATATTTTGAATACGACATACATGATTTTGATGAGTCATTTTTTACCATCAAAGCTGACGTTGGTTGGCACCACCACAAGCTTTCAACCTGCTCACAAGTCCACCATCAGTAGCAATGAAGGTAAAACTGAAACCAAAATTCTCATCATTTTTAATGGCAAGATCAGGAATCAATCTTTATGCCTTAAAACATAATTATACTTTTCATGTTATAAGGTTGTTTTTTCTTCTTTTTCCTTTCAGTAGTTATTTGTTTTTCAAAGACAGTTTGTCTAGTTGATACTATTTGAAAAAGTTGGATTGAAGAACTGTTCTGCAAAAGTTGAATTTTTTATGTTATGTTTTCTTTCCTTTGGATTTGAAATGATTAATATATATGTATATTACACAAGGAGAAGGGGCAAGTACACATTGGTAATTGCATAAATTGTAAAGATGAAGAAATATTTATTCCACATCTGATTGTAATTTTTTTTAAATGTACGTTGAAGTTATGCTTACTTTTAAAACATGCCATTTTCAAGTATGAATTCCTTATCTATCATACAACAGTCAATAATGTGTCAGTTTGTAAGACCAATGCCACAAGTTTGGCAGTGCAAAAAATGAATGTCTATGCTGTACTGAAATGTTCTACATAATCCTCTTGAGTTTTGACAGTGGTTCAGCTGATGATGTTACCTCTCATTGATTGTTGTTTTGATCATATTTCTGTTTGGCCAGTAGAATATGAGACTGGCAGAATTATGTTTGGATGTAGTGCTATTTGACTTGTGACATTGTCAACTTCGGTCATTTGCTGCTTGGTTTTCTCTGTATGGCTGCTTGTTGATTGGCTTAATTGGGTGACCGAGTGGCTGCTTTGTTGACTGGTTGATCGAGTGATGTCTTGAGTGGATCTTTGGTGACTGAGTGGCTTTGTAGTTCAGTTTGAGTGGCCCCTTACTTTACTGAGTAGTTGCGTTGTTGACTGAATGACTTCTTGGTTGACACAGATGGTTGCTTGGGTGACTGAATGGTTATTTGAGTGACTTAAGACTTGAGTGGTTACTTGGGTGACTGAGTGGTTACTTGGACTGGTTATTTGATTGACTTGAGACTTGAGTGGTTACTTGAGTGACTGAGTGGTTACTTGGACAACTGAATGGTTACTTGACTGAATGGAAGTTTGAGTGATTGAGTGGTTGGCTGTTCTGTGTGGATGACTGGTGTAGGATGACAAGAAAAAGAAATGACTGCCAAGGGCTACATATCAAAGACCTTTTTTTTGAAAAAAAATGGAACTCAGTTCAGCTTCAAAAACAGCAGCATGCATGATTATTTGTCATGGTGTACATATTTTTAAATACAAAACAAACAAAAATAGTGAGAAAGCAGATCTTCATGACTGGCAGTTATTTTCGGGGATTGGCCGTTTTGGGGAGTCTGTTAACTGATGGTTGTTTGGGTGTCTGCAATGATTAGATGGCTGCTGACATTATGATTTTGTGTCTGATTGACTTTGTCAGGGAACTAAGAGACTCCTTGTTTGACTGATTCATTATGGTTGTTATTAGATGTTTGAATGATGGCAGTGTTGTATGCTTGAGTGATGATAATGATTGTTTGATTGACTGACTGACAAGACGGTTTCAAAAGGTCGGTTGTGTTCCAGTGGGTTTTTTTTTTTCCAAGATGCACTTCACCCGGAGTGAGACAAAAAGGTAAAAACTAAAACTCCCTAAAATGCCATATCTTTTTCTGGTTTTGTGCTTGCTTAATGTTAAGTATTCACTGGATTTTGCTGTGAAGCAAAGAGTACACTTTGACAGGATTTTGCAAAGAAGCAAGAACATACACTTCATGACAGGATTCTGCAGTGGAGCAAGTGTGCGTCAATGCAGTTGATATCCAACATGCCAGTATTTACAGAAAAGTATTGGCTGTGGTGAATAGAAATTTGTCAGTTGTGGATTCTGAGATCTGGTTTGTGAGTCATCAGTGTGAACGGAACATGTAGTAAATGCTTTCTACAAAATAGAAAAATAATCAGATTTGCATTTATAATGAATTTTGTTGAATGACTTGTGGAATGTATGTTTGTTCACATTTTCATGTTTTGTTCAAAGAAGAAATTGTGTAAACACGTCTTTTGTCTCCTGCTGTTCGTGTGTGTTTATGCGCATGCGAGTGATAACTGCATTTCATCTAAAGAACTTCAGTCATCTCACCAAAATGCTAAAAAATGTGAAGCTGTAAGGTGAAACTAATTTTCATCATTGAAATACTACACACCATACTCAGTTTAAGTTAATATTGTTCAAATCAAAAACTATATCTAACCAGCTAAGCCTAAATTAGTGAAGCTGCCCCTGGCTCTTATGTAATCCATCTTGACCAATCAGTGGCCTTTCCGTTCCGTGAGTTTTGAATACTACGTTTGTTATTCATTCTTCTGGCCAGTGCCCAACAAGAAAGAATGCACGCAAAGTGACTTTGTCTTGGCTATCACCTCCATGTTTTATCATAAGTTTGTCTTTCAATTTTGTATTCTTGGTCTTGCTTGTTAGAACTCTTTTGTATTATTGTATCATGAGCGAATTGAGCAGGCATCATGTGAATTTTGGTCTCTTCCATCATGAACCACACCCATCAGTTTTTTTCTCTTCCACTCATGAAGATTGTGCATTTGCCTTTGTAACATATTTTCAAAAAGAAAATAACTTTGACAAGATGAAAACAAATTTTCATTTTATGTCTCCTTCACTTGTCAGCTGCTTTTGAAACAATAGACAATGGCATTTCTTTTCTTGGCTTGTGTTATATAGAATAGGTGATATTGTGCATTCATGGTTTAAATCCTATCTTAGCAGCAGCGTTCAAAAAGTTTCTCTCGGTCCTGTACTGTTTGTTCTCTATATTAAACAAGTAGGCCTATCTACTGTACCTTAGCGGTAGCGCTTAAAAAGTTTCTCTCAGTCCTGTACTGTTTGTTCTCTATATCAAACAAGTAGGCCCATCTAGTGTCATTGCCTCTTATTCTCTTGTCACATGAAAGTTTTGCATATGATACTCAGCTTCATCACTGTACCAGTTTGATGGATGGTGACCAGATGATTTCTACCACTCGAAATTGTACAGTTGGACTTAAGTTTTGGTTGACAGAGGATAAACTTCTGCTGAATGACGATAAGACAGAAGCAATGCTTAACATTTCCCTGAAGTTTCAAAGTTTGCTTATTTTCTGTCTGTCATGCCATTCTCACCACATGTATGTAGTACTAATGTCGCTTCAATCGGACACTTTCCTTTAAACAGTACATTCCGGTCATTTTGCAAGATGCCTCTCTTGAACTCGTGTAAAATCAATGCTATTTGCCATCAACTTTCCACTGATGACACTAAAGTATTTGTTTCTTCATTTGTTCAGTCTTGACTAAACTATTGCTCTGTACTTTTGGCTGGTCTTTCAAAATATCTTTTCTACAGATTCAAGAAAGTTCAAAATAATGCTGCTCAGCACAGTCATAGCTCCAAGAGAGGGAAAGAATCCCTTGAAAAGGTAAAAAACACAAGGAGGAAAAAAAAAAGAGAAAACAGACTTTTTACTCTGCAGAGTAAACTGTCTGGTCTAAAATACGAATCGAATCGAAACAAAGCAGAACCTGCAGAGGAAGACAATGCAAAAAAAAAAAAAAAAAAGGACTGCTGATTCTTGGGTGTTTGCAGTGCAGAAGACCTGGCTGGCTGTCAGTTGATTAGACTCTCAAAGAGCGCTGTGCTAGTGTTTAGGTTCTTTAATGAGAAAGTCTTGTGCTACTCAAGCACATGACGATTCATATGCTTAGAATTCATCAGATTTGCTACCTGGGATAGCAAGGTCCTCCAACAATAGTGATACAATTATATACATACACTGCGTACATCAGTACACATTAATGCTTTAACATGGATAGGTTCATCAAATTAACACAGCTCACAGCTCCAGCCAAGCTTTTTATTCAACAACATAACATACTACAAAGGCAGCTCATCCGGAGACACATCACTCCAACAAAAGTCCACTCTTCAAAATACTTACATCAAAACCCGTAACAGAGCACACAGACATTTCACTGCTGAATCAGTGCTAGCAACCTAAAAAACAAATCACACACACAAACTCACATGGCTACTCAATCTTACAATGGTCTAAAAGTCTATAATCCAACAAGTCATTCATCGTTGTCACTACTGCACAATCTTCATTCAGACCTTAACATTGTCAGAATAGAAGAGAGCCCCATAAAATGGACTTCAAACCCGCACAATGTTTACAACATGAAATTAAACATCAGAGACACAGTAAATTACTATCAGAAATATGTGCGTGCGTGCACACACACACAAGCACGTACACACACTCCAAAAGAACACTCAATGATTACTATCCTTTTCTCAGCCTTCCATTCTTCTACACAATTATTTGAACATCACTAATGGACCAGTAAGCAAGTGGTCTGGGCGCTAGTCTTTTGGATGACATGGTAAACACGCCATGTGTAAATGATTTTATGGCAACACAGATGTCTGTGGCACTATTTTGTTAAAAAATCTCCTCAGATGGGTAAACAAGGAAAAAAAAAAAAAGGCATGTATACATATTACAAATGCATCAAAACTCGTGAACACTAAGATCCCACTCGTTTGCCACGTTTTTGGTTGTACTTCTTGTGGAGAAAGAAGATGCGTTTCTGGATGTTGTGGTACTTGTGCGGATACAGCAGCTTCAGCTTGTCCCCATGGAAATTCATCCGGCGAACCAGACGCTGCAGCTCATTGCCCTTGAAGCCTATCAGCCAGTCAGGTCCACGTATCAAGTCCACGGGTCTAATGCTTCCATCACCAAGGATGTCTGCAGGACGTAATGAACATAATTATAATTACACACATCCATTCACTGGCCAGGTTTAATAGACTAATAGAAGGTATATATGTTTTCCCATCACTGAGCACTTGTTGGGGAGTGAGACGTTTCCTCTTGGTGCTAGCATGAAGGCAGTGTCCATCTTTTCTCCCTTGCGCTGCTTATATTCCCATCCTTAAAGGGGGACAGGTACTCATTTACAGCTGGGTGAATCTGGCAGATACAGTTTAAGCCAGGGCACTAATCTGGTTGCCCATCCATATGAAACCATGCTCAATTGTACTTAACTTCAACTTAAGGACATGAGATCTATTCCGTCCTGTTCTCTTGCTCCAGTTCCAAATTTTTTACAATAATAACTGTAAGCACAACAAAGAATGCACTCTCAGGTCCTAACACAGTGCAAATGGCAATATGATGTTTTAACTGCAACGACAGTTCAAAAAGAAATAGGCCTATTCAATTTCTACCCTCTTCATATCATTGTTAAAATTCCATCTTGGAAATAATGTTCTTAAAGTCTCGGTACAACCTATGAATGCAAAGTTAAAAGATACCACTGCGATCACACACACACACGCACGCACACACGCACGCACGCACGCGCGCGCGCGCACACACACATATACATACCACCCCACAACACACACACTAGTTAATTCAAGCTGATGAGGAGTGAAAGTGGATGCTTAATTAAAATTCCGCTCACACAGTTCAGTACATTCTCTCCCTTCGTCTTACCCTACATACGGCCCTGATGAAAGGGGTTGGAATAAATGTTTTTTAATATGTAACACAAAGTAAGATTTCAGCTTACTGGACCACAAGAAAAATACCCCAAATTTCATGTTCAGTGTCAATGTAGAATGATACATTTTTGAACCTACTTAACTGGTGAGGCCAAACTGTTCCACACTAAGAGAGACAAATTGAAAACGAAATGATGGTTAACAACTTTTGTTTTTAGGCTTACATGGAAAGTTCATTCCTTGAACTGTTCAACAGTTTTTCTTGCATACTGTGCAACCATGAACATGCACACAACCCTAAATATCAGCTCCTAGTACTATATGATACCTCGAAAAAATTCCATGTGTGATCAAGTTGATGTGCATCATGGACAACAACTGACTGTTATGACAGTGCAAAGAGAAATGAAATATTGTCAGAGGTTCCTGAGAAGGTGCTGTTCACACACCTTCCATAAAAATTGCTGATTTTAGACACCGTTTTGGTCTATGTGACCTCGACCTTGGCACCCATCTTCCAAATTTATACTCTGATGCTCTCAAACACTCCACAACTCAACCAAACTATGGTAAAGATCTCTCCATAAAGAGATGATAAAATCATATCCACACATTATTATCACACAGATGGACAGACACATAGGCAGGTGAACACGTACACCTCTCTCTCCAGATTGTATGGAATAATCACCATATGATCAAACAAAACAACAAAAACAATAACAACAAACAAACAAACCGCCACCAACAATAACAAGAAAAGAAGTACAACATAAACATATTTGCTACCCATAGTGACATACTAACCAATGTAATCATTCTGTCCAAACAGGGCTCTCTTTTTGTCCCAGTTATTTTTCACCTTGTGCTTGGGCAGACTACGGATGGGTTTTGTGTCTTCACCTCTGGGAAGAAGACCTGATCAACATATGGAACAAAGTAAATGAAAAAAATAGTTGTGTGTGTGTGTGCGTGCGTGCGTGTGTGCGTGCGTGCGTGTGTGTGTGTGCGCACCGCGCACTGACAGTTAAACTTTACATGCATGTGTTTGTGAAAAACATTATTTCATTTATATTTATTACAAAATTAAGTTAAATTAATCCAATGTATACACATATCATCATCTCTCTTCAAATTCTCTGTTTTCAGCGAGTCTCATCTTTTCCCTCAATCAAATGTTCAGATGTATGATTTCAAACTACAGTAGGCCTACATACACATGTCTTTTCTTCATTTTCAATAGCTTGCAGTCAAAATTTATTTTTATACATTTTTTTCTTTTCAGTCTCAAATGCAGGCATGTACTTAAATTAAGTGTGTCGAAACTTAAAAAAGCATATTAACTTACAATCTTGTTACATAATCATTTATATATTCTAATACATCTAATTAAGCATAAACTGTTCAGGCTGATTTAGTACTACATGTATGTAACACATTGTAAACAATATGATTATATCACCATTAGTTTACTTACCACCAGTGAAAAATTTCGGTTCATAACCGTAGCGCCGAGGGCCTGGGTTTCTGTAAGGTGAAGGTGGATCATAACTTTTGACCTTGACGTTGCTCACGTCCTGTGAGCTTGATTTAGTGGAGCTGGAATACCACTGTGCGCACAATCTGCTCATTGTCTGTGGAGCTGACTTAGAAGTCGAAGCCATCATCTGTTGCATATTCCTAGTTATTCCATTTGAAACGTTTGAACAGCTGCCAGTATTATGTGTTGCTGTGTTCATAATCAGACGTAGCTGACTGAACATCTTCTGTATTGTCAGCATAGTTGCCCCTTCACAGTGTAGCACCCAGGAGAGGAACAGCATGCAAAATGCAAAAGCCTGGTAACAGACTGGGATGGAATCCTGCAAAATCCATCAGTGGACATGCATTCAACACTGTCACAACTTTTTGCACATTGTGTAAAATGATGTGAAAAATGTTGTTGCATATATTATTACTAAATCAAATAAATAAACGAATGAATAAAATAACAAGACTAATAAAAATAATGATGATAATAATAATACAGACCACCCTGAAAAATAAGCACTGTATGAAGAAAAACGTCTGTCTAACAAATGATGAATGACAAAAGAACTTTATTTTACTCACATTTTTGCATTTCAAGCATATCCAAAGAACTTTATTTTACTCACATTTTGTGTTTCAAGCATATCTGTTTCATCAAGTCCACAGGGAACAGTTCATATTCAGTACCTTGTAAATCCCCCTTTGCTCTGAATCACTGCTTAGATTCGGCAGGGCATTTCAATCTTTCAGGCTTTCAATCTGATTCTTGCAGTTGCAATAGTCCACAGAGATCTCCTTCACTCAAATTTCTTTGATGGCTTCCCTCAATGATTCTGCACTTGATGATTGCTTTTATGCAACCTTTGTCTTTACTACTTCCCATAAATTCTCAACTGGATTAAGGTCTGGACTGTTACCAGGCCAGTCCAGCACAGCAGTTTTGCTAAAGCACAATTTAACACTAATTTCACGTTCTGTTCAGCTTTCATTATGAAGGTCCACAATCAGAGCTCTGAGTTTCTGGAAGTGATAGGTTTCTGCCCATTTTTCTAAAATCTTAACACACAACACAATAGCTGCTCATCAAATGACAATATTTAGCAAGCATTAAATGAGCTTAATAATAAAATTAGTTTAAACCCTGCCCTAATAACTGCTGACGCAAACACAGTAAGGTATTTCATCCTTCAACTACAGTTGATGAAACACCCTGTAATAATTTAAAAATGCAGTATTGGGACAGTGTGGTCTTAAAGTTTTGTTGATAACTGTAGTGTAATATCATAATAACAATAATAATAATAATATTAATAACAATATAATAATATTATTACAATCATTATTATCATCATGATTGTCTTAAGTAGAAATAGTAGTAGTAGTTGTTGTTGTTGTTGTTGTTGTTGTAATACTAGTAGTAGTAAAGGAGTAGTTGTAATAGTACTTAGTAGTGAACAAATTTGACATTTAATGACAAAACTTATGTTTATGATCCCCATGGAACCTCATTTGTACACATTCTACATTTCTGTCCATGAGTTCTCAGTTCGAATCTCAAGGGCAACATGCCCCTCCTCCATTTCTTTAAATTCACACATATTAGAAACAGTAGACCTACCTGCGCATGAAGCTAAAATGATAATTTTTTCCTAAATCCCTTTTTAGCTATACCATTTCTAACAGAAACTCCTGCCCAACCATCCTACTTGTATCATTCTCATTCTAACAAAGCACATCTTTTAAACACAAAGGCCAGTGAATAAGGCAAGCCAAGTTGAACAAATTGGCATCAGCTCGGGAGGGCACCAATTGGCTTCATAGTTGTATCAGAACAAAGCCCAGGAATCTCTATGAACCAAAATTCTGACCAAGACAAAGAACTGAACTAGTTAGGATAGTACATGTTAGAAACTGTAGGTGAATATAGCTTAACAAGGATTTGTGAAAAAAATCCTCCCTACCAGTAATGCAAATTGTATCACTACTATGCATGCTACAGCCTCCAGAATAACCACTATCTAGCTTATCAACCAAGTGTCCTACAAACACAGTCCTGTGATGATTACATTATTTATGTTATATTAAGCTTGATCAGCACAAACTATTGGTCTTTGTGAAATAACGAGTTTTGTCATGTGTACAATTAGGCAATCTATTGTAAGTATGCTGACTTCACGTAACATACACACATGTATGTGTACAGACACACAGTGACACACATTTACACCATTGACACATGCACACACACAGAGTGACACACACACACACACACATATATATCTTTTCTCTCTTCTCTCTCTCTTTCTCTCTCTCCCTGTCTCTCTCTCTCTAAAGTCTTTCTCTCTCTCTCTCTCTGAGTCTCCTCTCTCTCTCTCTCTCACACACACACACACACACACACACACACACACACACACACACACACACACACACACACATACACACACACACACACACACACACACACACACACAATGACACAACCATGCAGACACAAAACTGGAATATCACTGTGCATATAACCTGCTCTAGAATGCTTTGTAAGATTAGGCAATAGTCCTATACTGTAAGTACAATGATCTCTCTCTCTCTCTCTCTGTCTCGTCTCTGTCTCTCCCTAACAGACACACTCACACACACAGTGACACACACACACACACTCATGCAGATACACACAAAACAAGAATACTACTGTGCACAAGAACGCTGTGTAGCACTAGTTGAAGTTGAACCAAAGTCTCATCAGCTGGGGAGGGCACTGTTAATATTTAAAGATATATTAGCAACTCTTGCATGGCTCTGTCAATATCAAATGTTGAAAACAGTTGCCTAGGCCTACACGGCTACAGTACGCCCTATATTTAATATTAGAGTAATTTTTCTTTCTTTTTTATGCGTTCCAATTCCTTGGATACGTATGCATGCCTACACGTTATTTAGCCCACACTCGTGACACTGTGTAGGCGTTATCGGTTATGTAAAAAAAAATTCACGACTGCAGATTGCATCGACATGTTCACCAGCAAGATCAGGAAAATGTCATGGTCCACCCTTTTGCCTTTATTAATTATGATAGTTTATCTACCAGACCGCGTAAAACAAAAAAGATAGGGCGTTAAAAGGCCAGAAGGCCTAGGCTACGAGCCAGCCCTCAGCTAGTACTACTACTACTACTACTACTACTACTACCAAACCAAAATCCTGAATGCCTCTTCTTCAAAAGTCTCTCTCCTCACACTCCTTGATCTGTCTGCAGCCTTTGATACCATTGACCATGGTATTCTCCTTTCTAGACTTCATCATACTTTTGGCATCTCTGACATTGCTCTCTCCTGGTTCACTTCATATCTATCAAACAGAAAACAAACTGTTCTCATCAATGGCACTTACTCTCAACCTGCATACCTGACCTGTGGTGTTCCACAAGGATCTGTCTTTGGCCCTGTTCTTTTCACTCTTTATACCTCCCCCCTGTCCACCATCATCAACTCCCACTCTATAAAACACCACTTCTATGCTGATGACACCCAACTTCAAGACAGTGACTCACCTGATAATATACAGCGCCTACTGACTCGCACCACTGAGTGTTACTCGGACATTAAGAACTGGATGACACACAATAGACTTCAGCTTAATGACGGCAAGACAGAAGCTATCCTCATTGGCACCCGTCAGAAACTTTCTCAGCTGCCTCCTCTTTCTCTCCCATTATGTAACACATCAGTCCCAATTTCTGATTCAGCTAAAAACCTTGGTGTCTGCATTGACTCTACCCTCTCCATGAACAACTTTGTTTCTCAAACTGCCAGATCTTGCTACTATCATCTCCATCGTATAAGCCTGATCAGGAAGTATCTCTCTGTGGAAACAACTGCAAAACTCGTTCTCTCCTTCATAATGTCTCGCATTGACTATTGCAATTCACTCCTGTCTGGTCTTCCTGCCTCCACCATTCACATCCTACAGCGCATTCAAAACAATGCTGTATGCCTTGTACTCAAAAAGAAAAAAGCTGACCACATATCTCCTCTCCTGGCACAACTTCACTGGATCCCTGTATCAAAGCGCATACAGTACAAACTAGATACCATGTGCTACAAAAGCCTCAATAACGCAGCCCCCGATTACCTGTCAAGCCTACTTGAGATCTATGTTCCCTCACGTACCCTCCACTCTACCTCCAATCCTCTGACTTTTCGCTTTCCACGCACTAACTTGTGACTAAGCTCAATACCTATGGTCCACGAGCCTTCTCTGTTTCTGGTCCACTCTCCTGGAACAAACTTCCTCTCTCAGTCCGTCAGCAACCTACTTTTGTCTCCTTCAAGTCCGCTCTCAAAACTCACCTTTTCTCCTCTGCATAAAATCCTAACCTCACTCAACCCCCCTCTGCAGCCTGTCTCCGCTCGGAGGGGAATCACATTGTTATAATATATAATTGTATATGATATGCTCTCTATAATTTTCCATTGCTTTTATTCTTGCTTTTATTCTGTGTGTGTGTGTGTGTGTGTGTGTGCGTGCGTGCGTGCGTGCGTGCGTGCGTGCGTGCGTACGTGCGTGCGTGCGTGTGTGTCTGTTTCAGCGCTTAGATTTGATTTTATCAAGATTTTGCGCTATATAAATATTGTAATTATTGTAATTATTATTATTATTACTAGTAGTAGTACTACTAGTACTAGTACTAGTAGTAGATCTACTACTAGGTACTTGGGACAGGATCGTACCCGGACCTTCCAACTACAAGTCTGACGTCTCACCGACTTGACTATCGCAGAGTAAACGTGT
>JAPXFY010000015.1:32131843-32236843 GCA_030674185.1 Monoplex corrugatus
AGTGGACCAGAAACAGAGAAGGCTCGTGGACCATAGGTATTGAGCTTAGTGCGTGGAAAGCGAAAAGTCAGAGGATCGGAGGCAGAGCGGAGGGTACGTGAGGGAACATAGATCTCAAGTAGGCTTGACAGGTAATCGGGGGCTGCGTTATTGAGGCTTTTGTAGCACATGGTGTCTAGTTTGGACTGTATGCGCTTTGATACAGGGAGCCAGTGAAGTTGTGCCAGGAGAGGAGATATGTGGTCAGCTTTTTTCTTTTTGAGTACAAGGCGTACAGCATTGTTTTGAATGCGCTGTAGGATGTGAATGGTGGAGGCAGGAAGACCAGACAGGAGTGAATTGCAATAGTCAATGCGAGACATTATGAAGGAGAGAACGAGTTTTGCAGTTGTTTCCACAGAGAGATACTTCCTGATCAGCCTTATACGATGGAGATGATAGTAGCAAGATCTGGCAGTTTGAGAAACAAAGTTGTTCATGGAGAGGGTAGAGTCAATGCAGACACCAAGGTTTTTTAGCTGAATCAGAAATTGGGACTGATGTGTTACATAATGGGAGAGAAAGAGGAGGCAGCTGAGAAAGTTTCTGACGGGTGCCATTGAGGATAGCTTCTGTCTTGTCGTCATTAAGCTGAAGTACCATTATATCTAATCTTGATTCTGATTCTTTGACAGATCTTTTCAGAACAATGACTGCTTTGTTTGCTTGCTTTGCTAGATCTTCTTGTGCAAATATATATATATATATATATATATATATATATATATATATATATAATATATGCATATATATATATATATGTATATATACACACATATGTGCATATATATATATATGAAATTTCTGTTTTTGTGGAGAATAGTTTGAAATATTTGTACTGATATGTTGTCTGCGCGATATGCGAATAGCATGTAAATAAAACGAGAGGGGTGTTTCCGTCGGTTTTAATAACGATTACTGCATGTGTTTTTGTCTGGTTCATTTTTCAGTTCCTATTCCTTGCCATAGCTATGGACTTTGTCCAAGTTTCTTTTCAATCTTATATTAATTGTTGAAAGAGTCTCTAGCTGAGGTCATCAACGTGTAACAGACACAGAATATTCATGTTATTAGATTCACTTACATGTGGTGAATCACTGTCGTTGTTTTGTTGGTGAACAGGTAAATCATTAACAAATTAATTACTATTAGGCTACATTACAAGAAAGAACGTTGAAGGACCACCCATAATGAAAGATGAAGTTAGAACAGCATTGAAAAAGAAAAAACCGGGAAAAGCCTCAGGACCACACAATATTACTACAGAAATGATTGAGGCTGTAGATGACTTTGGTATTGAGAAAAATAACAGCTCCTCTAAATGAAATTTATGACACCAGAAAAATCCCTATAAAGATATGTCAAAATCAATTTTCACTGCACTTTCAAACAAAGCAGGGGCTATAGAATGAGAACTCCATTGTACAATCAGTTTGATGAGTCATGTAACAAATATTCTATTAAGAATAATCATGATGAGGGCAGGGAAAAGAATCAAAAGAAAAATAGCAAGAGAACAATTTGGATTTGTCGAAGGGAAAGGAACTATTAATGCCATATACATCCTAAGAACTCTCACTGAGAGGTCAGTCGAGTTGCATAAGGATTTATATTTATGCTTTGTTGATTACACCAAGTCTTTTAATTGAGTAAGACACGAAGAATTGATCAAACCAACTACATGTAGAAAGGTTCAATGTTGATGGAAAAGATCTAAAAATAATCAGAAATATGTATTGGGAACAAACAGTAGCAATGAGAATTGAAAATGATATAAATTCTTACCAAAAAATCAAAAGAGGGGTTAGACAGGGATGTGTTCTGTCACAAGATTTGTTTTCTTCACGCCACAATGAAACCATCATGAGAAACCCAGAAGAATGCTCCGGGATAAAGGTTGGAGGAAAATTATAAACAATCTTCGTTACGCAATGACATCGTTCTAATTGCAAAAAAATGAAAAAGACCCACAAAATCTTGTGAAAGTAATAGAAATAGAAAGCAGAAATAAAGGGCTGGAGCTAAACAGTAAGAAGACTAAAGTCATGGTAATCAGTAAAAAAATTTAAAAAAACCAAGAAAAAAAAACCCCTCTGTCTCTGTCTGTGTCTGTGTCTCTCTGTCTGTCTGTCTCTGTCTTTCTGTCTCTCTCTGTCTCTCTCTGTCTGTATGTGTGTGTGTGTGTAAATGCGTGTGTGTCTGTGTAAATGCGTGTGTGTGTGTTTGTAAATGTAATAATAATAATAATAAAATAATAAAGAGCATTTATATAGCGCCTAATCTGATGAAAACAAGAGCCCTAAGCGCTTACAGGTATCACGCAGACACAACCAAACACACACACACACACACACACACACACACACACACACACACACACACACACACACACACACACACACACACGCACACACACACCAGCCGACATTCAAGGCTCAAAAGACAACAAGGGGGGATTTGGGGAAGTTAGGTGGTAGAGTCTTTATAAGTATCATGAGAGGGACTGGAAGAGATGGGTTTTCAGAGAGGACTTGAAAGAAGTGAGAGTTGCAGAGTGGCGAACAGAGACAGGGAGCCGATTCCAGATTACAGGGGCCTGATAGGAAAAGGAGCGTTGACCATAAGTTTTAGTGCGACAGAATGGTATGCGGAAGGTACGAGTATCAGCCGAGGAACGAAGTTGACGAGAGGGGGTGTACAGATGGAGGAGGTCAGAGATGTAAGGGGGTGCAAGACCGTTGAGAGACTTAAAACATAACAAAGCAATCTTGTAGCGAATTCTCTTTTCAACAGGTAACCAGTGAAGAGATTTGAGAAGAGGAGTGACATGAGAGGAACGAGATTTTCTGAAGATGAGCCTAGCAGCATTGTTTTGAACTTTTTGAAGCTTTTGAATGAGAGAGAAAGGACAGCCCGAGAGGAGGGAGTTGCAGTAGTCGAGACGAGAGAGAACAAAGGCACAGAGGAGAGTTTTGGTGGCTTCGACAGAGAGGATATTGCGAATAGAAGAAATTCTGCGTATCTCAAGATAGCATAATCTGCAAACATTCTGGACGTGTTTTTCAAAGGACAGGGTGTTATCAAGAGTGACTCCAAGATTGCGGACAGTGGAAGATAGTGGAATGTCAGATCCAAGCAGAGAGACAGACAGAGGAAGGGAAGAACACTTAGCCAATGTGGTGGGAGAGATAAGGCTAAGTTCAGTTTTAATGGGGTTGAGTTGAAGTTTGTTTACAGTCATCCAGGAGTGAACATCAGAAATGCAGCCTTGGGTTTGTCTGATTATAGAGGGCAGTTGTGGGAGGGAACCAGAAGTATAGAGTTGGTTGTCATCAGAAAAGCTATGATGGGACATAGAGTGAAGTCGCATAATTTCAGAGAGGGGTTGTGTGTACAGCACAAATAGGATGGGACCTAAAACAGAGCCTTGGGGCACGCCAAACTGGAGGGTAGCGGGTGCAGAGGATGAACAACAGACAGAGACTGTTTGAGTGCGATTGGAAAGGTAGGACTGGAACCAAGACAGAGCGATGTCAGAGATACCGAACACTTTATGGAGACGTGTGAGCATGATAGAATGGTCGATGGTGTCGAATGCAGCCGAGAGATCAAGGAGAGATAGAAGAGAGATTTGATTTTGATCAAGAGCAGTCAGAATATCATTTGCAATTTTTACAAGAGCAGTTTCAGGGCTGTGTCCAGTGCGATAAGCCGACTGATAAGGGTAAGAGAGGTTGTTGGCGGTGATATGATCAGAGATCTGTGCGAGAACAATTTTTTCAAGGACTTTGGATAAGAAAGGTAGGTTGGAAACAGGTCGATAGTTTTTGAGGTTATTGGGGTCAAGACTAGGTTTCTTTAAAAGAGGTCTGACCAGGGCAGATTTGAAGGAAAAGGGAAAGATACCAGATGACAGGGAATTGTTGATGACAGTTGTGAAGTGAGGGAGCAAAGTATCTAGGCAGTGTGTTAAGATAGATGCTGGAAGAGGATCAAGCTCACAGGTCTTGATGTCAGAATGGCGGATTACATTGCGGATAGTAGTTTCAGAAGCAGGCTGAAAAGAAATAAGTGGTGTGCCTTGAAACAGAGGGTCGGGAATAGGAGGTTGAGAGATGGGCTGGGAGTCAAGACTGGAACGGATGGACCTAATTTTATCAATGAAAAAATCTGAAAAATGTTGTGCTAGACGGGCAGGGGGAAAGCATGATGGGAGAGGAGATTTATCTGATTTGCCAAGGAGGGTATTAGTAACGGAATATAGCTGTTTTGATGTAGAGCATGCAATAATTTTCGCATTGTAAAAGGCAGACTTAGCAGAGTCAACTATAGCATTGACAGTTTTGTTGGCAGCCTGAAAAATCTGTTTATTGATAGTAATGCTGTTCTTCAGCCACCGTCTTTCAGCACGACGGCGTTCACGCTTGGCCTTAAGAAGATCAGGGCCAACGGCTGAAAACCAGGGCGATGGTGGTCTCTGGGATACCCTACGTCTGGTGGCGGGGGCGTGCATGTCCAGCAGATCACCAATAGTCCGATTGAGGTCGTCAGCAGAGGCTGGAGGACAGGACTGAAGAGCGGCCAGGAGATCTTCGTTGAAGACGACGGTGTTGATATCAACTAGTTTTCTGACCATGACATAGGTAGTTTGGGGTGGAGGCTTGGTCATTGAAAGTTGGCCGAGGATACAGACATGATCCGAAGGAAGAGTATAATCAATTTCAATGGATTTGATGAAGGACTGGTCAGTTCTATGAACAACCCAATCGAGGATGTTGCCTTTTTCGTGGGTTGGAGTGTCGATAGATTGGGTCAAGCCAAAGGAGTTAAAAGAGCTTATCAGTTTAGCAGTGTGGGTCTGGTTAGGTTCATTATAATGAAAATTAAAGTCTCCTGCAATGATGAAACAGCCTTTCAAGGTGTTACAGTAGGCAAGGAGGTCTGGAAACTCTTCTACAAACACATGGTTTTTAAGCTGGTTCTTTGGGCTGGGTGGTGGACGGTAGAGGAACAGCAGATGGAAAGTCTGGTGGGGTAGAGTGAGGGAGAGCTGGACAATTTCAAAAGTAGAGTGTTTGAATTTAAAGTCAGTCTTGGTAGTAATTCGGGGCAGGAGGGACTCGGCAACAACAAAAGCGATGCCGCCGCCGAGACCAGTTTTGCGAGCGAACGAGAGTGTACGGTGACCGGGAGGAGCAAGATCCCTCTCCTTGGGTTCATCCCCGACAGGCTGAAACCAGGTTTCATTGACGGCGAAAATATCGACGACGTGGTCATGGATGAAGTAGTTGATCGCGGATCTCTTCTCGTGTCTGGTACCGAGGGCCTGAGCATTGAACAGTGCAAGAGTCAATGAGTCAGTGCGTAGTTTTTTTTGCCGGCTGTGAGAGGAATGAGGTTATCAGGGTTGGAGCACAGCGGTCTGGGGGACGGATGGGTATCATAGACAGGAACAGAAGGCAGACCACTGCTGCCATGACGCTGATGTACATCAGTGACCACTGGAATCGTACGTCTCTTGCGCATTCCACCACGACATGATCGACGACGGGGGAGATTTCGGCCGATTTTCAGCGATCTCAAGTGTTCAACCAGGTCAGGGTCAAGGATCGAGTCAGGGGGGCAACATGACAGCAAGCAGTCCCGATTGTACTGCACACGAGTGGAAGAATATGTAGACACAACAGCTGGTTGTGAAGCGGGGCGTGATGAGGCAGACGCACGCAGTGCGAGAGAGACAGAGCGGGGAGGGTGCACGTGCACTGGCGAGAAACATGGCGGGCTGAGTTGAAAATTCAAGTGGAGTAGGAGAGATAAAATACACAAAGAAAACAGTACCTTGGCTTGCAGCGAAGCATTCATAAACCACCACATACTGAAACAGGAGCATTCACAAACACAATCACTTGCTTTTAGCCATCAACAATCGATATAACTCCGTGCACACACACAAATAATCGCAGCGAGGTAGCCGTGCCTGTGAGGCGGCTGAACCTTGACCTTGACCTTGCTATAAATGTGTGTGCTTGTAAATGTGTGTGTTTGTCTGTAAATGTGTATTGTGCATTTGTGCGTGCGTGTGTGTGTTTGAGTGTGTGTGTGTGTGTGTGACTAATACGTGAATGACTTTCTTTGTGTTTGTGTGTGAAGTGAATGAGTGCGCGCGTGTGCACTTGTACGAATGTGCACGAGTACGTGTTTTTGTGTGTAAGCTTGTGTCGTTATTATCATAGTATCTGCAGGTGTGTGTGTGTGTGTGTGCACGCTTGTGTGTGCGTGTGTGTGCGCGCGCGCGTGCGCGTTTGCTCACGCAAGTGTGCACATAATTTTGTACATGTACTGTCTGTGCTTGTATTTATAGTATGTGTGTCATTGTGTATGTGCGCGCGCGCGCGTGTGTACACTCGCACGTGTGCATGTGCCAGTATACTGTTTGTCATTTTTAGTGCGTGTGTGTGTGTGCGTGTGCGTGTGTGTGTGTGTGTGTGTGTGTGTGTGTATGTGTGTGTGTGTGTGTGTGTGTGTGTGTGTGTGTGTGTACACACGCGCACACACATGTGCTCTCTCTCTCTCTCTCTCTCTCTCTCTCTCTCTCTCTCTCTCTCTCTCTCTCTCTCTCTCTCCCTCTGCAGAAGGCAAGTAGACCGACTGACTTTTTTTCAAGCAGATTTTCATTTAACAAATTCAGTAGTCAAAAGAGCACGTACACCGTAAAAAACAACTGACAAACAACTGTCCATCATGACCAGACAAGCACTCAAACCAACACAGGTGACACTTTGAAGAAAAACGCATTTCATTACACTGAATCAAAGAAGCTTTGGACATAAACTATATAGAGCGGTGAAACAATCATACCTACAGGCCTACATCTTAACGAATTTGGAAAGCAGTACTATAAAATGTTAACTGACACTAGAAAACGTGAGAGAGAGAGAGAGAGGGGGGGTGGGGGGGGGTGGGGGTGGGGGGGGAGGCAAAGACAGGGGAAGGAGAGGCAATGAAGGAGAGCGACAAAAGACGGAGAATCAGAGAGCAAGAGAGGTGTTTGTGAAAATTGGCTTCTGTGAAACAGACGATTTTAAAGATGATTGTGGTTGTGTTAAAGCTCTTTTTTTTTTCTTTCTTTCTTTTTCTTTTTTCTTTCTTTCCTTTTGTTTTTTAAATTTAAAAGAAAAGAAACAAACAAACACAAAAACAAAGCAAAAGGAAAAAGAAAGAAAAATAAAAATAAACACCCCTTCTGAAAAAACAAACAAACATGGATTTCAGTGCCACCAATTTTTTAACGTCGTTGTAGATAGCTCATAAAATCTGCACGCATACACCATTTTGCAACAACACACATTTTCAGAAACATGGACGTAATGAGATTTAAAAGAAAGGTTTACGTGCCGCGTTAGTTGACACTCTAGATTAGATCAGTGACTAGATCTATATTGTTGACATGCTAGATTAGATCGGTGACTAGATCTACATTGTTGACATGCTAGATTAGATCAGTGACTAGATCTACATTGTTGACATGCTAGATTAGACCAGTGACTAGATCTACATTGTTGACATGCTAGATTAGATCAGTGACTAGATCTACATTGTTGACATGCTAGATTAGATCGGTGACTAGATCTACATTGTTGACATACTAGATTAGATCGATGACTAGATCTACATTGTTGACATGCTAGATTAGATTAGCGACTAGATTAAACATGACTAGTTCTATTAATCACTTGAATACATATGTAGGTAATGGGTAATTACAAAAACACACCAATTCTTACCGAAAAAGAAAGGCTGATTTGAAGTACAGGCCCAATATAACTTTGTCGTGTGTAAATCAAAGTTGTATGATTGCAATCATTTCAGCTCGACCGCTAGCAAGCGACCGTGAGTACGCAACATTTCCATTCAATAGTTGCCTGTCACTGGTTGCAGAGTTTCATTAAATCGATCTTAACCATGCAATGTTGAACTGTTTACCCACAACCAAAACACCCATGAGGAGCATTTTCAGGTATAAACGAATTCATTGACTAAAATCGTATTGTCATTTAGGTGCTCTAGACCAGCCTTGTGTGTGAGAGAGAGACAGAGACAGAGACACACAGAGAGAGAATGTGTGTGTGTGTGTGTGTGTGTGTGTGTGTGTGTGTGTGTGTGTGTGCTTGTGTTCATTCTCTGGTCATGCGTTTCTAGTTTTGATTTTCTTGAACGTTGGCACCCTTTAATTCAGATAATTTCAAATCAAATGTAATAATGCATCTCTCATAATGTAAATGTCACTGAGAATCACGATTCCCTCTTCCTGTTCTTATTTTCTCTGACAAGTCCACTTTAAGGATTATTGTAGCGGAACTTCCGGACCATATCTCCGCCGTGACTGCGGACCTCCAAAGTAGGCCTGCTGTTGCCACTGGATCCATCTCTGACGGTGACGCGGTGGTTGCCTACCGTACCAGTACGTCCGCTGATGCGTCCGTTGAAGGATCTGACGTTGTCAGGCCTCAGACGGTTGAAATCTCTGACGGCGTCGCCATAGTTTCCTCTGCCATTGTAGTGGCGTGTAACGCGAGATCCACTGCGCGTGATGCCGGTGCGAGCGAAACGGCGAAACAGGGAGCGTCCTACGGCGAAAGCCGCACGTGCAACTAGAGGAGCGATTCTCTTTCGGCGAAGGTTTTTGCTGCCTTTTGTGTACAGGGAACGCTTCTCCTTCAGCAGTTTGAAGGCCACGTGCTCGTCTGTCAAGACAGAAAAAGAGTGAATAAATATACAAATACATTAACCAACAAATAAACAAACAAAAAAGCCAAGAAAGAAACGAACGGGAGACATGTAACCATGTAAACAACTTCTTTAAGTCTGATACATTCAAAATTTATTCTCAGGCAAATGTGATACTAAACATTAGAATTGTGTTTTTGTCTTTGTTTTTTTTGTTTTGTTTTGTTTTTCTTAATTTTTTTTTAATCTCCATTGTTGATATCTATAATATCCCCCATCCACTAGTGCGTATTGTCACTTTTTTGTGTGCTTTTTCCGCCTTGCTTAGAAGATATTTTTTCTTCAAATTTACACTACGTATTATCTACATACTTTGACCAAAACAAACAAACAAACAAACAAACAAAAACACACACACACAAAACCCACAAACAAACACATAAGCAAACAAATAAATAAACAAACAAAAACAAAATCCAAAACAAGTGTGGCTGCCCGCGTTCAAGCAAACAGGAACTTGAAAAACAAACAAAAAGAAAGGAAAAAAAAAGAGTAAGAACGCGTATTTAATACAACAAGACAAGACAGGCGCAACTTTTCGGCCAACTGGCCTTTGTCAAGCGTAAGATCACAGACAAACAAACACCAGATACAAACATTCGGACAAAAAGACTGAAACTTTCCTGCTGCTTCATCCAGTGTGAGAAAAGGAATCAAAAACAAATAGAAGTTTCTATATAAGGACCTTGACATTGTGTATTCGTAGATTTACGGAATCTGTGATTGTTAGCAATTTGTGGGTCTCCATTGCTTTAATCATTTACACGTTGGAACACTTCAAGTATAAACCAAGATTGATAACGAAAGCCGCTTATGCTGTGACAGTGATGGAATAAACTGTACTTAGACAAAGACAACAACAGGAACCAGAAAGACACAAAAACAGAATTAGAAAGCGTCTTTAATATAACATGACAAGACAGACGTATATTTTCGGATAAATGGCCTTTGTCAAACGTAAACGTAAGACAACAAAGAGCAAATGACAAACAACAGGGAACAAATACAATATATATATATATGTGTGGGGGGGGGGGGGGGGGAAGAAACAGCAAAATGTCGCACCTTTTGTCAAGCAGATTTCCCCCTAATCTTTTTATTTGTCCTTTGTTGTTTGTTAATTGTTGTCTTACGTTTACCATTGACAAAGGCCAGTTGGTCGAAAATTTGCACCTGCCTTGTCTTATTATACGGTATTAAACGTGCCTTCTAATTCTTTTTTGTACGTGTGCTTTTCTGGTTTTATGTTTGCTTGAACACGGGAGGTCACATTTGTTTTGGATTTCAAACAAAAAGAAAACAAACCCAAAAAATAAATTAAATTAAATAAAAGATCCACCACAAAAAATACACCAAACAACCCACTGACCAATCAAAGAATGAATCAAAATATTTCACGTTTGCATGGTTACTCTCTAGAAGACTGGTGCAGGTTTTAAGGATTTCATCGTGATAAAAAACATCACCTCAAATTAAACGTGATGTGAACGAGGACAGTTAGTTGCAAACTGACCATCAGTGAAAACAGAATGCAAACAATTACTGTCGGAAGTTCCTGAGAACGTGCTGTTAACAAAGATTTAAAAAGAGCTGATTTTACGGACGTTTTTGGTCGGTGTTACTTCGATCTTTGCGCCATTATTTCTAAACGAATACATTTGGAAGTCCTCAATGGTCTACACTCTCTTACTACAGTATGGTAAAAAATCCATCCCGAAACAGCTAAGAAAATATTTCTAACCATTTCTGTGACAGACACACAGACTATACCTCTTTCGAATCGATATGAAACAATCTCCTTTTTATATCTAAATATGGGAAACTGGGGAGGGGGGGGGGAGAGGAGAGAAAGAAGGCAAGAAACTTACCAGTCTGGCCCACCAAAATCTGATCCTCCAAGTTCATGTACAGCGCCAGCTCGTCATCGTCCATGTCGTCCAGGGGAAAGTCGACATGCTGTCCAATCTCCTTCTCTTTGTCAGTTAGCTCGTTCTCGATCGCATTGTCATCTTTTACGTCATCTACAGTGTTGTCAACGACGCCTTCAACGACATCAGTGAAGCTGTTGTCGCCTTTGTTACCCCACGGGTCCAACTGGCCCCAGCCGGCGCCGGTTTTGTCTGAGGCTGAGACAGAGTTTTGATCTGGAGAAGGGACAACAGAGGCTTGTATCCTGAGAACCAGCATTACCATTCCCAAGAAGGACATCATCAGCAACTTCGCCATGGTCTTGTCGTTGTTAATTCTTCAGAGTCGTCTAGTTCTTCTACTGCTTTCTTTGATATTATCGATGACAGTTTTCTGTGATCCTGTGAGTTTCAAGTCCTGTTCTACGCTGGAAGTTACAATGTTGAAACCGGAACGACCGACGAATCAACTTGCAAACCCCTCGGGTCTCAGATTGGTAGAGCTGTCAGAGAAACTGTTGTAGCAAAGCGTCCGATTGTGGAAGGACATGTGCCACAAGCTGAGTGCGCCCGGGCTTATAAAACTCCTAACCCGGATTTCAGCGAGTGTCCGGGACTCGGAAAATGACGTCCGTACCGGATCCCGAATACGATTTGCATCAACAGCAATTTGATGAATGGTGGGGTTTTCCCCCGTTTCCAGAAAAGTAGGGAGGGGGAGGCGTTTGGTGATGGTGGTGGAAAGTAGGAGAGGGAGGGACAGGGGAAGAGAGGATATGTGAGTCATACCGCTTCACGTACTTGGCGAAAAGTCGCCTTCCACAAGGGAAAAGAACAGGAGGCTGATTGAGATCGACGGCGACATACACAATAATGTGTGCTAGAGTGTGTGTGTATGTGCGCGCACGCGCTTGAGTACATGCGTGCGTGTGTGTGACTGTGTGTGTGTGTGTGTGCGTATGTGTTTGCGTGCGCGCGCGCGCGTGTGTGAGTGTAAACATTTTTAATAGTATACAATTTGCTATAAGAACATAAAGTATATATGTAGCATGTCATATGTCATTGTATACGACGTAAATTAGCATAAAAACAGAACTATGTATCATTTGATACATGTGCAATAGTTTTATTCTGGAATTAGAACAATTTTACAAGAGACACGAAAGTACGTTCAATCAGTACAGGCACTACTGAGCGCCACCAAAGGAACCCAGCAAGCAGTATAGAGTCCTCTAATCGGTTGCTACATGGTTGAGTGACTCGATGGCTTCTGTGAACTTACTGGCATTGAAACTGTGGCTGAATAAAACTGTGGAAAGTTGCAGAGATGAAATATGCAGCCTGTACTACGGATAAGGTCACTGAACCAGTGTGAAAGATATGGTAGAAAATAAAAGGCCATGATCACTACACCATTGTGGATGGCTGTTGCCCAGTTTGTGGGTCATAACGGTTAGGCACAAATAAATCGTACAAGCAGTGGTCTATCCAGCTGTTCAGAGATTATTTTTTGCTAAATAGGATCCCCAGTTCAACCACTCTGCAAGTCCATCCAATATTTTCTCTATGGGTCTACCTGGTACTGTTTTTCCCTCCAGCTTTCCTGTTGTGACTAGATGCTACAATTTCTCATTTTGCATAAGGGGCTTTCTCGATTTTTGTGTGTGTTTGTTTGTTTGTTACTGATTATCATGACTTAAGCTGTTTTCTGTTTAGCTCCAGCCCTTTATTTCTGCTTTCTATTTCTATTATATTCACAAGATTTTGTGGGTCTTTTTCATTTTCTGCAGTTAGACCGGTGTCATTTGCGTAACGAATATTGTTTATCATTTTTCCTCCAACCTTTATCCCAGGACATTCTTTTGGGTTTCTCATGATGGTTTCGCTGTAAAGTGAAAACAGATCTGATGACAGAACACATTCCTGCCTAACCCCTCTTTTGATCTTTTGGAAAGAGCTTATATCGTTTTCTATTCTCATCGCTGCTGAGTTCGTATTCTATATCACCTGCTTTCTTTGGAAGTGCGATGAAAATTGATTTTGACGCATCTTTAGTTTTTTTTTCCCGTGTCATAAATTTCATAGAGGATGACTGTTATTTTTTCAATACCCAAATTGATCTAGAGCCTCAATCATTTTTGTAATGATATTGTCTGGTCCTGGGGCTTTTCCCGGTTTCATCTTTTCCAACGCAACTCTAACTTCATCTTTCATTATGGGTGGTTTTTCAACATTCTTTCCTGTAATGGGTTCTTTGTTTCTCTCATCGTCAAAAAGGTTTTTAATGTACTGTCTCCATCTATCTAATACTTTGTCTTTTTTTTCAGAATAATCATACCATCTTTAGATTTTAAGCAACCAGTTGACATGCACGCCTTTTTCCTGTGGGCAATTTCTTCAATGTTTCTGTGCATAAACTTAAGATGTTTTGTGTCAATCTTCTGTTTCTTTGCATTTTGTTTCCAGCCAAGGTTCCTTAGCTTCATTGTACCTCTTCCTGATTTCTGTGTGTATCTTTTCGTATTCTTCCTCTTTTCCTTTTGCCCTCCTCCGTTCTTCAATCAAACCTAAAATTTCTTTTGTTATCCAGTTCTTCTTTTCTGTTCTTTCAACTCTAGGGATTTCTTCACAAGCTTCATTTAACGAGTTTCTCAACTTTGTCCATCGTTCCTCACTGTCACCAACGTCCTCCGGAGCACTGAATTTGTTTTGAAGAAGTATTTAAAGTTTTCACGAGTCGATTCATCAGTCTTTAAAGTCCATGATTTGATTTGATCTTACTTTCGGGTTGTTTTTTGTTCTCTATAGTTTCAGCTTAAATCTTCCTGTTGCAGGATTGTGGTTACTGTTGCAGTCTGTGTCTGGTAATGTTTTTGTTATCAGTAAAGAATTTCTAGATCTTTTATTTTTGACATGGATATTTCCAAAATTTGGTGATTCATTTTCGATGTTTCACATCTAAATAAGTCCAGCGCAACGTTGACAAAGTTAAAAATGATGCGATGGCTCGACCAGCTTGTTTTACAGGTGCATTTTTTACCTTCGGGGGAGGGTGGGCAGGGACTGAGATGTAAGAAGGCAAGTTCAGGTCACACGCGGTCAACTGGAAAAGTCGAGGTGATAAGACTACAGTAACGGTGTAGTAATGGTCGTGGACGATGCAATGGAAAGTTGTGAATTATCCAGCTTCCTCTTTTCTCTACACCAAGTTGTGATCGGAGTGAGGGGGAAGAAGAGTTAAGCAATATGAAACTGTTTACGAGACACTGATAGTACAAGTCATCTACGTCAAAGGCAGCATCCTGGTGCGTTAAAGGTCAGACTGTAGCAATAAAGATATCGATAAAATACATGTCCATGTCACTTGATCAGGTTGGATTCTGAGGTCAGTGACCTAGGAGGGTTTGTTAGTTCAGAGAAAAGAAGAAAAT
Organism: Monoplex corrugatus; assembly: GCA_030674185.1. Classification (NCBI taxonomy): domain Eukaryota; kingdom Metazoa; phylum Mollusca; class Gastropoda; order Littorinimorpha; family Ranellidae; genus Monoplex; species Monoplex corrugatus. The sequence goes on from JAPXFY010000015.1 coordinate 32,146,008, forward strand.
AACGAAGATTAAAGTACGTTCAGATCCTTTCATATGAGTATCGTTGGATTACCACCGACCACTTCTTGGCATTGTCTGAAGGAAAAAAAGTTTGTCAATAAATAAATGTATGAGCTGACTTAAAAATGAAATAAAGTAAACCGTAAGTATAGAAGTAAATAAAGAAATTAGTAAGTACACATGACCAGCTTGTACCTTTGCTACCACCAGTAGCCACATGGCCATGTCAAAGAGGTCAAGAACAGCCGGAACAAACGAGACAGGATGAACTTATGACCTTCTCATGTTGACGTCAAAGCCCTGAGGTCAAAATCACGCCTATGTTCACCGCTACGAAATTTGGGGGCACTAAACTGAGATTAGTTGTTTCTGGGAAATGTGTTTTGTAATTGTAATTTGTCTTTTGTCTTAAACTACATTTTCAAGGTTGATATATCCATTTACTCAAGCGGTTGAATGTTTGAGACTGACGGAGAGAGGCAGACAGATAGAGACAGAGAGAGACAGAGAGACAGAGACAGAGAGTGCATATGTGAAGAAAGAATACAGTTTACAACAAAACTAAGAGACAGAGAGAGACAGAGAGACAGAGACAGAGAGTGCATATGTGAAGAAAGAATACAGTTTACAACAAAACTAAGAGACAGAGAGAGACAGAGAGACAGAGACAGAGAGTGCATATGTGAAGAAAGAATACAGTTTACAACAAAACTATCATGAAGAACCGCGAAGAATGCCCTGGGATAAAAGATGGGGTTAAAGTGATAAACAATCTTCGTTACGCAGATGACACAGTTCTATTTGCAGAAAACAAAAAAGACCTACAAAATCTTGTGAATATACTAGAAATAAAAAGCAGAAATAAAGGGCTGCAGCTAAATAGCGAGAAGACTAAAGTCGTGGTAATCGGTAAAAAACAAGAAATCCCCTCATGTAAAATAACAGCAAATGACACAGCATTGAGACAAATTGATAAGTTTAAATATCTGGGAACAGTAATCTCATCAGACGGCAAATGCACACCAGAAATATCTAGCAGAATCGGCCTAGCTAAAAAAAAAGCATTCAAGAAAATGAAAGCGTTCTTACCAACAAATGCCTATAAATTAACATCAGGAAGAGAGTTCTTGTACGGGTGTGAGGCGTGGACAGTCAACATGCAAAGTCAGTACAAGATTGAGGCAGCTAAAATGTAGTTTCTAGGAAGAATGTTGAGAGTTCCATGGACAGCAAAGAAAACAAACGAGACAGTCGTGAGGGAGGCAGACACAAAAAGGACATTAATAAAGAAGTTTAGGAAAAGACAAACAACATTTACAGGACATTTAATCAGGCAAGAGAAATTACAGCACCTAGTCACAACAGGAAAGCTCGAGGGAAAGAGAGCACCAGGTAGACCTAAGGAGAAACTAGTGGATGGACTTGCAGAGATGCTGAGGACAGAGAGGGTGGGAGATGTACTTGCATCGACAAGGGATAGATTCGTATGGAAGGCCATGATCGCCAACGTTGTGCGGCAGTGCACATGATGATGATGACTGACAAGAAAATTAATATTAGTAATTGAAGTAATGATTCCTGCATGTTTGAACACGTTGACGTTGCTCTCTCTCTCTCTCTCTCTCTCTCTCTCTCTCTCTCTCTCTCTCTCTCTTTCTCTCTCTCTCTCTCTCCCCTCCCCCTCATATACCTGTTGTTTTTAGTAGTATTGATATTCCAGTTTCGTTTTATGGTGGTATCTTTATACTATTAGAGTTCACTTGTATTAATGCAGATTTTCTACGGATATTATTACTATTATATGCATTTGTGTTCATGTAGGCTCCATGGGCGAGAGCTAGGTGTGAAAAGTGTTAATCTGCGTGTACTGTTACCCACGAAAATTAAAAAATGTGTTCTCGTTCTTGTGTTTCTGTCTGCCTGTCTGTTTCTGTGTTTGGAAGTGGTTTGGCTGTTGCTGTTGCTGTTGTTGTTGTTGCGTTTATCATAACTGGTTTCGGTAGGTTTGAATTAGCGCATAATAGAAGAATTATCAGTCATTCCATGGCAATATTTCCCCCAGCTATGCACAACAATTAACAACAACACTTCACTGAGATGCAGTCCCGCCAGTCCAAGTTCCTGGTTTCTCTCTCTTCCTGCTGCTGCTGCTGCAGATTGGAGCAGAAAGCAGCCACTCACTCCAAGACTGATGCCACAGACATCTACTGTTGTTTCTTCTGTCTACCGCACGGCCGGATACGCTCAAGCAAATAGGAAGGTTAAAAATCGGTCGCGCACAAGGTCAACTCAAAGCAGTTTTCTTAGATTAAAGTGCTCTCTCTCTCTCTCTCTCTCTCTCCTCTCTCTCTCTCTCTCTCTGTGTTTCCGTAGAATAAAGTGATCCGCGAACATTGCTCTCTCTCTCTCTCTCTCTCTCTCTGTCTCTCTCTGTCTCTGTGTTTGCTTAGAATAAAGTGATCCGCGAACATTGCTCTCTCTCTCTCTGGCTCAGTGACGGGTTACATGTATTTGTTAGTTGTGTAGACCCTCCGATTTAAGCGAAAGCAGGATGTAAGTTTTGTTTTCTCTCTCTCTCTCTCTCCCTCCCCCTCTCTCTCTCTCCTTCTCTCTCTCTCTCTCTTTGTGGCTCAGTGACGGGTTATTTGTTGTGTAGACCCTCCGATTTAAGCGAAAGCAGGATGTAAGTTTTGTTTTCTCTCTCTCTCTCTCTCTCTCTCTCTCTCTCTGGCCCAGTGATGTGTTTGTTGTGTAGACCACCCTCGTAAACAAAACTCTTCTTCCCGTTCTTTCCAACCGCTGTGAATAAATGCAGCCACGAATCGTAACCCATGTATCGTGTCACATCCTTTAGCACATCGGTTCTCCTCTCTCTCTCGCTTGCTTGCTTGCTTGCTCGCTCGCTCATCCTATTTGAAGGGCATTTCCCTTTCGTCATGAGTCTCTTCTCCACTGACTCGGCAAACGTGGGCAGTCTCTCAAATTGCATACTCATTACTGTATGAGCAGGAGTTCCACGTTATACACAAAGAAATGAGAAATTCCCTTGTCGCAGCGGCGCGCGGGCGTGTGTGTGTGTGTGTGTGTGTGTTTGGAGGGGGGGATGTGTGTGTGTGTGTGTGTGTGTGTGTGAGCACGGTCCCATGTCTGACGCGCACGCGCGCGTATGTGTAGAAGGGTGGGAGTGGGGATTCAAGACAACTTTGTGAAAGGAAGGTCAAACCCTTTCACCTAGATCCTTGAAAGGCAAACTTACATTGAAAGGCAAACTTGAGAAGAACACACCCAACACAATTAATCACCTTTGAAATTTATCATGTGTTTAACTTACAATACAAAACTAAAATTACATTCATACTTACTTCGGAAATTTGACAAATCTGAAAGAAATTCGCTACCACACAAACCATTAATCACAACAAAAATTGTTAGTATAGTTTGCTTATGTAACTCATGTCGGTGCAGGTAGACCTATATCTTTCTATCTTTTCGTTTTAATGTATTTCTAATCAGCAGGTTTTTTTTTCAAGTTGCAGTCGTAAGCTTATAGTGATTTTCAGTTCAAAAGAATGTCAGTATCATTTTCCACTGGATTTTTTTTCGTCTTCCTCTTTCTTACTGTTTTTTTTTGTTTCGTTTTGTTTTGTTTGTTTTGTTTGTTTGTTTGTTTGTTTATTTATTTGTTTGTTTGTTATTGTTGTTGTTGTTGTTTGTTAGTTTTTCCCAACAACGGAATTTTTCTGTGTGAAATGCAGACCGTTTTCCCGAGGAAAACCACGTCGCAATAGTAGGGCATCAGTGCTTTGTTTGTTTGTTTGTTTGTTTGTTTGTTTTCCTGTATACGTATCTTATTTACTTACGAAAGTGGATTTGTTAACAGAACGTGGGGAATTCTTTTGCCGAGGGATCTTTTACGTGCGTTGAATGCATGCTGTACACAGCACCTCGGTTAATCGTCTGATCCAAAAGACTAACACTACCCAGGCCTCTGCTTGACCCTTTCACTCCCTTACCCTATCTACCAACTGCAAAAACTTAACCTTTGATTCCCTCACCTTATTCACCAGCTTCATGTACTTTAATCACTGAGCCACTGGTCCATTGTAGTGTTGTTATAATGAACGTTTCCCTTGCTTGTAGTGTGTGGTCCCATGTCTGACGCGCGGCACTGTTTATCATATTCATGTCATGAATGTGGACTTGATGCGTTGTAGTGACTGGGTGAAGTATCATCCGTCTCGTTTGCTGTTTAGATTTAAGTGACATGATTCAGGTAGAAAAATGTTTACAATTTTTTGGGGGAAAAGTGCAAACTTTCCCTTAAAACAAACAAATTCTCTCTCTCTCCTCTCTCTCTCTCCTCTTTCTCTCTCTCTCTCTCTCGGAGAGTTGCGAACTGAACTCAGTGGAGTGCAGACGTGTTTTCGTTGCTCTGCTTGTGGCTCGGTGAACAGCTGTTTTGAAAAATCAAGTAAACTGTAGCAAAGAAGAGGTTTCTCTATTGTTTTTTCCCCGGCGTTCGTAAAAGTCCTTGGTGTAGACAGCGATCATGGCTCAACACGGGTATACAACACCAGATGCCAGTATAATGCAGCTGATAGACTGGAGATTTACACAAATCCAGCAAAGGCTACACTCGCATGCAGCCACAATCAAGAGACTCGTGGACGACAAGTTCAGTGCTTTAGAGGCTAACTTCTCACAGTTCTTTGAGGATGTTCGTAAACTAAAGGAATGTGTTCAAACAAATAAAGAAGAAATAGATGACCTCAGAGAATTCACCACAACAATCACGGACAGACTTCATAATCTGGAAAGAAAGCTGGAGTCCACGGAGCAAGATGGCAAGAGGTGCAACGTGCTGTTCATCAATGTGGAAGAGTATTCTTGGGAGGACAGTTACGCTACTACTGAGATAATCACAGTCATCTTGAATAACCATGCAACCAAACCCAATTGGCATCAAGAAGACATTGCAAGTGCTGTCAGACTTGGAAAACCTCGTACCTCTGGTAGCAATCCCCGTCCCATTTTAGTTCAGTTCTGCCGGTGGACGGACATAATGGCTGTTTTAGGAAACAAAGAACTCAGAGACAACCTCAGGGAAAACGGGATCAAGGTAGCGTCTGACCTCACCTCGAGGCAGAGGCAAATGGTCGAGTTCCATCGTGGGCGTGGTAAAATCGCATACATTTACAACGGAAAACTGCGTATGAGCGACAGACAACAATCATATTACGACTATGATAACGGTCATGACTACCCTTCAGTTGCCCCCCACTTTGACGAACATTGGCCACATGTTCAGGACAACAGACAATCTGTGCATGATGGCAAAAGAAATTAACATCTTCACCACAGATATTCCTCAAAGAACAAATTTGGACGTCACAACAGAAACCAGAGCATAAGGCGTCACACAGTTTCTATGCATGAAGACAACCTGGACTACTGGGAGACAGGACAATCTTATACAAAAGACCAACAATACCACTATGAGACCACCAGGAATCCGCACAGATCCAGCAGAGATCATGCTGATGTAGGAGCTGTCCACGTCTTCAGGGAGCACACAGATGAGACTAGAGGAAAAACTCATAAAAGCTCTGAACGCCTGGATCGTGACAGGAGTAATTCCAGACCACTAGTCCCTGGTCCATACTCATGTAGCGAAGTGACCAGACGACCAACATCAAACCATAGAAGGTTTGTCTTCCTGAAAGAAAACACTGGCAGGGATCATTCAGTTCCACCTAAATCAAACAGAGTCAGTGCCAAACGGATGTATGGACATCAGCGGGATATAGAGCAGACAGTTGCCCCTTCTCCACGCCACAACACCTGTGCTCAGGACAGACGTAGCAGGATAGACTCGGTGATCCCTTCCCCAAATGATGACTCTTGTCCTCACGTTAAACGAAGCAGGAAAGACCCAGTGGCCCCTTCCGCATGTGATGGCCCATGTACTTATGACATTTGCAAAAGTATGGACTCAGTGGCCCCTCCCCCACATGATGACCCTTGTGAGGAAGTCAGCCATGACTCAAACAGTGACGTCCACGAAATCCAGCCTAGTGATCAAAGTGACGATCACACCGATGTCAGTGACAAAGACACCTGTATCTGTGATGCGGAAATGGAAAATATGGGTGAGGTCCTAGCTGAAGATGTGTGTGAAGCGACCAAAGAATTGGGTAAAATTAATACTGAGAATGTGAGTACCGATGAGGTCACTGTGCTCAGTGTCAGAACAAAGTCAGCTGATCACACTAACGTTGTGGCACACACCTCAGATCAAGCATTAAATGATACACACACGATAACACAAAACGCGAACGCCAAAAGCTTGTCAGACTCGCATGCTGACAATCTAGTTCTAGATTCTGATGATCTAGACACAAACCAGAGCATACAGACACCTTCTGTCACCCATGCTCTGCGACCTAGACGTGCTGCCTCCCACACACGGATAGACGGCAAGAGCAGTGGCCATGCTCCACCAAGGTCTAGCAGTCAGAGCAAAATTACTGATTCGTTTAAGAAAACGCAGGCTAAAAATCTGCCAAAAACAAGAAGCAGGTCCCAATCTTCTACAATGTAAAACCAAATCCAGTGTGAGCGAGGCCTCAGGTACTAACAGATAGGATATCGGCCGGGCCACAATATCAGGTAGACCTGTACGATCTGCCACAGGCGACGACAGTTATATTTGGAATCAGAACACAACACCACCATCGTAATCCAAATGTGCTTGCCGTGTAAATACTGCAAATAAATTACACGTTAGTTTCCTTAATTATAACGTAAATGGCCTTTTGGAAAAACTAGAAAATAATGATTTTGCCAATTTTCTTCTTACTTACGACTTTATATGTTTGACAGAAACATTTGTTGCAACTGACTTTGAATCACCACTTTTCAGTGACTTTGTAGTGTTCACGTCTAAAGCCAAGAAGCTGTCTCATCAAGGGAGATATTCTGGGGGGGTTATCGCAATGGTAAGGAAATCATATTCTCGTTTTGTTGAGCAAATCCCAATAGAAACTGAAAACACTTTAGCTATAAAAATCCACAAAGACCTGTTTTCTGTAGACAGAAACATACTGTGGATTTGTACATATGTTCCTCCGTGTGATTCTGTCTATTGGAATAACCAGGAAGGCGCATATGATATTGAAGTGCTGGAGCAATGCATTTTAGATCTATATGACTTGTGTGGTGATTCTTTTTTATTGGTAAATGGGGATCTAAACGCGAGAACAGCGAATACTAATTATAGTTTTAGTGGAGAGGTCGATGATTTCGATGTGAATGTTTATACCGAGAACAGATTTCCCAGAATTTCACAGGACAAAAACACAAATAAATTTGGTTGTCAGCTGATTGAGTTATGTAATATGTTTGAATGTATGATTTTAAACGGATTGCGTGAAACGGATTTTGACGATGGATGTAGGCCTACATATATTGCGTCCTCTGGGACTAGCACAGTAGACTATTTCATTACTTCCATTGATTTGTTTTCATCTATACACATCAAATCAATTGTTGTTGAGAACATGATGGATTCTGATCACCTACCAGTTGTTATGATGGTTGAAATTAAAAATGATATCGCTGAGGCTGGTCATGGTAAAACAAGTCAACCCAAAAACGAGGTTTGTGAGAAATTTATTTGGAAACATGAACTGGAAGCCGAGTTCCACAAAACTTTGAAAAGCAGTGATATTCAAGACAGACTTACTTTGGCCACAAATACTCTACATTGCGATGTGGATAATGGTTTGAATACTTTTGTACAAGTCTGAAAGATGCCAGTGCCTGTATGTATAAAACGTATAAAATTAACTGGAACAAAAGATCAGAATGGTTTGACAAGGACTGTCAGCAAGCAAAAAAAGAAACAAGGCGTAAACTAAATTATTTTAGGAAAACCAGGAAGGAAGAAGATAGAATTTCATATGTGGAAGAGAGGAAAACGTACAGACGTTTACTAAAGACAAAGAGACAAGCATTTAGGAAACAGAAAGCAGATTCGCTAACCATGGAACTGACTAATTCATCACAGTTCTGGAAACTGCTGAGAAGTATGGGTTGTGGAAACAAAGACAAAGTCTCAAATGATATTGATATTAATGTCTGGTTCGAGCACTTCAAGAATATTTTTCAAAATTATGGGGGACATGTTGGTGAACATTGTGATATTGAGGTAGATCTATCTGAGGAAAGGGAGCATACTCTAAATAGAGATATATCTGAAGAAGAGGTTAAACGAGCAGTTGGTAAACTTAAGACTGGTAAAGCAAGCGGAATTGATAGCGTTTCAGCTGAAATGTTAAAAAATGGGGGAAAAGATGTCATAGCTTTTCTAACAAAACTGTTTAAAATAATTTTTGACTCGGGGATATATCCAAAAGAGTGGTCCAAAGCCATTATCATCCCCATTTTCAAGAAAGGGGATCCTGAAAATGCAGATAATTATAGAGGTATATCTTTATTAAGCATGATATCTAAATGTTACACAACAATACTGAACATGAGATTATACACCTGGTTAGAAGCTAATAATTTGATCTCAGAGAGCCAGGCAGGTTTTCGTAATAGATACTCAACTGTTGATCATATATTCACACTACATGCTATCATTCAGAAATGCATGCACAAGAAAGGGATGAAATTATATGTTGCTTTCGTTGACTTTAAAAAGGCTTTCGATTCTGTCAGACATGATAAACTCCTTCATTGTATTAGAAATGAGGGTGTTAAAGGGATATTTCTCGCATCATTAATGGCAATGTACAAGTCATTGGTGTCATGTATCCGAGTTAACGATAAATTTTCAGAGATGTTTCAATGTCCGGTTGGAGTAAGACAAGGTTGTGTCTTGAGTCCTACATTGTTTTCGATATTTATATATCAGTTAGCAAATTGTATGGGTGACAAAGGAAAACATGGCATCCAATTACTACCTGGGATGTTGGAAATATTTGTTTAACTCTTTGCAGATGATGTGGTACTTTCTTCAACTACACCAAATGGTTTACAGAATCAGCTGAACGTTTTAAGTACGTGTTGTAACAACATGAAATTAAAAGTAAATATTGACAAAACGAAGGTCATGGTGTTTAGAAACGGAGGGTTCCTCGGAAAACGTGAAAAATGGTCATATGAAGAAAATAAGTTGGAAGTGGTGAATAATTATTGCTATTTAGGTTTTAATTTCACGACAATGGTAAGTGTAAAAAAAGGTACTGCACATTTAGCAAATAAGGGGAAGAAAGCTGTCATACAGCTAAATAGGGTTCTCCAAAAGTTCAAGGAAATGACAATGGATACTTTCTTTAAAATATTTGACGTAAAGGTACAACCCATTCTGTTGTACGCATGAGAAGTATGGGGATTAAAACGAATGGAACACATAGAAAAGGTACATATGATGGCGTGCAAAAGATTTTTAGGCGTGCCTGTTAAGACACCAAACAAGATGGTGTACGCTGATCTGGGAAGATATCCATTATTCGTTAACTCTGCGGTCGCATGCTTAAGATATTGGTTTAAATTGCTACAAATGAGTGCCGAAAGATTTCCGCATAAAGCTTACCAAATGCTTCTGGAATTAGATAGAAATGGAAACGATTGTTGGGCATCAGAGGTAAGAAAAATCCTGTGTGATACAGGTTTCAACATTGTATGGCTGCAACAGGGAGTAAGGGATGTAAAACTATTTTTAAACATATTCAGACAAAGACTTGTCGATCTGTTTATCCAAGAATACACTAGTATTATTACAGATAGTGACAGATATGAGTGCTATAGATCATTCAAAACAATTTTTGAAAAAGAAAAATATATTTCTGACATGGATACATATTGTTTCAGAGTGGCAATCACACAACTAAGATTTGATGTACTACCGCTGAATAACAATTCACATCGTTATAGTGAGAGTATTCACAAAAGGGCATGCCCTTTTTGCAAAACACATATCGAAAATGAATATCACCTTATATATGACTGTCCCACTTATACAGATATTAGAGTAAAATTCCTCAAAGATTCAGCTAGAATGCCACTTTATCTACTGCTCAAAGCAGAAAATTCTCATCATAGATACAATGTGTCCAGATTTGTTTTTCATGCCATCAACAGGCGCAAAAAAATCATGAATGAATAAACTAACGAAAATAAGTCATCACCAGTAATATATTACTGTATTACATAAGTAATTATGCAATGCTGTATAGTTATAATAAATGGTAAAACTATTAACGCTTGTTCCATTACATTTTTGTAGTCATTTCGATATAAACTGAGTACAGACTGTAAATTATGCACAAAAACGCGGGGGTAAAGATAATTTTGAAAAATTGAATTGTTTATTGATACTTGATTTACAAATATTTGGTAAATTGATTAGTCATTGATTGACTGCTTAACTGATTGTTTGATTAATTCATTGATTGATTGATGGATGCACTGACTGAATGATTGATCCATTGATTAGTTGCTGATTAAGTACTGATCGGGAAAATGATTTATATGAAACTGATCAAATTGTTCGGTGATCGCTAACTAGTCTGGTTTATAGATGAGTAATTGTATTAGGTGACTAACTTAACTGGTAGAGAAACGGTTCAGTATTTTAACTGATCGGATCTATATGGCTAATTAAATGATAGAATGGTAGTTGATTGATTGATTGATTGATTACCGTTGTCACGGTACACTGAATGTACTAAGTATTTGTTTGATTGGATGGATAAAGTGAAGTATGTTTCGCAAGCAAGATGATTTACCAATTATTTGTTGATCGTTTGATGATTGTATTATTTGACCGGCTGTTGGCCATACAGAGAGACTAATTGCTTGACCAGTAGATGGAGGAATGGAACGATATATGTATATGTATATAAATATCTTTATGACTTGTTTGATGCCTTGAGGCACTGATGAAGCTTGATTATAATCAAGTACTGTTTAGTGTATTACTTCATTAAATGTTAGATCTGGTCAGTAAAAGAAAGATATGTTGACGAAGTATCAACTGAGGAAAGCGCGGAAAGTGTCAATGTTCGACGATGCAATCATACACATTGCAATACTGGTGTAATCCACAAAAACCCTATCTCCCCCTCCCCCCCCCCCCCAACACCGACTATTGTATTGTGGCCTAAGGCCGATGTACATTAAAAAAATTCTGAGTTCAGAGTTCTGAGTTCTCTCTCTCTCTCTAACACACACACACACACACACACACACACTCACGCACACTCTCTCTCTGTATGTATGTATGCACGTATACATGTATGTATACATATATATATATATATATATATACACATACGTACATACACACATACATACATACATATTATATATATATACTCTCTCTCTCTCTCTCGCACGCACACACACACACACACACTCTCTCTGTATGTATGTATGCACGTATATATATATATACGTACATACATACATACATACATATATACATACATACATACATACATACATATTATATATGTATACATATATCTAGCTGTCTCCGTGAGCGTATGTGTGAGTGCCTTGTGTGTTTGTGTTGCCCCGCTAATAAATCTGTGAAGGAGTGAACGAGAGTGTGTGTGTATGTGTGTGTGTGTTTGTGAGTGTGTATGTGTGTGTGTGCGCGCGCGCATGTGTGAGCATGTGCGTGTGCATTTATGTCTGTGTGAACATGCACGCGCGGACCGTCACCCTACTTATGACTGAAATAACCGATTATACTGAAAAAAGTCTGAGGTAACCCCAAAAAGATATATGGAAATTCAAGTGTAATGATCTTATATTTCATCCCATATGTTGTTGTTTGTCTAATTATGCACGAACATACATGAAATAACTGGTTATACCGAAAAGAAAAATTGAGGCAAACCCAAAAACATGATATGGAAATATGCGTGTAATGATTTTGCATTCTATCATACATTATATCGTTGTTTGTCTAATTATGCACCAACATACACGAAGTAACTGATGATACTAAAAAAAAAATTGAAGAAACCCAAAACCCTTTAATGAAAATGGGGATGTAATATTTTTATATTTTACCACATATGACATTGTTTGTATAATTATACACAAACATTCACGAAATATCTGATTATACTGAAAAAAAAAAAGCTTGAGGCACTCTCCCCCAAAAAAACAAACAAACAAAAGAACCAAACCAAAACCAAAACAAAACAAAAACCTTACAGAATGAACCGAGGTGGTTTAAGGGGGGGGGGGGGATATTGGTATGCAAGGTCAGAGGCAGATGAAGGAAGAGATAGGGATATAGGTATCCAAGGTCAGAGGCAGATGAAGGAAGAGATAGAGATATTGGTATGCAAGGTCAGCGGCAGATGAAGGAAGAGATAGGGATATAGGTATCCAAGGTCAGAGGCAGATGAAGGAAGAGATAGAGATATTGGTATGCAAGGTCAGAGGCAGATGAAGGAAGAGATAGAGATATAGGTATGCAAGGTCAGAGGCAGATGAAGGAAGAGATAGAGATATTGGTATGCAAGGTCAGAGGCAGATGAAGGAAGAGATAGAGATATTGGTATGCAAGGTCAGAGGCAGATGAAGGAAGGAATAGGGATATAAGTATGCAAGGTCAGAGGTAGGTGAAGGAAGAGACAGGGATATATATATGCAAGGTCAGAGGCGGATGAAGGAAGAGATAGGGATATAGATATGCAAAGCCAGAGGCAGATGGAGGAAGAGATAGGGATATAGGTATACAAGGTCAGAGGCAGATGGAGGACTCTTCCACTGGAACATACATAAAGCCAGGACGGTGGTTCACGAACTTTATTTACATGCGCACGAGTTCTCACCACAAATAAGACAGGGGCATCTTCATGATAAGAAGCAGCAAACATTTTCCCCTAGAGGAGAAGACAGCGCCACAAACCAAAGGCGGCAGTCAGGTTTGTTATCGCTTGTTGCAACCCTAGGACCTTCATCTGAGCAGTGATTCTCGTTGTGTTCGCATGCTTACTGTTGGCTCTATCTAGGTCACTGCACGCGCTACAGGTCTTTTCCGAATGATTCAATGTGATTGGCCCTTATCAACTACACAATCAACTCTCGATTTGTATTGGAAGTTGAATTTGATAGAAATAACAGGCCTTCTCCATACATACCAATCTGTTAGATATTAAACATAATACTTTTATTGGGTATTAAAATCTATTAAATAAAATTATAGGTTAAGTCGCATCCACTCACGATTTTGGTATCGGAACATTCTCGATTATCACGTGGGTCATTGTTATTCCTACTTATAACCTTGCATTGTATGAATTATTTCGTTCCAATGACTCACACGCCATTGATGTATGCGCCATGTTCCGAACATATCGAGGGTTGCCCGGATAAACCTCGTATTTCACTAATTTTTCAAAAATCACTTTTTTATATCATATGATTCGGTTTAATCTCTAGTTTCTACACATACCCTCAGAATGTGATAACTTGTTAAGTTTGATGAGTTATTAATGAGTAATTAAAACAAGAATAAAATCTTAAGCTTTCTAGTGCCGACAAGAAAACCGTAATTAGATGTGCAGTGTGAAAGGGGAATCAAATTCCTTTAAAGCTGGCTGTATAAACCAAGTATCTCGTACAGCTGCCTTCTTGCGGACACTTTTCTCTCATTGCACACTGCCAAAGTGGCCGCGTAAACCTCGTACCTCGAACTGCTGGCTTTACGTGGGCTATTTGACGCCCCTTCTGACAGTAATGAGCCTCAATGAAAGCAGCATGAGTGAATACTTTGTTTCATTCCGACCTGACAGGGACCTGGTGTCTGCCATTTCAGCCAGTAAACACCGTACAACAGTCTGAAATTTCAATTTACAATAACTTATACTCCGAACGCATCCTTATTTCTTCGTTCTACAATGAAATAAAGAAACCTTGTGGGTGCCAGCAAACAATCTCCGTTTCAGCCTTGCCTTGTGTGTGTGTGTGTGTGTGTGTGTGTGTGTGTGTGTGTGTGTGTGTGTGTGTGTGTGTGTGTGTGTGTGTGTGTGTGTGTGTGTGTGTGTGTGTGTGTGTTTTTGTGTGTGTGTCTGTGTGTGTGGTCAAATTTTCAATGAAGTGTTAACCTTCTCAGATATCCTAACAGGACTTCTCTAGAGTAACTGGACTCACAGTGGAGATAGAGGTCTGGCACTTGTATAAACACACGTATCACCTAACGGGACTGGTCTGATAACAATCCGACCAGAACAGAGATTTTCCCACGCTGACCGCCACTAATTTCACACGTGCAACATACACTGCTCATTTCACTGACTTCACTAGGACAGGAAAGATCGTTTGTGAACAAGACACCAACGTTTTGAAGGTAAGCATCAAGTTTTATCATTATTTTTTGTAGTGAATCTCTCTCTCTCTCTCTCTCTCTCTCTGTTTATTCGAGTTTGACTGTGTGTTGGGGTGTGTGTGTGTGTGTGTGTGTGTGTGTGTGTGTGTGTGTGTGTGTGTGTGTGTGTGTGTGTGTGTGTGTGTGTTTGAGATAGAGAGAGAGACAGACAGACAGACAGACAGACAGAGACAGAGGATAACTTTCGTAATTTAATGCCATTATCTAGTGAGTGTATGTCTTAGCTTTGATAGACGGTAGAACCAAAGGAGTAGAGGGACATTTAAGATGCACTTAGATGAATTGAGGCCATTTCCTGCTTCAGGGAAAGCTTAAAATGTTGTGAACGAATTATTGTCTCTTTTTTTTTAGATTTGTGTCCTGTATGAACATGGACCCTGACAACATTGAGGACGGCGTTTACCTCAACCTGGCGGCATCTTTCACCAATGCAGATTCATCGGATCACTTGAGGTCAACTAACAACGAACAACACAGCAAACTGATTGAAGAAGACACATTTGATGAATCTGATAATGAACCTCTGATTCGCAAACAAACCAACGCTTTTAATACGTCTGATGATGAGCCTTTGATTAAAAAGACACTTAACACACCTTCAGACTTCAACACTTCAGATGATGAATCTCTTATTTTGAAGCAAGTCCCCGATGCTGCTGCTGATTCTGCCGACCCTACATTTCAACCATCGGAAGAATCACGACATGAATCGGATTCGGACAACGAAACACAAGGTAGAAAACGACATCGAAAGACCAGACGAGAGAGTGATCTCTTGAGAGCACAGGCTGTCAGTTTAGCACAATCAAAAGAAAGAGAGGAGAACATCGCAGTTCACCATGCTCGTCTAGATCACCTATTACTATCAAATGGGTTGATTCGAAGAGAGATTTATCCTGATGGAAACTGTTTCTTTGAAGCCTCGGCCTTCCATCTCGAGGAGACATCAGGAGAAGAACTGCGACGCTGTTTGTGTGAACACCTTGAGGAGAATTTCGGAGCTTATCTTCCTTTCATGGCTGCAGTAGAGGGAGAGGATGAAAACAGCACATTCTTGAGATTTCTCTCAGAAGTTGCCGAACTGCGCACGCCGGGCAAATGGAGCAACGGGGCTGCAGATCTTCTGCCAAGGGTTTTGGCTGACTGGTCTGAGAGAAATGTCCGTATTTTCTCCAGTGACAGGTTCAAATCTGTCATGAATGTTACTCCATCAAATGAAGCAAACTGGCAGCAGGACGAACCAATCACACTAGCCTTCACAGTGCACGAACCAAGTCATTATGACGCTTGTCATAAAATGGCCAAAGACCTGGGGTATCAACATGAAGCTTTTATTCCCTCTGCTGATGAGATCGAAGAGTTAAACCCCACGCATCAGTCAACACCCAGGCATCAATCAACACCCACGCATCAATCAACACCAATTCACCAGACCATGGATGGGATAAGCTCAGACACAGACGAAGGGTCTAGCTTACCCATCCAGGACGACAAAGAGCAAACAGACCAATTCAACATCACGCCAAGAAAGCAAGGCTGCTTTAATACTCCTCCCAAAAAAATTCTTTCAAGGAAGAAAACGTCAAACCCCGCACGATGGAAACAAAATGTAAGAAAAACATTACATTTACAAGGTAAGGAGTATGTGTCTCAGGCTGGAAAAACTGTTGAGGCCAAATCTGTTCAAGACATAGACTGCAGCAAGTGCAGGTATGATTGCAACAAGAAGATCCCCAAGGAACATCGGCAAGACCTCTTTAAGACATATTATGCCTTAGGCTCCTATGAACGCCAAAAAGACTTTGTTTGTGCCAATGTTAGAGACAGAGAAACCATCAGTATTCTGGGTAAAGACAATAAGCCAGTACCCAAGAAACGTCAGAGATGCCGTGCCTACTTTTTTCCGATTGATGGTCAGGAAAAGCGAGTTTGCAAGAAATTTTTTTTGGCAACACTGGCAATTGGAGAAAGCTATGTTGATCATGCTCTAAAGAACAGTGCGAGTGGCACTTTC
The DNA here is from genome assembly GCA_030674185.1 of Monoplex corrugatus. NCBI lineage: Eukaryota > Metazoa > Mollusca > Gastropoda > Littorinimorpha > Ranellidae > Monoplex > Monoplex corrugatus. Next base: position 32,162,441 of record JAPXFY010000015.1, read on the forward strand.
ACTGGCAAGGAACGCCGAGGAAAGAGCAGCCCACACAACAAGTACAGTGAAGAAACTGTTGAAGGGGTCAGACGTCACATCGAATCCTTTCCCACCGTGGAGTCACATTATACCAGGAAGGACTCACAGCGCAGATACCTGCAGCCAGGGTTGACAGTAAAAAAAATGCACGACCTGTACCTTGAGGAATGCAAGGCTAAGGGCCTAAAGCCAGTTTCAACAAAAAAGTACAGACAAATATTTAATAGGGAATATAACCTGTCATTCCATGTCCCCAAAAAGGACCAATGTTCTCTGTGTGCGGCGTTCGCCATGAAGAAGGTCAAAGAACTGGCTACAGAAGACGACAAGAAGGGGTTTCAGGAACATCAGAACAGAAAAGAGCAGGCGCGGGACGAGAAGAACAAGGACAAGGCAGAAGCAAAAGAGGATCGCAGAAAGCATGTGGTAACAATTGACCTACAGGCAGTTCTCCAAGCACCATGCGGACTTGTCAGTCAGTTGTATTATAGAAGAAAACTCTCTGTCTATAATTTTACTGTGTACTCTTTAGCTGACGGGGAAGGGACATGCTACACGTGGGACGAGTCTCAGGGCAGAAGAGGTGCTTGTGAGATTGCAACGTGCATCTTCTTTTACCTCAATTCTCTTCCAGATTGTGTGGAGGAAGTAACGATCTTTTCAGACTGCTGTGCTGGACAGAATCGAAATCAATATCTCGCAGCTGCTCTTGCTCACGCAGTTAGGACAATCCCAAACATCAAGGTCATCACCCACAAGTACCTAGAAAGTGGCCATACTCAGATGGAATGCGATTCTATGCATGCTGCCATCACAATAGCTAAAAAGAGTACACCCATCTACACCCCCAGCGGATGGGACATAATCCTCCGGATGGCCAGACGGTCGAGGCAATACGTGGTTGTACCTATCAAGCACACAGACATCCTTGACTTCAAAACACTGGCGGCTGCAACACTTCGCAACACCAAGACCGACATCACTGGACAGAAGGTGAACTGGCTGCACATGAAAGCACTGCGCTTTGAGAAAGGCAAAGAGGAGGAGATGTTCTACAAGACTTCATTTGAACAGGACAGTTACCAAACAATTAATGTTGCCGGACGAGGCAAAAGGGGCCGTACTCTTCCATTCACAGAAATCCCACACCTCTACAGCCAGAAACTGCCAATATCACAGGCGAAGAAAACAGATCTTTTGTACCTCTGTACCTCCATGGTGATCCCGGAGGAGCACCACTCCTACTACAAACTCCTGCCTGCGTCTCCAAATTCGAAGGATCGTCTGCCAGAGCCGGACATCCAAGAGGAGGACGAAGACTCGGACTAGGCCGAGGCCCAAAACATTTAAAAAGAAAATCCTGTACGACTTTTAGTCCCATGCTCCCAGAACCATGTGCACTGTGCGACTCTAGGCATCTTTCTGCCAGCGTAAAACTATGTAATGTGACTCGGTGTTTTGTTTGATTTGGATACATGTACCTACACTGTTGTGGATATATTTTGACCTAGTTATGTAGGCTGGATACATAACATTTTGGTTCATTCATTGTGTATTCATGGCGATGTGGCATGAACACGTAGTGCGACGTTGAAGCCGGTGTCCTGTTGTTTGACTCGCTGAGACAAATTTCATTAACATTTATGACTGGATACTTGCTTCATGAGATCGAACTACCGCCTTTGCTGTTGATGACGCAGTGAGTTTCAGTTTTGTTCTCCGCATGGGTTTTTCACTCTGTTCACTTCAATTATCACGAAAAACACAAGATCTTTTATCATGTTTGAAGCATCACTCTATCTTCTTTTCGCATGCATTATGCTCTTATTATTCTGAATCACTTGCATTGTATTTTGCTGGTTGCACAACACTTACAAAAACACTGCCTGGTAAGCCTATACCACCAAAGCTTGTAATAGTAGACAATGCACCAAGCGAGCAATAAATACGGGTTTCATACTCAAATTAGACACTAATCAGTCACTTTGTTTTACTTCTTGAAAGGCCGTTATTGGTTTTAAGTTCTTTTAATGTAAGGCTTTTTGAAATTCCCAGGCACACAATGGTCTGCCTGAACATCGCATATCCATGTAATAGGTATTTCCGGGCTGATAATTCTATACGTCAGTACCGTCACCAGACAGCAGCTCTAGCTACGAGGTTTATCCGGGACCTGGCACAGGCCACCTCAACAGAATTCCTGCCAGCGACTTGAGTTACTGCTCTCAGACAGGCCATTCTATCTGATATAACACACCATATCCATGACCCGGATAAACAGTGTACAAATTCTTACGAGGTTTATACGGGCACTGTTCGACCAAAGCATTCTGTTTCTGGAACCACATAAATCTGCTATTTACTACATTCTTCACAAAGATTGCTATACACAGAATAAAATAAATATTTGCAGTCTTTAAACTTCCGTGAACATATAGAGACAGGGACAAAGTTTCAAGAGACACTAATTTTAGGGGTCAAATTAACATGGAAACATTTGAGTTTCAACGTCAAACTTGCTAACGGCTCTACTGAAAAAAATGCTGAAATCGTGATACGAGGTTTATCCGGGCAGCCCTCGATATGCACTGACGTATTACAATGTATTACCCAAGTTTTTGGAATGGACAAATGTGGATGGCAGAGACTGTTAAATTAAGAGTGCAACTTGGTTGTGACATGAAGCGGCATGATTAGAGAAACACGCTACTTATATTGCCTCTCAGTGCCGTTGCAGGTAAATGGGCAAAGTTTGTAACACAGCAGAGCACTCTGTTACGCGTATATGAAAATCCCAGTGTAACGATTTTATGTTTTCTCTCATGTCTAGTTTGTCTAATTATGCGCGAACAGACACGTACCCTACCACGACTCTCATTGTGTGGGGATGTGGGTATGGGAATGAGTGCGCGTGAGTGAATATGTGCGTGCACGCGGTGCGTGCGTGTCTTGATATGTGAGCGAAGGAAAAAGATCGGAGTGGATTCGCCGAAGAAGACAAGAGCAGCTTAAGTGAAGTGGTAAAAGTAGCGTTTGTAGGAGTAAATTTGTAAAAATATTTTTCTTTGAAAAAAAAAAAATATATATAATCCAAAAAACTATATGTATATGTATACATATGTATAAAGAGAACGACTCGTAGGGACTATATTGCCACGTAAATGTAGATATATACGTTGTTGCAGCCCCAAGGGCGGGAAAGTAGAGTCTCCCTTCGCAGTGTCACGCACAAAGACAAAAACAAGCAAACGAAGTAGACCTTTCACTTGACAGAATAAACAGTCAGGTTCGAAAATCAACTGGTGGGGCAAATACACAGATCAACTTTGAAAATGAGGTTATAAGTCAGCAAGTCAGGCTTAATGAATATCATCAATCTTAAAAATGTAGTTTAAGATATTCGGAGTGTGTGTGTGTGTGTGTGCGTGCGTGTGTGTGCGCGCGTGTGTGTGCGACAGCTTATCTTTTATGTTTCTGACTATTCCCGAGAATGTTCTCTGAAGAGTGTAAGAACATCATGCATTTCGTTTGAAATACTGCCCAAAATGTTGTCAGTGACATGGCCGGCCCTCAGTCATGCCTGATTCATGGGTGTCACAATGAGACGTCACTGACTGGCGGTAAAAAAAAACAGCAGGCGATTAATTCTTTTGTACTATGCGGTCCTCTTGACTCACACTTACTTGTTTTGTCGGGAGGACAAGAAGGGGTGGGGGGAGGATATGCGTGACCGAGGACGTTCTGAAGTTGTGGTTAAAACATTTTTTCTTTTATTCAGTCTTCTTTTTATGGGGTTCTATTCTTCTGTTGTGACTTAATTTTTTAAACAGCATTCGATTTTCTCGGATGTGTATTTGCATGTTATTTTGTCCACACTGTGCAAGCGGTGTGCCGCCGCACATTCGGCTTACCGTACTCTATTGCCTGTGGGCATGCATGCTGAGTGTTTTCGTGTTTCCATAAGCCACAATGGTGAAATGGAGAAATGTTTTATCGGACAAAAACTACTCAACACCGTCCAACAACCATACTTAAAACCAGTCAGTGCAGTTCTAACATTGGTGCTATGTTTTCATACTTAGGTTGGACTTCGTCAGGACTGCCTTCTGTGTCCTACACTTTTCAGCATATACCTGGAACACATCATGATGAGCACTTGAAGATCAGGTCGGCACAGTCAGCACTGGAGGAAGGAGGGAGAAGAGTGGCAGAATGGTTCAGACATTCGCCTGCCAATAACTAAACTCGAGATTCCAAGGTGCGTTCTCTGTAGAGGTTTCAACTTTTCTCCTCAGTTTGACTGGAAAATCGAACTGAACGTCTAGTCCTTCAGGAGGGGATGAAAAACGAGTCGGACCCGTGTGCCTTCTGGCTGCGCACGCTACAGATCCCACGGCATTTGAAAATCGTGAAGAGCAGGGCATTGCCCGGCTGCCTTGGTATAAAACATGGGAGAGATAGGTTGATTTCACAGGTCCCACCCCTTGAAGACCAATTAGCCTTCTTGTCTTTCTGAAGTCTTGGATTAAAAAAAAAGTGAATATGAATATGAATTTAAAGCGAGGGAGAGGGGATGGGCGCCGCCCTCGTTGTGCTGGGCCCAGGAAAAGTTTACGTCTCTGCCACCCTGTTCCCCTACGACCTCAGGGTTATGGAACTATCTGGGTAAGACCTGGCCAGCGCATGGGTTTATGTGCAGGCTTAAGGCTTGTGCCGTGATCATTCTGGATCCTCTCCATCACATGGCACCTATGACGCTGGTGCATATTGAATTCATTCCGAGCGCGGAGATGTCATCTCGAGAAATTGAAACTGAAACTGAAACTGAAACTTCGCTTTGCTGATGACATTGATGGTCAAGCAAGCAGTGAACAAGAACTCGCCAAGCTTGTAAAAAAACAACTAGATGAGATATTAGCAAGATATGGCATAGAAATTAGTGCCAAGAAATTAAAATTGATGGCCATCCACAATACCACTATCACCACTGATATGAATGTCCACGGACTGAAGTTAGGAACTGTCAACTGGGATCCATCATTAAAAACGAGGGATCCAAGACAGAAATCCTCTCAAGGGTGCCAGACAACAACAGCATTGTCCAGGCTGAAAGCTGTATGAAAGGACAAAAACGTCCCCATGAAACACAAGATCAGACTCTTACGTGCGCTGGTATATTCCATCTTCCTGTATGCTCGTGAAACAAGGACCTTCGCAGCAGATTTGGAAAGACGAATCCAAGCCATGGAAACAAAATGCTATGGCAAGATCTAAACATCAGATACACTGATCGTATCACCATTAAACAAGTGCACCACACCATCAAGCAGCACACTGGATCATATGAAGATCTAAGAAAACCACATTGGTATGGCCATGTAACAAGATCCAGTGGCCTTGCTAAATCCATCCTGCAGTGAACTCTTGAGGGATGGAGACGAAAGGGAAAACAGAAAAACAACAACAACAACAAACAAACTATGGTTTGACAATATTACGGAATAGACAGGGAAACATCTGCAGAAACCCAGGCTTTCACACACAACCGATGTAGCTGGAGGAATGTGCTGAACATTTCTTTGCACGGCGCCCCATTGTCTCTTCACGGAGTTATGGGAGAAGAAGACGATGAAGATCGAGTGTCACCTCCGCAGCGTGACATTCCCTATCTGACAAAGGTGCTCCATAGGAGCCCCTATTTAGGTCGTTTGATTTTCCTTTCTTTCGGCTGGCCGTGTGTATCGTGGGAATACACAATGGTGGTTTCCCGTTGCCTTCCATTGGTTTTTGTATGGACTCTCTGCTAGCCTTTATCATTCCATGACTACCCACAAGGTAGTGGGGGTGGTTTTCTGTGCCCATTCTACAAGTTTCCCTCCCCTTTCATTTTGTGTACCAAGGCCATGAGGTCCAAATATATCCTCCACCCTATCCTGTCCCACTTTAGCATTAAAATATCCCATTATTACTGTAACTTCTTGTGATTTACACTGGATCTTGGCCATCTCTAAAACTTCGTAGAAGTTGTCGATGTCTTCCTGAGTACTTGCGGATGTTGGTGCATACACCTGTATGATGCTGATATCAACTGGTTTTCCTCATGATGTTTTCGCTGTAAAGTCATGATGTTTTCGCTGTAAAGTCACCAGATCTATTTTCACTTTACAGCGAAAACATCATGAGAAACCTGGAAGAAGACCCGGGATTAAAGGTTGGAGGGAAAATGATAAACAACATTCGATACGCAGATGACACCGTGCTAATTGCAGAAAATGAAAGGGACCTACAAAACCTTGTGAATATACTGGAAATAGAAAGCAAAGGTAAGGGGTTGGAACTAAACAACAGGAAGACGGAAGTCATGGTGATCAGTAAAACTAAAAGACATGAAATCCCCTCATGCAAAATAATAGCAAATGGCACAACCTTGATACAGGTTAAATTAATAAGTTCAAATACCTGGGAACGGTCATTTCATCAGACGGCAGATGCACATCGGAAATAGCCGGCAGAATCGGCCAAGCCAAAACAGCATTCAAGAAGATGACAAGCATTATGGCTACCTGGCTAAACTTGTCTCTCAGTAAAAAGGCTACTTACTGCGTAGCTTTCATCGGCGATTAGGCCGACTTCATCAGCGCTACTGCTGGGTTGAGAACTGGCTTCAGAAGACGTGGGCCGGATCGCCGATGAAAGCTACGCAGTAAGTAGCCTATTTACTGAGAGACAAGTTTAGCCAGGTAGCCATTATGTCTACCCCTCAGTCGTCAAAACTTCCTCAGTGACAAGCATTCTTACCAACAAATGCCTATCAATTAACATCAAGAAGAGAGTCCTTGAATGTTATATAGAACCAATACTGTTATGTGGACGTGAGGCGTGGACAGTCAGCAAGCAAAGCCAGAGCAAGATTGAGGCAGCCGAGATGTGGTTTCAAAGAAGAATGTTGAGAGTTCGATGGACAGCAAAGAAAACAAACGAGACAGTCTTGATGGAGACAGACACATGTAGATCACTCATAAGGAAGATTAGGAAAAGACAGGCAACATTTATAGGCCATTTTATGAGGAAGGGAGATTTGGAGCACCTGGTCACAACGGGAAAGCTGGAGGGAAAGAGAGCACCAGGTAGACCCAGGGAGAGAATGCTGGACGGACTTGCAGAGTGGCTGGGGACGAGGAGGGTGGGGGAGATGCTAGGGGCAACGAGAGATAGAGACAGATGGAAGCCCATGATCGCCAACGCCATGCGGCAGGGCACCTGCTGATGATGATATGCCGTATCCTAAATTCTTCCGTATGTAATATTTTAAGCAAATATCGAATACAGTGAACTTCAGAATTCACATACCAACGGTATCGTTTTAGTGTCACCGCACACAAAATCATAAGGAGTATGCACAGACATCTTTTTAAGGTGTCTATGCATACACCTTATGATTTTGTGTATGCACAGACATCTTTTATAAGATGTCTGCGGTAATCACCCCAAAACTTTTCAAGGGGAAATAACTGAAATGATTCACAGTAAGTTACAGATCTATGTAAACTCAGTTCTGACCAAAGACATAAAAATTTATAACGTCTTTGTGGTGAAATAATCACACCGAGAGAGAGAGAGAGAGAGAGAGAGAGAGAATGAGGGATGAAATAGGAGGTTCTTTGTAGCAAACGAATTAACAGTCATAAAATATGTGTGTGTGCGCGTGCGTGCGTGCGCGCGTGTGTGTGTGCGCGTGCGTGCGCGCGCGTGCATACATGTGTGTGTGGTATTCAAAGACATTATAAAAAAAATGTCTAATTATAACGTCTTTTGTAGTATCAGTTCGCACACCATTCAATGTACGTTGAATTTTGTAGAATTCCTGCAAACAGTCAAAAGAAGGGCGGTAATTCTGTTGTCTCTTGGTGGGAACAAGAAAAGCGTGTGTTGAAACTTGTGAAAACAACCGAAGAAATCGAAGTTAATGACGACTTCAGTTCAAGCACTGAAGCAGCCGTCACTTTGTGTATGGTACAACGTAACAGCGAAGTAAGTGTGACGTTTTCTTTTTTTTTAAAGGTAATGTCAACTGTAGTCTGTACCATAACATAACAATACTACAATCACAATAATGAATATAATTGAATATAACAATTATACAATAGTCACAGAAAACTGAAAAGTCAGTGAGCCAAGTCGGCCATTATTATTATTATTATTATTTATAAGCTTTTTTCTTGTCCCTAGCACTGTTCTCCAGACTCAGTTGGACTCACTGCGCAATACACATAATTGGGCATTTTAGTGGAACACGGAGAGTTCAGGCTATTAGACTTTTAGTAGGTACCGGCAGGCACGTCAATTTGCTGACATCATTGTGAAAAATTGACGATTTTGTTGTTTTTTATCAAACGCATATTCAGCTGTCACATCGCTACTTCTTTAAATCATTGAGGAAAATAAAGATTGATGTCTCTTCTTTCAGTCGAGTGTATTCTTGTTATTACTGAGTGTGTGTGGTGAATGGACGATGACAAAATACGAGCCGTGTGTGTGATCGCTTTCCGGGTGTTGTGCCGCTTTTTGGTCGAGGCCGAGTGAAGCCCCAAACTGACTCTCTTTTTTTCAACTGAAAGTCTACGCGCGACACTCGCACTGCATAGCTATACGTAGTATCAAAATGTCGGTCAGGCCATGAGGAAATTGAATACCTAACAGCCAGTCTGATTTGATTAACCATTTGCAAGATATTAACCCTTTTGTACGCACGGTGTTCTAAAAATTTGAATTCTGACGAACACAAATCTTGAAAATATGGCATCTTCAGGTGAAAATATAAAACAATGAATACTCTTTCGGGTGCGCATGGTTACAGTCACATTCATACGCTGTCGCAAATAGACTTTTATCAGTTTGAATGAGTACCGACTTCCATCGCCTGCCGATCTCAAACCAAGATGACGTCGAGTACTTTCGATTCTGTGCCGTCAGTTTTTGATGAAATTCGAGTACATATCGGTAAGTATGTATGAATTAAATAACATTTTTTCATCTTATGAGTAAGTTTTACTCTGCTGTGGGATTAGATGAATAGATTTTAAGCTATTTGATCAGAAGTGACAATCAATCATTTCAATCACAAACCAGCACATGTTTTCTCAGAAGAGAGAAAGCCAGGCAACTTAAGTTCGTCTTTTCCATAAATATTGACTGTCAGCAATGAATAATTTCCTTTAAAAGTTATAAATAAATGTCTTATAATCTGAATTACTTTTATGAATGTTTACACTTTTTTTTACAGATCAAACATGATTATATAAGATGAACAATTCCTTTAAAAAGTTATACAAAAAGTCTTAGAATCTGATTTTTTGTAATGAATGTTTACAGATCAAACATGATTATATAGATCTATATAAGATCAGTGATGAATAATGTCTTCAAAAAGTTATACAAAAAGTCTTAGAATCTGAATCTTTTTTAATGAATGTGTATAGATCAAACATGATTATACAGATCTATATAAGATCAGTGATGAATAATTTCTTTAAAAAGTTAGGCTATATAAAAAGTCTTGGAATCTGATTTTTTTTATGAATGATTGTTTACAAAGTAAACATGATAATGTATAAGATATCTTAGAATCTGAATTTTTTTTATGAATGATTGTTTACAAAGTAAACATGATTTTATATAAGACCTACTATTTCTGTAAATCAAGAGTGCAACTGTTGTTGGATACAGTGTGTGTATTACATGCGTGTAAGCTGTGTGTTTTGTGTGTGTGGTGTGAGTGTGAGTGGTGTGTGTGTGTGTGTGTGTGTGTGTGTGTGTGTGTGTGTGTGTGTGTGTGTGTGTGTGTGTGTGTGTGGCATGCCTGCCTGCACATGCAAACAGTGCTATACTAGACATGCACTTCAGTATTAGGTACTGTGTATGTGTATGTGTATGTGTATGTGTATGTGTTATGTTTGTTGGTATTTTAGTGAATTGTGTCACTGACATAGATTGTGACTTGTACATAATTTGAGAGGCGCGTGTGTGTTTGTGGGTGTTGGTGTTTGTGTGTGCATCAGACTGACGTATAAATCAGAATAGTGTTTTGTCTTGTTTATTGCAGAAATTGATCAGTTCCTCAAACTGAAGTCAGTTTCTTCTGGCAAGTGGAAAAGGTTGTCGTCTGAATCTCCCACAGGTGACACTGGACAACACTTTGCTTCTGCAGGTTTGTAAACTAAATAAATGTAGTATGATGTTTCCAGAAGGGCAGAGGGTGAGGCAGGGTATAAAATAAAATGAGGACGTGGGGAAATATAGTGTGGATTGCAAAAAGTAAAATTATGACAAGTGCACATACATGAATTTGCAAACATCTCCTTTTTTTTTTATATTCAAAATGGGACAATGTATCATCATTCAAAATGGGACAGTGTGTCATATGAAGAAGACTGAGCAGAAGTATGTGCAGGTAAAGACTATGTTTTACCGTCAGAAGAGAGATCTCGGCTGTTTATGGGTTGATTTTCATCAAATTTTTATCTGTAGTATCAATAGGTTAAAAACATTAAGCAATCTCATTTCCCCTTTCTGTCCTTCTATTACATTTACTGAAACACTTATTTATTTAAGCATTGATTGGATATAATGGGTATGATAATCAAGTAGGCTACCAGGTAGTCAGAGCTTCAAAACTTCACAGGAGTATCTACGGTTTGGATCCTGTCTGGGTCTGATGGGTAAATACTGAAAGGTGGAGATATTTCCCATCTCCAAGGTGAACTTAACTGCAGACCTGTTAGTGCCAGACCACCTTCATGTGTAGGCATGCAGGAGATCAAATCATGTAGAAGATATATAGGCCCTACATATTACTGATCCCAAAATCCAAAAATGGATATGACTTCCTACTTGGCTGTTATGAGCCATTAATGAGAACACATGTGGGACTTGCAGCTTATGAACACCAAACACTGCCAGTCTTGTATTCAATCATTTCTTTTCCAATACTTGTGAAGACACACATGCAGTACAAATTAGATCTCTCTCCATCTATACACATACAATAAAAGTCACTGAGACTGTCTTCCTCTATGTCACCAGGTGATGCTGCTGATGGAGCAGGGCAACAAGCCATTTGATGAGGCGTAGTTTCTCTAGCAACTGTTTCCGTCTGCTGAAATTTCCAGACTACGCTATCTCCATCAAAACTGAGACAAAGTTGAAGACTACACACCCATCTCAGAGAACAGCTTTTCTTTCTCAGACTGTGCTGATAACTGAGTGTTAGCCCTTTCCTTGAAGAGACTGGACTTTCACGTTAACAGCTTCTTTCAGGAAATCCGGTGTTGTCTTTTGTGCCTCAGTCTTTTGGTCTTCTCAAAGACATAAATTCTCTACGAAAGAAGGAAGATAAGCCTTTTTAGGTGAGAAGAACATGATGTAGTCCACAGAAAGTACATCATTTCGTCAGACATACAGTTGGGTCCCTTCATCAACCAGCAGAGGAACCTGGAGTTTGGCCAACTTGGATGAAATTAAACCCAAATTCAGGCTTTACATGACCCTGTTTTGTTAAATAAAAAAGCAAACTAGTACCACATGTATTACTATTACTCTAGTCTAGTATTAGTACAGCTCTATGCCTGTTGTGTCAACACAAATCGTACAGTCCCTTTTCAACATTGGTTCCTTTGGAACCCTGACATTTGTTCATGAAATCATTTTTTATAAGTATAGCATAAACACTGACACACTCATCAATACAGAGTGGACATAAGTTTATATCGCTAGAAAGTAGGCAAGCTTAAAATTCAGGTTCTTGCTTTTATAACGGCCATCTGTCATGATGTGACTAGCATAACTTCACATTTGGCTCATGAAATTTGGGTATTTTAGTGAGGGATTGACCTCATACCTTATTCTGATTTGAACACAAGTAAATAGTGTAAAAGAGGACAGCATTCTGTGTATTGTCTCCAAATATGAAGTCAATCCAACAACTGGTTCAAAAGTTACAGTCGTTTGTACTCCTATGTCAGCTTGGTGCCTCCGCCACAGGCGATTTTGGCAATTTCATGAAGTTTTGATCTCTATAACAAACAAACGTGGTTATTGTTCATCTTCAAAAAAATTAGACTAAGTCTATATAGACAGTTGTACTAAAGTACAAACACAAGTTGCAATTAAAGCACATCTTCTCCAAGATATGAACCTGTAAACATACCCTGCCGTGCTAATTTGAACTTACGTAAAGTACGCATTTTGCCGTTTTTGCTCCCTTATAGCTCTCTTTGTAACTGAGTAAATCTCCTGCTTTTCTGTTTTCATGTAACCTTATATTACAAAGAATCAGTTATTTTAAATGAAATCTCTAGCTGTTGTTTTTTTTTTAATACACATAATCAAAAACAGCTTTCCATAGTGTTTTTGCGTGTTACGTTAACCCTCTAGCGCCGACCACTACAGATATGATAAATCCAAAATCAAGCGTCTGTAGCGCAACTTTAGTGATAACCTGATGTATCTGCCTGGAATATCCGGTTCCAGACAGGCAAGGACTACACTAACACGATGCCCTCACACCCCGGCGCTGTGTCTGTCATGCCTCACACTTCCTTTTCTACACTGACCGCTAGCAGTTACCAGCTTCCTTACAGTCCCCTGTTTTTGAGCCTCTGGTACACAAACATGTGAGTACACATCTATTTTTAATTGGGCTTAATAAATGCACAGTAGTATGTAGATTTCAAGCATATGATAATTTTATATGAAGCAGATTAATGTTAGTCATAAAAATGACATAAAAACGGTTTATCATATGTGATAAGAACGGCCTTTGTGGAAACTTCAGGAAAAGACAACTCGTCCACCATTTATCAGAAATGATAAGAGAGGCGTTAAAGGTCGCAAGTGCCCTTTTCTAGCTGTAGAAAAGCTAACTTTGATTGTTGCTTTGAATGATTCCTTTGATTCAGAAATGATTTTTTTAGTGTTTGTCTGTTAGAATGTTGCATATTATATGTAATCTGTAAAGAAAAATCAGTAAAGTTTGGATCTTTCATCTGTTTTCAGCATGACAACACGAGTTCCAGTGACAAACGTTTGCCGGTTTGTTGCTGGTGATCAGAGTGATTTTGACCCTTCTGACAGCAGTGGAGATGAGTGGAGGCCAGGAGATGACTTTGAGGTTTATCAATGATCAGTGGATGGACAGAGAAGAACGCCTGGAGGTCTTGGTCTTGGAGGGGAAGTAGTCATGAAGATGACACGAGGTCTTCAGAGACAACTTCGCTGACAACTTCTTTTCCAACTTGCCTCTTATTTAAACCTTGAAAGCCAAATCCATTTACTTTGTCGGAACCTTTCGAGCCAGCAGGTTCAAAGGCCTCAGTCTAAAGTCTGAGAAGGAGCTGAAGCAGGAAGGAAGGTGAGCCTGTGATGTCAAGGTAGAACTGATGTCGAATGTTGTAGGTGTGCGCTGGTTTGACAACAAGACTGTGGACACTGTCTCTACCTATGTGGGTGTGGAACCTCAAGGTGAGGCATCACGATACGACAAAAGCAGAAGCAGAAAGTCACCATTCCCCAGCCTGCCATCATCAAAGAGTACAACAAATTTATGGGTAGGGTGGATCTGATTGACAACCTCACAAGCCTCTACAAGTTCCCGCTAAAGTCGAGGCGTTTCTACATGTACATTTTCTATCACACCATCGCAGTTGCTGTTGTTAACAGCTGGCTGTGGTACAAGAGGGACTGCACGCTGCTGAACCTGAAGTCAGTAAAGCTCAGCATCTTTCAGAGCCAGATTGCTGATGCACTGGTGCTGATGAAGAATGCAATTGGTCGCCCGAGCGGCTGTGTGACGTCATCACTCAAGCTAAGATTGCCAGACAGTCTGTTCCCGCCCCTGATGTCCATCTGGATGGTGTTGCCCACCTGTCCCAATGGAACAGCGCCAGGACATCGTGCAAAAACAGAAACTACCAGAGCCTGACCTACGTCTTCTGCCCAAAGTGCAAAGTGAACCTTTGCTTCAACAAGGACAGAAACAGCTTTGCGGGTTTCCATCTGCTCAAATAACTATGAAATCTAGCACAAAAAACGCTTGAACAGAAATGAACTGCATTGATTAGAAATTTGAAAACAGTTAGCTGAATAAACCTGCAATGAACTGCTGTTCCAGAAACAATTTATCATATATGATAAGATTGGTCTTGGTACCGCAAAAGCCGCTCTTATCATATATGATAATTTTTCTAACTTTGTCATTTTTTCACTTTAATTAAAAATAACACCGAAAATGTGTTTCTTTGTTGTATCTGATGATGTTTTTTCATAAGAAATAATTTTCCGTAGTCTAGAAGTACATTCAGGCTCTAGAGGGTTAAAGGTGTCATCTTAAAACGTCATTATCTCAGGAAAGAAAAGAGATAGAACGTTACTTTTTTTTTCATTTTGTTTCTATCAAAACGTTCTATATGAACAGTATGAAGACTAAGCTCTTCATGTTTATCCTAATTTTGCCTGCCGGTACCTACTATTAGGCGTGCTGACCACATAATACATTCCACTGACCGTACTCGTCCATACTGCCATAGTCTGTATAATTTGCATCTTTGGTGGGTGTGCATGTGAGTGCTTTCATATTTCCGTAAAAAAAAAAAAAAAGCAAAAAAAAAAGCCGTAAGGCCATACCAGCCTTTGATAATGATTTTCACTCAGGATCTTTTGTGTGCATATTTGATGTTCCGTATGAGTATTCACGTGTTATCAAAAACAGTTTTCTATGGTGGTTGTTTTCATTTAGTTGAAGTCTAAGTATTCTTAGTATTGTGACTCTGTTATATTCATTGTGTTTTTGAACATAATTTTTGTGTGCCAGAACCCTGGGATAAAATGCTGCTGTTGTGTGTGCAGCTGGTATTTGTATAACTTTGTGGAGAAAACTGTTTAATGGTTTTTAAAATTATGTGATGTTCCTCGTTTTCAGTTTTTGTGATTGGGTATGTGAACTATACTCTAATGATTTCTTCCGCTCAATAAATTTGGATTTGTGGTTTGAAACGATCGTAATATGTCTGATAAGTTGAAGACTGTCATGAAATTGTGTGCAGCTGCAAGAAGCTGGGTAACTCGTTGCAGTAATAACTTAGATAAACTTTGTTCCAGTTCAAGTAATCTTGTAGAATTAATGGATGCAGACGAAGAATATGACAGATGGTTGAACAACTTAGAATTTAGATGAAGCACAGGCTAATGTTGAATTTGAACTGGATATCTCAGAAATCAAAAATGACATTGTCAAAGCTGCAGAATTTAGAGAAAATCATAAAATGCCAGAATTCCATGTGTTAGAGCAGCTGAACTGCTAAAGTAATATCTTCCTGTTCCTCTGAAATCAAAGAAAAATCAAACTCCAGTGTGGCAGCCTCATCTAGTCATTTGGAGGCAAATTTGCCTAAATTAGAACTGCCAACTTTTTTTTAGGTGATGTCACCTTCCGAGTTCTGGCACCAAAAAATTGTGTTCAAAAACACACTGAACTTAACAGAAGTCACAATACTTGGACTTCAACCAAATGAAAACAACCACCATAGAAAACTGTTTACCTTTGCTAAAACTTTTTAATCTTCAGATTGGAGAGCTCAAAAGAAACAAATGCGCATGCGCACACATATTCATACACACGCACGAGCACACATCACCAGACTGTACTACTGCCACACACAATCCACAGCAAATGGGGTTAGGCACTGTTAAGTCAGCACACATGTATATTGAACTGGGAAATCAGAAAAAATCTGCACCTTTACCCACCAGGTGGAAGTGTCTAGTTTAGTTTTAGTTTAGTTTAGCAATAGGGACATAACACATTAGCTGTTTTGCTTTTCAAGTCCCATCATTTTTCTTTTTCTTTTCCAACACGCGTAGCCCAGGTTTGTCGTATGCTCAGTTCTTTTGATGATTCATTCATCATATTCGTATAATTTAAGACTGAACCCAGTACTTTCTGATTACAAGTCCGGTGTTTACCATCTTGACTGCCATGGGCATGTCTGTCAGTCATCATCATTGTGATGTGGCCCCCATGTGCCATGGTTTGTTCTTGTGATGATCTTGTCCCTGAACTTGATATGCATTTTGCACAAATCAAACATTGTAGGCCTACACTTAACTACAATGATAGAAATCCTTATAAATATCATCATATATTTTCTGTAGGCTACTCACTGTAGAGCTACTCTGTTTGGCCCAACCCCGAACCCTTACCCCTGGAATCATTTTTTTCTGTACACCAGTTGCCAATCCAAAGGATGAAGGATGTCAACCCAGAGGATGAGAGTTTGGGGTAGGACTAGGGTTAGGATTAAATTAACATTAAGTAACCACAACTGTCAAAAGTAGCGGAGTGCAGATATGTATTTTATTATAGAATCATAGTATTTATGCACAAAACATACAGGAGCGAGTGAGACCTAAACTACTGTATTACACTATTGAGGTACCAGTACTGGCTGGCAGAGGGTGTATTTTTGTTTATTTTTGTTATGAAGCTTCTAATCAATCTATTGTCATGAAATTTTGACATAATGTAGAGAAATGGCAATACTGTTGATAGAAAATTAGATTAGGAAAGTATCACACAAAGCACACAACTAGTATAAAAATTAAATTAAAAAAAATAATAAAAAAAGCGATATATCATACTGCAAAACTTAGATGTGCTTTGTACAAGATTTTTCAGGATCCGACAAGAGGAACAAAAAGATTTTTTTTATATCATGCACACCAGACTTCTATCTTGGTTTTGTTCTAAGATGAAGTTAGAAGGATCAATGTTTTATTATCATCTAAAAAGCAGAATTTTCGGGCTAAAAAATACTTATACAAAAATTCATAACTCAACTGTGAATTGAGATATGTATATAGAAAAAAATCATAGAACAAAACTAAGATATGCTTGCAAAGATATTGTATACCAAATTTCAAGGCTGTATCTTTAAAATAGAAGAAAATATGATGTAAAATCTGCCCAAAACATTGAATCTTGAACAACTTCTGGACCCCACAAGACATGGTTTGACGACATAATTACTTACTATGCTGATTTGCTATGTTTTGATTTAGAATAGAAACATCAATCAATCTTTATCTTTCTAACTCTCCATAGTCCATTTATTCCCTTACTATCACTGTTACTACTGTCAGACTCAGAGTCAAACTGGTCGCTACATTCATTGCTCTTTTTCACAGAATCATGCAAGTTTTTCAGTTTTACCTCACTTTGAGTGGGTGTGGCACTGGGGTGGAGGGGGGGGGGGGGTAGGCTGTTCTCTCCTGATCCAAAACAATGTTCGATTCTTTGTCTGGTTCAGCTTCATAAGACTTAGTTCATCACTACACAAATCATCCACTGCATTGTCCGTCACTTCTGAGTCCATTTTCGGCCTTTTAGTACACTTATTTCCACGAAAAGTCCTTTTTCGAGCCCTCTTCCCACGTCCTTTGGATCACAAGACATCGTGGCCAAGAACACAAACAGAAACTTGGAAAAAAAAGCACATGGAGGCAGACATTTTGCACAAGGGAAATAACTCAAACAGTGTTAATTATTTACTTCGCTGCGAGGAAGAAGCTTCGTATTTTCAACAAGAAACGAAAAAGTAAAGGCTAGCTCAAAAGACCTGTTTTAGCAGATTCCAGCCTCCACGTCCCTACTTTGAACGTAAATATCTGCAGAATGAGGTGCCCGAGACAAAACAAAAAAAAACAAAAACAAACAAAAAAAACAAAACAAAACCCAAAACGAAACAAAATATAAAAAACATGCACACTAAATTTCAACGTTTTATGTATGCATACATATCATTTACATTTCAAATTGAGAAAACTCTATTTTCTGATCCTTTCTAGCCAGTACTGGTACCTTAACACTTTTGCCATTTTGGCTCTGTGTGTATTTTCTTATTTTGTGGTTTTCTTTCTCTGGCTCTGTGTGTGCATGTGTGTGTGTGTGTGTGTGTGTGTGTGTGTGTGTGTGTGTGTGTGTGTGTGGTGCACATGCATGCATGCATGTGTGTGTGTGTGTGTGTGTGTGTGTGTGTGTGTGTGTGTGTGTGTGTGTGTGTGTGTGTGGTAATTCACTTGCGATTTGTTGCTGCCTGGTGTTTATATATTATATCAGTTGTCATTGATGTTTGTGCATTGTGTCAGACTCAGATTTCATTATGTTTGGGCTTGTCATTTTTCATTATACAGAGAGATTAGCTTGGGTTTGGATTACAATAGCTGAACAGATGCAGAAGGTCCTAACACCAACTAAAACAAGAGGCATGGTTTGATTAAAATCACTGCCCGCACTTAATCTCGTCTCTATAATCTGACATAAGATAACACTCTGACAGAAAATAAATGTACAAAGTATAAACTTCATTTTGAAGAACAACTAAGTAAGTTCATACACACACATACACACACAACCACAGCCTCACAGCCTCACTCAAGATTTGCACAGGTCTACATCAACTCAACCCTTACACTCCTCACATGCTCACTATTTGATTCAAATGAGACTAGTACCTGGCACTAATAACTAAACAAAATGAAAACAAAACAAAGCACATACATTAGAAAACTTAGGCAAAACAACAACAACAACAACAACAACACCAAAACCCCATCAGTTGTGCTTTTCTCAGCTTTCATTGGCAAACACCAATCAAAGTAAACATACGCATACACCAAGGATGTGCACAGTATACATTTGAATCCAATGCTGTAAGGACCTGTCAGACTCTGACTCTATAACAACCATGAGCAAACGTAGGGCTTAAAGTGCGCCAGACCTTCAGATGATAACATGGCCAGTCATGTTGACCAGACACACAAAAAAGAATAAGAAAAAACAAAAAAAGCATGAAATGCTTTTCATTATGAGTAATGAATGTGCATCGAAATTCACATCCTTCATATTAAAACAACAACAACAAAAACTGGAGAAAAATCTGTCACTTACGAAAATTGGCCCATATGCAAACTACCCCCCTCAACAACTATTTCAAACCCTGTCATATCAGTATCAAGAATGAACTCTATCTAGGGGCTCCAGGTTAGTAATCTTTTATTTTTGAAATTCTTCTGCTGTGATATGGGCTGCCCTCAGAGCCTGCACAGTCTGTGTCTTCTTACTTGTATAGCTTTAATGTTTGTTGTTATCTTATTGTGTATGTAATTGTGAACATTTTTTATCACCTTTTGCCTTTCTTGCGAAAATTTAAATCGCTGGTGAGCATGTTTTTATATGGAATATGCGCTATACAAATAAACATTATTATTATTATTATTATTATTATTATTACAGAACTGTCCCTAATTTTCCTGGTTTGTACAGTGGCAAGGGCTCTAACCTGCCAACAGACCAAAGTCCTCAGGTGTCCTTTAAATGTAATGTACAGTGAGTCCAGATGAGTTTGGAGAACAGCACTGTACAAGTATGATGATTTATTATCATGCTGACAGGGAGATGAGAAAAAACTTTTTTCTATATATTCACTATGTGTTGCCCGAGCAGGGTTGAACTCGAACCTTATTAAAAAATCTGACATTGTAATCTTTGGTATTGTGCCTGTTTGTTTCTGTTTAATGCTTCTCAGCCATGTGTTTGGACTGGTTCTCTTAGAAAAAAAATCATAATCTCATAAAAGGCCTGTCTTTGTAGTGTTTTTATCTTAAAAAACATCCAGTCTTTGTAATGTTCTAATTGAAACAGACAACAAACAAACAAACAAATAAACAAGCAAAGAAAGAAAGAAACAAACAAACAAAACAAACAAACAAACTAACAAACAAACAAACAAATAAGCAAGCAAGCTAGCAAACAAAACAAACAAACCAGTTTTTGTTGCAGTTGAATCTCAAAAAGTCCAGTCATTGTAACATTTTATCTCAAAAAGTACAATCTTTTGTGGTATCTTGATCTAAAAATGAAATAGTTGTAGTATTCAGGCTCTCACTTTTCCGTGAATTCGCGGATTTCCGCAAAAACCGAGAGTGAGAATCCGCGAAAAACAAAAAATTTTCCGTGATAAAACAACAACTAAAAAACTATAAATTAAGCTCAGATATGTGTCAGATTGCACCATTTTAAACGTAAATTTTCAAAATTTTCCAGGTGGGACCCCCCCTGATTTTCAGGGATTTTTGCTTTTCCTCAGTGGGAGCCCTGAATATTTCCTTGTATTTTTTTTTTTCATCTCAATCTGGCTTTTAATGTCCCCCACTCCATTTGTTGTTGTTGTTAATATGTTTTATGCATCCACTTTCGTGCTGCCATGAATATTGTCTGCCTCTTTGTCAATACAGAGCTACAGTGCTGTCATGGACAGTGGTAATCTGGTCAGTATGTATAGAATGTACTGTGATAAGCTTGTCAGTACTTAGCTTCATACAGTGATTAATACTAATAGACATTGATAAACTTGTCTGTACATAGCTAAAGTGATGTAATGTACGGTGATAAGCCTGCCGGTGGATAACTACAGTGGTGTAGTGTACAGTGATGTAAACTTGTCAGTACACATTGTGTGCATTGGTATGATGATTTATATACATTCTTGTTTTTGTCTATTGTGCTGAAATATGTGTATTTATATGCATGATTGTGGACAAAAGTTATATCTTTTAATATATATGGCAAAGCAATGTGTGTGCGAGAGAAATGGGACCACATATGATTTTTTGGTTGCATAAAAATGGCTGTACACTACGGAGAAATCTTTGTAAAAGAGGTCATTGTTTGTATGCAGAGAGATGTTCAGATGTGTGTATTGCTATCTAAGATGATAGCATTTGTACATAATGATGAGCATATTTGTGTTCAGATTATGACTAGACAAGCATTGTTAGCGATACGTAGTCAGGGAAAGAACTATATTTCAATACCCAAGATTATTTTAATGACTTTGTTTAACCTTTTGCTATAATGTCTAGCATAACAATATCTTCCCTGAATTGTCAGGGACTTGGTAATCTTCAAAAACGAAGAGATGTCTTTCATTTTCTTAAGCTAGAAAAATATGTCACATCAGAATGGGGTTACAAATGTTTCTTCGCATCGCACAAATCTAATGCAATGGGAGTGGCGATATTGCTTAGTAATAACTTTGAATTTAAGGTTAACAAAGTAGAAAAAGACGGGAATGGTAACTTTATTATTATATCTTTGAATATAATGGAGAAAGATATTGTCTTGATAAATATCTATGGCCCAAACAAAGATAGTCCTTTGTTCTACGAAAGAATACAGGAAAAAATCCTTAATTACAGTAGTCAAAATCTTGTCTTAGTAGGTGACTGGAACCTTGTCCTCGATCCATATCTAGACTATGACAACTATATCAATATTAATAATCCAAAAGCAAAAGAGGCAGTCGAAAATATGATGCTACAACTAAACTTAACAGATGTCTGGAGAGAAAAGAATCCGCATGTTAAATGTTTTACTTGGCGAAAGACGTCACCTTTAAGCAAAGTAGACTATACTTTTTTCTTCTGTCTGAAAATCTCATGTTGAACTTTCAAGACACAGATATCATACCTGGGTACAGATCTGATCACTCAATGTTAACTCTGAAACTAAAATTTGGCAAAGATATAAAACATAACACATTTTGGAAGTTCAGCTGCTCCTTATTGAAAGAAAAACAATATGTAGAAGAAATAAACAACCTGATAGAAGAAGTTATATTAGAATATTCTACCGAACATTATGATACAGCTACCTTGATAATGTTTCCTTGATGGAAATCAATCTCAGCGTTCCAGATAAGTTGTTCATTGATTTTTTTTACTCATGAAAATAAGATCTAAAACTATAGCTTATGCAACAATGAGAAAAAAGAAAGCAACAGAAAAGGAAACTAGTCTGATTAGGGAACTTGAACAACTAGAAAGAAAAGAAAACAGGACTGAAGCAGACATAAAGCTAATGAAAGAAAAAACCCAAGAACTGATCCAATTGAGAAGAAAAAAAATACAAGCAATTATACTAAGATCAAGAGCAATTATACTAAGATCAAGAGCAAAATGGATTGCTGAAGGGGAAAAAATAACGAAATATTTCTGTAACTTAGAAAAACGACACTTTATAAATAAAAGTATGATCAAGATTATTGATCAAAATGGAGCTCTAATTGATGAACCCGAAAAGATAAACCAAGAAGTACATACAATAATACATTCTATAAAAAACTACATACGAGGAGAAATTTAGAAGCATGTGAAATACAAGATTTGATAAAAGAACACCCAAAGTTATCCAACAAAGATAGAAACTCATTAGAAGGACAAATAAATTTGGAGGAAGTGGCATTTGCATTAAAAAACATGAAGAATGGAAAGAGCCCAGGAACAGATGGATTTGGGGCAGAATTTTACAAATTCTTTTGGAGAAGGTTTGGTCTATTTTTGTGAGAACCTTAAACCAGTCATTTAGAGACGGGGAACTTTCAGCAACCCAACAAGAAGGACTTATAACTTGCATCCCCAAACCTGATAAACTAAGGGAGTGCATAAAGAACTGGAGGCCTATCTCACTTCTTAATGTATTATACAAGATTGGGGCTACATGCATAGCCAATAGAATCAAGACGATCCTTCCAAACTTAATTTGTGAAGATCAAACAGGCTTTATTGAAAACAGATACATCGGAGACAATATAAGGTTAATTTACGATTTAATTACTTACTTAGATACCAAAAAACTACCTGGACTCTTACTTTGCCTAGATTTTGAAAAAGCCTTTGATTCCTTGGACTGGCTCCGCTCTTCTGACACCTCACTGTTGACTGTTCCTCGCTTCTCTCTAGACACCTTTGGTAAAAAATCTTTCTCTGTCTTTGGCCCAAATGTATGGAACTCTCTACCGCTGTCTCTCAGAAAAACTGTTTCTCAACCTTCAAACGGCACCTGAAAACCCACCTCTTTCAAACTCATCTAACCTGAAGAGCCTTAGTTTGCAAGTCTGTTATCAGACTAATCTCTCCTGCCTGTATAACAGTATTTTGTATAAGGGCCTATAGAGCAAGGTGTGTGTGTGCGTGCATGTGTGTGTGTGTGTGTGTGTGTGTGTGTGTGTGTGTGTGTGTGTGTGTGTGTGTGTGTGGCTTGAGTGAGCATGTGTGTGTATCACTGTATGTGTACAGCTGAGGAGGGGATAGGGGAGAAATTGAGTGGGAAAGAGACTGAAATACTTTAAGAAACTTTTTTAAATCTTTGTATGCAAATTGTGATGTATGATAATTGATATGCGAATAGTTTATAATTTGTGAGATAATTTTGATTGTCAAGGTGTTAATGCTGTAATACTGAAGTTATAATGTTTTTCCTGTATATGGATTAGAATTTTTCTGTTTTTATCTTCATTCAAAATATTGATTATAATTTTATGTACAACTATTGCATGCATAAACACACACACACGCATGCAAACACAGCACACACACACACACTCACACACTCACACACTCACACACACACACACACACACACACACACACACACACACACACACACACACACACACACACATACACACACACACACACACACACACATTCTTACATACACACACATTCTTGCATACACACACGCGCACAGCAACGCACATGCACGCACACACACACGTACACACACACACACATACACAAACACACCCACGCAGCAATATATAAACACAGTATGCCTCTTTATTCATATGAAAAATCTGTTATTCTTTCTTCATTGCATAAGTCAGTGTTTAAATTTTAATATTCTGTGGTTTCTTATGTGTCTTCTTACTTGTATAGCTTTAATGTTTGTTGTTATCTTATTGTGTATGTAATTGTGAACATTTTTTTATCACCTTTTGCCTTTCTTGCGAAATGTAAAGCGCTGGTGAGCATGTTTTTATATGGAATATGCGCTATACAAATAAACATTATTATTATTATTCAGAGTTCTAAAGGCGTATGGATTTGGTAAAAATATTTGCAAATGGATAGAAATGTTTCACAAAAACATAAAATCAACAGTTATTGTTAACGGCCAAACTACAAATTGGTTCGCTATAATAATAATAATAATTACAATATTTATATAGCGCAAAATCTTGATAAAATCAAATCCAAGCGCTGAAGCAGACACACACGCACGCACGCGCACGCACGCGCACACACGCACGCACGCACACACACACACACACACACACACGCACACACACACACACACACACACACACACACACACACACACACACACACACACACACACACGCATGGCTACAAATGGGGAGAAAGAATAAAAGCAATAAAAGCAAGAATAAAAGCAATGGAAAACCACAGAGAGCACACCTTACACAATTATATATTATAAAAATGTGATTCCCCTCCGAGCGGAGACAGGCTGTGGGGGGGGGGGGGGGGTTGAGTGAGGTTAGGATTTTATGCAGAGGAGGAAAGGTGAGTTTTGAGAGCGGACTTGAAGGAGACAAAAGTAGGTTGCTGACGGACTGAGAGAGGAAGTTTGTTCCAGGAGAGTGGACCAGAAACAGAGAAGGCTCGTGGACCATAGGTATTGAGCTTAGTGCGTGGAAAGCGAAAAGTCAGAGGATCGGAGGTAGAGCGGAGGGTACGTGAGGGAAGATAGATCTCAAGTAGGCTTGACAGGTAATCGGGGGCTGCGTTATTGAGGCTTTTGTAGCACATGGTGTCTAGTTTGTACTGTATGCGCTTTGATACAGGGAGCCAGTGAAGTTGTGCCAGGAGAGGAGATATGTGGTCAGCTTTTTTCTTTTCACCCCTCATTCAAACTGTTTTGAGCAACTCGGACCAAAGTTCAGTTGTGCTTAACAATTGCGTAATAGCCTAACACCGTTCACACATTTTACCTATTCTAAAATCCTTCAACGTTCAGCCATGAAAGCCTCAAAACATGGCCACATATCTCGACGAAAAACAACTGCAGGTGTTCTTGTTTTCAGTCAGTCTAGAATCTTCGTTGTCGGGAAAAACATAGTTCTCAGACTTTTTTTGAACGGTTATTCTTCCACGGGCATATACAGCCTGTATTCACAATACGTCAAGTGAGATTCCACGTTGTGTTCGCATTCGTCGAGCAGCAAGCAACACAAATTGAACATGGCGATGAAGTCAGGATCCTCCGAATCTTCCTCATCCATTTCATCACAGAAAACACACAAACGTTCCTTAGCTTTAATGACGTATCTATGTGCCTCACGTAACAGCTGAACCTGCTGGCGTTGATCGCTCTCACGATCCGAGCTTGCAGAAGAATAATACAACTCCGAGCACTGCTTCAAACTGTCTTCTGCGGAATAATAAAACGACGCTATCGTTCGCCATCTACTTTCCTGCGAACTCTGATTGCGTGTGAGAGGTCTTTGAGGCTGGGGTCGGAGCCACCACTGTAGCTGGTTTGAACCAATGTTGAACGTTTCAGACATGTCTCTGGTTAAATTGTGGTGGTAATACGATGAAACTGCTCCAACTGCTTCTACTGTCAGCGCCACCGCGCACTGGACGTCTGCCTCTCCATGATCGGCCTCAATGCATCTGGACTCCAGATGGACGGCACAGTGAGGATACAGGTATGCCGACGCCCTTCTGAACCACTCGTCTCTCGGCAGTTTGCTCACAGCTGTTTGAATATCCTTCCACTCAGACTGTCCAGGCATATTGTGTAGACTACTGCTTTTTTAAAAAAAATCATTAAATGTATCTTTTCTTTTCTTACTTAAAGAGTGTTCTTCTTTAAAAGTGGGATGACTAAGCGAAGAAGGCCAACTGTGGCCACACGATAATATTTATTCATGTCTATTAACAGCTGTACAAACGTCAGCCTGTTTCGTAAAAGTGCGTCCTCTCAGCTTGCTGTGCCTTTTTTTTTTTTTTTTTATAGAAAGAGGCTGTAGACACAAGATGACGCCGTTTCTCCTTATTTGTTTGTATTATGTGTGGAGATATTAGCAATCATGATAAGAGAAGATAGTTATGTGAAAGGTATTGTGGTGAACAATGAAGAACATAAAATATCTCAGTTTGCTAATGACACTCAATTAATCAATAATGGAGATAAATTATCTTTTGAGATATCTATATACCTTGTTTTAAAATTTGGAAGCGCGTCAGGGCTTTTTATGAATGCTGACAAAACGCAGGCAGTAGATCCCTTTTTGTAGGGAACAAAAAGGGATCAAATATCAGATATATGCAGCATCTAAATATACACTGGAATCTCAAAAATTTTAGGTGTTTGGTTTACAGATGACTTAAACAGATGTGAAGAAATAAATTATTCAGAAAAAATATCGGAAGCGAGAGCCCTGTTTAACGTCTGGGTGAAAAGAAGTACAACACCTCTAGGAAGGGTTGCAGTATTAAAATCTCTTATCTTATCCAAACTAATTCACCTGTAGATTCTGGTCCCAGATCCACCTGATGAATTTGTAAAAAATCTTCAGAATATGTGTTTTTCTTTTGTTTGGCAAGGCAAACGTGACAAAATCAAAAGAAAAAACATTCAAAAAAGCATACAAAATGGAGGTTTGAATATGCCAGATATTGAGAAATTTATTACAGCCTTAAAACTGTCCTGGTTGAGAAAGTTTAAAACGACAGAACACAAATGGACAAATATTTCTAGTGAAGTCTATCCTTTTCTAAATGAAATAGAAAAATATGGTTCTAGCTATGGATTACACCAAGCTAATGATAATGTATTCTGGAAACACATTTTTAAAGCATATAACAATTTCTGCAGAAGTATAAAATTAGTGTCACCGACAGACTTACTTTCAGAACCAATTTTATTTAATGAAAAAATTAAAATCGGAAATGATGTAATAAAATCTGTTGATTGGATTGAAAGGGGCGTTTACTGCATTGCACATTTTTTAAATGATAAACGGATCATTTATGACACATGATGACTTTAATAGAAAATAGGCCTACAATATGAATGTGAATTTTCTTTTTTATAATGGATGCAGAGCATCAATTAAGAAATACATAAACAAAACTGAACATACCAGTGGCTGTGCACGTGATATCCCTGCTGCACTGAAAACAATTCACTCAATACGAAAAGGAGCATGGCTATACTATGATATTTTTACAACAGATGACACAATTCCAAATTCCTGTTCTAAATGGCTAGAAAAACTGGAAACAAACGTCCCATGGAAAAAAGTGTTTATGAAAATTCACAAAATACAAGAATGTAAACTAAAATGGTTCCAAATATGCATTGTGCATAGAATTCTAGGAACTAATATCATTTTAAGAGAAATGGGACTTGTAGATAGCTTCCACTGTGACTTTTGTTTGGAAACGAAAGACAGCATTGATCACATATTTTGGAAGTGTCCACATCTCAACAGATTCTGGGAAAGGATAGGAGATGTGTTGAGGTCAAGTTGCACGACTTGTGCAAACATAAGATTAACTGAAAACTTGATTTTATTTGGTGCTGATGAAAACATGCACACGGACCCAATACTTGACCTAATAATAATCTTAGGAAAAATGTAGGCCTATATAATGCAAAACTGAGCTGGAATTCACACGTTTGTAAAGAAAAATGGTTGCCATATTTGTCCCTGGTAGCAGATCAAGTTTGATGTGACTTTCAAATGAAGTTTGATATGACATTTGGCTTCTTTATGAGATGTATATGTGATTTTTGTATGACCTGCCTGTTTATATTTGAATGTTTGTCTTACATATAATTGTAAATGTTTGTAAATTCATGCACATAGAACCTTTGATGAAGATGTAGACGTTTTGCATGTGTTTTGAACTTTGGATAATCTTGCTTTGCTAATGCGTTTATCGTTGACCTTTTACTGAGAGAGAATACAAATAAAATACAAACAAACAAATAAACAAACAAACAAACAAACAAACAAGCAAACACCACCACCAACAACTAAAATCTAAAACTGTATAAATTAAATGACCTTGTATTGTTTAAGAAAACATAACAGACTAATAGATATGGCATATGTACATGATTTTTGCTCAATCCATTGTATACACATCTTGTTCTTTTTTTTTTTATGATATTGTAATAATGTTCAGCATTGTATTTATTTGTGTTTTGTCAAAAAAATTTTTTTTTAAAAAGTTTGAAAAAAATATAAAAAACTTGTCAGTACATAGCTACAGTGATGTACAGTGATAAGCTTGTCTGTACATAGTTACAGTGATGTACAGTGATAAGCTTGTCAGTGATACAGTGTATAAACTTGTCAGTACACAGCTACATTGATGTACAGTGATAAGCTTGTCAATACATAGCTACAGTGATGTACAGTGATAAGCTTGTCAGTACACAGCTACGACGGTGTACATTGATAAGCTTGTCAGTACACAGCTACGATGGTGTACATTGATAAGCTTGTTAGTACATAGCTACAGTGATAAGCTTGTCAGTACACAGCTACGACGGTGTACAGTGATAAGCTTGTCAGTACATAGCTACAGTGATAGGCTTGTCAGTACACAGCTACAGTGATATACAGTGATAAGCTTGTCAGTACACAGCTACAGTAATGTACAGTGATAAGCTTTCGGTACATAGCTACAGTGATGTACAGTGATAAGCTTGTCAGTACATAGCTACAGTGATGTACAGTGATAAGCTTGTCAGTACATAGCTACAGTGATGTACAGTGATAAGCTTGTCAGTACATAGCTACAGTGATGTACAGTGATAAGCTTGTCAGTACATAGCTACAGTGATGTACAGTGATAAGCTTGTCAGTACACAGCTACAGTGATGTACAGTGATAAGCTTGTCAGTACATAGCTACAGTGATGTACAGTGATAAGCGTGTCAGTACATAGCTACAGTGATGTACAGTGATAAGCTTGTCAGTACACAGCTACAGTGATGTACAGTGATAAGCTTGTCAGTACACAGCTACAGTGATGTACAGTGATAAGCGTGTCAGTACATAGCTACAGTGATGTACAGTGATAAGCTTGTCACTACATAGCTACAGTGATGTACAGTGATAAGCTTGTCAGTACACAGCTACAGTGATGTACAGTGATAAGCTTGTCAGTACACAGCTACAGTGATGTACAGTGATAAGCTTGTCAGTACATAGCTACAGTGATGTACAGTGATAAGCTTGTCAGTACACAGCTACAGTGATGTACAGTGATAAGCTTGTCAGTACACAGCTACAGTGATGTACAGTGATAAGCTTGTCAGTACATAGCTACAGTGATGTACAGTGATAAGCTTGTCAGTACATAGCTACAGTGATGTACAGTGATAAGCTTGTCAGTACACAGCTACAGTGATGTACAGTGATAAGCTTTCGGTACATAGCTACATTGATGTACCGTGATAAGCTTGTCAGTACATAGCTACAGTGATGAACAGTGATAAGCTTGTCAGTACATAGCTACAGTGATGTACAGTGATAAGCTTGTCAGTAGCCTACATAGCTACATTGATGTACAGTGATAAGCTTGTCAGTACATAGCTACAGTGATGTACAGTGATAAGCTTGTCAGTACATAGCTACAGTGATGTACAGTGATAAGCTTGTCAGTAGCCTACATAGCTACATTGATGTACAGTGATAAGCTTGTCAGTACATAGCTACAGTGATGAACAGTGGTAAGCTTGTCAGTACATAGCTACAGTGACATACAGTGATAAGCTTGTCAGTGCACAGCTACAGTGATGTACTGTGATAAGCTTTCGGTACATAGCTACAGTGATGTACATACTGATAAGCTTGTCAGTACACAGCTAAGGCAGCATACAGTTGATAAGCTTGTCAGTACATAGCTACAGTGATGAACAGTGATAAGCTTGTCAGTACATAGCTACAGTGATGAACAGTGATAAGCTTGTCAGTACATAGCTACAGTGATGAACAGTGATAAGCTTGTCAGTACATAGCTACAGTGATGAACAGTGATAAGCTTGTTAGTACATAGCTACAGTGATGAACAGTAATAAGCTTGTCAGTACATAGCTACAGTGATGTACAGTGATAAGCTTGTCAGTACATAGCTACAGTGATGAACAGTGATAAGCTTGTCAGTACATAGCTACAGTGATGAACAGTGATAAGCTTGTCAGTACATAGCTACAGTGATGTACAGTGATAAGCTTGTCAGTACATAGCTACAGTGATGTACAGTGATAAACTTGTCAGTACATAGCTACAGTGATGTACAGTGATAAGCTTGTCAGTACATAGCTACAGTGATGAACAGTGATAAGCTTGTCAGTACATAGCTACAGTGATGAACAGTGATAAGCTTGTCAGTACATAGCTACAGTGATGTACAGTGATAAACTTGTCAGTACACAGCTACAGTGATGTACAGTGATAAGCTTTCAGTACACAGCTACAGTGATGTACAGTGATAAGCTTTCGGTACATAGCTACAGTGATGTACAGTGATAAGCTTGTCAGTACACAGCTACAGTGATGTACAGTGATAAACTTGCCAGTACACAGCTACAGTGATGTACAGTGATAAGCTTGTCAGTACATAGCTACATTGATGTACAGTGATAAACTTGCCAGTACACAGCTACAGTGATGTACAGTGATAAGCTTGTCAGTACATAGCTACATTGATGTACAGTGATAAACTTGCCAGTACACAGCTACAGTGATGTACTGTGATAAGCTTTCGGTACATAGTTGCAGTGACATACAGTGATAAGCGTGTCAGTACATAGCCACAGTGATGTACAGTGATAAACTTGCCAGTACACAGCTACAGTGATGTACTGTGATAAGCTTTCGGTACATAGCTACAGTGATGTACTGTGATAAGCTTTCGGTACATAGTTGCAGTGACATACAGTGATAATCGTGTCAGTACATAGCTACAGTGATGTAGTGGACATGATAAACTTGTCAGTACATCACTACAATGATGTAGTGGACAGTAATAGGCTTGTTAGGACATAGCTACAGTGATGTGCAGTGATACGCTTGTCAGTACATAGCTACGGTGAAGCTTGTCAGTACATAGCTACAGTGATTACAGTGATAGGCTTGTGAGTAGCCTACATAGCTACATTGATGTACAGTGATAAGCTTGTCAGTACATAGTTACATTGATGTACAGTGATAAGCTTGTCAGTACATAGCTACAGTGGTATACAGTGATAAGCTTGTCAGTACACAACTACAGTGGTGTACAGTGATAAGCTTGTCAGTACATAGCTGCAATGATGTAGTGGACATGATAAGCATGTCAGTACATCACTACATTGATATAGTGGGCAATAATGGGCTTGTGAGTACATAGCTACAATGATATAATGGATAGTGATAAGCTGGTCAGTGCATTGCTGCATTCAGTGATGTAATGGAGTGTCTCTTTTGTCCTCAGGCCAGCCCATAGCTCACAGCAGTAGGAGCCCAGGTAAACCAGTACAAAAGATGGATGACGATGCCTTTCAACACTTGTCTTCAACTTCAAAGCCCAAGAATAGGAAGAGGCAAGCAGCTGTTTTTGCAAAAACTGAAGAACATGCACCGACAAGCAAGATGTTAACAGATGTGGTCCTGTTTTCTGCCGGTGATAGGGATGATGGGATTTCACAGCGAAAGAAGAAAAAGAAAAAGCGACGCAGAAAATCCACTTATGGTGAAACTTCACAGGATGAATCTGTTGGCTTACCTCATGAATCTGTGCAGAATAAAGAAGATGCAAAATCAAACTCAAACTATTCTGTAAAAAATTTTCATGCAAATTCTGGTGAATTTCTTGACATTCATTCAAAGAAGAAAAAGAAAAAGAAGGAAAGTGAAAGAGTGTGTGAAATCTCACATTCTAGAGATCTTCAGCATTTTGGGACTTCTGTTGAATTTAGTTCAGACAAATTTGACAATTCTCCAAAAAAGAAAACCCAAGAAAAACACAGAGTACCAGAAAATTCAGACATTGGAGATTTTCAGTATTCTGGGGTTTCTGTTGGACTATGTCCCAGTGACTTTGACACTTCTCAGAAAAAGAAGAAAAAGAAGAAAAAAGGGAGATCAGATGACATTCCAAGTGTGGGAGATTTTCATTCCTCTAGGACTTCTTTTGAACCTTCTTTTAGTGAGTTCAGCACTTCTCCCAAAAGAAAGGAAAAAGTAAAATTGGGTCAGATTGCAGAGTCTGGAGGTTCTCAGTGTTTTTGGGGTTCTGTTGAACCCCATTCTGATACCTTTGATGCTTCTCCAAAGAAGAAGAAAAAGAAGAAGAAGGTAGAGGAAAATAACAGTGTGAATGAAGATTCATGTACTGATGTTAACCTCTTTTCAAGTGAATTCCGCATTTCTGTTAAGAAGAAAAAGAAGAAGAAGAAGGAGGAGGAGAAAAATAAAAGTGTGAACAAAGAATCATGTACTGGTACTAACCTCGTTTTGGGTGAGGTCAGTACTTCTTCAAAGAAAAAGAAAAAGAAGGTGGAGGCAAACAACAGTGTGAACAAAGAATCATGTACTGATACTAACCTCGTTTTGGGTGAGGTCAGTACTTCTTCAAAGAAAAAGAAAAAGAAGGTGGAGGCAAACAACAGTGTGAACAAAGAATCATGTACTGATACTAACCTCGTTTTGGGTGAGGTCAGTACTTCTTCAAAGAAAAAGAAAAAGAAAAAGAAGGTGGAGGCAAACAACAGTGTGAACAAAGAATCATGTACTGATACTAACCTCGTTTTGGGTGAGGTCAGTACTTCTTCAAAGAAAAAGAAAAAGAAAAAGAAGGTGGAGGCAAACAACAGTGTGAACAAAGAATCATGTACTGATACTAACCTCGTTTTGGGTGAGGTCAGTACTTCTTCAAAGAAAAAGAAAAAGAAGGTGGAGACAAACAACAGTGTGAACAAAGAATCATGTACTGATACTGATCTCTTGTCAGGCGAGTTCAGTATTTCTCCAAAAGAAAAGAAAAAGAAGGTGGAGGAAAACAACAATGTGAACAAAGAATCATGTACTGATACTAATCTTTTTTCAAGTGAGTTCAGCATTTCTCCAAAAAAGAAGAAGAAGACGAAAAAGAAGAAGAAGGAGATGAAAAATAACCAAGGGAATGAAGATTCACATACTGATACTAATAACCTTTTTTTAAGTGAGTTTAGTACTTCTTCAAAGAAAAAGAGAAAGAAGGAGACAGAAAATAACAAAGGGAACGGAGATTTATGTATTGATACTAATCTCTTTTTAAGTGAGTACAGCATTCCTCCAAAGAAAAAGAAGAGAAAGGAGGAAGAGGAAAATAACAGAGTGAATGAAAATTCATGTGCTGATACTAACCTCTTTTCAAGTGAATTCAGCACATCTCGAAAGAAAAGGGAAGAAAAGGAGGAGAGTGAAAATAATGTGAATGAAGATTCATGTAGGCCTACTGATTCTAACCTCCTTTCAAATGAGCCCATCACTTCTCCAGAAGACAGAACAAAGGAGAAGGAAAATAAGAGAGTGAAGGAAGATTCTTCTGATAATACTGCACCTTTACCAAGTGAACTCAGCACTTCTCTAAAGAGGAAGAAAAAGAAGAAGAAAGACAAAGACAGACTGAGTAAAGTTCCAAATGCAGGAGTTTTCCATTGTCCTGGAACTTATGTTGAACACCATTCTGGTGATTTTGATGCTTTTCTGAAAAAGAAGAAAGAAAGCAGATGGGATGATGCCCCAGAATGCAGACGTGTTCAGAACTGTGATACCCTCCTTGACTTCCCTTCCAGTAAGGTGGCTGCATCTCCAAAGAAGAAGAAGAAGGAAAGACAGAACTTAGAATTTCAGTTGACTGAAGATGATGAGGGGAATCAAAATGTGCAGAATGATGAAGCTGATGGTACTGCAGGTTCACCAAAATCTTCAGGCCAAAT
The DNA here is from genome assembly GCA_030674185.1 of Monoplex corrugatus. Taxonomy (NCBI): domain Eukaryota; kingdom Metazoa; phylum Mollusca; class Gastropoda; order Littorinimorpha; family Ranellidae; genus Monoplex; species Monoplex corrugatus. The sequence continues at coordinate 32,196,369 of JAPXFY010000015.1, forward strand.
AATGATCTCTTTTGCTGACAGAGGCCATGCAGGACATGAACGTCAGACCACTGAAAATAACTCTCATACAAAAACCAAGAATAAAGCCTCTGGAATAAAGTGCCAAAGAGAGAACAACACTTTTCCTAAGGACAGAGACAAGTCAGGTTGGACGGATGGAGTAGGGACATGTAGTGATGATGAAAATACATTTGACACTTCTGAAACAGTCACAAAGAGTGCCAGTCAGTCTGGTGCTGATAATCCTGTTCAACATACTGTCAAAAGTGGTAACTCAAAGCCAATAGTATCACAAATTTCAGGAGAGGGATCTGCAAACAGAGAAAATGTACTATCTTGCTATATTTGTCAAGAAGATATGTTAAACAAGAAGATGTATATAAGCCACCTTGCTGAAGCCCACAACAAAAAGTCCTACCAGTGCCCTAAATGCAGGAGACCACTGTTATCCCCACAGCTATTGAAACATCATAGGGAAACCTCATGCGCCTTTAAAGATGGTGAGGTGCTTATCACACCCTTCAGATGCAAACTGTGTCCATTTTCCTACAGCACTAAGCAGAACCTTTGCAGACACAGACGTGTGGAACATGGTATTGGGAAACCTCTTGATTTTGAATGCAGACACTGTGGACAGAAGTTCACCTCTGCTGAGAGAGCCAGACCACATGTCAAGAAATGTGAAGAAGGACTGACAAAAACACCAGCAGAGCCCACCATTGAGTGCCAAATATGTGGGAAATTGTATTCCTCAAGAAGGAGTAAAAATTATCACATCAGAACTATCCATCACAGCAAAACATTTGACTGTGTGTGTGGCAAACAGTTTAGAGGGTCAAAATATTACTATGCCCATAGGAAGAAGTGTGACATAGCCCAGTAGCAGAAACTTAGCATGTAGAAAGTAATACAGGTTTATTTGACATATGATGAAACAAGGGAAAGTCTGTTACTTCTTTATCTCCAGAATTACATATATATGTATACAAAGCTACATAATATAGGCTACTGTATTGGGTGTACATCAATGTGCTGATGAGGCTGGCAGTATGGACGATTTAGGCATAAGTGTGTGTTGTATGTGTGTGTGTGGTGTGTGTGTGTGTGTGTGTGTGTGTGTGTGTGTGTGTGTGTGTGTGTGTGTGTGTGTGTGTGATAAGTATGGCAAGGTTTCTGCTGTTCTTGAAAAGAAAAGGTAAAAAAAAAAAAGTTTTTGTTTTGATTCAGTTTTGTGAGAAATATAAGCAGACTATGTCACTGTTTGCTTTAACTTTTGCCATATGTTGCCTAAAATTTTGTTCGTCATGTGTCATGGGTATTTATTGACTCATGATTTTTGTGAAGGAATAACCCCTTGCTGTATGTCGTTGGATCTCCAGTGACCCATGTTTTTCTTTTGTTTTTTGTTTTTGTTTTAGAAGGAACAGATTACAAAGCCTTGTCATACATTATGGGGTCTCCTGCAAAATTTTTGTGTTTGGTGCAGACTTGAATTTGTCAGATATTAACTTGCAGATTTGGTGTTGTGCATGGAAGTCAGTGTGAGGGAAGTGAATAAGTGGAATTGATTCCAAGTCCACAATGGGTAAAGGTACATAACAGGTTATCAAGGAAAAGGATTTGGATAGCTGGGGTTAATTCCCTTGTTTAGGCAGTGTTGGAAGTGAGCTTTTTCTTTTTCAGTCGAGTCAGTTTTCATTTCAGTTTGTTATGAAAGCCCGCCATAGACCTTGCTTTTTGCTTTGTTTCTGGCTCTTGAAAGTAACCAGTGATATATATAATTCATAATTTGTCTTTAGAATGCATCAAGCCACACAGACAGTCTCTTTAGTCATTTTCTAGGACTATGAACGAGATATATCAATTGATTGTCCAACTTTCCATGAATGTCTGAAAACAGTGTGTGCTGCGAGACTGTGTGTGTCTAGGATTGTTGAAATGTTGAGTGTTTTTACAGAATCTAGTGGTGAAATGAAAGCAACAACAGATGGCAGTTGTAGGCCTACTTAGAATGATGATAAGAGACTGTGTCTCATGTTTTTCTTCTTTTTTTTTCCAGTTGTGTCCTTTTTGGCTTTTGAATATATGTGAAATATGACACCTTTTGTGAGTTTGTTTCTTTGCTGTTTGCCTGGAATCACTTGTATACTGAATTGAGTTCAAAACGTATGATGCTACACATACAATCTCAGTCTTATTGGTTGCATTTTTAATTGATTTAGACATGCAATTGCTTTTTCTTTTCCTGTCTTGTGCCTCATTTTTAACTAAAGCATATTGATTAATTGCTGATTGTAACATTGAATTGTGGTCCTTCTTGTTCTTGGACTGAAGGATTTTAAGGATCCCCCCCCCCCCCCTTTTCTTTTAATTCTTGCATTGTTCAGTTTTATTTTCAAAAACTTCCTGTTATTCTATGGAAGCCCATGTCAAACAGTTGTGCCGTACTCTGTACTATCAGCTACGTAGAATAGGTAAGATTCGCTCCTTCCTTTCCACTGATGCTGCCAACAAGTTTGCTGTCTCTTTCATACTATCTAGACTGGACTATTGTAACTCCCTATTCACAGGTCTCCGTGAGAATCAACTATTTAAACTTCAGCGCATACAGAACCACGCGGCTCACCTTGTTCTCCGCAAGCCCAGGCGTGAGAGTGCAAAATCTCTGCTTAGAACACATCATTGGCTCCCGGTAAAGGCTAGGATTCAATATAAAGTTGCCTGTCTCTGCTTTCAGTGTATCTTATCATGAGAACATGCCATCCTATCTTGCCAACCTCCTGCAGGGTTACAAACCTTCTTGAACGCTCCGCTCTTCTGACACTTCACTGTTGACTGTTCCTCGCTTCTCTCTAGACACCTTTGGTAAAAAGTCTTTCTCTGTCTTTGGCCCAAATGTATGGAACTCTCTACCACTGTCTCTCAGAAAAACTGTTTCTCAACCTTCAAACGGCACCTGAAAACCCACCTCTTTCAAACTCATCTAACCTGAAGAGCCTTAATTTGCAAGTCTGTCATCAGACTAATCTCCCCTGGCTGTATAACAGTATTTTGTATAAGGGTTATAGAGCGAGGTGTGTGTGCGTGCATGTGGTGTGTGTGTGTGTGTGTGTGTGTGTGTGTGTGTGTGTGTGTGTGTGTGTGTGAGCATGTGTGTGTATCACTATATGTGTACAGCTGAGGAGGGGATAGGGGAGAAATTGAGTGGGAAAGAGACTGAAATACTTTAAGAAATTTTTTTTTAATCTTTGTTTGTATGTAAATTGTGATGCATGATATGTGAATAGTTTATAATTTGTGAGATAATTTTGATTGTCAAAGTGTTAATGCTGTAATACTGAAGTTATAATGTTTTTCCTGTAGGCCTATATGAATTAGAATTTCTCTGTTTTTATCTTCATTCAAAATATTGATTATAATTTTATGGACAACTATTGCATGCACAAACATACACTACGCATGCAAACATAGCACACGCACGCGCGCGCGCACGCACGCACACACACACACACACACACACACACACACACACACACACACACACACACACACACATTGTTACATACACACACGCGCACAGCAACGCACACACACACGTACACACACACACACATGTACACAAGCACACACACGCAGCAATATATAAACACAGTATGCGTCTTTATTCATATGAAAAATCTGTTAATCTTTCTTCATTACATAAGTCAGTGTTTAAATTTTAATATTCTGTGGTTTCTTATGTGTCTTCTTACTTGTATACCTTTAATGTTTGTTGTTATCTTATTGTGTATGTAATTGTGAACATTTTTTATCACCTTTTGCCTTTCTTGCGAAATGTAAAGCGCTGGTGAGCATGTTTTTTATATGGAATATGTGATATACAAATAAACATTATTATTATTATTATTATTATTATTCATTTTTAACTGGATACAAAATTAATATACATATAACAATAATAATAATTAGCAAAATAGAACCAACTGCATCAAAGATTTAAAACATGCAAATCTTTTATATCTTTATTAAATGAACTACATATGTGCGTGATGTGCAATCACTATCAGCACTATGTAGAAAATAAGTCACAGACATGAGTGAGTAGGCAATGCAGAAAAGCAATAAATCACATTGAAATTGATCTGAAACCATCTTTAAGCTGTTTACTTAGAGAACCAGTTTAAGATTGACCATAATCAATAATCATTAATTTTATGGTTTTATAGCTGGGAAAGGCTACCTCCTAGTGGGCCAACCATCTCCCTCCTAGGGAATTGCTATTGGTGTATGATAGATGGTCCTTAAATAGATAGTTTGCTTTGAAATAAGTTGGGCTTACTTGCATCTCCAAGGGTGCAGACTGGTTTTGCAGCTTTCATTTTACATTTTTCGGACAGTTTTCAGTCCTGTCAGCAGATCCACCAGCTGGTGGAGACGGCCCAGACCCTGTGGGAGTGAGATGGCGGTTATCGCCCTTGGAGGTGAAGGTGAGGATGCAGAGATGGATTGAATTATCCGCCGCTTATTCCATTCTTCATGATGATTATACTTCAGTGGAACGTAAGAAGTCAACATTCGATTATGAGGTAGGCCTACTTGAGCTGCTTCATAATGAAATACAAGCTGCCATGCTGGCTCTACAGGAAACTTTATCAAGAAATGGCAAGACGTTTTCCTTGAAAAGATTTTATGTTCTATCAAAACCAGCATGACGCAAGGAAGAAAGAGTAACAGGAGATACTAGATCTACGCTATCTTGCACAGATGTTTATACACACACACACACACACACACACACACACACACACACACACACACACACACACACACACACACACACACACACACACACACAACACCACACACACACACACACACACACACACATGTATATATATCGTCGTCGGCCTCTTTACATCTCAGGAGATGATAGTCTGCACCGGGAGGCGTTGTGGTCATGACGTGCACTTTCTGCTGTGGCTGTGCAGGCCAATTCTTGAGTGGCAATCTCTGTCACATCTGCCACAGACAAACTGAGTCGCTATTGTCTGGTTTCTGGAACGTTGCTTGCGAAGAGCCCTTTTCTCATCTGCGCTTTCTGCTCTCCTCCTCTCCGCATTCACAACGCCTTGCTGAACGGCTGTCCTCCACGCTGCCCTGTCTTCCGCCAGAGTCTCCCAAGAGCCTGGGTCAATCCCTGAGCTTCTAAGGTCCCTTTTGCATGCGTCTACAAAGCTGTGGGCGTCCTGGAGTTCGCTTCCGGTTTGCCAGTTCGCCGTAGAGAACGTCTTTTGGTATGCGTCCATCCTCCATTCGACGCACATGGCCAAGCCAGCGTAGTCGGCGTTGGCTTAGAAGGGCAAAGATGGTCTGTAGGCCCGCACGACGAAGGACCTCTGTGTTGGTCACTTGTCTTGCCATTGGATGCCGAGGATGCGTCGCAAGCAGTGGAGATGGAAAATGTTGAGCCTCTTTTCTTGGCTGGCGTATGTGGTCCAGGCTTCACACACACACACACACATACATGTATATATATATAGCCTACATATCTATATACATACACATATACATATAGGCCTACATGTGTGGTTGTGTGTGTGTGTGTGTGTGTGTGTGTGTGTGTGTGTGTGAGATACGTCAATATAAAGATAGAGGATTGTGCTATCTATGTTTCTTTCGGAAAGTAAGTTTTAAATGAGTTCTTGTTCCTTGATGACCTCACCAAGAAGTATTAAGAAGTATTACGGCGTGTGACCGGAAGTATTGTGCTGTATGAAGTATTTTGCTATCGCAGCAAGGAAAGATTGGAATGTCTGCTGTTTACTTTGTCAGGGAATCCGTGAATGAACTGACAGATGTGTTCCACAGTGTTCAGACCAGGTTATAGTCTGATGAAAAACCAGTTACATGCAGGGAAACAGTAATCATTAAGCCCTCGCCACAACACAGACAGAATCGACTCCCATACAATGAACGAAGCAGCATGAACTCAAAGTTTGGTCTTAGAGTGGGTTTATTTTCAGTTTTAATACAGTGGTTGGAGGTGCATTGTAACGTACCTGCTGTATGTGCAACGCATCACTCGCTCTTTATGTGCAACATTTAGATAATGATCAATCACAGAAAGTCATCCTTGTATGCTAAAATTGCATGACACCAACAATCTGTTTGAAAATACGACGACGACAACATGAGTACATGTAGAGTGCTACAACATTTCTGTGGTTACAGAAGCTACCCCGTGTATAACACTGAAAACTACAACTCTTCTGCTAACAATGATTTGTTTGATTTATGCTAGCATACAACTAGCGCTACTGCTGCATGCCATTAACTATAATTACATCAAAATGCTAACCATTGTTGACACAGAACTGAAAACCAGTCAAAGAACAGTTATCAGCAGTGCTAACAGTAGGCCTACTACAATCATGCACTCAGGAATATATAGGGTTATAACAGTTGCAAAGAAAAGAGGGCACTTTTGTTTATGAAAACAAATGATAAAAAGGACAGTTACAAACGTAATAGATAAAATGGACATGTATTATATGGTTAAATCTTACACTTATGAAGCTATTGCTTCAATACATCAGACAATAGGCCTACAGTGCTTGCCAAAATCTTATACCTATGAAACTAATGCATGAATATATCAATATATTGGTCTGCCCGAGTTTAAGGCTGAGGCCTGCAAGAGGAAGGGCCAACATGTTGTAGACAACTGAATCGCTCTTTTGTACTGATAGCCGTGTGTAATATTGTGTTGAATGTGTAGACGGGATGGCGTATGCTGGTGTTCGTATCAGGTTAAAAGAATCCTGGGTCGATCTAATTAATATAGGCCTACTTAATAATTTTAAGATAAGCATGTCTTTTACAGTTATCATATCATTTATAGTTTTAGTTTGGACAGACTACAGGAGCTACGCCTGTCAATAGAAATCACTATGAGACCCCCACTACAAGAGACCCTGCCCAACTGCCGATCATTTTGATGAAGTTTTTGTTCTTATTAGTATATCAGGTCAGACCTATTTCAGCCCCATCAGACGATAGTGATTGCGTAGTGGCAGAACCAGACTGAAAGAGACATCCATGGAGCAGACACTGGCACCATGTTCCTCCAACAACAGCTTCCATGAACTACTGACATAAAAGATCTAGACGGGAAGTTATCTCATTCTATAGGTACGGAAGTGACTGCAGAAATTGAAAGAGATGTCGTGTAAGAGCAGGGCATGAGACCCAACATTGTAGAACGAATTGTTCATAACGATGCGTAGGGTGATGATTATGTCGCTGTGGGGTAGCCTACCACACTGACTTGAGACTAAAACAGGGCTGCACTCTACACCTCCTGTCCATAATACAGATCTTGGGAACTGTCTATCTGGGGACCATGCGATCACACATAGAGTACGGCTTCAAACTTGGATGATTGCGGCCAAGACACACCACCACACCCTAGACAAAGTTCAGAACCAAGCGCTGAGGATCATCACAGGCGCAGTGAAATCCACACCAACAGAGAAGATAGAACAGGTGATAGGCATACCTCCTCCGAGTAAAAGCAGAAAACTGAAAGCCGTGACGGAGGCCATCAAGTAGGCCTACAGTTGCACTCAAGACCATCCAGTGAATGAATACCAAATGGCAGAAGCTGTCTTCGGGCAGGCTCAAGAGATCCAGCTTTGTCACAGAGACACGATAACTGCAAAGAGAACACCAACTAAGCCTCCCAGGACAGGTTGAACCCCTTACCTTCTGCCTTGATACACCAGCCTGGAAACTAGAAAGGACAGAGGGACAGTCCAAACCACAGTTTTTCTCATCACCACAAAAGATGAACAGTCCAAACCACAGTTCCTCACAACACAACAAAAAATGAACAGAGTATCATAGAAAAGAAAACACTGACACTTGCCATTGCTACAGAAAAAATGCCCGCAAGCAGCATGGATATGAGTTTTCACAGACGGGTGTCCAGAGCAGTGTGGCAGACAGAGGCAATTGCAACAGGCCTCCACTGTAGGCCTACCAACTTGTAAGGTTGAAGCGGAAGGATTGTTTCAAGCAGTAACAACATGCAGGTGGCCTTCTTGACTGACACTGTCTGGTGCTGCAGACATTCAACAACAACAGACAACTACCACCGCAAAAGACACTTCATGAAGTCCTGTGCCTCAGGACAGTGTTGCAGTAGATCCCCTCACACTAGGGCACTGAAGGACATGAGATGGCAGACAAAATGGCAAATGTAGGAGTAGAATATAAACGATAAGAGAACGTAGTCTCCTCACAGAGATCAATGCCATCACCAAGTCTGTTTAAAATGCCTCAGACCACAATAATTAACATCAGCTGTAAAGATCAGAACGGATGGTAACCTGTCTGAGGACTGGGCGCAACAAGCTGAACAAACATCTTTTGAGAAAAATGAGAGTTGTGCCCTCCCCTGTGTGTCCTTGTGTAGAGACAGAGCAAAACATGAACCATATCCTACAGGTCTGTAGAAATGTCTGGCTGCTGAGGGAGGAGATATGGCAGAATCTGACTACTCTTAAGTCTAGGGATACTCTGCAGATGACAGCTTACTATATCACGAGGACGGGTCTCCAGGTATAACGCTAAAGAGAAGAAGAAGAAGAATCTATCCTGGTATCTGTATGACAAAGCTGTACTCTACACTTCCTGTCAATAATATATGTTAGTGTCTGTATAACAGGGTTGTACTCTACACGTCCTACCAATAACATATCTTGGTGTCTGTACAACAGGGTTGCACTCTACACGTTCTACCTATAAAATATCTTGGTGTCTGTATTACAGGCTGTACTCTACACGTCCTACCAATAACATATCTTGGTGTCTGTACAACAGGGTTGCACTCTACACGTCCTACCAATAACATATCTTGGTGTCTGTATAACAGGGTTGCACTCTACACGTCCTACCAATAACATATCTTGTTGTCTGTATAACAGAGTTGTACTCTACACGTCCTACCAATAATATATCTTGGTGTCTGTATAACAGGGCTGTAGCCTACTTTACACGTTCTACCGATAACATATCTTGGTGTCTGTATAACAGGGTTGTACTCTACACGTCCTACCAATAATGTATCTTGGTGTCTGTATAACAGAGCTGTAGCCTACTTTACACGTTCTACCAATAACATATCTTGGTGTCTGTATAACAGGGCTGTACTCTACACGTTCTACCAATAATTTATAGTAGTGTCTGCGTAACGGAGCTGCTTTCTGCACTTTTTCTCAGTTACATGTCCTGGTGTCAATTGGCCCGGAACAGATAAATTTGAGTTCTTCATGAAACTTAAGCAACATGCTTACAGGTGTAGGGCCTGCTATTGAAGTGAATGACTATGTCATGTGGTTCAAGTCTTGTCGACGAAGTTCTGGGTAACAGCCTAGGCCTGGCGCACTAATGTTTGTCTGCCTCCAAAAATTGCGTGTATAGGCCTATATCCTTTTTAAATGAAGTGTCGTCAGGGACTGAGATGCAGCTACATGCAAGCGAGAATATCATTTTAGCGTTTATGTTGTGTTGTGTTGTGTTGTCTGGTTGTTTGCTAGTCTAGACAAAAATCCATAACCTTCCTTGAATGAACGCTTTCATTGTCACAATATTATTACAATTAAGATCACTTTTCAGCTATTCGACTTGTATTACACTTTGTAGATGTAGCAAGTTACACTGTCTTATATGAAGCAAATTACACTGTCTTTTAATATGACTTTGCTTATGGGTACAAAAGCTATACAACACTGCAAAATAGCTATACGACTCTCACAATAGACTATGCTGAAAATAATAGCAACAAAGTACACAAAATCATGCACCAAGTTCTTTGTAAGAAACAACTGTAGGCCTACTTAAAGAATGCCACTTAAAGCCATTCAAAACCAACGAAAGTAATCATCTTGATCATATCAACAAGCCCGTTAACAAAAAAAACAAAACAAAACAAAAAACAGCTCATAGCTTAGCCTACCGCCTCAAGCCAGGCAGTAATTAAGTAATCACAAAACAATCAATGACATTCATTATATATAAGACTCTGTGTTCTCTTTGAGATTATCTCTCTCATAAAGTCATCTGTAGTTATTTTCTCTCTCTCTCTCTTTCTTTCTCTCTCTTTGTGTAAATACTTCTCTCTCTACCTCTTTCTCTTTGTCTCTCTCTCATCCATCTAACAACAAATACATTTAGAACAATACCCGATAATAATGGCAGTATTAGTAGTTTGTAGTCAACAATGAATAAACGTACATTTAGGCCTACTTAGTGGAATGTGCAGAGGAAAATACGACACGAGTCAAAAGCGGTGGGTCAAAAGGCACTATAGTTTTTAGGACAATGACTTCTTGCTTCTAGCGTCAGGTCTTCTCAATTTCCTGCACATTACTCATCACGGTGAAGCCGTAGATGAAAATATCCTGTTACATTTCCTTCTCTTTTTCTGTGTTTTGTTCTTTGCATTTTGCTCATGGCATTACAGTTGCAATTAGACGGATGCGATAGGAAAGTGGTCAGGGCATCGAAAGGTCTGAGTCTGATCCTTCCTTGGTTGCACCTGGTACCAGGTGGGAAAATGTCCCATAATCATCTCATATGTCAACATACGTGCAGATTTGCTAATGTCTGAACCTTCTACGCACGTACAATATGAAACCGCACGTTAAAAATCCTGCAAATCATGTCAATGTTGGTGGCTGATTAAACATGAAAATAACCAGAATGCACAACCATTAAAGACGATGGATGTATGCAGACTGTGCCTCCGTGGTTTGGCCAAATAACGTGCACACATGCATCGAAAAAAAACAACAACATTGCTCGGAGGAAAAATAAGTTGCATTTGAAATATTTCTTTTAAATTTCTGTTTTTGTTTGTTTGTTTTGTTTATGTTGCTTTGTCTACAAGCGCACCTCTGTGAGCAAAAACTGGGCAATGGAAGTAAAAACAACGACGACTAGTGCATTTACAACCAGCCAACAACCATAATGTGACAACGTGTACCATCATCATAGCAGCAGACATATTCAGTTTAAATTAAACTCACACGTACAAAAAATATCTGCCAACAACAAAATTCAGTGAGCAAAACTAGTTGTGGTATGCATTTCATTCCGCATAAAATTGCAGTGTGTGTGTGTGTGTGTGTGTGTGTGTGTGTGTGTGTGTGTGTGTGTGTGTGTGCACTCACTGTAAAGAGTGCATTGAAACCATGAGATGGAATCAGTCAGTGTGTATAAGCAGTCAAGTTGGATGGAATGAAACAAAACATTTTCTATCGGTACAGATATTAGCATAATTAAAGCCTAAGTTACATATCTGCCGCTGCTAATCTACCTATAACAACAGAAAATATGGTAGGCCTACTGCAGATGAATTGAAAATTAAACACACACACACAAAGAGAGAGAGAGAGAGAGGACATTTCAAATGAAATGAATATGTAAAATGAATATATGCATTTGAATACGCGCGCATGAGTGCGTGCATGTGTGAGTGTGTGTGTGTGTGTGTGTGTGTGTGTGTGTGTGTGTGTGTGTAAAAATGATGTGCAGAATAACAAGGATTGTCTTAAATTTCTGCAGGAAAAACAATCGCGGGAGAAATGTTTTTAACTGTTAGTTTAATACTGCAAGGAATATCAGTTTATCAATCATGCTGACATAGCCCGCTGGTCGCCAGGCCATTTCAACACCACAGTGAGGGACTGTTGATAACAATGTAGAAAAGGCTTTCAAAATGGCAGGAAAAAAAAAGGAAAGCTAATGGCTGTCCCTTAATAACCTGAACGGAGGTCATGTGGGAGTTAGTGGCAGAGACTTAACTGTTGTCGAGGTCAGCATTATGAAGGCACTGACCATCTCCACTCCATCGCTGCTTCATCTTCCCTAATCCTGAGCAGGGTGGGGTACCGATTTACAGCGGAGTGAACTGGAAGCTTCACATACAAAGTCAGGAGTCAGGGTGAAATTCATGCAGTCAGCTGACGGCTTCCAGACCTCCTGACAATGCTGGGATTGGTCACAAAACGGGTCACCTAGTAAACACTCGATACATGCTATGAGACTAAAAGAAAGGCACAACAGATAAATAAGGTCTTTTACAGAAAATACTTATATGTGTAACGTAGTGTATGCCATATGAACAGAGGTGTTTTGGTGTTTGTCTTCAGGACTGACATCCAAATAATCAGTGTTTGTACCCACCGAAGTCCATGCAGCAACATAACACTTGTCACAGCGTGAGGCTGACGACCAGAACAACCGAGAAACAAGTCTCCCTGACAAAGCTGCTCGGAATGCAGAAGAAGAAAAAGTAGAAGAAGAAAAAGAAGAAGAAAAAGAAGAAGAAGAAGAAAACTTTGTCCCATTTTTAGGTGGAACACAGTTCCCAGAAATCAGAAAAAATCTGAACATAATGATGAAAAATTCCGGTGTTGATGGAAAGCAATACCCTGCTATTCACGATTTTCAACTGCCGTGGGATCTTTTGCGTGCGCTGCCAGAAGGCACACGGGTCCGACTGGTTTTTCGTCCCCTTCCGAAGGACTAGACGTTCAGTTTGATTTTCCGGTCAAACTGAGGAGAAAAGTCGAGGCCTCTACAGGGAGCAAACCCTGGAACCTCCAGTTTAGTTATTGGCAGGCGAACGTCTGAACCATTCTGCCACTTTTCTCCCTGAGGCGAAATGTTTGAAAAAACAAGTCATCTCTGTATAGGGTGAAATGTTTGAAACAACAAGTACTCTCTGTAATAGCAGTAACGAGAAATATTTGAAAAAAACAAGTCATCTCTGTATAGGGTGAAATGTTTGAAACAACAAGTCATTTCTGTAATGGCAGTAAGGTGAAATTAAAACAAGTACTGTAAAAGTAACAGAAATTGAAAAACAAGTACATCTCTGTAACAGGAGTAACAGAAATATTTGAAAAAACAAGTCATCTCTGTAAAGGAGTAAGAAATTGAAAAAAAAAAGTCATCTGTAAGGAGTAAGGTGAAATTTGAAAAAACAAGTCATCTCTGTAATAGCAGTAAGGTGAAATGTTGAAAAAAAAAGTCATCTCTGTAATAGCAGTAAGGTGAAATGTTTGAGAAAAAAAAATCTCTGTAATAGCAGTAAGTTGAAATGTTTGAAAAAAACAAGTCATCTCTGTAATAGCGAAAGGGGAAGTAAGTTGAAATGTTTGAAAAAAACAAGTCATCTCTGTAATAGCAGTAAGGTGAAATGTTTGAAAAAACAAGTCATCTCTGTAATAGCAGTAAGGTGAAATGTTGAGAAAAACAAGTCATCTCTGTGGCTTAGTGAAATAAAAACAACAAAAAACAACAGCCATCTCTGTAATACACAAAAAACCCACCAAAAAACAAAACCAAAAAACCCGTCATTTCTGTAATAGCAGTAAGGTAAAATTTTGAAAAAAAAAGTAATCTCTGTAATAACAGTAAGGTGAAATTTTGAAAAAAAATGTCATCTCTGAAAAGCAGTAATGTGAAATTTTGAAAAAAAGTCATCTTTGTAATAGCAGTAAGGTGAAATTTTGCAGGTAAAAAAAAACAAAAACATAAAAAGCCACCTCTGTAATAGCAGTAAGGTGAAATTTTGAGGAAAAAAACAAAACAAAAACAAAAAACAAAAAAACAAAAAAACAAACAAATCAACCCCCCAGCCATCTCTGTAATAGCAGTAAGGTGAAATGTTGAAAAAAGAACAAGTCATTTCTGTAATAGCAGTAAGGTGAAATGTTGAAAAAAGAACAAGTCATCTCTGTAATGGCAGTAAGGTGAAATGTTTGAAACAACAAGTCATCTCTGCAAACGCATCTTTATAAAGCACATCAACACCAAACCAGCCTCAGATCCCTAACAACAGACACGGCTTGTGAACATGGGCTTCCAGCTATCCAGCAACCACACTTAAACACGCCTCCCATCCATACATCAACATTATATAGAATACATTTGATGACGGATCGATTTAGGTACATTAAGAATCAAAATATCAATAATAAAGGCAGAAATTTAAAGTAATCTATTCATGCAACCTTAGCTATATTTATATGTACATCAGCAGTTTCGTGCGTTTGTGGTTAAAGCAACAACGATGAATAAGCAAAGTTAACTTTTTCATTCCCTCAACCAATTCACAAGCCTCTTGCAGAATGGACGAAGAAGCTAAAGAGTTAGCTGCATGAGCCTGACACTGGCACACGTGTCAATACTGTATTAATGTAAGTTGTGGCTCCGTCCTTGACCCCACAGTCTGTCATAACCTTCATTCCTCCTGTAGTCTTCAAAACAGTGCAGTCCATACTACATCCCTGTCATAAAGTCAGTTCTTTCCATCTCTTGTCTCTGGATAGTATTCACGTGAACCGTGGTCACAGGTCCAGAGCACTTCAGACGGATATAGACTATGGTCACAGTTAGATCCACAGCATCAGACAGGTATAGACTATGGTCACAGTTAGATCCACAGCATCAGACAGGTATAGACTATGGTCACAGTTAGATCCACAGCATCAGACAGGTATAGACTATGGTCACAGTTAGATCCACAGCATCAGACAGGTATAGACTATGGTCACAGTTAGGTCCACAGCATCAGACAGGTATAGACTATGGTCACAGTTAGATCCACAGCATCAGACAGGTATAGACTATGGTCATAGTTAGGTCCACAGCATCAGACAGGTATAGACTATGGTCATAGTTAGGTCCACAGCATCAGACAGGTATAGACTATGGTCATAGTTAGGTCCACAGCATCAGACAGGTATAGACTATGGTCATCAGTTAGGTCCACAGCATCAGACAGGTATAGACTATGGTCATAGTTAGGTCCACAGCATCAGACAGGTATAGACTATGGTCATAGTTAGGTCCACAGCATCAGACAGGTATAGACTATGGTCACAGTTAGGTCCACAGCATCAGACAGGTATAGACTATGGTCACAGTTAGGTCCACAGCATCAGACAGGTATAGACTATGGTCACAGTTAGGTCCACAGCATCAGACAGGTATAGACTATGGTCACAGTTAGGTCCACAGCATCAGACAGGTATAGACTATGGTCACAGTTAGGTCCACAGCATCAGACAGGTATAGACTATGGTCACAGTTAGATCCACAGCATCAGACAGGTATAGACTATGGTCACAGTTAGGTCCACAGCATCAGACAGGTAAGACTATGGTCACAGTTAGATCCACAGCATCAGACAGGTATAGACTATGGTCATAGTTAGTCCACAGCATCAGACAGGTATAGACTATGGTCACAGTTAGATCCACAGCATCAGACAGGTATAGACTATGGTTACAGTTAGATCCACAGCATCAGACAGGTATAGACTATGGTCACAGTTAGATCCACAGCATCAGACAGGTATAGACTATGGTCACAGTTAGATCCACAGCATCAGACAGGTATAGACTATGGTCACAGTTAGATCCACAGCATCAGACAGGTATAGACTATGGTCACAGTTAGATCCACAGCATCAGACAGGTATAGACTATGGTCACAGTTAGATCCACAGCATCAGACAGGTATAGACTATGGTCACAGTTAGATCCACAGCATCAGACAGGTATAGACTATGGTCACAGTTAGGTCCACAGCATCAGACAGGTATAGACTATGGTCACAGTTAGATCCACAGCATCAGACAGGTATAGACTATGGTCACAGTTAGATCCACAGCATCAGACAGGTATAGACTATGGTCACAGTTAGATCCACAGCATCTCAGACAGGTATAGACTATGGTCACAGTTAGGTCCACAGCATCAGACAGGTATAGACTATGGTCATAGTTAGGTCCACAGCATCTCAGGCGGGTATAGACCTCCCAGTGCATACATGCATGGACTGCTTGGATCTGACAGTCTTTTTTTTACTGTGAAGAATCAAGCTCACATTTCGATGAATTAAAAATCGTTTTTATGACGTGATTGCAATTACACTTTTGCTGTTTTGTCTTGCATTTGCTTGTCTACGAAATTTAAACTGAACAAAAAATGTTTGAAAAGAATACAAATAAACGAACACAACAAAACAAAACAAAACAAAACAAACAAACAAACAAACAAACAATCAATCAAGTTCAGAGTTTCCTATCCACGTGCTCGTATTGTTTGGATTAAAGCAAAAACCTTATCTTTCTAACCTACCTTTTTTGTCTTCTGTTTTTCAGAATAAAGAAAACGGTTGGGACGATAATACGTGTATACAGCCCTTCAGTTGTTGCTTGGTGTCATTTCACGCGAAATTTTGTGAGAAATTTTGATGTTTGGAAAGAGAAAAATCTGAGATAAATTAATCGACGAGACACACAGAGAACCCCCCCCCCCTCCCCCGGTCTTCAGTTCCTCATATCGTCGTGTTCTCTTGGTCTTCTAAATGTGAGCTGAAGGCAGCAGATCACAGAAAGAACTTAGTCAACTGGTCTACCAGTCTCTCCTTGCATTGAACTGAAGACCAGGACAGTCTAGCTGGCGCTTTTGGCTACCAGGCCGGCGTCCAGGGCCAGGGAGAAGAAGATGCTGTCCTTGTTGAACAGCAGTGTCGCCGGTTTGTCAAACTCCCTCACCCGACCTTCATCCAGGACCAACACCCTGCCAATGAAATAACGTCACAGATTTTATTTGTTTTAGTCTATTTTATTTTACTTTCTTTTCATCCCATTCTCTTAGCCACCTTAATGGCCACAAAAGCTGGGACAATTTTCACAATGCGATGATGAGGATGAGGATGAGAATGAGAATCAAGATGCTGTGGAGTTCCACCTAGGATTTGGACTGCGTGACAGAGTTGTACACTACGTTTAGTATCATAAAATATCCTGGCATCAACCAGGACCCAGAGACACAGACACCTGCAATGTTTGTCAGAAGATTTGAGCAACACCCTCAATGGCGTGTCCGCGAAGTGGATGAGACTCGACTGTGTGATCCCAGTCTTCCCAATGAGTCCACAGCACGCTTAACTCTGAGTGGGAACCGATTAGAGCTGAAAATGTCACAGTGATTTTGAAATGACTGATGGGGATTTGAACACACAACCTTCTAGTCGGTAGTCCGTTGTGTTAACCACTACACCACAGCGACTGGTCATCACATATTTTATTTATCTAGGCGAGGTCTTGGATTTATTTAACCCCCTCTGCAACGCCTCGGTAACCTCAAGTCGGAAGTTCATCGACGTTTTCTATCATTAGGGATGAAAACAAAGGTTCCTGTTGTAACAGGAATCATTCATATGGAATATGGCTTGGCACGGTACCGCATGGCAACGAGCGACTTTTGCATTGTAAATAATGAGATCAACGTGTGCCTGACAATGCGTAACGTTTTTCGTCGATGACCATAGAAAACGGCGGCTGACGTCCATGCTTAGTAACAACGTATCCTTTCTGGTTTTGTAGCATTCTATCCTGCGATAAGAAATTTCTCACCGGGAAGATTTATGAGGATTGAACCATTCAATGATTCAACTGGTAATCCTCCAACCCAGGTCTTGGATCGATCCAACAAATTCAGTTACTCTAAAATTCTATCTGCAGCAGAAAAACGAAATGCCTGGTCTGGAAAGACTGATGTTATTGTCAGAAAACGATTCAACCATAGATGCTAACGAGGTTTCAGATCTGCTGTTGTCCATCACGTTTTGTGCTACATAAGCGCAAGTCTGTCTGACAAAGACTTATTTCATTATTCAATGAAGCATCTGAAAAAAGAAACTGAAGCTATTCTGAATCAAGACTGCAAATCAGCTCCACGGCAACTGTTATCCTGAAAAGACACGAGTATTTTGACTGACAAACAACAACAACAACAACAACAACAACAACAACAACAACAACAACAACAACACATCTTTCTTTATGCAAGGAAACATGACAATTTTGCAGAGTTTTACATGAATACGCATTCAGCATGCTGGCAGTAGCAACAGCAACAGCAACAACAACACCAATAGCAACAACAACAACAACAACAACAACAACACATTTTCTTTATGCAAGGAAACATGACAATTTTGCATAACTTAATATCGATATGCATTCAGCATGCTAGCAACAACAAACAAACAAACAAACAAACAAACAACAACTACAACAACAACAGCACATCTTTCTTTATGCACAGAAACATGACAATTTTGCAGAGCTTTATATAAATACACATTAAGCATGCTGGCAAGAAGAAGAATCCGAAGAAGAATCCGAAGAAGAAGAAGAAGAAGAAGAAGAAGAAGAAAAAGAATCCGAAGAAGAAGAAGAGAAGAAGAAGAAGAAGAAGAAGAAGAACAAGAACAAGAATCCGAAGAAGAATCCGAAGAAGAAGAAGAAGAAGAAGAAGAAGAATCTGAAGAAGAAGAAGAAGAAGAAGAAGAAGAAGAATCTGAAGAAGAAGAAGAATCCGAAGAAGAATCGAAGAAGAAGAAGAAGAATCTGAGAAGAAGAAGAAGAAGAAGAAGAAGAAGAAGAAGAAGAAGAAGAAGAAGAAGAAGAAGGAGAAAGAAGAAGAAGAAGAAGAAGAAGAAGAAGAAGAAGAAGAAGAAGAAGAAGAATCCGAAGAAGAAGAAGAAGAATCTGGGAAGAAGAAGAAGAAGAAGAAGAAGAAGAAGAAGAAGAAGAAGAATCTGAAGAAGAAGAAGAAGAATCTGAAGAAGAAGAAGAAGAAGAAGAAGAAGAAGAAGAATCTGAAGAAGAAGAAGAAGAAGAAGAAGAAGAATCTGAAGAAGAAGAAGAATCCGAAGAAGAAGAAGAAGAAGAAGAATCTGAAGAAGAAGAAGAATCCGAAGAAGAATCCGAAGAAGAAGAAGAATTGAAGAAGAAGAAGAAGAAGAAGAAGAATCCGAAGAAGAAGAAGAAGAAGAAGAAGAAGAAGAAGAAGAAGAAGAAGAAGAAGAAGAAGAAGAAGAAGAAGAAGAAGAAGAAGAAGAAGAAGAAGAAGAAGAAGAAGAAGAAGAAGAAGAAGAAGAAGAAGAAGAAGAAGAAGAAGAAGAAGAAGAAGAAGAAAACAACAACAACAACAACAACAACAACAACAACAACAACAACATATCTTTCTATGTGCAAGGAAACATGACAATTTTGCAGAGCTTTGCATGAATACGCATTCAGCATGCTGGCAACAACAACAACAACAACAACAACAACAACAACAACAACAACAACAACAACAACAACAACACATCTTTTTTATGCAAGGAAACATGACAATTTTGCAGAGCTTTATATAAATACACATTCAGCATGCTGGCAACAACAACAACAACAAGAACAACAACAAATCTTTCTATGTGCAAGGAAACATGACAATTTTGCAGAGCTTTATATAAATACACATTCAGCATGCTGGCAGCACCAGCACCAGCAGCAGCATCAGCACCAGCACCAGCACAGCACCAGCAACAACAACAACAACAACAACTTTCTTTATACAAGGAAACATGGCAATTTTTCAGAGCATTACATGAATATTGATTCAGCATGCTGGCAACTTGCTGTTGGCCTCTCCCCTTGGTCCCACGGATGAAAGGCATACCGTACTGATCTTCAGCCTCTGGAGTGGATCTTCATGTGGGATAGAAAACAAATCCTGCAGGCACATTATCTTCTGCGGCTAATGCATGGGAACGAGTCCTGTGGCCCTTGGCACGGCTTTCGCCGGGTCCCTCTTCTGTTTAATGTGCGCTGTTCAAATGTGATGGTGCAATATGTGCACTGCTATCACCAGTATGTTCTGTTGTGTGCAATGTCTGATGTTTGATGCCGCCATTGATAAGGTTGGTCTCTCCCGTGAGGATGCCGGGGGCTCTTTCAGTATAAATAGTATCCGTACCTTCTGGAAATTCTGTGCTAGAAATTTCCTCTTTTCTGTCACCCTCTTTGTTTCTTCCTTCCTCCTTTACTTTTTGTTGATAATTTGTGCATCAAAATGTATTTTGTTGTTGAAATATTAATGATGAAAAACAAACCTATAGTCGTGATGCTTACTTTGTACGAATGGATGCAACACAGTGTACAATGTATGTGTTATGAAAGTATACAAAATACCGTACATCCATCAGGCGGTCTCACCTGTCATAGTCCATGATAGTGTTGAGCCTGTGTGCGATAGTCAGGGTGGTGGCGTCAAAGAAGTCACGACGAATGGTTCCCTGGATCAGGATGTCTGTTTCAGGGTCTACGGCTGCTGTCGGCTCGTCCAGCACCAGGATGCGGGTTTTGCGCAAGAGACCACGGGCCAGGCACACCAGCTGTCTCTGGCCCACGCTGATGTGTGATGTGATGTGTGGTCAGGACAGACAACAAGCCCCTTTGTACAACGTGAGAGAGAAAGCAGAGAGAAAGAGGCTGAGAAAGAGAGAACGACAGAGAGAGAGAGAGAGAGAGAGGAGAGAGAGAGAGAGAGAGAGAGAGAGAGAGAGAGAGAGAGAGCAAGAGAGACACAGAGAGAGCAAGACAGACAGAGAGAGACAGACAGAGAGAGAGAGAGGGGAAGAGGGAGAGATCGAACGAGACAGCGAGAAAGAGAGAGAGAGAGAGTAAGAGAGAGAGAGAGAGAGCAAGAAGACAAAGAGAGAGAGACAGACAGAGAGAGAGGGGGGAGGAAGAGAGCGAGCGAGAGAGCGAGAGAGAGAGAGAGACAGAGAGAGAGAGAGAGAGAGAGACAGACAGACAGACAGACAGAAAGACAGAGTACTGAAACAGAATGAGAAGACATATGTCAATAAAGGTACAAAAGATCAACTGAATAGTACTACGTATAACATTCATCTCATTTCTCCGTCACATGAATCTATCTCCATCTTCTCATCCCTACGTCAATGCATCAATGCTGCAAGGGTGAACATTTTGAACAAGACATTTAACCAATTAATATACCAACCAAACCAAACAATTAAACAAACCCAAGAGGACAAAAAGCCCTGATGACTGTTATGTAATGTTATATTATTGTTGTTTAAAGCCCAGCCGACTGCGTAGAGCCATATCAGGGCTATAACCGCTTCAAAACATACAAAACTTCAACAGGAAAAAAAAAAGAAAAACAGAAAAAATTAAGTACACAGATCAATGCATTCGCGCACATAATCTAAGGACATGCCCCCGGCATTGACCACTCCGTCCAATTTATCGCACAGAGGAGATTTAAAAAACACACCTGAATACAAATATAAGCATACATAAGGACACCAAAGCATAATATAAAAACAGGCATAAATTACCTAAAATTTCTTCCGCATATCTCACCTCCCTAGAGCCAAAAATGCACTTAATACATGTACCCAATTATCAATCCTAAGAAAAAGTACATAAGACTTTATCGAACACATACAGGTGAATGGACCATTAAGGCAGAAAATGATAGGTAGAAATGACAGAAAGCAAAGCAACAATGCAGAAACAAAGAGAGTGACAGAAAAGATGACATTTCTATCACAGAATTTCCAGAAGGTGGGGATACTATTTATACTGAAAGAGCCCCCGGCATCCCTACGGGGGAACCCTGATGACTGAGGACACACATCTGTCTTACACGATCTGTCTTACGCCATGTACCTGAGATTTCGTCCTCCCTCCCCGCAGTCATACTCCAGGCCTTGAGGCTGGTCCCGGACAAAAGGCAGGAGATGGGCCAGCTGAAGAGAGTCCCACAACTCTCTTTCTGAGAATTGGTCAAACGGGTCCAGGTTCATTCGTAGACTGCCTGAGAACAAGACAGGATCCTGAAAGACCAAGGCAGAAAGTCAGATAATGTAGGTCACGGGAGGAGACAGATGGACAGGTAGATGTAAAACAAGACACTGGTGGATACATAAGCTGAGAGATCGTGATACTGATACAGTGTTTTGCCTGTTTCCGGCTGAGATTCAGAATGAGTGAGTGAGTAAATGAGCCAACGTGTGAATGTGTGTGTGTGTGTGTGTGTGTGTGTGTGTGTGTGTTGTGTGTGTGTGTGTGTGTGTGTGTGTGTGTGTGCGTGTGTATGTGTGCGTGTGTGCGTGCCAGCGTGCATTCTTGAACGTAAGTATGTGCGTAAAATAAATAAATAGATAAATAAATGAATGAATATATAAATAAACAAATACAAATAAATAAACAAATAAAGAAGCAGTAGTTTATCTGGAACAATGACATTTATGCATATGTAAAACAGTAATTCATCACCAGAGATATAAACACAGAGACTGGCAACTCGATGAACTTCTGGCATGTGGCAGCCTCAGCGTCGATATCTTCCTGTTTTGTCGGATTAACGCCTTAATATCTCGAAATGAGGTTGAATAAGTGAAAGAAAAGACTGTTTCTTGGAAATGTTGTATTCATATGGCGACATTTTACTACTCTCTGAATATTATTGACCACAATGGGAGCTTGTTCTCAAATCTCTTTCGTTTTCCGTTTTATTCTTGGGTCTTTTTGGTCAAACATTTCTCTCTTTGGAATAATTTTTTGTTGATTGGTTGCTACACAATAGACTTCAGCTTAATGACGACAAGACAGAAGCTATCCTCATTGGCACCCGTCAGAAACTTTCTCAGCTGCCTCCTCTTTCTCTCCCATTATGTAACACATCAGTCCCAATTTCTGATTCAGCTAAAAACCTTGGTGTCTGCATTGACTCTACCCTCTCCATGAACAACTTTGTTTCTCAAACAGCCAGATCTTGCTACTATCATCTCCATCGTATAAGCCTGATCAGGAAGTATCTCTCTGTTGAAACAACTGCAAAACTCGTTCTCTCCTTCATAATGTCTCGCATTGACTATTGCAATTCACTCCTGTCTGGTCTTCCTGCCTCCACCATACACATCCTACAGCGCATTCAAAACAATGCTGTACGCCTTGTATTCAAAAAGAAAAAAGCTGACCACATATCTCCTCTCCAGGCACAACTTCACTGGCTCCCTGTATCAAAGCGCATACAGTACAAACTAGACACCATGTGCTACAAAAGCCTCAATAACGCAGCCCCCGATTACCTGTCAAGCCTACTTGAGATCTATGTTCCCTCACGTACCCTCCGCTCTGCCTCCGATCCTCTGACTTTTCGCTTTCCACGCACTAAGCTCAATACCTATGGTCCACGAGCCTTCTCTGTTTCTGGTCCACTCTCCTGGAACAAACTTCCTCTCTCAGTCCGTCAGCAACCTACTTTTGTCTCCTTCAAGTCCGCTATCAAAACTCACCTTTTCTCCTCTACATAAAATCCTAACCTCACTCAATCCCCCCCTCTGCAGCCTGTCTCCGCTCGGAGGGGAATCACATTGTTATAATATATAATTGTGTATGATATGCTCTCTATAATTTTCCATTGCTTTTATTCTTGCTTTTATTGCTTTTAATCATTCTCCCCATTTATAGCCATGCGTGTGTGTGTGTGTGTGTGTGTGTGTGTGTGTGTGTGTGTGTGTGTGTGTGTGTGCGTGCGTGTGTGTGTGCGTGCGTACGTGCGTGCGTGCGTGCGTGCGTGCGTGTGTGTCTGTTTCAG
Source organism: Monoplex corrugatus (assembly GCA_030674185.1). Classification (NCBI taxonomy): domain Eukaryota; kingdom Metazoa; phylum Mollusca; class Gastropoda; order Littorinimorpha; family Ranellidae; genus Monoplex; species Monoplex corrugatus. Next base: position 32,219,921 of record JAPXFY010000015.1, read on the forward strand.
CGCTTAGATTTGATTTTATCAAGATTTTGCGCTATATAAATATTGTAATTATTATTAATTATAATTATTATTATATTATCTTCTGTTTGTCACATACCAGGAAAATGTCATAAATGCAAACTGAAGACAGTTCAATAACAGCAACGTTATCTACCACCGTATGCTCGCCAAGTACGACAGACCTGTTGCCAGTCTCCTTAACTATATGTCTCTGGTTCCCACAAAGCCATCGTGTATTGCAGAAAACTGCTTGTTTTAAGCGACTCAAATTATCTGCTACTGCTTCCTAGTGATTCACCACCTCAAAGGAAATTTAAGGTAGACTGTACTGAAACAACACACATACGGTTACCCATAATTATATTCAAATGTAAAGGTGCAGATGCCCCTCTATGATGAACTGCCATTGGGGAGTATGGAGTTTAACATTTATCACCCATCCCTATAGCAGGTGCACCGGGACGATGTGTTTTACACCTTGGCACGAACTTGGTTACAACAGGCTCACCAGTAACGTGGTTAGGATATCCCACTTCCCATTGGGATGTCTGAGTTCGATCCTTACTGGCCACAGCCTAGTGGATACAGAGTGAAGCTTTTTCTCACCTCGCAGGCCAACATATGTGCAGACCCGACAGTGCCTGAACCGTTTTCGTGTGCATTCAGCACATTAAATACACACCTTAATTTAAAGATCTTGCAAGCTGCTGGTTGCTTTCATTGGCTTATTGAAACAAACCAACAAAAAATACAGCATGCACACCCACCAAAGACGAAGTGTGCAGGATATGCAGTAACATGACGTCTGCACAGTGTCAGCCCAACAACGAAAACAACGTGCATACACACATCCCACATAATAGAACGAGGGAAGAACATGGTCACCGTCCATGTGGCAAAATATAATGCTCCACTGGTTTTTCGGCAGCTTGTGTTCCGATCACTTAAGCTATCACCTCTCTCTAGAATTAACAGCTGCACAAAACCGTTATATTTGACAAGTCTTACTGCACACCAAACTGTCAAGCTGTACAAGTCTTACCGCACACATAAACTGCCAAACTGTACAAGTCTTACTTCTGACGTAAACTGCCAAACTGTACAAGTCTTACCGCCTGCCAAACTGTACAAGTCTTATCACACACCAAACTGCCAAACTGTACACGTCTTACTTCACACCAAACTGTCTTCAGTGGTATCAGTGCCAGTACATGCACTGTCAACTGACCTGAGGTAAAATTGTTAGTCTGGAGCGCAAGTCCTGTAATCCCAGAGACGACGTATCCAGCCCATCAATAGTTATCGTTCCTGATGCCGCCTCGATCAGTCGGAAGAGAGCCAGGGTCAAGGAAGACTTGCCGGCCCCCGTCCTTCCCACGATGCCAATCTACACAAACACACATGATCAGTTTTCAAGTTCGGTCCTATTCGGATAAGGCCAGGTGGAGGGAGGTGTCAAAATATTGTAATGATGTGACACCCAGCGTTAAGTAGAACTGGCAATTCTGCTCATCAGCACAGCGTCTTGTCTACAAATATCACCATTTACTGCCAGTTGTCATATTTTAAATTGAATGTAAAATCGTCAGAGCTGTCCAAGATAACTTTCAAAACGTCTTCAATGTTCATCTGACTGTTTGCTGATTTGTCTTTGCTTATGATTTGTTTGTAATCGTTGGGTAAAATGGAGCTGTCTGTGCCCAGTCCTCAGGATGGACAAAACCAGACATCCTAACACCGCTCTCTCTGTCACAGGCATCAACCCGGGAATGCAAACAGAGGCCGACCAACTGGCAAAGTTTAGCAAGAGATGAAGGAAGCTTAGAAGACATGGAATGAGATATCCTGGCTCGTTCAAGACCGTGGTGGCTGACGAAAATTGGTTGACTTCTTAACCTCTATCTGGAGCAAAGAGGACTAAAGTGAAGTGTATCGTTGCGTTTGCAGTTTGCAGTTTGTATACTGAATGATATCTGACAGTCAACGTTTTGACTGAAGTTTGTTGTTTTCATAAAACCCCAAACATCATTTTATATCTGGAAAATCAAAAGATTTTGATATCTGGAAAATCAAAAGATTAAACATTATGCGTAACTGTCCAGTCACCAAGTTAAACACCAATTTTCTCTTTACTAAAAACAAATGCAGCCGCTGAAACTGATGTGTAAGTGTATATCAGTTATAAAGAATGTATATTTTTTTGGAAAGACAAATACAATAAGTAAGCCACCACAGAAAGTACTGTACCACGACAAAAGAGTATCACAAGAAAGCAGGCTTTCAATATTTTTACCAATGTGACATTTTGACACAGACACTGTATCGATCTAATTGCGATAGTAGTGGATGCATTTTTTAATTACTGGCAACATTCTGTATAATTAAAACAATTATCTGCAAAACAATGAAACTCTCCACAGGATGTAATGCAACACAACTAATGACATCTCTGTTGATAATTCTGTACACAATCACGACACTGGCTATAGCAAATCAAGGAAACATTTGCTCTGACCTTTTCTCCCCCTCTTATATTGATGGTAATGTTTTTGATGACAAGGTCCAGACCAGGCCTATAGCGTGTGGAGTAGTTGGTGAAGATGATGTTTCCATGGCTGGGCCAAGTCATGCGGGGACGTAATGACATCACTAGAGGAGCCTGCACGACGTTTGACATGTCATCAGTTGACTGCAGCAGGTTAACACAATGACGAGAAAATGGATGCAGTTAGAAAACGATATTTGATTAGAGGTAACACCCACCAATTTAATACAGACTCAGTGATAAAACTTACCAGTTTAACTTGGACGAAAACATAGGTTGGGGAAATAGAGGAGATATGGGTGGAGGGAGGGGAGAAAGAAAGAAGACAGGCACAAGATACAAAAGCTGACTATAATATTAAACGTCTAACTTGTAGAAGCACTTCGGTTCTAGAAGAATTAATACTGTCAATTTTGAACGTCGTTCTACATGCGGCAGTCACTGGAATTAAGCGAGAGAGTGGGAAGAAGATTTCATACCCACTCTAAAGTTTGGTGAGGCATACAGACGAACTGGAACAACGAGGAACAATTCACCAAAGATGTCTGCGCAAGCGTCTGCAATATCAAGCTGCAAAGATGGAGTGTCCAACCTTCAAGTTGTGAAGAAGCGTGGTTTGCTAAGCACTGAGTGTCTATTCAAGTGTCAGCTTCGTTAGACAGGATACGTATGGAAGACAAGTGCATCCAAACATGTTCCTGGACAAAGACCTGAAGCAAGAACACCATGACCAGGAAAGACTTCTGAAGCGATGCAGCGATACAAAAACATTCTGATGGCCAACCTCTTCAGCTACGGTATCAACACCATCAATCTGGAAGATGTTACCCGCAACAGAGAATGCCGGCGAAAGCAGTGCATGTAGGGCTATTCAACAGCGCAGAGTAGCTTCTCAAATGTCGGCGTCACCGGGTTCAGTGTTGGACGCTGCACTCTTCGACACCACCATCTCCCTTCAGGCCGCTCTGTCTTGACTTTTGTGGACAATCTCTTGAATATTTAGACATTGATGTAGAGAGTTTCATGGACAGCAAAGAAAACAAACGAGACAGCCCTGATGGAGGCAGACACGAGAAGATCATTGATAAGAAAGATTAGGAAAAGACAAGCAACATTTATAGGCCATTTTATTACGAAAGGGGAATTAGAGCACCTGGTCACAACAGGATAGCTGGAGGGAAAGAGAACACCAGGTAGACCCAGGGAAAAATATTGGACGGACTTGAAGGGGGCTGAGGACAGAAAGGGTGCAAGATGTACTTGCGGAGACAAGGGATAGATGCATATGGACGGCCATGATCGTCAATGCCATGCTGCAGGGCACATGATGATGATGATGATGATGTCAGTTATGTTCTCGATGTATGAGATTGGAGGTCTGCGTTTCTTCATTTTTGCCACTGTTTTACCTTGAAAGATGGTTGCCATGAGGTCCGTGTTCTTGCTGCTTGACAAATGGGCAATGTATTTAGTTTTCTCTTGTTGATGTCTGCTTGTAGTTTTCTAGTGGTACCAAGTTCTTCCAGAACATTTTCATTATTTCTTCTGTTTGTCCAATTGACACGTAGTAGTCTCCGATAAAACCACATCTCTCCTGCTTCAGTTCTTCTGCAATCAGCTTTTCTCAGAGTTCAGGTTTCGCAGCCATAAATCATGACGGCCAGATCATCATCATCATCAGGTGCCCTGCCACATGGCGTTGGCGATCATGGACTTCCATCTGCCTCTATCTCTCGTTGCCCCTAGCATTTCCACCACCCTCCTCGTCCCCAGCCACTCTGCAAGTCCGTCCAGCATTTTCTCCCTGGGTCTATCCGGTGCTCTCTTTCCCTCCAGCTTCCTGTTGTAACCAGGTGCTCCAAATCCCCCTTCCTCATAAAATGGCCTATAAATGTTGCCTGTCTTTTCCTAATCTTCCTTATGAGTAATCTACTTGTGTCTGCCTCCATCAAGACTGTCTCGTTTGTTTTCTTTGCTGTCCATGGAACCCTCAACATTCTTCTTAGAAAACACATCTCGGCTGCCTCAATCTTGTTCTGGCTTTGTTTGTTGACTGTCCACGCCTCGCATCCGTACAACAGTATTGGTTCTATATAACATTCAAGAACTCTTTTCCTGATGTTAATTGATAGGCATTTGTTGGTAAGAATGCTTGTCATCTTCTTGAATGCTGTTTTGGCTTGGCCGATTCAGCTGGCTATTTCTGATGTGCATCTGCCGTCTGATGAAATGATCGTTCCCAGGTATTTGAATTTATCAACCTGTGTCAAGGTTGTGCCATTTGCTGTTATTTTGCATGAGGGGATTTCATGTTTTTTACTGATGACCATGACTTCAGTCTTCCTGCTGTTTAGTTCCAGCCCCTTACCTTTGCTTTCTATTTCTAGTATATTCACAAGGTTTTGTAGGTCTCTTTCATTTTCTGCAATTAGCACGGGGTCATCTGCATATCGAATGTTGTTTATCATTTTCCCTCCAACCTTTAATCCAGGGTGTTCTTCTAGGTTTCTCATGATGTTTTCGCTGTAAAATGAAAACAGATCTGGTGACAAAACACAACCCTGTCTGAGTCCTCTTTTGATATTTTGGAAAGAGCTTACATTGTTTTCTATTCTCATTGCAGCTGTTTGTTCCCAGTACATATTTCTGATTATTCGTAGATCTTTTCCATCAACATTGAGTCTCTCCATTTGGTTGATCAATTCCTCATGTCCCACCCGATTGAAAGCCTTGGTGTAGTCAACAAAGCATAAATACAAATACTTATTCATTTCATTTGACCTCTCTATGATAGTTCTTAGGATGTATATGGCATTAATAGTTCCTTTCCCTTCCACAAATCCACACTGTTCTTCTGCTATTTCTCTTTTGATTCTATTCCTTGTCCTCATCATGATTATTCTTTACAGGATTTTTGTTACATGGCTCATCAAACTGATTGTGCGATGGAGTTCGCATTCTATAGCCCCTGTCTTCTTTGGAAGTGCAATGAAAATTGATTTTGACATATCTTTGGGGATTTTTCCAGTGTCGTAAATTTCATTTAGGAGGACTGTTATTTTTTCTATGCCAAATTCCTCCAGGGCTTCGATCATCTCTGTAGTAATGTTGTCTGGTCCTGGGGCTTTTCCCGGTTTCATCTTTTTCAGTGCCGCTCTAACTTCATCTTTCATTATGGGTGGTCCTTCAAAGTTCTTTTTTATAATGTGTTCTTCGTTTCTGTCATCCTCCAAAAGGTCTTTAATGTACTCTCCCCATCTGTCTAATATTTTTGTCTTTTTCCATGATAAGCGTGCCATCTTTCGATTTCAAGCAACCAGTTGATGTGCATGTATTTTTTCTGTGGACAATTTCTTCAATTCGTCTGTACATACCCTGAGGATCCGTTTTGTGTCGGTCTTCCATTTCTTTGCACTTTGATTTCAGCCAAGCTTCCTTAGCTTCATTGTACCTATTCCTGATCTCCTTGTTTATCTTCTTGTAGATCTCCTCATTTCTCTTTGCCTTCCTCCTTTCCTCCATCATTAGTCATCCAGTTCTTTTTTGCTTTTCTATCTGCTTTAGGGATTTCCTCACAAGCTTCATTTATCGACTTCCTTAACTTTGTCCATTGTTCCTCACTGTCACCAGCGTCTTCCAGAGCACTGAATTTGTTTTGAACATGTACATTAATTTTTTTACGTATCACTTCATCTGTCTTTAAGAGTCCAAGGTTTAATTTGATATTGTTTTCGGTCTGTTTTCTTTTCCTCAATTTCAGTCTAAATCTTCCCACTACAGGATTGTGGTCACTGTTGCAGTCTGTGCCTGGTAGTGTTTTTGCTGACAGTAAAGAATTTCTAAATCTTTTGTTGATCAGGATGTAGTCAATCTGAATTTTGGTATTATCTCCTGGACTCACCCAAGTCCATTTTCTTCTATTAAGCTGCTCAAACCAGGAGTTTCCTACTATAAACTCATTCATCTGTGCCCATTCTACAAGTTTCTCACCCCTTTCATTTTGCGTACCAAGGCCATGAGGTCCAACTATATCCTCCACCCTATCCTGTCCCACTTAAGCATTAAAATCTCCCATTATTGCAGTAACTTCTTGTGATTTACTTGCCATCTCTAATACTTCGTAGAAGTTGTCGATGTCTTCCTGAGTACTTGCGGATGTTGGTGCATACACTTGAATGATGTTGATATCAAATGGTTTGCCTCCCAACTTGACCAGCAAAACTCTGTCGGACACAGCCCAGTATCCCTTAACTGCTTTTGATTTGTCTTTGTCCACCATGATGCCTATTCCTCTTTCATGTGAGTTACCACCAGAATATATCATTGTGTATTCTCCTGATGGCCAGATCAAACATTTTAAAAGTCTAATTTTCAGGCCATTGGTATGCTCTGTTTGTCCAAATGTTGTTGATTTGGACCATTTCTTGCGTTGCCATTCCAATTCTTATTTTGATGTCTTTGGAGCAGGTTCCATCACCAGTTTGTACGAACCAAAACATTTGAAATCCTTAACATTTTCTGAAGGAACTTTTGTTAATTGTGATATCATGATTGTTTTCAGTGTCTGTGACTTTGATATGTAGCACTTAATTTTCTTGGCGTTCAACTTTAGGCCAGCCTTTTGCCCGCTGCATCCACCCTGTATAGAATTGTTTTCATACTGGTAATATTGTCTGGTAATAGCACAGTATCATCAGCATAGCGCAGGTTTGTAAGTTTTTTTCCCTCCTATCTTTATGCCCATATCAGCATCTCTCATGATTTGTTCCGTGTAGATGTTAAATAGATACGGTGAGAGGATACAACCTTGTAACTAAACAAAGAGTAACTTCTATTCAACAGAAAAGGAACTGGCAGATGTAGATTTCAAGGTCACAAGGCTCCTTCCCATTCAACACCTGCGTGAAGAACATAGTCACCAGGACTGATCTTCTGTCCCACATAATGACCCAAGACAGGCACTGAACATCAGTATGCCAACACATCCATAAGACTGACGGATAGTTAACCACCACCACCACCGCCACCACCACCACCACCACCACCACGATCAACAACCACCATCACCACGACGACGACGACCACCACCACCACCACCACGATCAACAACCACCATCACCACGACGACGACCACCACCACCACCACGATCAACAACCACCATCACGACGACGACGACGACGACCACCACCACCACCACCACCAACATACGTACTGTAGCTATAAGGTGTACAAAAATGCAACACTGAAAAAAAACATTTTAGAACATGGAACAGTAAAGGAAACATAATGAATTATTCATAATATTTTGGCAATCACCTCAGGTTTGAGTTCTGAGTATTCCTGAAGACGTTCTACTGATACCACATTAGTCTCCAAATCACTGATAGTGCGCACCAGCCACTTCAGAGCTTGTGTAATCTGAATGGAAACAAACGGTGATCATTTTGAAAATACAACAACAACAACAACAACAACAACAACAACAACAACAACAACAACAACAACACAGCAGCAGCATCAGCAGCAGCAACAACAATAACAATAATGACCAGTGAAAGACAAAGATCGTCCCATAACAGTAGTCTTAACCCCTGCACCTCCAGTGATTTTAGAATGTTAAAGTCCTCAACGCTAGCTGTTTAAAAAAAAAAAAAAAAAAAATGCACCTACCGACTTCAAATGACTGTAACTTTCTTATTTCTCAACCGAATTGCTTTTTTTTTTTTTTAAAGAAAGGATTGGAGTTTGGGATTATGCAACAATTAAGTATGTTGGCAGTCTGCCAGACCGTCGCCAAAAGACGACATCGGCGGTGAAACTTAACGGAGTGAGCTGGTAGAGATCTAAACTACCCTCCAGACCAGGTCTGCAATAGCGGTCCCCATCTCCTCTCTCCCGTTGCTTTACCTTTCCCAACCCTGGAAGCAGCACGCACAATGTTTTTCTCGGGCGATTCGACCTTGTGCAACCCATGCAGACAGACTGGAAAGTGGGAGCTTAACCTCTATGGCAAGCAGGCCTCATAACAATAATAACAACAAGGATAATCACAGTAATAATAATAACTACAATAACCGTAATAATTATTATGATAATCATAATAATCATAGCAATAACGAGGACGATTGTGATGATGATGATGATGATGATGATGATGATAATGATGATGATAATAATAATGAAAATAATAACAATAACAATAATAATAATTATATGTATTGCATGTGCCTATTTTTCTTTTAAATCTATTTTTTTGTTACAAGAACATTATTTCATGCCGACCGGAGATAGGTGTATATGTGTGTCTGTATACATGTATGTATCTGACTGAGACAAGAATGTGTGTACACGAGTTTCTCAGCTCATAGTGGACAGATTTTTTCCCAAATTTGGATCAAAGGTGTGAACCATTGTGGAGTCGCGAAAGGGCAAGTTTAAAAGGTAAGGCGTCAAGGTTACATGGACCACAAAAGTGCCTACAATTAGCACTTTTCGAGGAAGATATGTGAACAGCATTTTCTTAGGAACTTCCGTCAATATCTAAAATCTGTTTTCGCACTTTGACAATCTACTATCGCCCTCTATGATCGTAAACTTTTGTTTCACATGAAGTGTTTCCAAGGTCATAGTAACTGCCATTTAAGACCATCTATATCTTTATGATTACACTGTCTAAAACAAAAACTGTCAGATTTTCAAGGAATCAACTTTCTATATAAGCTTAAGAACAGAAGTTGTTTTCCACAGTTATATATCATTTCCTTCTTCAATAAATGTCTATCGGTGTGCAACGGTCAGCGGCGTCGAAAACATCACCACAATGCAACAAATGTGTAATTTTAAGCATCTTCCAGTTCCAACAGAAGCAGAACTTCCTAATTAATATATACATATTGAAGAGAAAAGTTAGGTGGTATGGTTCTAAACACCCTTTGTTCTTATACATACACCCCACACACACACACACACACACACACCACACACACACACACACACACACACACACACACACACACACACACACACACACACATATATATATATATATATATATCAAAAATTTGAATGAGTTTATTCCATACTCAGAACCCTCCCCCCCTTTCATTTTCTTTTCTCTGGATAGCTGCTCCTGAAGAGGGAGACCGCCTGTGTGTGAAGTAAAGAATGATTATTACGTGTATAAAAACATGGTTGCTGTGATAGGTTTTCATTTCGAAGCGAGACAAAAATTCACAAAACAATGTTGTTTTAAGGAATCGTTGGAGCGTTTACAGTGGAGATAAGATCTAAAACTTTTTATGAACAGTTTACGTTTAAGCAACAGTACTCTTTTGTTTTCCCTGATGAGACAGAATATGGTCTCATTTTGACAAAGTGAGGCTGTTTGATTCTCTCTTTCAACAGATAACTCATAATTCTTAAGTTCAGGTAAGCGTAGATCTTGTTCTAGTTTGCCTTTTGATTGTATTAACACTTGATTGGAATTTTCTTACAACTGGTAGGTTATGTGTATACATGCATAGCCTCTGTCTTGGTGAAGTTTACTGTGTGGCCGAAACGTTTGCAGGCTGGAGCAAATTGGTCAGTGATGCGCTACATGCCTTTGTGTGAGTGTGCGTCCAATGTACAATCATCTCGACGAGAAATTCTCGCAGGGCGGCTTTAATCATTTGGTTTCAGCTTGAAGTCTCTGTCAGACTGAATCTGATGTGCACACCTATGTCAAAGCTTATAAATTCATCAACCAGCACTGCTGCAAAAAGGATGGAGAAAAGTGTGGGCGCCAGAACGCATCCCTGTTTTAGTCTGCTTTGTACTGGAAGGATTCGGATGCCTTCCCATTCTCTTGCACTATGGTCAGCGTGCCATTGTGAAGAAAGAATCATCAAGGCAAGTCTCTGAGGGCAACCAATTGTTCTCAGTAGTTTGTACGGACCCTTCTGTTAATACTGTCAAATACTCGAGTCAGATCTACAAATACTACGTGGAGCTCTCGTTTGTTCACCACATTTCTCTTGCAACCGACACACGACAAACACTATGTTAGTCGTGTCTATTCCACCACGCCTATCAATTAACATCAGGAAAAGAGCTCTTGAATGTTATATAGAATCGATATTGTTGTACGGTTGTGAGGCGTGGGCATTCAACACACAAAGCCAGAACAAAATTGAGACAACTGAAATGTGGTTTCTAAGAAGAATGTTGAGAGTTCCATGGGCAGCAAAGAAAACAAACGAGACACCCTTGAAGGATGCAGATACAAGAAGATTATTAACAAAGAAGATTAGGAAAAGACAAGCACCTCGTCACGACATAAAAACTGGAGGAAAGAGAATACTAGGTAGATCCAGGGAGAAAATATCGGACGGACTTGCAGGATGGCTGAGGACGGAGAGGGTTGGAGATGTACTTGCAGCGACAGGGGATAGATTCGTGTGGAGGGCCACGATCGCCAACGCCATGTGGCAGGGCACATTATGATTATTCCACCACGAAAATGATTTTGAGACTCGGGAATGATGAGCTGTGCAATATGAGTAACGACTGTTAAGGATGATTCTGTCAAGGACCTTCCGTGCAACGTATTGAGGGATATCCCACGATGACTATCTGTTAAAGTCTTATCGCCCTTCTTCTTATAAATGTCGATGACCACAGCATCTCTAAAGTCACGAGGAAGTTCTGCCTTCTGCTATACAGATTTGTGCATGATTGTCAACTTCTCCACGAACTTCTCACTCCCATTCCTATCTGCAGGAATACCGTAACCTCCTGGTACCATCTTGGGCCTGATTTGCTTCAGGGCTTCGGCAGTCTCTGTACTGGAGAGTACATCTGGCAATTGGGTGAGTGCTGCAACAGCTTCCTCAGATACTGACAACTCTGTTCAGCAGAGTATTAAAGTGCTCATCCAGCGTGATAATATGTCTCACTTTCTCTATCAATAGAGTCATGTGACCAGAGGTATAGATCAGCTCTGAACCGGAAGCCTATGGTCCATAAACTGTAGTAGGCCATCATGCAATGACTTCACGTCCTTGGCATCAGTTGCGTTTTGCAGAAGGGCGACATTCAACTTTCGCAGATCTTTGTTCCTGACTGCCTTGATTTTTTGGAGCTAGCAGAATAATCACCTTGTTGTGTAGTGGATGATGATCAGACCAGCGGTCAGTTGCTGTCACGCAACGTGTGAAATGATCCTCAGCTCTTTCTCTCCGTAGCACAATGACAATCCAGCATATGCCATCTGTTTGGAACGTGGGTGCAGCCACGTGTTTTTGAACCCGTCCTTCTGCAGGAAGACAGTGAGCTCATGTTGAGTACACAGTGACAGCAATGTCAGTTCATACGAGTTTCAGCGTGGAGTAGTCCACCTGCGTTTAAGTTTACCAGACCTTGTCTTGGTCACTGAATGTGGCAATGAGACAACTCAGCTCATTACAGAAGGCCTCTTTGACATGGATTTGTCATCGCTGGGGTGTACACACACAAACTTACGCGCACACACATACACACATGCACCACTTACGCAGGCATAAACACATACGTGTATACACGCTAAGACACGCACAGAAAGACACACATACTCAGAGTATCTCACTTCATACTATGAATCAGGCAGTTTAAAGCCCTAGTTACTGAAGTGTTGAGTTACATCATTCATAACAAGCAACTATTTTAATATTTGTGTCAAACAATGGACGCAAAGCTGATTTTGTTATGTTAAAGATCAGCCGGTTTTGAAACAAAACAGTGTTTTTGTAAGCCGATTAAATTGTGTTAGGTCCGATTACATTCAATTCTTTTCACAACAGAATGTTTCCGCTTGAAATGCAAGTTGTTTATCCCGGGGAGAGCACATCGCCATAGAAGGGCGCCACAGAGTTTAGTCTTCTTCTTGTGTGTGCAGGGATTTTTACTTACTTATAGGCATGCATATTAATACAGAATTTTACTTTTGTTACTGCAGGAACCGTTGTGTGTATGAAGCGCGTGCTGCACCCATACCTGTTTACTGTCTCTTCTGAAAGACAGCATCCTGACCACCACTTCAGGTCTACTGGAAAGGGGCCGAGGATATCGGGGGTGGTGGTGGTGGTGGTGGTAGTGGTAGTGGTGTTAATTCCTAACCGACATGAAATTAAGTCTGGGACCTCTCGTTTCTAAGGCGAGTGCTTTAACCAGCACGGCCACCATATCACCACCAGACTAACTGATTAAAGATGATGTGTGACCAACTGGACAAAGCACTTGCCTTAAGGAGCCAGAGGTCTGAAATGTACAGATCTGACTGGTCAGACATTTTCCTCACTCCACTAAAACTTGAATAGAAGTGTGGATGCTGGTATTTGGGATGAGATGACACTGACGTCCTGTGTGTAGCACACATTCAGCACACCTGACAGATCCCGTGGCAGCAAAAGAATTGCATCTGGCAACAGTCTATAGAAATTCCACGCAACAGAAATCCACGTTTCATGTGGAAACATTCCGCTCTCACAACAGAAATACTCCTCATACTTCTTGTTTAAAGTCCAGCCGACTGCATAGAGCTATACCAAGGCTATAACCATGCAAAACCGTACACAAAAATCTGGTCGAACAAAAGCCGAAAAAAAAAATTAAGTACACATATCAAAGCACGCGCGCACATAATCAAAGTTATGTCCCTGGCGTTGACCACTCCGTCCAATTTATCACCAGATGATCTAAAACAAACAAACAAAAAAACAACCTGAATACAAATGTGAACATAATTAAGGACACTAAAGCATACATAAAATTGGTCTAGCTTACCTAAAATTGTTCAGAAATATTCCAACGTATTTCCAATCCAATCCATACTCCAACATATTTCCGATCCAACACATCCGAAAAAGATATATACACTGAAAACCTACAGGACATCGGGTTTTACCTGCAGAGCGTAAGTGACGGAGAGGCCAGCCTTTCCTGCAGTGACACCAGGAGTGAACAAGGCAAACAGGGTGGCAGCAAACACCAGACAGCTACTGATCACCTCGATCCAAACTCCCAGCCACCTGTGGGAACAACACAGCATAGTTTACATGCTACTTGACTGTTTGTGTTGGGTCCTAACCCTTTCACACCTCGCCCTATCCACTATGTTCCTGAAGCCACCAGCTTCCTGTTTGAATTTGTCTCTTCCTTATCCTAACCACCAGCTCCTGTTGATTTGTTACCAACAGCATTCCTGTTAACTTTCATCATCCCCTATCCACCCCAGCTTCCTGGAATTGTCGTCGCACTTAAATACATAGACGACGACAGATTGTTTAAATTTGTCTTCTTCCTTTATCCTAACACGAGTTCCTTTTTGATTGTTCTCTTTATCTAAATATGTTTGTTTGAATTGATCCCTCCTTATAACCTACCACACAGCTTCCTGTTTGAATTTGTCTCTTCTGTATCCTAACCACCAGCTGCCTGCTGCCACTAGCTGCCTGCATTAACCCTTTCACACCCCTAGCACGCCGGGGGATAAGACGAGGGAATCAAGACGATGACGACAACGAAAATGACAACGACGACGACGATGATGATGATATCATTCTTCTTCTTCTTATGATGGTGATGGTGATGATAGTGATAATGATGATGATGATGATAATGATATTGATACTGATGATGATGAATCCCTACTGTATAACGCTCATCATCATCATCAGGTGCCTTGCTGCATGGCGTTGGCGATCATGGCCTTCCATCTGTCTCTATCTCTTGTTGCCTCAAGCATGTCTTCCACCCTCTTCGTCTTCAGCCACTCTGCAAGTCCGTCTAATATCTTCTCCCTGGGTCTACCTGGTGCTCTCTTTCCCTCCAGCTTTCCTGTTGTGACCAGGTGCTCCAATTCCCCTTTCCTCATAAAATGGCCTATAAATGTTGCCTGTCTTTTCCTAATCTTCCTTATCAATGATCTTCCTGTGTCTGCCTCCATCAAGACTGTCTCGTTTGTTTCCTTTGCTGTCCATGGAACTCTCAACATTCTTCTCAGAAACCACATCTCAGCTGCCTCAATCTTGTTCTGGTTTTGCTTGTTGAATGTCCACGCCTCACAACCGTATAACAGTATTGGTTCTATATAACATTTAAGAACTCTCTTCCTGATGTTAATTGATAGGCATTTGTTGGTAAGAATGCTTTTCATCTTCTTGAATGTTGTTTTGGCTTGGCCGATTCAGCTGGCTATTTCTGATGTGCATCTGCCGTCTGGTGAAATGATCGTTCCCAGGCATTTAAACTTGTCAACCTGTTTCAAGGTTGTGCCGTTTGCTGTTATTTTGCATGAGGGGATTTCATGTTTTTTACTGATGACCATGACTTCAGTCTTCCTGCTGTTTAGTTCCAACCCCTTATCTTTGCTTTCTATTTCTAGCATATTCACAACTTTTGTAGGTCCCTTTCATTTTCTGCAATTAGCACGGTGTCATCTGCGCATCGAATGTTGTTTATCATTTTTCCTCCAACCTTTAATCCAGGGTGTTCTTCTAGGTTTGTCATGATCTTTTCGCTGTAAAGTGAAAACAGATCTGGTGACAAAACACAACCCTGTCTGACTCCTCTTTTGATGTTTTAGAAAGAGCCTATATCGTTTTTTATTCTCATTGCAGGTGTTTGTTCCCACTACATATTTCTGGTTATTCGTGGCATAATCAACAAAGCATAAATATAAATCCTTATTCATCTCGATTGACCTCTCTATGATGGTTCTTAGGATGTATATGGCATTAATATTAATTTCCCTTCCACAGATCCACACTGTTCGTCTGATATTTCTCTTTTGATTCTATTCCTTGTCCTCATCATGATTATTCTTTATAGGATTTTTGTTACATGACTCATCAAACTGATTGTGCGATGGAGTTCGCATTCTAAAGCCCCTGTCTTCTTTGGAAGTGCAATGAAAATTGATTTTGACATATCTTTGGGGATTTTTCCAGTGTCATAAACTTCATTTAGGAGGACTGTTAACTTTTCAATACCAAATTCCTCCAGGGCTTCAATCATCTGTGTATAACGCTATTCTCCAAAATCATTTAGATTCACTGTGCATTACTCATAATCCGACTTTTAAATGGATCAGGAGAACTTGGGCAATGTAACCACATTCCACTATGTTGTTGCAATCTGCATCTTCGGTGAACGTGCGAATTGGTGTTTTCATGTTTCCAATATACCAGGGCACCACAATCTGGTGCTGAGTGCGTGTGTTTTTACTCTGATACAACTAAAAATTTGGTCTGATTCAGGGTTGGGGAAGGTAAGCAGCTGGGAGGAGAAAAGTGGGACCCATTATAAAAAAGACTGACCCACAGTGGGCAGTGACATCCCCTCCGTACGACCTTAGAGGTATGAGGACTACCTGTATCTGTGACCATTTGTATCTGTGGGTCCACGCAAACAACTTCCACGCCATTTTCTCCTAGTCTCCGAAGAGATGTATAGAGACTGCTTAGTAAGTCATTTATTTTTGACAGGGTAAAACAAGGATGGGGAAAATTTATATCTGTTTATCGTCTACCTGTTGGCAGTGATCCCAGCAAAGTAGAACACCTGGTTCTTGTCAATCTTCTCCAAGACCTCACGGATGAAGCGCTCTGTAGCCTGATATGCCCGGATGACACTGACACCAGACAGAGTCTCGCTGAAGTGTGAAAAAATGGGAGATCTCGTCACTGCTTCCAGTCGCTTCAGTTGGCGTGATGTTGGCACAAAGAATCTCTGAAAACCATTATGTCATAGGATATACAGAGAATATGATTCGTCGATAGCATACACTGTTTTCTAAAGGGACTTTTGTGATAAAGCCATTATTCTCTTGGCTCAAATGTAAGCTGTGCATTTCAACAGAACACACATCAACAGTTAAAACTAGATTCGATCCCCAAAAATGAGAGCCAATAGAATGGCCATCACCAAACTTTCATACGCTGAAAGCCTGTTTACACACACAAACACACGTAATCAGTATTTTGTTCTTTAATATCAAAACTGGCTGAAATATCAAACCAGTAGCAAAATGGACCGAAACTGACTTCTTGCAGTTATTCTGCGCAGCAATTTTATGACAACATGAACAGATTTGACCAGATAATGGTCACACTTATACATTTCAAGCCTCAGCAGAGGCCAGAAATAGAAAAAGAAATAAACCTGTCAGCAGTGGCCATAATGTTCACATGTAACTGGTTCCAGACATCAATCATTTTTATTTATCCTTGGACTGAAACCGATTTCCGTTCAGTGGTAGATGAAATAACCGGAATGTGTGTGTCAGTTCGTGTTTATCATCTCTATCAATATGTAAAATGATTCACAAATAGTAGAAACGCAAACTGCAAGTTTATCTAAA